>OX453249.1:16635050-17280794 GCA_949709985.1 Luffia ferchaultella
AAGAGAAATCTTTTTTGCAGTCGCATGTCAGATTTCGTCAACTGAAACATAGAAATATGGTCATGAAAAATAAAAATTATTCGTTTATAAAGTGGCTCCATAAACAGCTGAACTAGACAGGCAGCGTCTCACTTTAAAGCTCCAACTCACGCGTTCGTCTATGTCTCATTCGTTTCTCTTCAAGATTGACGTAGTAATATTTCATAGCCTACATCGATATATATTATAAATTAAAATCCCCCATCGCGTTTGTCTGTCTGTATATAGATTCAGAAACCACTATAGGGTTGATACGGGTATGTTATTAATAGATAGAAGAAAGTAATAATCTACTATATAAAAATAAGTCGGGTTTTCCTTCCTGACGCTATAACTCCAGAACGCACGAACCGATTTCCACGGTTTTGCATTCGTTGGAAAGGTCTCGGGCTCCGTGAGGTTTATAGCAAAGAAAATTCAGGAAAAATTCAGGACAAACCAACATTTTAAGTAGATGGCGCCGGTGCGTTATACATTGTTTGACAGCTACTCATTGTTCTCTGCTCAGTTAATTTCATGTGACAAACCGGTATTGTGTTCACTGTGAAATTGTGAAAAAAAAGTAAAAAAAATAAGTTATTCGTTTCTTAATATTTCAATTGGAAACCATCAAATCAATCACGTATATTGTGCAAATTTTTATTCAAAGATGGCGCCGTTGCGAGATACATTGTTTGACAGCTACTCAGTATCCTAATATAATATCCTTTCAAATATTATAAACGCTAAATTTTGTATGTATGGACGTATGGATGTTTGTCGCTCTTTCACGCAAAAACTACTGAATGGGTTTTAATTAAACTTTAAGTAATATAGCTTATACATTAGAGTAACGCATAGGCTATTATTTATAAAGACACTAGCTTTCCGCCCGCGGCTCCGCTCGCGTGGACTACACAGTTGTATACTGATTTTAAAAATTCTTTCACCTATAGAAAGCCACTTTATCAGGGAGTAACATGGGCTATATTTTATTTTCAAACTAGCTTTCCACCCGCGGCTCCGCTCGCGTGAACTACACAATTGTACCGGGACCGCCATGATTTTTTGCATAGATATAGTTTATAAGCTAGAAAGTGACCAGACTACTTTTTCCGGAAAAAGAGTTCCCGGTACAACTTTGTAGTCCACGCGAGCGGAGCCGCGGGCGGGAAGCTAGTAATATAATATAATCTATTAAAACAAACTTGCAATAACTGATTGTATAGTCAACAAAATACCCGATAAAATACTTCAGCTTAAATGAGACTTTTAATTAAATTAAATTTAAATAAAAAAAGAGAATTGAAATACTTTACTTCATCAGCCCATTTTTTCCCACTGCAGGGGCTTAGGGCTCCCCTAGGGTGAGGAGGAGGGACTTGGAGCTTAAATCCACCACGCTTGCTCCACTGCGGGTTGGGGATTACTGGGGGTAACGATCGCCATCTATTGACAGCGTCTGGGACCGACTGCTTAACGTGCTTTCCGAGGCACGAAGTCAGTGATAGTTATGTACTTAAGTCAGAAAAACTCATTGGTACACGCCCGGATTCGAACCATGGCCTGATGGGGCTCTTATAAATTTGAGACAGGTTCGTTGCGCTTTTTGGGCTATCACGACATATCACGACGACGAATTGAAATACAAATATTTATAAAATATATTCATCTATCTATATTTCATCTAAATTATAACAGTTTTAATCAAAAACTTTTGGGGCCAGTAGTTTAATTTTTGAAATTGTTTTTCCAAACCTAAAACATGAAAACTATAGGAATTTTGCGCGTGTAATCAACTCTGTTTCCGTGCCGACGACGACCGGGCGTCCACGACGACGCCGTGACAATAAGCCGGGCGGTAGTGGTGGTGAGTGTAATTTTCTTACCTTAAACTCGTATTATTTTGACCTTCAAAGTGAATGCCGCTACGCTAGTCAAGTCGTCCAATAGTAGATACTTAGGGTGGGTTATTAGTCATGTGTACATATATGTCGGAGAGAGGCTGTAAAAACAACATTCAAAACAGATAGCGTGTGTGCCTCAAGGGAGCGTTAACCGATCAACGACCCCTAATTGGGGTCAAACGATTTTTGCTACTACCGACGACGGAAGGAGACAGTGAAAATAATTGTGGTAGGAGCCGTAGACTAAGTTGCAGCGGTCGCTCTGTTTATGTTTGCTATTCTTGTTTAAACTGAGACCAATCGTTTGTAATGTAATAGCTGCTGTAATGAATTTGTATATGAAATCTTCACTATTTATTTAAACTATTAATTTACTCATCGCAAACAACGAAACCGACATTGGTGCAGAATTAGACCGGATGACTGACACCGATTGGGAATATTGGTTTGTGGTTAAGTCTACCTAAGTAACTATTTAAAATTTCTAAAAAAAATTAAAAAATATCAGTAGAGCAATTTATTAATATAAAAATTACATGTACCTAACATTTGAAATATTATTTGATAGCGCGCCTTGATAAAGCTAGTAATAAGATAAGGTTATCAAAAATATATATATTTACACGTCTGCAGAGAGTAATATTTAGCGAATGACCGATTGGCCAAGTGGTTAGAGACCCTAACTTCAGAACCACATGCCCGGTTCGATTCCCGCCCGTGACAAATTTGCATGAACGTCTGTTGGTTCCGTGTCTGGGTGTAAAATATTTATCATCATCATCATCATCATCATCATCAGCCCATTTTTACCCCACTGCAGGGGCTTAGGCCTCCCCCAGGGTGAGGAGGGGGGCTTGGAGCTTAATCCACCACCCTGCTCCGATGAAAGTTGAGGCACAGAGTCAGTGATAGACATGTACATAAGTTAGAAAAAACTCATTGGTACATGCCCTGGAATTTGAACCATAGCTTTCTAAACAAGCAGCGGACTCGCTACTTTTCGACTATCACTACATTCACGACATAATACAAGCATAACACTTGCTTACTTTGAAACTAGATGGCGCTGTGCAGAAACACGAAGTCCCACACATGTCTGCTGATCAGATTTTCAATTTCCCATGGACAAAAATGTAATTAAAAAATGGTCTATAGATATATGTAACCCACCATCAAGCCTCAGAAGAGCAAGAATTAACTGTACGGAACTCCTCGGTGCGAGTCGAATCGCACTTAGCTGGTTTATTTTATTTCTCAATTAACCGAGATAGCCCGAAGTCATTGGGTAAGATTGAATGAAATACATACGTGTTATATACCTATCCAGAGTTAGGTACATCGAGTTTATTATCAGAGAACGATCGTGTGTAGTTTTACGAGCGTCTGGTGAAGACGAAACTTTTTCTACCCGTATCTTAAGGATTAGGGTTCTCTTTAAGAATTTGACAGACCGTTTGCCGAGCGAATAGAGACCCTAATTGTGGAGCCAAGGGTTACGGGTTTGGTTCCCGCCTGGGACATATATTTGTATGCATGAATATGTCTATTTGTTCCGTGTCTGGGTGTAAAAAGTATATATATTATATAAAAAGAATAATAAGTATGTATACTAGTGGTATAGTACCCCATAATACAAGCATAATACTTGCTTACTTTGGGACTAGATGGCGCCGTGTGAATTGTCTCAGATATAATTATACTATCATTAATATTATTATTATTATAAAACTTAGTGTTGAATCTAGAGTCTAATAATGTTCTGTAAGACAAGCGGCGTTGGATCGTTATGTTTGAGTTAATTTTACGTACATATTATACCAATCCTGGATCAATTTTTCTGATAAGTACATTTTACCGGATGAATAATAGATATATTTAAGTATGAAATTGCAGATATAGCTATCGGTGACTTGAAATGAAAATTAAACCTGCATGGTGTGTAAAGTTTTTGATTTCGGACGTTTTTTAAATAAAAGCCAGTGTTCCGAATTCATAAATAATACAATAATTTGATCTTGGCCTTCTCAGATCCAATACATGAATAAGAGCTGAGGTCTACAGTCAAGGACTTCAAATAATAATAGTGGAACTAGCAGAGAAACAACCCGGACTGATCAACAGATCTTCACCAATATTGCTACACGATAACCCAAAAACTTCATGCTACACAAGAAATCGATTACCTTGCGTAGCATCCAGACTTGACCGCCTACCGACTGCCATTTTTATTTTTCGCAATTTGAACAACTTTCTCTAAGAAAAAAAGCTAGTTCTCGTCAAATTTGTAGAAATTGGATATGCGAAATTTTTTTGAGTCCTCTACAGAAATCTATCGCAAAGATTAAAGATTTTTTTTTTCTAAACGATTTCTAGTTTTACTTTTAAAACTCTGTATCTGAAAAGAAAAATTCGGAATCCATATACTAGGTTCACTTTCTCGTCCGTCCGTCTCTTTGTCCGTCTCTTAAGACTGGTCTTCTAAAAGAACAGGTAGAGGCATGAAGTTGAAATTAATATCAAATACTAAGGTCTACGGTCCGCTGGAGGTGTAAAACTGTAAGCTTCCGAGTCAACGGAATCAAAATATACGACCATTTACGAGTATGCGATATATTTTGACATTCGCAAACTCACTCATCACATCTTATACAGTGCATTCCGTTTACCTAACCTAGAATCATGAAATTTGACAAGTTAGAAGCACGGTCTCACAGAACAAGTAAAAAAATCTGAATGTCGTTACTTTATAGTTATAAGCACATAAAAAATATTATTTGCGATTAAAAATTTAATTTTTTTTTTTAAATACGATATAAATATTGTGTTGTGGTATGGAACCCACGATCTACAAGTCTGTTTCGCAATTGGCATGTTTTAATCATTATATCCAACGTCAATTTCATACTTCAACCCTGCTACTTTGATATAGCTGTAGTATACGAGACTTCAGATGTTCATTGTATGTTAAAGCAAATACATTGTTACACGTGCCTGAGATTTTATTCAGACTCGCACGAGGAAAATGAAAATTTATTACTGTTTTCATTTGGTCTCTACACGCTCTAATGCAAACCGCAAATTAATGGTAAGGAGCCCAAAGGACTTTAACAGTTTGATTTTCAGCGCAGTGAGTCAGACGACATCAAAAACTAAGATTAGGGCGTTTTTTAACGCGACATTCAGAGCGAATAAATGTTATTCGCTGTAATAAAAATAAATTAAAGAATGTCACAATTATATAAATGCATTTTTCGAGACAGCAAAAAACTCATTGGTCATGTTATTGATTGATTATTTTTATTTATCTGTAAAAGTAAACCGGGAAACAAAAGCCGAATTGTCCATTCGAGGATTCTACGAGAGTAGCGTCATGAGAGCCAAGTGTTCCTTTAGTTGCATATTATAGGATAGTCGACAATCAATGAGTTTCCGCCCGTTAAGTAGTGCGGTATAGTAGTAGTTCTTCGCCCTTGTGATGAAAAAATTAATGTGTAACTCGGGGGGTCGCCAGCCTCTTGTCCATGCCATGATGGCATTTAATGGTGATGGTCTAACATTTGCATCGTGGGTTTCGATCCTAGTTGCACTATCCCTACTACTATTATAAATGCGCAAGTAACTATGTCTGTCTGTCTGTAGATTAGACCGTAGTAAAGGACATAGGCTACCTTTTGTTGCGTGAAAAAGGCTTGAAGGGGTTTATATAGGGGATGAAATTTGGTATGGAAGTAAAACTGTAAAATTGAGCCCCCGAAATCTTTATGTTTTAACGATGGAATAACAAGAAACGTAGTTTATAAGAATGTGATAAAATAAGATAGTTTCAGTAAATCACAGCAGTTTGCCAGTTAGTTTGTATTTGTATTACTTGCAAAATTAGAATTTTAAAAATATAAAAGGCTATCCAAAGTAACTACTCCACTCGGACGAAGTTGCGGGCAAAAGCTAGTATACCATAAATAAACACACAATCTAACATTAGTATTGAGATTTTTTCCTATTTTTTTTTTGTATTAGTCCAATGATTTATTAGTCCGAAAGTTGAACATAGCGCACAGCTCCGAGTTGTAGTCTATACGAGTAGGTAAACCTATTTGAAAAATTAGGCTCCAAAATAAATGATGATCTACTTACCTCCACCTTAATTTTGAATTACGATGACGTCACAATCCCTTTTTAATCTGGAAAATCTTGCTCGAAGTTAAAAAATAGCGCCTGAGACTAAAGCTCAATTTGCTGCAAAGCTAAGTAGGTACAATTAAAGCTTCATGAGGAGTGCTGCAGCCATTAATTTTTAAAAACGTGTAGCAAGGTGTATTTATGCCATTTTTGCCTATAAAATTGTAAAACTTACCGATAAATTGATACGACTTAAAAAAAAGTGCAAATACTTAGAGACCGTATTAAAATTAATTTAGAAATAAGTCTTCAATATTTTCAACGTAATCGTTCGTAGAATTAAGTTTTTATAAGCTCCGAATCTGAAAATTTGCAGGTTTATTTTGTAGTGTTTTGTAGGTACAGATCTCCGAGTATCAAAGCAAGTAGCGTCGTAGTAGGAAAAATAGGTATCAGAGGGTTGATGCGGGCTCTGCGTCTACGAAAAACGCACCCGCGACAACTTTAGAGCGAACTAGAAATTTGACGCGAGCTGCACGAGTATCTACGCGTTCAGATTATATGATATTATATCCTCTTACATAGAACAATTAAACTTTAAGCCCTTCTAATAATATACAATAACCTTCTATTGATGACGATATTCAAATACATTTATGTAGTCTTAATTATTTAACATTAAGTTTATTCACACATGCCAGCTAGCTCTTATTTTCATTTTCACTTGTTGCGTAAACTCTTGCGGAAATAAGTAAAGATGGTTTTCAACAAATAATATCTACAAGTATTTCACTTAGGAATCACGTTTTTTAAATTACATAATAAAACTGTATTCTAATTAGCCTATACTCACCGATCATTCTTATCCTGCCGTCAGCTACCGTAATTCGCACTGGTTATGTAATAGTTTGAAAGTTAGTTTTACCGCCTTTGCGACTGAAAAATGTTGTGTTAAATAAAATCTATTCAGAAATTCATTTTTTAGCACGACTCTATTCTCACACGTAACTCTTATTAGGCGGAAGTGGAAAATCCTTTGTGATAAGGAAAAGCCAGTCAGTGTATTTCCAGTGAGACTAGGCGCGACGGATGCTCTGATGTGACTGGATGGTGTCCGGGAACGCTTTGCCCGATTTCGAATTTTCTGCGAAAACGCCGGGCGAAGGGTTTGTATTGTAACATGTATCCGTATCCGTCGATAAATCTACCTACGTTATTTTATTTAGCGTCATCTATATTGGCAGGTCAAAACTACTTCAGAAAATATTTTACAGCGCCATCTATAGAGGAGTTAATAAACAATATGAGAAAACAGAAACAAGTTTAATCTTTTCAGCATTTTATTCATAGATGGTCACGTATTTCATTTTCAAAGAAAAACGGAAAACTGAGTAGTCACATGAAATGTTTCAATTTCGATCCAAAAAAATACAAGGTCAGTTATTCCCAGACAAGGATAGGTGGAGGAAATATTTACGACAGCGTAGTGTTTTGAATGATTTCTTTTTAGACATTTTGAACTGTAACTATTGTGGCTTCGCTCATGAGAAAGGAATATAGGAGTGGGCGTCATAATTTTATTAAATGCATAACAGAAATTCTTTAATATTGAATTGATTATTTTTATTTAATCAGACATTAAGAATTAGATATCTATTCAGACCGCTAATTATTAGGTATTTTAAGTTTACTTAGCGGTCTCCGACGCTCTTATGGATCAAAAATCAATATACTATGAACAAAATTGTATTATTTTACACTTTTTAAAGGTTAGTTTTTTGTGTCGGTGGTTTTTTAAATTTTAAATTTAATTTTTATTTCAAAATTTTTAAACTTTTATTTAATTAAACCAATTCATACATGATCACACAAAAAAATAATTTTCATGTTTTTAGTTTTTATTTCGTTAGTTAATATTCCTCATTCTCTTTCAATATAGTGCACAGTACATTATGCTATACTAATCAAGTCCTTTCATTTGCTACCCATATTGAGGAATTTGTGAAAAAATGTAATTCGCCATTTTGTAGTGGCAGCCATCTTGGATTTGAAATTTGTCATAGTGTATAGAATTCTACTAGTCAAGTCCTTTCATTTGATACCCATATTGACGGAGTAGCAAAAAAATATGATAATTGCCATTTTCTGGCGGCGGCCATCTTGGACTGATTTACATCAAACATAGTTAAGAACACTCCCGACTAATTCACCTATCATATAAAAAAATCCGCATCCCAACCGGTTCATCCGTCTGGGAGCTACGATGCCACGGACAGATACAGAGATACACACACACGTTAAACTTATAACACCCCTCTTTTTTCGTCGGGGGTTAAAAATTGTACGTACCATTCGTGCGATGACAAACTGTGGATCATTTTAGTATATAAACAATGAATTGAAGTTTTACAAAATGGCGATCGCGCCTTGTTAGTAATTCTTAGGTATTGGTGTCATGTCTGAGGTTTTTAAGTGTGCTTAGTACAATTTTGATGTTATTTTTGAAATTTAAAATGGCGACCGCGCTCTATATGTAATTTTTCTATATTGGTGGCAGGTAACTTAATGAATGTAGCTCAGAAAATATTTTAAAACCGGCCCAGTGCAAGTCGAACTCGCGCACCGATTGCTTTCAAAATAGATATCTAAGGGTCCGTGTGCACTCCAGTAAAGAATCTGTGGTCAAAATTGAAAAAAGTGACCTCCATTTCGAACTTTTTATTTACTGGACCAATTGCTTCGAAAATCGATATTTAAGGGTCCGCGTCGACTCCAATGACAAATGTGTGGTCAAAATTGAAAAAAAAATTCTGTCCAGTAACTAAAAACTTAAATATACATCAATCGGTCCAGTGAACAAAAAATTGGAATTGGGGGTCCCTTTTTGCAATTTTGAGCACAGATTCTTCACTGGAGTCCACACAGACATTTAGATATTGATTTTGAAAGCAATCGGTATAGTAAATAAAAAGTTCGAAATGAGGGTCACCTTTTTCAAATTTTGATCACATTTGAATTTTTGTAGTTTAGGTAGTGCGGAATCTATTATGAGCGCGCACGCTGATATCAATCAATGATCTAAGACAACAAAGTGTAGTTTTTTTTTCTTCATCATCATCATCATCATCAGCTCTGTCACACTTCTCCTGTTCGTGTTCCTGTTTTTGTTCTCTTTGTTTACTGTGAGAATTTGTATGAGCTAATCGACCTCTGTGGTGAAGCTTGTTTATGATTTTCTAGAATTTTAAAATTGGAATGAGAAAAAAGGAGAGGAGACTTGACAGCTGTCGGGGTGCAAAAATGTGGAGAATAAAAATTTAATATTTTCTGGATCTGATAATGTCATTCTGAAATTTAAAAGAATAAGTTCTTCTTTGGGTTGAATAATTTCGAATATTTTAGTGTAAAATTGCTAATGTTCAAGCAGTGCTGTTATATTGTCGCATCCGGTCCCTAAAACATGGACCTATACTCAAACGTTGGCTGAATTGTCCAAGAAAGGCCGTGGAGTCACTTGCTGAA
The DNA here is from genome assembly GCA_949709985.1 of Luffia ferchaultella. Taxonomy (NCBI): domain Eukaryota; kingdom Metazoa; phylum Arthropoda; class Insecta; order Lepidoptera; family Psychidae; genus Luffia; species Luffia ferchaultella. The sequence continues at coordinate 16,644,617 of OX453249.1, forward strand.
AGATGCTTCACACGTTAAATGTTCATTACATATATAGGAGCCCTGGAGGTAAAACTTGATTCGTAGACTTTACAAATTACCGGTGGTTTCCTTGATGACGGGAGTTTGGAAGAAGCAAGCGGAAGGTTCGCTCATATGAACTTACATTATGTTTCTTGTTCCTAATTGTGTTCCTAATTGTATGTTCCTAACTTCTTTCTGTATCTAAATCTGTTATAGTAAATGACTGACCTAACTTTAGTCTCACTTTTTCTTTATCTCTTTTTTATGTCACAGCCCCTGAGATCTACACTACCTCTCTTCATTTCATTTCTAACGTGACAGCCCGTGTCTCTCCACTGCAGGATATAGGCCTCTCCCAAGGGTCGCCACCACACACGGTCCTCCACCTTCCGCATCTAATTACCCCCGGTATGGTGCTTCAGGTCATCAGTCCACCTGGCCGGGGGGCATCCAACGCTTCGCTTCCCAATACGTGGCCTCCACTCGAGAACCCGTCTACCCCATCGGTTGTCGGTTCTACGGCAAATGTGATAGTTTTTTACTTGTGGTCAAATAATCTGCATCATATACAGGTATATATTCGCACATAAAAAAAAATTATTAAATGCTTACTATCTTTAACGCGTGACAACCCTTACACAATCAAGATGGCGGTTTTTTCGCCAACATCAAAGGCGTTGACTGACTGCATGGATTATTAGACTGGTACAGGTGTGGTTTAGGTGCACCTACTACTATACACAGGAGAGTTATCTGGTAACAAAATCTGCATTACGCAAAGACCTTCTACTTATATCTCTATAGCATTACGATTTTATTAAAAAAAAAAATCTATGATAACCTGAAATCCATATAAATTTTTCTGGCAGTTACATATTGTAAGTTTCATGGCACGATGTATCTTACTGAGTTGTGAAATCTTTTACTGGATCTCTAACTAGACAACTATCTTGAAATAAGTTAATTGTGAAGATTCAACTCTAATATAATGGGTATGAACGATAAATTACCAATTCAGTTCAATCTGCAGGACAGGATGTCACGTGCACAGACGTAATAAAAACCTGTCACCGTCCTCAAGTGAAGATCACAAGCACCTGTCAACTCTCTACGCTAGTGATGCAATGGTAAGAACTTTCGCTTGCTCGGGATTCGAACTCTGCACTCACGACTCGCGACAAAAACAAACTTTGCTCTCTTGTTGCACAAATAACTACTATAGCTTGTGTTAGAGATGCATCGATGTGACGAGGTGCAACGCTATCAAGACGTCACACCCCTAAGATTGAACGAGGATGAATCCTTCAACTATTGTAATGTGGATTTATTCTGACGATCGTTTAACCTAGTGGGCAGCGACCCTGCCTGCGAAGCTGGAGGTCCCGGGTTCGAATCCCAGGTCGGGTCAGTATTTATATGATGAATATTAATACTGGCACCGGGTCTTGGTTATTATATGTATGTGGTGTCTTCGCTTGGTGCCCAAAATACAAGCTTAGTTTGGGACCTAGACGTTGTTGTGATTGTGTGTATTATTATTATTCTAAAATAAATATTGTTATTAACATCAAAGGAGTTTTTTTTTTCAAAATGGCGCATGTAAGACGGCGTTGTTTTTGGTGGCATTTTGAAAAAAACTTCATATTAACCGTACTACGTTGCCTGTTAGATTTGCATGTTGCATTGGCAGAATTAACATATGCTAGAACGCCAATAACCAAAAAAAGAAGAAGAAGATTAACATCAAAAATTATACCGTCTAATGTTTGTTAGTGCTATGTAGATTTTGATTCAGTTTTTATTAGACTTTATTATCGTGTAAGGTTTATTTTTTTATTTTCTCAACAAATGTAATAATACTTTCAATATTATATAATTACTTTTAGACCAGAGTCGATACCTTTGGAAACGAAAAAAAATTAAAGTAGGATGAAACCTATTGGAAAAGGAAGGGAATACCACTAAAATTAAAGGAAAAATAAATTACGGGCGATCTGAGGTTGGGAAGGGGTAGAGGGTGGGTTTTTAAGGGTAAAAATCGGTAAATCTCAATTTCCGGCTAAACTGCAAGTCCTATCGAAAAAAGTTAAATAGAAAAGTTGTAGATAATAAAAAGATCTACAACTTTTGTATTTACACTTTTTCTCCATAATCTCAAAATTCATGTGAAAAATCCAAAAAACCACTTTTTTGATTTTTTATTTTTATCTTTTACAAAAAAATTTTTTTTTAATGATATTTAGTGAAAAGTTACCTCGTTATGTCCCGGACACACTGGAATTTTGAAGATTTAAAATATTAATTTTTTCACCCTATTTTGACTCGGATATCGAAAAAGCACCCTAATTTTGCAATCGAAAATTCTCACGTCAAAATATCTGATTTTTCAAAAAAGTCGGTGAGCTTTTTGTTCGTTGAAATCTCTATTTTCAGATGGTGTGAAAAAAAGTATACATTACTATGGTAAAATTTTTCAGAAAATGCAAAAAAACGAAAAATACTAAAATTAGAAATTTTTTTTTTAATCTTTATGTACAATTTTGAGGTATTCATTAAAATTTTTACTTTAATTACTCGAAAAACGTTAGGTTCCATGTCAGATTAATAAACAAAAAAATTACAAACCAATTAAACATAAATATCGCAAAAAAACATAGTTATTGTAAATGTTAAAAATGCGATTTAAAGGGGATTTTTTAAAAAAATGTGACTACTGCTATTTTTTTCAGTAATAAAAGTTGATTTATTAAATTTTCATTACATTTATGTATTAGAAAATCTCATTAGATAGAAATATACACGCAAATCGTACTATTGAGTAGATATTTTTTTTTTAATGATTACATTATACATTATATTATTTTTAAAAGCATTAATCTTTGTATTTATCAAAACATTGTATTCCATTCGAATCACTTATTCATCAGTTTCTGTCTTTTTGATGGTATTTCTTGATCGTTAGATTCGACAGGCCTTTCTGATTCTAGTAGATCTTCGACATCTTCAAGACCATCACCGTCTTCGTCTCCAACATTATTTTCGGTCTGCATTGGTTCTTCATCCCCAATTTCATCTGAATCATTAACTTCCTCGTAGATTTTCTCCACATTGGCGCATTGTTCAGAACCATGACAATTTGAGCATAAATTTATGCATTTTAAACCATGTTTTCGGCAGCCACATTTAAAACTATTACATCCAGTTTCACAGCTGCAGCAAATAGTTTTCAGCAAATTTTCCGGAATTAATTCCATTTCTGTAAATTTGGGCATAATTCCATGTTGATGTTGCTTCCAGCCCCAATCTGTTGCTGTCAATTCATTACCCAGCCACGTTTGAAGCTGATAATATGCCCTGTAACAATGTTCTGCTGCACCTTCTGTGGGTGGGAGATTTGCCAATATGAATGATGATTCTGATTAAAATTCAAGTAGTATTTACCTTGCTATGTAGATTCCAGAACTTTTTTTTAAAGTAAATTATCACAATTCTTGTAAAGTAACTTAGCCTGCACGTGTATTTATATGAACGATGTTATTCACTGTACTGTTTCTTGAATACTGGCTAAAGGTTTTTACAGCTGCTACGAAATAACAGGTAGTAAGGCCCAGACCCTCCAAGCCCCTTACCCACTTCTCTATGAAATACCTTTTGATGGGCTACAATTTTCCGAAGGTCACTCAGGTATATAGGTATAATTTTAAAATAGCAATAAATAGGCATCTACGCATATAATTTAAAGAAAATTCGACAAATTTCTCAAAATTTTGTAGATGTCATATTAAATATTAACCTTATTAACTTATTTAGTTGTTAATTATAGTAGTACATTTCAACTTGCAATTTTTTGTTTATTAATCTAACATGGAACCTAACGTTTTTCGAGTAATTAAAGTAAAAATTTTAATGAATACCTCAAAATTGTACATAAAGATTAAAAAAAAATTTCGAATTTTAGTATTTTTCGTTTTTTTTGCATTTTCTGAAAAAATTTTCCATAGTAATGTATATTTTTTTTACACCATCAGAAAATAAAGATTTCAACGAACAAAAAGCTTACCGACTTTTTTGAAAAATCAGATATTTTGACGTGAGAATTTTCGATTGAAAATTAGGGTGCTTTTTCGATATCCGAGTCAAAATAAGGTGAAAAAATTAATATTTTAAATCTTCAAAATTCCAGTGTGTCCGGGACATAACGAGGTAACTTTTCACTAAATATCATTTTAAAAAAATTTTTTTTGTAAAAGATAAAAATAAAAAATAAAAAAAGTGGTTTTTTGGATTTTTCACATGAATTTTGAGATTATGGAGAAAAAGTGTAAATATAAAAGTTGTAGATCTTTTTATTATCTACAACTTTGCCATTTAACTTTTTTCGATAGGACTTGTAGTTTTGCCGGAAATTGAGATTTACCGATTTTTACCCTTAAAAACCCATTCCCTACCCCTTCCCAACCTCAGATCGCCCGTAATTTATTTTTCCTTTAATTTTAGTGGTATTCCCTTCCTTTTCCAATAGGTTTCATCCTACTTTAATTTTTTTTCGTTTTTTATCATTTTGGACGGTATCGACACTGGTCTATTTATTGTAATTATAAACTGAAGTTTCATCTTAAGGGTAGTATTAACTCACTATGATGTAATTTTAGATAATTCCTTCATAATTTATTCGACTTTTGCGAACTTACGTGTGAACTGTTATTTGAGTCATTTCTCTTGAGCTTTTCTAGTAGTAACTGTTTTAGTGACGCAACTAGACATTATTACTACCACGCAGTATGTTATGTTGTCTTATGGAATACAATTTAAATATAATAGAAATGTCTTTAGTTAGATTTCTAAACACTGTAATAGGTCTTAAACTCTACGTGAAAATCGTGAAAAATAAACTAGCAACTAGCACTCAGTGAGTGCACAAAATAAAAAAGAACGTTACAACTTACAAAACAAACATTCATGTCCAGTTGGGCGGTTTGTTACACATTAGTTTTGTATATTTTACGTGCTCATCATTGACCTCCATTACACGTCCCCATCACTAGTCCTGCAGAATGTAATTGTAAAACAGACAACCGATGTGAAGTTTTATGGAAAACTCTATAACCTTAGAGTATAAGACGCGAACGAGACACTTCGGCCTTAGTAATATTGTTTCTGAACCTAAGATCTCATAGATCCGCCGGATATCAAAATTATAATAATAATAATAATAATAACAATCACAACAACGCCTAAGTCCCAAACTAAGCATTAGCTTGTATTTTGGGTACCAAGCGAAGACACCACATACATATAACAACCAAGACCCAGTGCCAGTATTAATATTCATCATGTAAATACTGACCCGACCTGGGATTCGAACCCGGGACCTCCAGCTTCGCAGGCACGGTCGCTGCCCACTAGGCTAAGTGGTCGTCATTGAAAATGCCCGCCATTTTGAAAACCTTTATGGAATTTGTATTAAACAATCAGGGTGTCATCTTCCGACGATTTTGTCTCGAAAACTCAAATTCTGGTAAAACTGGAAAAAGCCTAACTTTTGAAAATCTTGAAATGTCATTTGCACCTAAGCACAGTCATTTTCGAACCGTTTTGTACATATTACAACATTGTACAACTTTAAAAACTCGAATCTGAAGTTAAAATTGAAAATTTCCGCCGTTTTCAAAATACCCATATGACATTTGTATCTAGTCATTTTCAATAGATTTCGCCTTAAAAACTCGAATGTAAAATACTTTTTCTGTTCACATTTCGTTACACGTACTAAAATGTTGCCTAGACCGTAATGTCTTTTGCTAACACTAAGTTTTCGACAAGAAAAGTCATACCCAACACCCCATAAGATATAATTAAAAATGTGTACAACCTCGAAGTGCTTATGTTCGTTGAAAAACGGAGGATTTTCTACTAAGTTTCACTTCTGTCGAGACTTCCATGTACTTTAAAACAATCATATTAGATGAGGCATTTACGCATTCCTTGCGTCAAAGTTACAATGTGAACGTATGATATGGTAAATTAAGTTAAAACGAGTATATGCTAATTTTTCTGTGGCCTTTATGTTTATGTAAGTCGCATTCTGGATTAGTTGTTCGTTGTCAGCATTTACTAAGATCACCTGTAATTTATTTATTTATTATACCGTAGGTGCTTGCGTAGACTTAGCTGCGTCAAATAACAAACTGAGCCTAAGCTGGACAATGAATTTTGGTACATCAAGCAAGGAACAATATGCATTTTAATAGTACCTAAATATGAACACGAAGCATTTGAGTAAGAAGTAATACTCAATACTTGTCAGTTTTACAACTATTCACTTAAATCTATTTTTCCTGCATTTAATATACCTATTACCTATTAACCATTTAATGTGATAAACACTTGTATATATAGATTATTTAAGTATCTATATTAGTTGTTTAGTATCCATAGTACAAGCTTTGCTTAGTTGGAAGTAGATGGCGCTGTGTGAGATGTCTGAAATATTATAATGTAAATCATAGCAGCTGTGTATAAGGATATGGTCTACATCACACATTAAAATATTTATTGTCTACATTTAACAAAATAAAAATGATATACCATATGTCAACAAAATGAAGATCGGCTGGTTAGGAGCTTCATCCTACTTACAACCTTATCACTACGTAGTATAAAACAAAGTCGTTTCCCGCGTAGAGAAACACTGAAAATTTTAGAGGGACCCTACGAGATAGATCAAAATAATGTACTACAGTATTGTACACCTTAAAAAGGTCTACATAAAAGTCCACGATGGTATATGCCTATCTCTAAGGGATAACTCACAATAACCATTTCTTATGCTTCACTTTTTGGTTGATAGGAGAGAGGTAGGGTAAAGGGATAAGAAGGCACGGAAGAGTAAGTGGTTGAAATGATGGTGGTCGAAATGGAAGGGGATCGTTTCTGTAGTCCACCAGGGCGGAGCCGGGTACGACCGCTAGTTCGTAATAAATGTATTTAATCCGCCAATTGAAAATTTATAATCGATATTAAAAGGGATATGTCGTCTGTTAACGTCGCAACGTTCATAACATTGAAAACATATTTGACTGTGTCATTAATATATGAATGTATGAAAACATTTTTCGTGATCGCAGGTATAATTTAAGAGAAATACTTAACAGTTTTTTTTCTGCTCAACTCAATTTTTAAAGCACATCTATATCTATACGATGACGCACAATTATCTTGTCTAACCCTTCCCGTTGCGGAGGCAAAGTATTTGGAGCGCGCGGCCCCAAATAAAATAAGTCATCTTCGGTACTAACGCCGGTTTACGAATATTTAGCGCGAGATTTAAAAGAAGAAAGAAAGAAAAAAAGAAATACCATTTATTCACGGCTACGGAATATACAAGTCAAACAGAAAAATAAAAATAAAGTAAATAAACAAAAATAGAATGAAAATAAAAAAATATATATATAATAAAAACACGAACAAAAAGGTCTCCGCAGCCATGAAAGGAGCAGACTCAGCACCCGCTCCAGATGTGTATGACCACACCCACAACACTGATTTTCAGTCAACCCCTGCACAGAGCTCTCCGCACACACCACAGGCACAGCAACTCAGGTTCGTTGCTGGTGAATGGAGACCTGTGAAGAATAATTTCCTGAGTCGTTACGGTATCAACTAGAACGTTCTGGTTGCTTTGTCCGTGTTTGCTGACTTTGTTTATAGAATCGGGCTCCGAGTTGTACAACCTTTAGTTCTACGAGCGCTCTGTTAGTACAGCGGTGCAACGAATCTATCAAAACGGAGAGATACGCTGACATATCTTTAACAAGCCTTTTTACAGTGTAGAGTTTTAAGTGTATTTGTATTTGTATACCTCTGTACGCCTAAAACACATCTTTACATTTTACATGAATCTATACGTTACATGATTATTCTGTCAGTTATAAAAAAGTTATATAGTTATATAAAAATGTTTATTGTTGTACAATTATTTGTGTGTGTCGATTGAGTGACAGAATAACACTTTATAGTGTCATAGATTATTATATAAAAAGAAATCTTATAAAATAAACACAGTCACGGCAACAAGAAGAAGATAAGTGCAGATGTGCTGCTCCTTCTGCAGCTGAAGGAGGAGCAGCACATCCGTTGCTTCAAAGCGATCCTGAACGGGGTAAAAAAAGAGGCCATGCACGGGACTGTAACCCCTTAACCAGGATGCATATTCCCCTTAATACATAAAAAATAAAAACTCATTTGAATACCGTAACAAAATGGGGTTGTCGTTTAAAAAACATCAATGACGTCATACTTGTTACACGAAACAACCTGTATGTGTTAATTATATTCAAAAATATGTGCAAAGGTTAATAGAATTTGATCTTTTTTTTCCTAAAAGGAAAACTCTGAAAATAGGAAACCATCGTGTACGATTTCGATTTACACTTGCTTGGTTTTCTCCTTTTTTTATATACAGAACACTAAAAATAGTTATGTAATTATATAGAACAACTAGAAGATGGACTGAGACGGCAATTAACAGATTTCGTGGGTAAGGAAAAGCGCAGGGCCGCAATTAGACATTTAGAATGAACATTAGGAAAGATTAACTGGCACCAGATGCTCCTGTTCTCGGAATTAAATGGAGCATTTTTCTTTGCACATGTCAATTGACCCTTCTTGGTAAGTGTACCTGGCCTTAAGTCCTATATAACTTTAGGACGTTGCACAAGCTAATTTTTTAAAATATTAAACTGGAATTTATGCATGCCTTAGCACATTTTTATAGAAAAACAATAATAATAATAATAATAATAATAATAATAATAATAATAATAATAATGTAAGCCTTATTAATATGCTCGAAATCGCTTAACGCGCTATGGACACACGAGCATATATACACGCAAAAAAACACACGAAAAACAACTGCACATGCACACAAGCATACATGCACACGAGCACATGAACAAACAAGCACACGAGCAGACATGCATACATGAGTATACGAGTTTATGAACAGACGAACAAACGAACAGACGAGTGTACGGACATACAAACATACGAAAAAACAAATATATACCTGTATAGGGCATCATAATAACTAGTTTATGAGAATTCATATGTAGTAAAAAATTCACTATTTAAGGATGGATACGATTATGTGTTTTTTAGAGTTGTTAATACAATACAATGACGAACGCTTAGCCTAGTGGGTAGCGACCATGCCTACGAAGCTGGAGGTCCCGGTTTCAAATCCCAGGTCGAGTCAGTATTTATATGATGAATATTGATACTGGTACCGGGTCTTGGTTGTTATATGTATGTGGAGTCTTCGCTTGGTACCCAAAACACAAGCTAATGCTAAGTTTGAGGCCTTGATATTGTTGTGATGTATACGTTATTATTATTATCATTATTATTATAATTATCTACTTTCTTTTCATCTTTGTAATGCCAATAATTCCGAGTGAAATGGCTGCGACAGACGGACAGACAGATCGACAGACAGATTGATAGGACTAAATTATAAGGATTCTGGTTTAAATGGGTATCAGAGGGTCGATAGCGTCACACGTGAATTTCACAGCGAACATGAAGTTTGGTACGAGCCGTAACCAGGTGCATACCCAAAGAGCAGTGATTGAACAGAAAATTGAGAACAGTTGAAGGATTAAATTAAAAATCAATACGCCGAATTGTTTCGTGACGCACAAAAAACTCACAAGGCAATATTACCATGACATATTCGTTGTTCATTTTGTATTTGATTACAGATAAAAAATATGATTTATGTTGCATAGTTCAAATACTGTAACTGAACGTGCATCACTTACAAACTTTGAAAATTAATGTACGGTTTTAAAGTAAAATGTAAAAAATATTTACATTAGTAAATATAAAAACCGGGAAAATGCGAGCCCTACTCTGTACCACCAAATGACGCATTTATATTATTAATAAAGAATATACCTAAGTTTGTAATTATAAAAAAAAAATTTGAAATCAAATAATTTTAATGAAACAAAATTAAATTAAAATTAAGATGTCATTTTTGTCTTTACCTTTTTAAAATATTGATAGGATAAGGAATATCCAAATCACTTAATTCATATCTATATATTTATGAAAGATCGGGCAATATATATCAATAATAATAATAATACCTCAGACATCCCACACAGCGTCATCTAGTTTCAAATTAAGCAAAGCTTGTGCCAATTGTGGATACCAGACAAGTGATATAAATACTTAGATAATCACCCAAAGGGACCTTAATAATATTTGATTTAAATTTAAACTTGATACACATTCCTGAGAAAAAAAAGTGTTTTGACAGACAGATGGACAACGAGATGATCCTGCAAGGGTTCTTTTTTCTTTTGAGGTACGGAACACTAAAAATATTAAAACCCTTACTGAGTAAAAATAATTAACTAAAAAGTGAATAATGAACTGGTAATTTATAGAGTTCTGTATGAGCAAAGGAAAATGCTCCATTGTAATATTTTATTCGATACCGAATTTAGCAAATAATAAAATATACTCTAACATAAAAATGAATGAAAAGTTTTGTTTCCTTAAAAATCGAGCTCATGACCCTTTTGAATACTTTTCGCTATTTCTCATAGTTTAAGGATTTGGCCATACAGTCTCATCTCAAAAACTCATTTTGTATATAGATTTTAGCTTTGTGCACTCCTACTCCACATAGACTTTAACTATGCCAAATCTCACATTCCTTCGTGCGCGTAGTATGCTTAACAAGGGGTCTAAAGTTTTTTCTTTTCGTATTTATATAGATTCTCCGTTTGTTTTTGAGTAATGCATATTGAAATCATATCCAACATAACTTTAGAAAAATATTATTTTCAAAATACTATCATAAATATGATAATAAAAGCACTTCAAAACCACACACTTTTACTTAATTGTATATCTTTTAGAAAGCTAATGTTGGTCGACTGCTACGTAATCAGTTCAACCCCTACGCCCGCCTGCGTCGTAGCGCTACGCAGTTTTATTAAAGTTTACGAAGTTTGTTTGTTTTCTTATTTGAGAGGTCATTAAACAATTTTACATATTGTGCGGGTTAAATTATAGAGGTTGAGTGAACATTATATAAAGAACAGTGAAACAATCCGGTTATCGTGTAGAAAATTTTCTACTGCAAGACAGAAAATATTCAGTTTGTTTTTAATTTTTCTGATATTATAAAGGTGCTCGACAACATTATAAAACGAAAGAGTTTTCCAATATTAAACGTGATGAGCATCAAGCAAGTTCTTCGCCTAGACCTACTATTATTACTCTTGACTTGCCGAGAAACTGAAAAAAAGAATTCCGAGTGTAAATTAACGAGCGAGAAGGCGAAGACGAGTGATCGTCCGTCCCTCCGCCACATCGTACCACCCGCGCCCCACTGGCCGCCTCGCCGTTCCGCCGAGCCGTCACGTCAGTACGTCAGTGTACGTGCGAGTGCGACTGATCGAGGACGTTACGCTACGCCCAGTGCGACACACGTTCTATTACGCAGTTCGCAGCGCCCAACGCGAACGGTCCCATTCGCCGCTCCCAACACGCTCACAGTAACACTGTGGTCTCCGTGAGGACCCTCTAGTGTCACGCCGCGATATCGTGTTTACCCAGACTGGACCGCAGTGATCGTTTTCGTCCGAGCGCGCGGAAAACTTAGACCGGAGCGCGACATTGGCGGGACGACCGAATTTGCGCAGCGCCGAGCCGGGAACGACGCCACCAGACGTGGCGGTGTGCGCACCGACGCCGACCGGCCACGTTACAAGGTTATCGCGCCTCTAGCCGCCGGTGATGAATTGAAAAATCAGCGCGTAGTCGCTCACGTGGTGCGCCCCGCCCCCGCCCCCGCCCGCTGCCTGCCGCAGCCCAAGTATATTTAGCGAAAATCGTCTCTCGGCCGCGGGTCGAGGTGCGGCGCGCCTCCGCAACCGGCCGCCGAGCCGTCGCGAGAGCCGGGCGCGGACGCCACATGTTATTGGCGTCGCCTGTGGCGGCTGATAACACGTAGATAACCTCTTCGAGTGAACGCGACCCGAGATCTCTGGAAATAGAAAAACCAGAATCGCGACCACGGTGTGATGCGGTGAGCGGCATGTCTCTGGGTGGCGGGTACCAGAGCCCGTGGTCGTCTCAGGGCGGGCTCGAACTGGAGGGTACCATGGCCGAAATGGAGCCATTGGGCGAGTTGCACGAGGTGGGCTTCGAGCCGCAGACGCGCGCACGCTCCAACACCTGGCCTCTACCGCAGCCGAGGCCCGAACCCACCTACGCCGACGCCGACGAGCCCTCTTCCAAGAAGAACTCCAATCAGAACCTGAACGCTGCCGGTAATATTGACAAACGTTTGCATAAACATCACCACGTCTCCGCCCTCTTTCCACCCAACCCGGCGCACACGCGGCCAGTGCACACGCACCAGCCGCGCCCACGCGCACTTCGTCACTCACCATCGCCACGCGCCAATATGCGCCGCTTATTTAGTTAGCTCTATGTTTATGATCACACGAATCAGCATAACCCATATCTTTTATTCCACACAAATATTATTGGTTGAATGGTTACGTAGTTCTGACCCCTAGGTCATATATTAGATAAAAACTTTAAAGTCACTCATTTTGTCTTGTAAGTAAACACGTTACCTGCTAGCGCAGATAAAATGTAAATAAATAATATATATATTAGTTATTGACGAGTTTATACACTCACATACTCTGATGTAACTTATTGTTCACGGGTTCTACGGTGTGCTACCGTGTAGATACAGCTACGTATTTAACTTAAGCTGTCCTTGAAATCGTAAAAGGAAAATATACAAAAATATTTTACAAATACAAAACAAAACGCAATATTTGTGTTAATTTATGTTAGTTACATACTTATAAATTTTGACAACAATCTGGTTGATGGTGTTATTAAACCTTGAAGTCCAAATTGTGCAAGGAAAAGACATCAACGCTGTTCTCAAAATACTGAAAATAGTATATGTTGAAGGTCGTATCATTATGTTTCATTATTTTGTTTGATATAAATGCACTACTAATATTATTAATTACAAATAAAGGAATAAATTCTCTTCACGACTAACTTTTCATATTACCAGTAAACAACGTGCTGTTTAAATCAAATGTAAAATTACAAATAACAAACTATGATCCAAAATAAACTTTTCAAATATATCTAAGTATTAATTGTTCTATCTAATACGTAAATACGTTAAAATTAATTTAGTATTATTTTAGAATCCAATTTTAATTTTTTGACACCTAATAAGTAGTTTCTTAGCAAAAGTACCACATACTAATAAACTACAAAATAATAAAATTTAATATAAATCTATTTTACTTACATTGACGCACTGAAAACGTAGTGTACTAAAAGTACTATTTTTAGAACTGGACTATGTTGTCATCTCGAAATATAAACTGTATATAATTGATCGACTTTTTAACTATATTAACGTTTTGGAGTGGATAAATTCTAATCGACTATAGGGCAAATCACATAAAATAAATACAAATTGAACCTATCAAAAATTATTGAATTTGAACAGTAAATTAATTTACAAGATAGATTTCTAAACACAGAAAACACATAAATTATTTTGCATTACTCATACGCTGAAAGTACACTTGAAGTCACCTGCTCAAAGGGATGAAAGTAGTACTTTTCATCCCTGAAAAACGATTTTCCCTGCTGTCAGAATAATTTTAAAAACAAACTATTTAAGCCATGTCCCAACCATTTATACAACTATGTGAAATCTCAGCGTAAAATAATAACTAAAAAATATTATCAACAATTTACTTTTAAATAAATTGTTATTTAATTTACGTAGATTTGACGTAAATATTTACCATCATCAATGATATATACTGGCTGGTAGAATGCCACAGAAAAAAAAAACATAAAAAACGCAAGAAAGCGGCAATCCGATCTTCAGTTGTTTTGTCAAGTGTTGATTAGTTACCTAGACAGATATTTCTATGAAATGAGTTCATCAGATACCGATTTGATACTTTTTTTCACTTTCCTCATATTCGTAATGAAAAGCAGATTGTTTACCTCGGGTGAAAGACCTATTTAGGCACTCGAACTATTGGCGCCCTCGTTACGCTTTCACCCCTTGTGTAACAATCTACAATTAATACACCTTTATTGTTTGGTAATAATATAGTGTAAAGTCAGTTTAAATTGTTACTATTTTTATTTATTATTATTTATATATTTATGTTATATTATTATACTATTAATTAAGATAAGTTAATATTGTTTTATGAGCGTACACAACTGTTGTGTCATGAAATTTTTGTAAAATTAATTTTTATTATTTTATAGAAAAATGTATTATGATTTACAAGTATATCAATAATTAATTAACATTAGATTACAAAAGTAGATAAAATTCAGCTTGATTTTACGTGGGGTAGGTTCAGGATTTAGAAGTGTTTCTTGTTTGTACCATTTTGCACGCCCACTTTCTCCAAACTTGTTTACTAACACAGACCTTTTTGGTTTTTTTTTTTTAAATGGTTTATCTATTTTTTCAAGGTTTAATATACCAAATAAAAAGTAAATAAAAATAGAAAAACAAAGCGACTCATTATTAGAACTAATGTCCATAAACTTCTATGATCACACGCAATCTTCCAGTGAGTATTGTTCGGTCCACTGCTTGGTTCCACTAGTGGGTTCAATAAGATTTTAAAGTGCCCATCTCTCCACTTAGATGGTGGAATCAACTTTTTAACATGTCAAAAGTTACGAGATTATGTTCTATTAAACGAAATAAATCACAATAATACAGAATATTATCGGTATGAGCGTTGTCATGTTAAATCACACATATTCTGATCCATTTATATTCATTCTGCGTACATTATTAACTGATTGGTCTAGTGGTCGGAGATGCCGCCTGCACACCCAAAGGTGGCGGGCACGATTTCCGCCCAAGACGGATATTTGTGTGCATGAACATGCCTGTTTGTTCCATGTCCTGGGTGAAAAATGTCTATATATGTATGTATTATAAAAGGAAGTATGTATATAAACGACCATCAGTCAAATTTTCAAGAAATTATCCAAAGAAGACCTAATCAATCGGAGAAAAAGTTTCTTCGCATTTTATATGAAAACTCAAGAGATTTTTTTCAAAGTTTATTTACATTTAATTACCAATTATATGTGCCATTTTGTTTGATAACTGTCTGCCATTTTGTAGACAGTGACATGATCTCTTTGCTGTAGAAATTTTGGGACTTCTGATCAAAAAAACGTGACTAGTAGTTTTGGCAAACCTAATATACAGAGCATCACCTTATTGCGAGTTAGCCCGGGTTTTGCCACAGTCTGTGCAGCCTGATCGACTTTTGACCACGACCTTTTTTGCTCATTCTTATCGTACTTGATGCACTTTTCATCACCCGTTATCAATCTTTTCAAAAACAGTTCGGTTTCGTCTTACGTCTTAATAAAGAATCGCAAATGAGTTCGGCTCATTACGTTTCTTTCAGTGAGCTCATGTGTAAAAGCTTTTTTCTAAACACAACTTTTTCAAATGGGTCAAAACTGTTTTGTGGTCAATTCCCAGATCTTCAACTAGTCGTAACTACTGATATGCCGATCTTGCTTCACTTTTTCAAAAATGGCTTCCATTTTTGCCATGACAGGGCGACCACAGCGAGGTGCATCTTTGACATCGAAATTCCCGGATTGAAAACGCTTAAACCAACTTTGTGCTACACTTACTGATACCTCATTAAGGCCATAAACGTCACAAATTTTTTCGCAGCTTGCGTTGCATTTTTTCCTTTTTTACAATAAAATTTTAAAATGTATCGAAATTCCTCATTAGACTCATTCAACTTGACACAAACAAAAACAAATGAAAACCGGCGGGAAACAATATTTTACTAAATTGTTTCTTTTTTTGAAATATATCCTTTTTAATGGTATCAAAACCAGCCAAGATACAACTAGTACAGCTAAAGAGATTTTCTTAAAAGTATATACAAACTATATGCGAACGGACTTTATCCCCGATCTAACAAAAATACTTATTACCATGTGGAATTTAACAGCATCAATACACCATTTATTTTTTAATACATACGTAAACACAACCGCTCTTATTGTATATTAATCTCCTTCCAATCGTGAATTCGATTTACTGGCATCGTAAACACTAAAACATTAGGTACAAGAAAATTAATAAATAAAATATATTAATTTGATATTGACAGAAACTATTAAAATGGTATCTCGTATTTTGGATTGGATAAAATGCCTTTGTATCGGCATACTGTTATAGAATATATAGGATGTTATACGATAACAGACGTAGAAAGTTTCTTGTTTTCAACGTGGTACTTTCGACCGCATTGTTTTATGTGAAAAATTATTTTATAAGTAAAATTTGATAACGAAAACCGTACAAACCTCGGCAATAATGCCTGTTTTGATAATAATAATATTTCTGTTTTTCGGGGCAATCCGTCAAAAAAATTTTGTTATGATTAGGATTTTCTCATTTTCGAAATAGTCCAATCCTTGCGTAACACTTGTTATGTCGTAAATCCAACTCATTTTCCGAGACCTTCGTAATATTTTAAAAATATGTAAAAGTATTTTAACTAAATATGTTTACATATGACGGTTCGTCAATCTAATTTCTTTGAATAATACATTCAGTGGTCTTCGAGGACCAAGGTACATTTTATTAATTCGACACCCGCAACCGTATTGAATTTATTTAATCTGCGTAAACATCCCTTTATACTCAATCCTAAATATGTCAAGTATGAAAACGTTATGTGCTTATAATTAAATTCGAGACAGGAAACATATTATTTTGTGTTCGAAAAATCACAATAGAATTGTTAATATTTCACTCATTCGGAATAGATGAATAAATTCATTTCTGTCATAATATTTTGATGGTCTACAACGAAGAATTTTTTATAACATTCTTGTGCAATATATGGGCTTAAAAAAAAAGAAAAAGTTTATTCGCATTTTTTATGAAAACTCAAGATATTTTTTTTTTCAGAGTTTATTTACATTTAATTACAATATGTATGTGTCATTTTGTTCGATGACTATCTGCCATTTTGTGGGTAGTGACAGGATCTCGTTGCTGTAGAAATTTTGTGACTTCTGACCATAAAAACGCGACAAGTAGTTTTGGCAGTCCTCTCTTGATGTTAACCTGATACTGTTTAAAGAATTCTAAAGAGACCGAAAAAGGGAAATCTGAAGGTCAGGGGTACATGGCGGATGCGTACACCATAACACCACCCAGACAAACTCTCCTAATTTTTTCCGAGTGACTAAAGATGTGTGAGGCCTAGGGTTATCGTGATGAAAGATCACACCCTTTCTATTGATTAATTCCGGCAGCTTTCTCTCGATTTCTTGCTTTAATCTCATTAGTTGTTCGCAGTAGAGATCCTGGTTCGATGGTTCTGCCCAACAATAAAAGCTAATTATGAACAATATCCTTCCAATCCCACCATACACAAAGCATCACCTTATTGTGAGTTAGCCCGAGTTTTTCCACAATCTGTGAATCCTGACCGACCTTTGACTACGACCTTTTCCGCTTTTTTCACCTTCCTTTTTTTCTTCCACCCCCACATCCACTTTTCATCACCAGTTATCAATCTCTTCAAAAACGATTCGGTTTCATTACGCCTTAATAATGAATCGCAAATAAGTACACGGTTCATTAGGTTTCATCCAGTTAGCTCATGTGGCACCCAAATATCGAGCTTTTTTGTTTAGCCAGCTTTTTTCAAATAGGACAAAACTGTTTTGTGATCAATTCCCAGATCTTCAGCTATGTCGTAACTACTGATATGTCGATCTTGCCCCACTTTTTCAAAAATGGCGTCCATTTTAGCCGTGACGGGGCTACCACAGCGAAGTGCATCTTTGACATCAAAACTCCCGGATTGAAATCGTTTAAACCAACTTTGTGCTACTCTTACTGATACCGCATTAGGGTCATAAACGTCACAATTTTTTGTATTATTATTATTAGTATTGTATTTATAAAAAAATTTTAAAATGTATCAATTTCTTCATTAGATTCACTCATCTTGACAAAAACAAATGGAAACCGACGAGAAACAATATTTTACTAAATTGTCTCTTTTTTTGAAATGTAACCTTTTTAATGGTATCAATACCAACCAGATACAACTAGTACAGCTAAAGAAATTTTCTTATTTGTATATACAAACTATACGCGAAAAAACTTTTTCCCCGACCTAATTAATATAGTCCACCATAATCACTTTACACTTAATTATAAAGTCTCTTAACCATATTTTTACAGAAAATACTGTGACTTATTTTTACATTCTAAAAAATTCGATTAATCAGAACCGGAAATTTTGCGAATCACTTGATGAATAATTAAAAAGAAAACTTCTTTTAATTATTTATTATTTTTGTGTTTATTGTTTACTAACCTCCGCCTGCTGCTACGCCCGCGTGGTTTTACCTAAGTATGATTTGATAATAAACGTCCGCGGTTTCGCTCGAGTGAACAAATCAAATGAAATATCATTTTTTCATAGTTATATAACATAATCTCGAAATACGTCACAAAAGTGAATTTATTATTTTGTGAGAAGACGTCTCCACGAAGGTGCATCTGTTGTAGCGCTTCGTGTCTGGCACTACTGATGGATGTAAGGCATCAGAGTGAGGAAGTAAATCATACGTTGTTGGAATTCGGAATTCAAGATGTGAATACATATAATTACAGAACTATAAATCAATACACTGACCTATTATTATATTATTACTGTAATTGTATTATATTATCGTATTTGCTATCGTACCTATTACCTTACCTGTTACTGTACTCGTTACCGTGTTTATTTTGTACCTGTTACTATGAAGTCAATATTGCCATTTTAAGACGCTGAACGCCATCTAGAGCTTAGTACTTGTTAAGACAAATCCAACGAGCCTAAAACACGTTATGGCTATCTTCTTTAATTGAGGAGCCCTTATGGAAAATTTCCGGCTCCATCATCAGACTCTGGATTCTACCCAAGGCTTATAATAATTGCAACAAGTGCAACAAGCTCAAACACGACGGGGCTGTCTTGTTTAATTAAGGAGGTGCTATGGCCACCTTCCGTGTCCTTCATCAGACCAGCTCCATGGTACCATACCGTTGCATTGTCAAACGAATATTATATACAACGTAAATACAACCTCCCATAATGACCGTAAAATCCTGAACGGCAAAAATATATATAACATGGGAAAAATAATACGAATAATATTTATGTTATACATATAATGATTATTATCATTATAGGTGCACCACCATTACCGTCTTCGGCGGCGGTTGCCACAAAGAAGAATTCTTCACGACGCAACGCGTGGGGCAATTTGTCGTACGCCGATCTCATCACGCAGGCCATAACCTCGGCCCAAGACAACAGACTGACTTTATCACAGATTTATGAATGGATGGTCCAAAACGTGCCATACTTCAAGGACAAAGGAGACAGCAACTCCTCAGCAGGATGGAAGGTTAGTTTTATTTATTTATTAATTTTACGACACAGCAAAGTTATACTTTTTATTTATTTCTAATTATATTACTTTAATATTTTTTCTTGGAAAAGAATAAAATCGTAACACGATATGAAACTGTGTATGTTGTCCGAAATCGAGGGTTAGAAAAAACAATTATCACATTCAAAACAGAAGTTCATGTTCCGCGAGCAGCTCTTGAATTGCCGATTATTATGAATAAGTTTACATTGTAATGGGGTTTTTAAAATTTTTTCGCGACCGGTTTTGTCATGTATTAAGTCTTGTTATTGTATTTTATATTCATATTTATAACATTTGTTTAAATGTCTAGTATCCTATTAATAGAAATAAAGATACTTTCTAAGAACCTATTCAAAATCCTCGTCATAAACATTCCTGAATTATCACAAGACACACCATGATGAGTTAACATTTTCTATTTTTTAAATATTAAAGATTTTGTTTATGTCGTTGAAAAAATGTGAAATCCGAATTTTCATAAGCCATTCCTAGGCCATTCTTAAAAATGCGAATTTTCGCAATGTAACACATCTCTTTTGCGTTTCATAGGTTTTTCTCCCCAAGTTTTCGTGAACGGTTAATTAGTTAAACAGCTGAAAACTTCGGAAAGAATAAAATAAGACGTTTTAAAATCACCTTATGATGAACTTTTAAAATCACCTGTAAGCAATGTAAAAAGATAATAATAAATTTAAAATTTTAAAAGACCGAGGATTCAGTGAGATTGGAAAATAAATATAAACTCAGCATTCCTAATAGCATTCTAAAGCTGCAACAACGGTAGTAGTTTTTCAATAATTTCTGAATTGATCAAATTCAAATTCAAAAAGTTTTTATTCAATATAAGATGTTTACACACACTTATTGAAAGTCAAAATTAATTGATTAGGTGATTAGGTACCGGTTCCTAAACTAGAAGGAGAAGAACCGGCAAGAAACTCCTCCCTGTTTATTTTATTGAAATATATCAGTGTTATAAGAAATTTTAAGAATTATTATAACTCAGATTTCCTAATTTTCCTGCTACTTCTATATAAACGGAAAATACGTGAGAGGAAGTAATAAAACCTACCGAGTTGTGAGTTTTACGGTGTTGGTTGTCACTAATCTCTACATCCATACTTTGTTATCTTTACTGCATGATATGAAATTGGTTAGACATAAAGTTTGCCAGCGTCTTGTTTAAAATTATAATTAAAAAGAAAGTATATCGATCGTTATAATAATTGTTTTCGTTTATTTTGATATTTATATTGCTCCGTCTGTCGTTATTACAAAATATATTTTATATTGAAAATATATATAGTCTTGCACGTACTCGCTTCTAGAGCTGGTGTTGAGAGTAACATCACAAAATACTATGATACTGCGTAACGTCTTGATGATATAGCATTGCAATGACTAGGTTAACCTTTAACTAGTCATCAGTCATGATCAATCAATTGTCTCTGTTAATTAAATGGGTCGTGACCTTCAATCTGACCAAATATGGTTAATGAGTAGTGATTAGGATCATCATCATCATCAGCCCATTTTTACCCCACTGCAGGGGCTTAGGCCTCCCCCAGGGTGAGGAGGGGGGCTTGGAGCTTAAGTCCACCACGCTGCTCCACTGCGGGTTGGGAACTGTAACGACCGCCATCTATTGATAGCGTCCGGGACCGACTGCTTAACGTGCCCTCCGAAGCACGGTGTCAGTGATATTGTGTACTTAAGTCAGAAAAACTCATTGGTACACGCCCGGATTCGAACCATGGCCCTATGGGGCCTTATAAATTTGAGACAGGTTCGTTGCGCTCTGGGCTATCACGACATCATATGATTAGGACATAGTGATTAAGATAATCTAATTAAAAACACGTCAGGAGATGAGCCCAGAATTCAAGAAAATGCCGCTGTTTTATTCAGAAACGTTATTTATTTTATATAACATTTGTGTATTTTCAAGGTATTAGCGAAAAAAGTAGCTTAAATTTGTCTCTTTATTTTCTAATTCCGGAAACCGAACTTTATTAGTATTCGGATGTATTTCATAGTTAGTGCGAAACTATGTGAAGGACTAAGGGCCACGCTCACAAGTTCCCAGTATCTGTTAACAGCCAAATAAAATATTAAAAAGGGATACAATTTTATTGCTTTAACCAATGGATGGCGGCTAACAAACACTTGTGAGCATGGCCCTAAGGGACACATTTGACCATTTATTTAACTTTTATTTATTTTATACTAGCTTGCCGATCGCAGTTTCGTTCGCGTCAACAACACGTGATATACTATAATATGAACAATTCTTATATATTTCGCGTACCGACCTCGGAAACGGCTCTAAAGTATTTTGTTGAAATTTTGTATTTAGATATATAGTATAGTTGTATTTTTTGAAAAAAGCAATTTAAAAATATAAAAAAAAACATTTTTTTCCCCTGACCATTTAACATACTCGTGACAAGGCGCCTTCATCGTAAATTTCTCGCAAATTAAAACTTGCACTATCGCCGACGAAAAATATTCATTATTAAACAGTATGTGATTCGTATCTCAATATATTTTCCAGAAAAGCATTATTTCGTAACAAGAAGCGTTCGCTAGATTTTTTGCAGTAAATTGTAATAAATTCATATATATGTCTTCACTAATTCGCGGACCAAATAGGCAAAAAACGACGGTGGCAAAGAGACGCAAAGAAGACAGTGAAATAAAGAGAGCGCAAGATAAAAAGTAATAAACGTTAATCATGATTAAAAAATAAACTATCTGTGGATGTAATAAGCATTAGCTAATAAGACTTATATTAAAGCCGATATAATGGTATTAACTATATTTCATTAGTATATTTCATAGAGTAATAACATATTAGTTTTTAGTTTGAGTTAGTTAGTTAGTTAGGTTAGTTTGAGAGACAGAATAAGGAACAGTGTGATAAGAGAACGGTGTGATATGGAAGAAGACGTAGTGACAAACATTTAAAAAGGAATGCTGCGATTGTTTGGTCATTTAGAGAGGATGGATGAAAGAAGACTTACGAAAGAAATTTACTGTGCGGAGGTGAAAGGTAGGGTCGGAATGGGTCGCCCTAGACGAGCTTACAGGAATCAGATTAGGGACATACTAGAAAAGTCCAGAGTACCCAGAGTATCCGGAGTGTCCGGAGAGCGTGTATGAGAAGAATGATGAGTGTTGATGAAGCGAAAGAAGTATGCCAGGATCGCACTATGTGGAAATCTGTAGTCTCTGCCTACCCCAAAAGGAAGCAAGCGTGAGTATATGTATGTATGTACTATATGAAACTAATATACCAATACTGTATTAAAAAAGCAAGCTATTGTCGATGCTTGTTCTCAAGTAGTTACTTTGCGAAGCGCTAGTAACTTCCTTGACAACATCTTGACGAGTATATTTGTACTATAATTATAATTAAAATGTTAAAAGACTAGTGTCGGTATTACGTCTAAAAGTGATGCGTGTTTGATGCCGTGCTGGGCCTTAAAAAGCTTTCTCTCACGCCATGCGGCGCCTCCCGTTTTCCGCGCCTACAGAGCATTAGAGTAGGTTAGAGGTGGCATGTAGGCGGATACGCTGTATGCAGTATATTGCATACTTAAAACAGATCTTATAATATAAATCCTAAAATACAACAACAAATTATACCAAAGTAGTGAATGAAAGGGATGAACGACTTAACTGCTTTTTAAAATGATATAAATTTGAAACAAAACTACGTATTTACTTAATTATTTTCGTTGTGTGAGTAATTATTTTTTACATGATACCTCTAACCTAATCGATTCTCTGTGGACACACCCATCTACTACTGCGTTACGTTTTAGGGCCTTTTCATCGATTTTATCGCATCACTTCACTACATAGTATAAAACAAAGTCGCTTTCTCTGTCCCTATGTCCCTTTGTATGCTTAAATCTTTGAAACTACGCAACGGATTTTGATGCGGTTTTTTTTAATAGATAGAGTGATTCAAGAGGAAGGTTTATATGTATAATAACATCCACTAAATAGTGGAGAAGTACTGTTATTTTTGAGGTTTCTAATGTGATGTCGTAAATAATTACATTTTTTCCGGTTACATTGCAAACGCAGGCTGAACCCTACGAGTTTTATCAAAATAATGTACTAAGTATTGTACACATTGAAAAGGTCTACAGAAAAGTCCGTGATGATTTTTCTGTAGTGTATTTAGTATCAGCATTGCACCCGTGCGAAGCCGGGGCGGGTCGCTAGTATTATCATAAAACTAATTTCGGATCTTGGTGACGTCCAGTTTCACCATATCAAGCAGCGAATTAGTGCCTTTTCACTCGGGCCGGGTGCCGGGTGGCGAAGTGTATGGGCAATGGGTATTTCTTCTTCTTCTTCTTCCTGAAAAAAAAAAATGGCGTTCTCTGCATATATAAATGGCAATTTCGCCAGAGTCGAGTATTTTGTTCGTATTTTTAATGAAAAATAACAAGAATAGGCAGCGTAGTACGGTTATTATGGAGCTTTTTCAAAATATCACCAGAAACCACGACGTTGCACATGAGCCATTTTGAAAAAACTCCGGGCAATAGATATGCCTAGTAAATTACGCCGGTACATGTGGAAGTTACCGGTTACCCGTCGCCAGCTACCCGGCATCCAGCACGTGTGAAAAGGCTCTAAGGCTTGAAATATCAAGTTGACACTTTTGTCTAGAACGAAAGTCCCTTGAATAGATTTAAATCAATCGCTGACATTTACAAGTTATCTTTTAATAATAAATTGAGTAAAAAATATTTCCTATTAAATTATTTTGCTGCTATTTTTAACTTCATAATTCCGATGAATTGTCTAATATCAGATTTATATGGATTAATTAAGTGGTTTCTGCTTTATTTAGACAAATACTGAATAGGTAAATATGATATTGTAATAATCTAATGGATGATTATTCCACCGTCGCCTCAAAAGTAACAAAATACGAGTTTTTTCTTTTAGTATCACTCAGTACTAAAATATAGAGATTTGGCGTTACAGAGTTATCGTATTACGGTGTGCATGCGCGGGTGACTGACAATTGCATCGCACCCGCGGGCGCTCATAGCAAGCCTATAGTATTTATATTTTTTTTGACGTGGATACGTCTATGTTTTCGTTTTCGACTTAGTAATCAGACTGTAACGATAAAGCATTCGAGAAAAATATTTTAATTTAAAAAAAAATTAATATCTATTTATTTATTTCATAAATGGAATGTCTGGAAAAAACATGGAAAGTGATAAGAAATCTACCTGTTTGTGACGATGATGAAGGCAATCATTATGTGTAAATAAAAAATGAAATATATAGGCATAGGTACTGTGCAATAGGCATATCTGATCGCAATTTAGGGCATACATGCAATGCCTATATGAAAGTGACCAATTTTAATTTATTTGATATCAATCGTGACCTGCAATCATCCTACATAAGATCAGAAGTTCGATCATTTATAGTTTATGAACCTTTGACCACTTCTTTGTGAATTCTGAAAATGATCATGTTAACGTGAGTTTACGAAACGGCTTCTTCGATTTCACCTTAATTCATGCCTTCCGACTTCCGATTTTTAATGGCATCTGGTTTTTCCATATTGTGACGAATCTCTAACGCTACGCGAGTTTACTATTCGCAGATAATCTCCGAATAACTGAAGCCTTCCGAAATTAAGATTTAAAAAAATATTACAAAATAAAGTTTAATAACAATTTATTTAATAAAAACCACAGTTCAAAACAAAATAATGTTTTTATTTATATAATCATACCAACGTGTGATAAAGTGAACAATGCTTACCCATTTAACGGCTTGATATATATATATATATATATACATATATATCTTATATAGCTTCAACATGTAATTTAGAACGATATGAATTTTCTTGCAATTCTGCGACTCGAATCATTGAATGGAAAACCCGCCAAGTATATTGCATCACCATATATTAAAAAAAAAACAAGGGATAAATGTCTAAAAGCAGCTACGAAATGTCATTTCAAGAATATTTTCGCATTATAACCAAAAATTGCGCAGCGGCGAAACGTTATCGAAATGTGACGTACTCGATACAAACGATAATAAAACACTATTGACGATACTGAGGACGTACATTCACGTATGAATTTTTAGGTTTCTTCATAATTCAATTCTTGGATTATGAACAGAAAACTATAAATACAACTAAACTAAAAGAGCAATGGATAACCTCAACAATAATTAAATTTGGATTTAAATGTTTGTTCTCTTGGACATCTGAATGAGCCGCGGTCATATAGGTGACACGCTTTCACTGGCTACTGTTTTAATGCTATACACAAAAGCATAATATAGTTTTCGCTTCACTAGCTCGAAAAAAAGTTTGTTCTTTAAAACCTTTAAAAAGTTCTTAATAACCACTCACTGAAGAAAAGCGTATTGATGAATTTCTAACGCTACTATTTGGCATTTCTAATTTCACTAACGCAGTAGATGTTCAGAGACTCCGTATGCTTTTGACATTTTATTTTATAAGCAATTTTTTATATGCTATATTATTTATACAAAAAAAACTGTTGCTTTTTTGATTAATTTGTGTATTTGACACTTAATCTGTTCAAAAATATTTTTTTTAAATATTACATTTTCCGATTGTACACAAAATAAATAAATGAACTTAACTTTTTACTACATGAATTAAATCAATTAGGATTCAAAAATTTAATTAATTAGGATTCAAACTCAGCACAGGCAACAAAAATGAACTTTCTTCTTGCACAAACACTCTGTACACAAATTAACTATTTCAGTTCTGTTACAATAAATATTTTGTATTATCACTATTTGAGGTAGTTGGCATTAACTTATTTATTGCACTTTTAATATTATTCAAAGCTAAATTTAGTAATACATAAATTTAAAAAAAAAAGCAAATATGGTGCTGAATATAGCTAGAACGCTAAAATCGCGGAATGATTTAGGTATATTATAATTTATATTATAATAAACACGCAATAGAAACAACATCGAATTAGACGGACTGCAGCGTTATCCATCTAATATTCTATCCAAATGTTTTCACTTTTTAATGAAGGCACAATAACACTCTAATCAACTCTTCTTAGATCAATTATTTAACCCATGGACTGCCTTTACTGCAGAACCGCGTGTATTTATAGTTTTGTCAATTTTCAAGTTACTAACAAAAAGTTTTCGAATTGTATGTAAAGTATGTAATATATTGACGATAATTACATTATTTAAGTACTTATTATAATCAAATCATTCATATTTAATCTAGGAGCTTATTTATCATGAAGATAAAATACACCCAATAGTGATTACTTACCTACTTACTCGTTTGGGTGTTTAATCATGGGAGGTAACGAAAATAAATTTTTGACTAATTCGAAGCCCCTGGCGTGATTATCATTTCAAACGAAAATCGATATATAGTATATCGTATACGCGCAATTAATCGATACCTACTAAAACTAAATCGAAATGCATCGTCGGCAGATCCACGCGACGCGACAAGAACCCGATGACCTTCAAGGCAAGCCCGTGGCATTGATTTTAATGGTTACGCATACAATACCCATTCACGTGTCTCCGAAATGTCATTCGAAATCGGATTTTAAGTTTAAAGCATTACAGTCGAAATTCATTCGCCGACTGAAGATAGTGTGAACCTATTTAATTATCGTCTTCATACGCGAGTTATATTCTTACATCTGTAAATATGGCGGCGTGAGAGCGAGACGCAAATAGTGCCTGCATAATGAAATTATATGACATTTAACGAAATTTTAATGATCCCACACCACGTTCTTCCGCGTTAATTAATGTCATTCTAATGACATGTTTTATATGCTGGAAGCCGTGTCTTAATTATTGTGATAAACATACAGCCTTATAGCGCCGTTTCTCGTATATTCTTATCAAAAGGTCTTTGATGCCGTGAACAGAAGACGCGTCAAGGAAAAATATATTAATTAATTTGATATCAGATTGGTACATGCATATTATATGTAGCATTCTGTAAAATGCATGATAATCATCGATATACTACCACATGAATACAGCATCACCATACTTGCACATGGGCCGCAAATTTTTGGGACGAAGTGTCACATAACTCCATAGCCTTAACAGTCTTTTTCATGGCCTTTCTCTGTTTTCGTTTGAATGTTTGGCCCATACTGAGCTATGGTGAAAATATTGATATAAGATTAGGAAGATGTGCGGTCCGACACGTAAAAACGTCCAGAAAAAATGAGTGCCATATCACGCTCGATGGCACTCAATTTACGTGGTGGTGTTTCGCCACCCGACCTAATCGGATGTAGCACAATGCCGAAGGGTTCAATTCAAAAATGAAGAAATCACACATCAAACGCAAGAAAAAAAGGCGGCCTTTTGTATTTTCAGCAAGGAAAATTAGGCCTTATTTGTATTTCATTCTGTGTTTTTTATTATAAAGAACCAATTTAGAATAATTAATATCGTTTGTTTAAAATTATCAATAACGGTTGAGATATAGACCGACCAATTATCAAATGCACTTAATTATGACTAGGCTCGTACGTTTTTTATTCCCATAATAGTTGGTCGTATAATAAGTGGGTTCTGTTCTAAACTAATGGAATCGTATTTTTTATATATTTATTTTATAATTTTTTGTTTAACATTATTTTTCTTAGTGCTTTCAATATATTATTTCAATATATGCATACTTTTCATATTCATAAAAAACTGGCCAAGTGCGAGTCCAACTCGCGCATTAAAAGTTTTTTCTTCCGATTTGGTGAATTAATTCTTACTGAGTAAATTATTAATAAAATCATATTTCGAAATACGTTTAGAAAGACAAAATTAAACTCCACGGCCTACGATCTGTTATTTAAAATCACATCATGTAGTAAATTAATCTTGCTTCAGGGAAACTTTAATTGTATTAAGAAATAAATTAAATTAAATAAAAAAATATAAAATTTTAACACCACTTTTTTATTTTATTTCTACTTATTTATTTGTATATTTTTATTTATTTTAGCGCCATCTAGCAGCTTATAACGTTAAAACATGTTTAAAAATTTACTTATGTAATATCTATGGAATATCAGAAACCTAATCAAAATCGACCAAGTTATTTTATAAATACAAATCAAATGGTGCACTCTTAGGTGGGCACGACCGTATAAAATATTTAAAAACTTGCTCTCAAATGATACTTAAATAATAAATAAAAACCACATCAAAAACCCAGCCGTTTTACAGAAACACAATTACTGCAGCGCCATCTGGTGCCCTTCATCCTTAAAATACTATGTGCAAATATCTGCTCTGCAGCAACACCTACATGATAAAAAAAAACCGCAGCGAAATTGGCTGAGTAGTCTTTGAGGAAAATAATAACAACAATCGCACACAAGCACACAATAATTTACTTAAAACACATGTACCGTTTCCATCACATTGTAGGTAAAAAGATACGAACGAATATACAATGTAAAATAATTTATATTGAATTTGCCACTCCATGGATGTCTTATTCTGCTGTCGGAGGAACTTATTACGTTTTGTGATTTAATAAGAAAACAGTACATGTCTGCACGTTTAGTATTTAAAATTGAGTCTTATATTGAAAGCAACACGATTCAAATTACTAGACTATAAACCTGACATATATTCTTGCATTTCTAAAATTTTGAATTTTTGTATTTTGATGACAAAGGGATGTATTTCTGTTATATTTTATAGTCGAAATTGAGTCTTGTGCTCAAGGTTATACGGTTGAAATTACTAGACAGTAAATACAATATATGTTTTCATTCTTTTATAGCGGTGTAACTAAATAGAAATAGGATCGTATATGCCTCCTTGGACACTGTTAGCGGAGAAGATTAATCTAATACTACGAATCCTTATAAAATTTTATATTAATGTATCCATATTTTATTTTTAGTAGCAGAGCAATAGTAGGTAGGTAGTAATGAGAGGTAGAAGTTCATCTAAATTAAAAACTGGTTAAAGAGAATCGTAGTGAAAACGATGTTGGTAATCACTAATGACAAGAGCTATTAATATAAATATTTATACAAATAAAAAAAAATCGTTACTCTAATGGTTACAGTAACAACCAAACCAATAACTTATACAACGCAATAATAGACAAAACGTAGAGGTGATTCTTATAAAATGTAAATAGATAGTAATAGGTACTGAGACACATCGTCAATAAATAAAATAATTCCCCTGTCGGATGCTGTTCGTATCACACAGTGTATGACACTTCAGGTCGTGTGAAACCAGTTGTCACTCCAGAGGGTGAATTATCTTAAGACGGGAGCCAATCGTCGTATACGCAATGCATGAAAGTGTCGTTATTACAATACATATCGATGTATATGTATTTATAGTGCAGCGTGATAGCCGGATGTCTAATTCAATAACGTGATATGGTTGTTTAGCTTCACTATCAGTTAATGTTTTAAATAACGGTAATTGCATGAATTTATGAGCTACTACACGTTTATCGACAATTTTAAATTTAATTATGGTAACTAGAAAGTAATTGGTATTTAGTCTTTCTATTAGAAACGAAGAAAGACTTGTTTAAGATTTTTGTAAATCTATCCCTTAATGGTTAAAATAGGGGATGAACGTTTCTTAATCTCTGACGTTAAAAAAATTAAAACCTGTGCTTGGCCTTCCAGCGAAACATTAAGTAAGACGTATTACAAGATTTTCATAATTTTTTCCGTTAAGCGGGTAAAATAGGGGGACGAGAGTTTATTCAGGTGTTCTGTCATTTTAAAAGTTAAAACGATATTTTTTATAGGAAATTTAAAATGAAACGTTTCAAAGTTTCGGAAAAAATAATCCTTATATGTTTGAGCTCGTGGTTGTATTTTTTTACAAATTATCTCAGAGATAACAGGGTAGAAAAATATGTTCAGAGCACCGTTCTTCAGTGCTCGGACCATAAGTGTGCACAAAATTGCGCAACAAGTGCTACATTTTTTTATATATTTTAACATTTTAACTGATAAATATAAGAGGACGAAAGGAAATGGATGTTTTTCGTACCCTGTTAAGAAGTTAGGAAGTTAAATTACGATATATACTAATACACGCGGGCGAAGCTGCAGGTGGTCCCTAGAAGTATAATGTTACCTATGCTTAATGATAATAGCCTAAAAACTTTTAGTAACATTTTCAGTGTTGCCAATTTTATGTTCGATAAAATTACTGAACAATAAAAAAAATTGAGGTTATACACACTTCTTTGCGCATTTCATAAATATAGTCTCGAAGGGCTCCCGTCCCCGACTATATCGTAAATATCATCAGCAATGAGCTCCTCGGCTATATTGCCGTAGTGTTATTTAGTTTAAGTATACACTTTTAAAATCAAAGGTTTATGCTATGGATTTATGAGGATAAATGAAATGAATATATGACGTTAAAGCATATATATAAAGCGCAGTGTGGATATTTTTTTTCTACCCTCACTAACCTGCCAAAAGGAGTGTCACTTCAGTAATGTATTGTAAACCCCGATTTGAAGTATCGTTGAGCATATAAAGACATTCTTAAACGTCTGTCGCCAAACTCCATTGTAAGTAAGCAATCGTTATATAGTCCGAATTATTCATAGGGATGATAATTTGAGTACGAAAATTGGTATTCGCGGCATCGGTGTCGCCTTGGCCGGTTGAATAACAAGCGACCGCTCTACCGTTATGGAAAACCGTTATTCCAAGTTCGCGAATCTCGTTCCTAGACTGGAATCCGAATCCGCACTTTCGGATTCCAATCTAGCTTTCGGTCGTACGTGTGTGGCTCTTAGGCTGCATAGACGAAGACTAGTTGTCACCGTTATCACGCTCGACAGTTATTTCACTTTTTTAAAAGTATCTCATTTTTAATACATTTTTATTTAATATTTACTTCGTCGTGGGTTTAAAAAAAAACAATTTTACATTTTTATTTTACTACTTTTTTTAAAATTGTTTTTTTTTTTTTGTTTTACCCTTGCGATGGGAAGGCGGATAAAACTCTACAGCTTCCGCGCGCCCGAGCGCGCGGGGTATGTGGGAGTTGCAACCGTTAAACAACCGCCTGGAGCAGACTAAGGACGCGTGTCGTTAACCCGAAAGCTCTAACGACTTCATCTGAGCGGCCAGGCGGCACACTAGGGTGTTGACGGCGCGAAGTTGTCGGGTAACCACTAAGGGTTACTCGAGGCGAAATAATTCCGTTGGCGCGGGCCTCCGGTTAAGATTTACGTTATTAATATAACGTGAAAACAAAAAAAAAATTGTATACCAGTACCCAATAGTGAAATGTTTACAAGCAGTTGATGAAAGTATTGAAAAAGCCGTATTGAATAAACATATCTACAGCAGCCTCTGGCGCCTAAAAGCTCTAAACTAATCAAGAAACTGCTCTAAATTGGTAGAAGTTACATAATTTGAGCATCGCATCCAAATCAGCCCAGCCATTTTAGAGAAACACATCTACTACAGCGCCCTCTGGTAGTCTATAAACGTAAAGGTTGTCTAAGGATCAAGTCAGAAGTAACACACATGCAAAACAAAAAATCATCGATATCGGTCTAGCCGTTTAAAAAAAAAACATATTTACTGCAGCACTTCTGGTCGCCTTTAACCGTAAAACATGTTTAATGACTTCCTCTAAAGTAATATCTTTTTAATACACAATGAAGTGATACATCCTATGTGATACAAAAACTGCAACTGCACTGTTTCAGTAGTTTTTGAAGAAAATGGTATCATATGTACACATAAACACACACAAACTTTAACCCCAAACGCATTTATACTGTCTCCGTCACGTCATGGCTGAAAAACCTGGTGAAAAAATGGTTCTAAATGTTCTAGAAAGTACATCAACTGCAGCACCATCTGATGGCCAAAACTGTAAAACAAATTTTAAGATCTGCTCTGATGTAATACCTATGTGATACAGAAAAAGCGCATCAAAACTCCAGCCGCTTTACAGAAACACATTTATTGCAGCGCCCTCTGGCGGCTATTATGCATAAAACGTATCTAAGAACCTGCTCTGAGGTAATACTTATATAATATTGAAAACCTTATCGAAATCGATTCAGTGGTTTTTGAGGAAATGGATAACATATGTGCACGAACGAATACACAAACACACAACTGCTCACCTTTCCATCCAGTTGTGGGTAAAGTCAGTCTGTCATATCTGTCATTCTCACACGATACTTACTTATGTTGTGTTTGCTTTGTTGGTCTAGGTAATGACATTGATACAGGGGTAATGGTTGTTTTACCATTAGATCAGATAATTATTAAACTGTGGCAGTAAAGAAAAACTAATATAATAAAAATGTACAGCGTCACAATATCAGCTAAAGCGACCGATTAGCAATATTATTGCATATACATTTTCGACGTCGACACTTCCCCATCACTAGTTTTGTTCCAAAACTTAAAAATAAGTCGAGAATAGAGTTTTCTGAAAGGCATTAGAACTTATAATTGTGTGTTCCCGTTCCATTCAGCTGCAGCCGTACTTCTTTCTTCTATGTCATTTTTTGAGTTCTACTTCGAATACTTTTCCATATCATAAACCCGTAGCTTCGCTCCTAGTTTATTTCGATTCTTGAATATAGAACGAATGGTGAGCAAAAATCACGTCTAAATGTTGTTCGTTCATCATCATCATTCCAACCATCGGAAGGCCATTGCAGGATGTAGATCTCCACAACAAACGGTTTTAGGCCACCTGTAACCAATGGTAGCCCGCGATCCTTACCAGGTAGTCCGCTTACCTAGCTACTCTTTCCATTCATAAAAAAAAACATCAAAAGTAATACAGCAGTTTTCGATATTTTTCGACGGCGTATTATTTATATCGACGGGTGGCAATGAAGCCGCGATTACGCGCTCGTTGCTAAGCATAATTATATTAGATAACGCATGTACATACCCACTTATTAAAATTTATCGGCCACTGACAGGCTCTAATCATTGGAAAATTCCGTCCGAGACCTTTCTTCGTGTATTGAGGTTACAATGATTTACACTAAGAGCTGTTTGATAGCGAACGCGTAGGTATTTGCTCAGCAGTGTTGAGCGATAACAATTCCACATGATACCCCTTTCATGTGACCAGATGGTACGACACTTCAAGGTTTTTTTGTCATAATTTTTGCTGTGTTTAATACTATAATAACGCCTTAATAATGACGAATGGAAGGTCAGGATCATAGATATAAATGGTCAGGATATATAGTTTGAGTGTGGAGGTGTCCCAGTGGTGAATTCAGTCAGACAAAGATAGCTACCGCTTCATGCTAGTAGATATAGTCTGCTGAACATATTTTAATCTTTATTTGTACATAATAACACTTATATAATAACTATCGTATTTCAAAACGTAATTTTTCTTTCCCTAAATATAAAAAACTAAAAAAACACGCAATAATAGCAAACCAATTTAAAAAACAAAAAATAACTTTTAGATATTAACAAAAAAAAATATTTTACTGTAAAAAAAAACGTTGCGTGCTTGCTATCAATTGATATGGATATTTCATTGATAGGTTTTTTTTTACAGTAAAAGTACAAAAAGTAAGTAAAAAAGCACCCTACGCTTTTTTTTTACAATAAGTTATATTTTTTGGTTCTATCTTTACTCTTATTTTATACTTATCGAAAATCATTATTTTTGAAAATCATTTTCTACTTTTTAGTTCGGTTTGCTATTCAGTGTGTGTTTTTTTTTTACTTTTATAAACCACAATTTAATTCTTGAAATTTTTTAGCTTTAAAACGAAAGAACTATAATATAAAACAAGACTAGATTTTAGTAATCACTTATCTATGTTAAGAAACAATCAGTGGTGGCGCGTATTGTACACTTTTGTTAACAAAACACGTTGTTTTACAATCCAACATGACACTCGTAGCATTCACTGGAACTGTATACTACGTTACGTACGACAACACAGCTCTGGTTGCTTCATTCATTAACACGTGTAAACAAACAGTCCTAAGAAACCATTCGAGACAATTTTCAGTCACGTTTGATAACTTTGTTTTCATTTACAGTATGATAATTGATAATTTGTCGCAGAAATTACGTTCACAACGGTCAATACGGTAAAAGTATTTTAATTCTTAATTTATTTTTATAGGAAATATGTTTTGTGAGTTTTGTTTGTCCCAACATTCAAGTTAGATTTACATTTGACTGACCGTTTGGCCGAGTGGTTAGTGACCCTAACTGCGGAGGCAAGGGTCGCGGATTCGATTCCCGCCCGGGACAAATATTTGTGTGCATGAACATGTCTATTTGTTCCGTGTCTGGGTGTAGGTATAAAGTATTATAAAAAAGAATATTCAAGTATATATACCAGTCATCTAGTACCCCATAATACAAGCATAATACTTGTTTACTGTTGGACTAGATGACGCTATGTGGAATGTCCCAGATATTATTATTTTTTTTTCCAATTAAATCTTTATGGTGCATTCTACATTCTTTAAACAAATTTTTATAGAATATACAGCTTGTTTTTTTTTCAATTGATTATTTTTAAGTTAAGTCAGTTTTCGTTTTCAGTGTTGCCTGACTGAATGTAATATATTTAGTTAGTTAAATGATTAGCCATACCTTTATGAACTGAAGAACTGTAGATTTCAAAGCAATTGACGATTCACTGATGTCGATGGACAAACATACAAAGTAGTTAAAAAATTATATGTTATAAAATTCGGATGCTACATAATAAATAGAATTCAAGGTAATCTGCTGCAAAATAATTTCAGGGACGTTTCGATCACATGGTTAAATGAGCAAATGATAATTTCCATCGCATTATCAAAGTCGTCAGTGATTCCATTTGTTCTTATCGACGGAATGAGGTTAGTGGGTTGCCAGCATCGTCGAATGGGTATATCACTGCTTACATAACGATGATTGTTAAAATGGATTTATAATATTTTTATTATAAAATTTTAACTATGCATTTATCAAAATTCACCTAAAAGCAGCACTTTCATTTGATATACGTCACATGATGTACTTGAAAATTTTATAAACATTTTATACGTGTTTATGAACACAAATATTTGTTCCGAGCAGGAATTGAACCTTTGACCTCTGGGTCTGTAGCCAGCATCTCCGACCACTGCACCAATCGGTCAGTCATAATTTTTATATTTGAATTAATTAAGAACAAATGGAGTGAAACCGTTTAAAGAAACAGTAAAATTGCCTCATGATACCTAATAGTTTTTTTTTTAATTAAAAATATTATTAATATATGTATAGATGAAAGGATGGTAGGTGTGATCAACGAACAGTTATACGATACTGTAAGGATAAACCGAAAAAATAATTGGGATAGTTCGCCATAATGGTAACAGAGCACATTAACGTGTAGAAGTTTTTAAAAATGAGAGCTTTCAAAATGACTTTTTTTTTTAAGTCAATAGTTGTTGAGATAAGTGTGCCCTCCTTCAACTTTTCAACTACGAGGTGGAAAATTCTGAAAAAATTATATTAGCACAATTTAAAAACAAATCTTTGAAAGAAAATTGGTATGAATAAAATAATTTGAGTAGTTTTTGAGATATACGTTATATATGAATTTAATTTCAATCATGAATTTAACGTCCATCTCAGA
Source organism: Luffia ferchaultella (assembly GCA_949709985.1). Taxonomy (NCBI): domain Eukaryota; kingdom Metazoa; phylum Arthropoda; class Insecta; order Lepidoptera; family Psychidae; genus Luffia; species Luffia ferchaultella. Next base: position 16,680,909 of record OX453249.1, read on the forward strand.
AGAGATTTAAAAATATTTTCTTAGGTGCCCCCCTTTAGTGTGATATCGTTGAATTGCTATTTTATAATAATTCTGAAGTTTTTGAAGGTTTTTAAAAATTAAGACCTGATTCGACATATTCTGTTCTAAAGTAGCTTTCTTACGTGTATAGCATGTCCCACCGTTCCACCGTCTCTAACTCTTGAATCTCCCAAAAAATGTGGAAAAATTCATAATTATAGTTAATAGTGCGAACTTATTATGAAAAATTACTAATAATAATATAATTAGTATTTTTTTTTAATTCATATGGGACCAACTTCGGGATATACCCATTCTAATAAAAAAAGAATTATCCAAATCGGACTGCTCTGCAAAAAGTTATGCCTGGTCATACATTAAAAAAATATATAAGCGCGTCAAATGGAGAACCTCCTCCGTTTTTTTTCGTCGGTTAAAAATATTAATCGTAGACTGGTTGATCTTACAAAGAAGTGGTGATTTTCTTAGTAAGTTCACGGGAGAGGGGAGACATACAACGCACGTAAAAAGGCCACTTTATAACCAATTAGCCGCGTATATATTTAATATTGGGTATTAACTATAATCACGAATTTTTTCACATTTTTTGGAGATTCGAGAGTTATTTTTATATGAAAACGAAATAATTTCATTTTAATATTTTATTTTTAAGAAATTATTTACAAAAGAAATGTATTATAACGAGTTATTAAAAGAGTAAATTCAATGTCATAAAATATTTTGAAATGTCACGAAAGTCCATAAAAACACATTCAATGTTATGACAGGTCATGAAATGTCATGAAGTATCATGAAAGGTCACGAAGTGTCATAAAGTGTCAAAGAATGTCATAAAATGTCGTGGAATATCATGAAACGTCATGAAATGTATTATAATTATACATATTTATAACACATGTCTGTATTAAAATTGTAAAATAAAGTTATTACGATTTTAATAAGAGTAGAAATATATTTTTAGGTACCCCTTCGAGTATTGTATCGTTGAATAACTATCTTAATCAATTATATTATTTTATTTTTAAGGAAGCAAGTATATATTATGCTTGTATTGTAGGGTTCTAGACAGCTGATATACATTAAATATTCTTTATAATATACACATATATAGACACTTTTACAAACAGACACGGAACAAATAAACATGTTCATGCACACAAATATTTGTCCCGGTTGGGAATCGAACCGCGACTTGGTTCCGCAGTTAGGGTCTCTAACCAGTCGAACCACTCGGCTAATCGGTTATAAAGTGTCATTTTTACGTGTGTTGTATGTCTCCCCTCTCCCGTGAACTTACTATGAAAATTATCACTTCTTTTGGAGATCAAATAGTTCACGAATTACAGCCAATCAAATTAATATGTCGTAATTATGAGTCGTGATAACCCAGAGCGCAACGAACCTGTCTCAAATTTATAAGGCCCCATAGGGCCATGGTTCGAATCCGGGCGTGTACCAATGAGTTTTTCTGACTTAAGTACACAATATCACTGACACCGTGCTTCGAAGGGCACGTTAAGCAGTCGGTCCCGGACGCTGTCAATAGATGGCGGTCGTTACAGTTCCCAACCCGCAGTGGAGCAGCGTGGTGGACTTAAGCTCCAAGCCCCCCTCCTCACCCTGGGGGAGGCCTAAGCCCCTGCAGTGGGGTAAAAATGGGCTGATGATGATGATGAAATTAATATGTAGTCCAGTTCTGAACAAATTCATGATTTTGGTTTTTGATGTGGTTTGCTGTTAATAAGGCTACGGAATTCACCTTATATGTATCTTAAACCGATTTTTTTTTTAATTTGCGAATATGCTTCTAATTTTTAAACATATACATACTTACAAATCATAATATACGTATTGTGCCTTCCTAGATTCGTTTGGCTAGTATTTTATATGTATTTCGTTGATATAATAATAATACATGGGACGTCCCACACAGCGTCGTCTAGTCCCAAATTAAGCATGTCTTATGCTTGTGTTATGGGTTACTAGACGACTGATATACATGCTTTAATATTTTTTATAATACATGCATATATAAATATTTCGCACCCAGACACGGAGCGAAATACACATGTACCTGCACACAAATATTTGTCCCGGGCGGGAATCGAACCCGCGACGCGACGGGCTCTGCAGTTACAGTCTCTAATCATTCGGTCAGTCAGCCATGACACTTTTTAATACTTTAACCCAGGATGTACAGATTAACCCATTTGGGTTAGATCCAAGGTCACGAGCAGTTGAATGACAGGGACAATTGATTGATAATGATTGATAAGAAGTAGAACGTGGGTCCTGCCAAAGTTCGGCTTCGGCCGAATGTTCGGTTTAAGCGTGTACCGAAGTCGAAGTTGATTTTGACGTTTTTTTATCACAATTTTTAAATGAAAATATTTTTTGTTAGTCTCAATTTCTCAATGAAGCGTAGAAGTTCGTTAAAACCTGCCGAACTTCGGCAGTACCGAATGTGAACCGAATTTCGGTGCAACTCTAATAACAAGTTAATAACATAACATAATACTTTTATAATACTTAGAAATCGGTAAACTGCTACGAATAATGCAAACGACACAAATTCGTATTTAGTTTTTAAACTCAAGTGTTTCGCGTAATCATGTAACGCGCAATTAAAACAACAGTAACATATTATAAATTGTTTGTAATGAAAAATTTATAGATGCAAACGTAAACGCATATTTTATTTCGCAATTATATTGCACATGTCAACATTATAGACATTTAATTATCGTCGCCTGCGCAGCTATGTCACGTGGTCACTCCACGTTTTGATTACCAATTCAAATATTATAGTATGAAATATGGACAGCTTACAAGTATTTTTTTTTTAAGAACGTGACAATGTATGGATTCGCTGTAGTTAATTGTTTATGGCGTTGTTCTATGCTTCAAATTATATTTGTTAATCCAAAAAATGGTGGTCAGTATACACTGAACATGAAACTTTATTGTAGCTATTGTTGTTTATAGATTTGGTGAGCTAATTGTCTTGGTACAAACGCACCATTCAAATAGGAAATACTTTTGATATACTATCTCCTTCTGAGATAAGTAAAGTGTGTATCTATATTATCTATGATAAAAGTATAAAATCGCGCGTGCGACCTTGTATGCTACCGTCGTCGTTCTCTTCTCAAAGTAGTAATCTTGTGGACTGATAAGTCAAATGCAAGTTAAGTAGACTGAAGTGGGTCTCAAAAATTATTTTAGTCGTAAACTAAACTAAGTTATAGCGGTGTAAAATCCTCATAATTTAAAAATCTTAACTACATATATACGAACTCTATGCTCTTTTGCAGCGGCGGCGCTTCAATCTATTAAGTTCAACAGAAACTGACATAGAAATTGGATTTGTATTTGAAACAGCGTGCGTAAGGTGTCGTAGCTCTTTGCGGTATTTAAAAAAAAAAACTTCCTAATAACCGTAGGTACAACGTTATCTTTTTTTATTATTTTGATAATAAAAATAATTAAACTTGACACTGGCGAAATTGGTTTACGTAGAAAACTCCAAGTTAGAAAGAAGAAGACATAGAAATTACATTTAAAAGTTAATGACATTTGAAGTTCATTGTTTAATAACGAACACAAATAAGTTTACTGGATATCGAATTCGAAATAATTATTAAATTGTAATACCAACATTGTGGTAATAATTAATAATAATAATAATATCGTATACATCACAAAAACGTCTAGGCCCCAAACTAAGCATTAGCTTGTGTTTTGGGTACCAAGCGAAGACACCACATACATATAACAACCAAGAACCGGTACCAGTATCAATATTCATCATATAAATACTAACCCGACCTGGTATTCGAATACGGGACCCCCATCTTCGTAGGCAGGGTCGCTACCCACTAGGCCACACGGTCGTCAATTGTCGTAAGCAATTAATTTAAAATTAGCTTGAAATGTTTATTTTTTTACATATTTGTATGGGAACAAATGCTGCGTTTTCCTTTGGATACATTTTACAAAGCTTACAAGTTATCTTTTGGTTTTGCATTCAACTGTTGCTCAATGAAATGCAGAGATAAAATTGTTAGACTTAAGTAGGACAACATGATAATGATAAAATAAAATAAAATAAAAATAAAAATAAAATAAAATAAAAATAAAATAAAATAAAAATAAAATAAAATGATGATAATATCTAGATATGGCTAGGAAGTGTGCGACAAGTGCGTCTGATTGCTTAAAAGAACACGCGTGTCATATACCTTCATGACACTTCTAAAGTATTCAGATTTCTGTGAAATCAGGAATGAAGTCGAAATTTTATATTCATCATCAACACAAGTTTAGGATATTTCAAAATGCCGTTGATTTCGTGTTCCACGTTCGAGGCCTGGGGTACCTGTATTATGTGAAATTGACTGTTGTAATAATAATAATAATATCTGGGACATCCCACACAATGTTATCTAGTCCCAAAGTAGGCAAGTATTATGCTTGTATTGTGGGGTACTAGACAACTGGTATACAAACTTAAATATTCTTTGTATAATATACACATATATAAATACTTTTTGCACCCAGACACGGAACAAATTGATATGTCCATGCACACAAATATTTGTCCTGGGCGAGAATCGAACCCGCGACTCTCGGCTCCGCAGTATGGTTGTCTAACTACTCGACCAATCGGTCAGTTATTGTGGGTAGGTATGCATTTTCGATGTATTTGTAAACTTGATGATTGGTGAACATTAGTTCAGTTTGTATTAGATATCAAGCTCTACTAGACTGCAGCACAAACAAAATATGTTGTATAAATATTTATTTCCTAAAATTATCTCCATTTGTATATGAAAAAAGTAATAATCGTTTATCTTATCAGTTTACAACCTGGCGAGTTGACTCCGAGATCTTTTTAGGGTTCCATACCAAAGTGGCAAAAAAAGAACCCTTATAGTTTCGCCATGTCTGTCTGTGGTTTTTCTCGGAAACCATTGGCAATATATAGATGAAATTTGGAAGGTAGGTGTAATCTATGGACCGCTACACAACGACGTAGTGAAATTAAGAAAAAAATTGTTTTTGGGTTAGGTCTGGGTAGGTATATGTAACTAAAGTACGAAAAAAAAATTCATCGTATTTTAACGCGAGAGGTACCAAACGATAGGTCCAAAAAAATCATATCAAGGTTTCAAACATTTTTTTTTATTTAAGTCAACAGTTGTTTTGATAAGCACTCCTAAAATCCTAATTTTTGTTAGAGTCATGTGTCCCCTTTCTCTACCAGTTAAACCGTTGTTTTGTGGATACGTGGGAAAAACTTATGACAGGAGTAAATATAACGTAGTTAAAAGGAAAACTATCACAGTTAACTGGACTGTATTATTTAACGAGTAATAGATTAACTTATAAAATGTACTTTTATAAGTAATTTGTGATGTTATTGTAAAAGATAATTTAAGAAAAAATACATTTTACAATGACATCCTTTGCAGAGCTTATTCTCTTCACAATCGATACTAAAAGTCAAAGGTTTACTGTAATAAAAAAATTGTCTCTGGCTATTAGTGCACTCATGTTATTATTTTTCGGATTAGCCAGAGAGGATCGAGCGCCTTCTAAATGACTAACAAAATAAAAATGAAATATATTTATACAATAATTCTTAAATTACATAATAATATCGATGAATGGTTAAGTTCGATTAACGTCGCGCTCGTTTTTTTATATTGTATGGTGGTACGGAACATTTCGTGTGCGAGTTCGATTCGCACTTGGCCGTTTTTTTTAATCATATTCGTATCGTGTGTATATCTGTTCGTACGTGTTACATTGAACTATTGGTTCGAGATAAATCAAAGAAACTCTTGAGTACAGTAGCGATGCAATAATACTTTTTCAGTTTTTCACTCGATAAAGTGGAAATTAAGTATGCAAATTGGATAGTTGATTGTGATGCTTGACTATGAAATAAATCATCTATCTCGACTTTGGAATGTTTTGTGTCGAATTGTTTACAATAAGTGTACTTCTTAAGTAAACGCCGGTAGTTATCTAAGTATAGAATATGTTGATTTATAATATTATTTAATTATCTTAAATTAATTATTAATAATTTTATTTAATTAAATTTATTATAATGTTACTCAAATTAATTTGTTCATTCGCAGAACCAAAACTATTAATTTTTAGGATCAAAGTATAAACAATAAAGCACCTAAATAAAGGATTACAAACAATATATAAAAACAGCATCCTTCAGCATGTACGATTATCATTTATAGATTAGCAAATAGTGCAAGCGAAGGTGGACAAAAAAAAATGCAAATATATATTTTATAATAAATAAAAAGTTGAAACAAACAGATGCTAATAAAGTCTTATCGTGCCACGAAAACATTTTGGGTTGAACAAGAATTCTTAAAATTATTTGTATACCAGCTTCTCTAAAAATGATTATCTATATAATTCTTGTTGCATATGTTCACTCGTGAGCTTTATGCAGTTGGGTTTTTTCGACTATGTTATTCAGAGACGAACTTTTCTAATTTCTGTGCAAAAACCGATGCAAAAAATAACAGGACATCCAAGAAACCTGTCAGCTTTACAAAAATGTAATAAACGGTCACAAAGGCGACGGACGCGGCAATGCGGCCGGCGACCGAACCGTCTTAAAATTAACACCGATAAATTGTTTCACCTCGAAAACTCCAAAACGAGTTTAGTTTCGGCTCCGCTATAAATTTTCGATACAAATTTCTTTGGCGTTTGGCATTTTTGATTCCCGCGTTTAGGCACGGCGCGCGGCGGGGTGACTCGCTGCAGCGGCGTACAACACGCCACCTTGCCCTGATTGATTTATACCTCTTGTTTGTCACAGAGCGGATTTATTTGAATTCCTGCCAGATCGCCAGGGGCGGCCGCGGATTAATAACGCCTCAGCCCCGCATACATCCCAGCTCCTTGGGGTTATATTTCAATATTTCTGCGGATTCGGGACCTCTGCCGCGAATTAACATACAAATGTCAATCGTTTCATGAATAAAAATGTATTGGATTTAGTGGAATGACTCGCTCGATCGCGGTTGGGCCCCCGCTGCGAGCTTCGGTGGATTTCAGTAATGCTGGCCCACCCTTGTGCCCTCTGGTGTCATATAATTTCGATAAATTCACATTACTACTGTTATAAAGTTCGGGTTAGTAAATAAGGTCTAGGGATTACTTATCGCTGGATTTCGATTTATTTTCGTAGAAGTGAAAACCTTACTGCTTTCTTGTTCTATTAGGTATCTAAGTATTAGTTTTCTTAAAATAGTAAACAACAATAAATACAAAACTTTTATAATCACGATTCTTAAAGTCATCGTAAATTGTAAGTTAAAACCACTAGTATAATTTCCGTGCCAGCGCCGACGGCCTACAGTCACATGTGGCGCTTAAAAAATTCCACTACAAGACGTCGCACTTCTCGCTAGACCGGTTTTCACATACCTAAAGCTGCGTGACTTAATCTGCAATATTGTTTTTATTTAGAATGTGGAAAGATTTCCTAGTTGAATATTACTTACATTACAAATATTTTAAAAATCTTTTAAAAGGCAATTTGTACGCTTTTACAATAAGACCCCACAAGATCTACCCCTTAACAGGTTTAAAATTACAATAAAACCAAAGCTTTATGCATAAGCTTACTATAAAGTATCGGACTACGTAGATCAAAAAAATTGTTTTAATAATATTAATCTTTAAGCACTTATTGTTAAAAAATTGTTTATAATTTCCCTCAGTTTCTTGCGTATTCTTCTGAAAGGAACCAGCACTTTTAGAATGCGCCTTTGTGGTGACGTTCTTCTACGTAGTAATAAATTCACATTTGTTACGTATTTCAAGATCACGTTACATAACTACGAAATAAAGATATTTGATTGTGCATTCAATCGGTTAGATTGTGCTCAATGAAAAATTTTATCTGAACAGTTAAACACTTTCAATCTAAAACAATAATTACGCTGAAATTAAATATTTGATCAAAAGTTCGTGATTTTAAAATGAGATGAATATATGTTCTATAATTTTTAGGATAATATTAAAATTATATAAGAACGACAAAAAAGTTACAAGACCTTTATTTTATATATATATATATATAAAATAAAGGTCATAGTAACTTTTATATATTAGTATTTAGTAACAGCCATATTATATATGTCAGTATTTAGTAACAGCCAAAGAAATGTCATTAAAAATGCATAATATTTAATTATCAGGTGAAGATTTGTAATTGTATCCTAACGAAGTATTTCTAAGATATTTTATTACATTTCCTTTGTTAAGTTATAAATTAAGGACAAATGGAAAAAAAATAACACGTTAGTAATAATTTGGGGCGGGGATAGAAAGTTGTAAGAAATGTGTAATAGCAGCCGTGAGCCACCCTAGTGGAAAAGGTTATAATTAAAATGGTGAATTATTCATACGACAGTAAATGAGCGAGTCCGTGGACCGCGACCTCTTCAATTAAACGTCATGAGGTGCGTCTTAATTGCGTAAATCATGAAATTACGAATGAGGAGATTGGCGATTTCTAAGGGTCGACTGGGCTCGACCTCTGAGGGCACATTATGAATAAGTATATTCGTATACGTTTTACAGACGTAAGATTTTTAAATTAACTACTACAAACTTTAATGTAGTAGAATTTTGAATACGCTCGCCACAAAAAAAAAATACTATTAAAAATCTGGTTTTCTTATATGGCCAATTAATTTTTGAACCTCAAAGGCATCGGGGACCCCTAAGTAACCTTACTACCTCTGTTACTGCCTTCTATTGTGCTTTTATTGTGTTACGACATATCACAACAAAATATAGGTGCATAGATATAAAGTTACTTGACGGTCCCCGATGATTGTAATGATTAAAAATGGGGTTTTATAAATTTTGAATTCAATGTTCATTTCAAGCTGAACTTTATATGAATAAATACACTTTTATTTCAGACCAGGGTCCATAGTTAGTGAATTACAATGATCTTAAAGCTAAAGTGAACACACAATGAAATAAAATCATGTGATATTACCAAATAAAATAAAACAAAATTGCCTAATATTAATAATAATATATGGAACATCCCACACAGTGCCATCTAGTCCCAAAGTAAGCAAGTATTATGCTTGTAGAAACGTTTCCCTACATATTTGATGATTATTTCATTTTAAAAAATTGTAAAACTGCTTTTTGAATCTCTATAAAATATTTTTACATACGAATCACCCAGACTTAGAAATCAGTTCGTTCATTTGGCATCTGCTATGCCTTAGACACACACACGGACGAAACATATATAAATGTAGCTGAGAACGATCCCTATAAAAGTAGCTTTCAATTAGAAAAAATAACGAATTGAAAAAGGTCTACATTTCCGTATAAGAGCTATGATGTCACACATAGACACGACACCCACACGCAGACATCCATAAAGATATAGGCCTGAACCTTAATTCCCCTCGTTTTCGACGTCGTCGGGGGTTAAAATGAATCGACGTACAATATTCAAATCGCAAATTAAATACATTTTCTTGAATATGCTGTTGATTTCAATAAATAAATAGATAAATAAATAAGTAAATATATAGATAAATAAATAAACAAATATTTGCAATCAGTATCATAAAGCTATATAAACAGGAAGCTGGGCAGCTGTAACTGTGCTAAATTTTGATTTTCACAACGAAAGAAAACTTAAATACTGAATGAGTGGAGATTTACGAATGTTAAAGCAAGTATACTCCTACCATTCTTAATTTTCCTAGATTTTTCATAGATCCTCGAAAATTGTTAATAAACAATTTTATAGGAAGAAATGCTACTTTAGAAGAAGAGATTTTGATGTACCGATAATATTTGAACTTTAACATGAAAAAAAAAAAAACTAAGCAGATGAGTGTACTTTAAACTATAGTGGAAGTTACAATTATCATAACCGGTCCCGCGGGCGCGCAATCATGCTAATTATGTCGCTCAGCATAAGAGCATATTGTAAGTAAAACGTCGAATTTATTGAGTTTCAAGTATTTTAAGCTCAGTTGCGACACCGCCTGCTGTGTCTAAAAGACCTTGAGTCAACCATATAAGCTTCACCGGTTAAGTATCATAACCTAAGTGTAAGTTCCATGCAGGTTCCAAGACTTCCAAGGCTGATTCGCGCTCGTTTACGCCTCGTTATGACAAGAAAAAAGTCCGATGGCAGCCAGACGTGCGACATCGAAAATTCTTTTTATTACAAAATGTCTATAAAGTTTTGGGTTGCATATGACAACCGTAATATTTCATTTATTAAATGACCTATCCAGATATATCTATTCATGTATAACACTATTATTATTATTACTGTTATTAGCTATTGAGGAGTGTCCTCATGAGGAGACAACCCTGGCAGCAGCATCAGGTTACGTTTATCATTTTAGTGTATTGTCATCGAAGTTACATATGTCTTTCAAATTTCAGCCCGTTACCTTTAGTGGAAGTAGGTGAAAATCGCTTTCTAAGATTCCATTACATACAAAGAAACAAACAAGCAAACATACAGGTGAAACTAATATAAGCGTGTTAAAAACATTGAGTATTACCCTAAACCCTTAAATTAATATGTTACACTCCTAACAAAAAAATATTATATTTATTTTAGTAGGTAAATATTTAGATGCAACTTCAACAGTTTATGGTCCATTTAATAATAATAATAATAACACACACAATCACAACAACGCCTAGGTCCCAAACTAAGCATTAGCTTGTATTTTGGGTACCAAGCGAAGACAACACATACATATAACAACCAAGACCCGGTGCCAGTATTAATATTCATCATATAAATACTGATCCGACCTGGGATTCGAACCCGGGACCTCCAGCTTCGCAGGCAGGATTGCTGCCCACTTGGCTAAGCGGTCGTCAATTTATCCGCTTCATTTAAGTATTTTTATTTATAAATTATTTAAAAAAAATCGAAGTTATTTTAATTATTAAATCATTGTTTTAATGTATTAAAATAAAGTGCTGATGTCGATATCTAGGTAGATTCATCTCGGGAGCTGCCGCCTCTCAAGTGAAAGTTGTAACGGGTTACTACTAAATTAAATGGCTTCTGCTTTACATTACGAGCTCTCGACTGTATAATATTGGAATTAAAATTATTCGTATATAAAACCTATTATTTTTTTTGGATCAGTAGTTAGGTACAACTCGATAAAGCTATTATTATTTTCCAGGGTTAAGTGCCATGAGTTTGAATTGGTTTCAATTTGTCGATACTCGCTAGCGATTCCTGAATTTGTAATGGAAGCGCATCTAGCGCTGAAATTCACATACAAATCTTTTACGAATCGCTAACCAGTGTTGATACGTTAAACCGTTTCAACATCATGGTAACCGTGCTGGTGTCAAGTTTAGTTCACTTTTATCACTTTCATGTGAGCCTGATAATTTCTACGGTTAATCATACCTAACCTATTAAGATTTCTGTGGTTAAGTTATTTTTCCAAGTTTCAAACCATGTCCCTCTTCCGCTTCGTGCTCTATTATCTACGGGACTGACCTAGTAAAGGAGACCAGGATTTCTGATGACGATGACACTCGATATTGAAAATTTGAGCTTTATTTATTTTACATATATCTGTTTACTTCTAGTTCTATATGATTATCGATATATTTTACTTATGTAAAATCTGTAGTGTTTAGATATATTTTTAAATATAAAATAATATTGATCTATTCGATATAATAGCAATTCTAAATACATTTCTCAAACTACCATGTGTTTGAAAATCAATTTAATTTAGTTAAGTAAATAAATGGTTTTTAGATTATAGAAAGGTTTAGTTAAATAACTAAAAAGGCATCGACATCCATAGTAATATTATGAAAGCGAAATTGTTTTTTATCTGTCTGTGAAGTTTTCACTATTGTAGAGATAGCTTGAACCTTAAGAAAAAGAAAACTTATAGGCAACTTTTTAACGCGTAAATGTTTAGGTGCATGACATTGAAAGTATTTCTTTAAGTACCTATTCTAATAATAGGACTTGATACGACAACAAAATCGAAATCGATTAAAAAAATTAAATTTAAAATTAAAAAAACCCCTGACACAAAAAAACTAACCTTTAAAAGTGTGAAATAACACAAGTTTGCTCATTATCTAATGATTTTTGGTCCTTAAAAGCGTCTAGGACCGCTAATTATTTTATTTTATATTAACGAAATAGTACTTTAAATGGCCGTAGTACTAAACCGACCCGTGACATCGCTTATCAATTTTCCCTTTTCTGTCTAACTGGAAATGTTTAAAGTTTTTAAAAGTTTAAAATATCTACTCTCTAGGTAGGTACCTAAAACTCGATACTAATATATTAGTATCGAGTTTTAGTTAATAATATTTTAAATTCGTAATAACCATTACCAATTTATTTACTATTACCAATTTATTACCAATTTATTTATTTACTATTTATTCAGTAAGTACTAATATTTATTTAGTAAACACTTTATTTTAAAATAGTAAAAAAAAAATGTCAATGTAATCCACGCAAGTGAAGCCGGCTGTTAGTAGTTTAAGCTTTTTTATAACTTTTGTACCTATTTTAATTACTGAATCTATCTCCACTGTGTCGAGCGGTTCACGTCACGTCGGTCGTCCCGCATTAAGCAACCTGCAACACGACACGAACCTCCAACGAACCCGTCATTGACATCTAAACAGCGCGCTAGTGTTTACGCGTAGCCGTGTAGCCGTGTTTACAAACAGTAATATTGTTTACTCTGACATAACGAGCGAGCTGCAGCCGGCCGCGTCACGCCGCGTCACAACTACGTCACTACTCCCCACCGCCTCCCCGAACCACGCGTTTCACATGCCGCGAAAACAATGTTCGTCGCACAGAGGTATCAATGATAATAAACACAATGTGGTTTCTGATTGCCGAATTATTTCAATGTTATCTGTCTAACGGAGCGATGTCCACACACGAAAAGTATTTTTGGTTTACCTAATTGTCATAACTAATTAGTCATACCTAGCTGAATACTATTGTTTTTTGTCTGGTTCAACGCTTAGAGAAGAAATGTAGGAGTGGAATTCCAGGCGGAAGCTAAACTTAGTTATAATACATTTTCGATTGTTGGAAACGCATTGGTAATATTGACTCAATTATTGTTATTTAATTAAGTTAAAGTATTTCAAGTATAAAAATATTTTTTCTTCTGAGGTTACGGAATGATCGGATATTAACTAGATTCACCGGTCTATAAAACAGACAGATTACATTGAGTACATTAATTACCTGGTGAATAAACACGACATACACAAAAACCACTTATTCAATCAGTACAACCACAAATAAAGAAGGCTTGTCAATCTTTTATTTAAAACTAAAAACTCTTCGAACGAATAGACTATCTATGTCACTGGCAAAGTGAATTTAACTCTTTCCTATTTAGATAGTATCCTTGCGAGAAGAGCAAATTCAAGTTCTAAAATACGATTTTATGTCCTGATGTATTAAAAGAAACTATACAAACGAACGACAGAATATAAATATTTCAGTTACATAGTTTAGCTGTTACTCAATATTATAATGATATTTTCAATACATTTGCTATTAATACGTTCTTTTTGACATCGAAACTTGTACCGTAATGTTGTATTTTACAGTACTAGGTCTTTTTAGTTTACACCAATCACAAACGAGCATTCTGTTTGTAACGCATGCGTATACCGCGAAAAGCAACCCGTTCGCGTCGTTACCTTTCGCCATTGTTACATTCGAAGTATTATTTTAATCGCAAATGTATAGGAAAACGTCGTATGATGCTCGTACTCAGTAAGCTGGCTATTATAGTCTCGATTATTCAAAGCATTCGGCTTCGCCTCGTGCCTATACACACCTCTACTATATGAATCCAGCTTACCGTACTTGCATCATAATGTGTTATTATAAAACCCGCTAGAAACCTTTACTATAAATAAGATTTGAGGATAAAAAGTGGAACGAGAATTATAAAACAACAAATACGTCTTCCAATGGTCAATTCGCCCATGTCCAAATCAATTCTATACACGACCGACTGTACAGATCGTTTACTTAATTTGAAGGTGACTCCGTTATCATTTTGACACCTATAAAATAGCAAACGCCTGGTCAAACAATGCGTACTTTGTCTTAGCAATAAAATTACATAATGTAATAAGTATTGATTTAATATATTTCAAAAATATCATCAGCAAAATTATTTTAAAAATACATATGAAGAGAGGTGTAGACTAATCAAAGTTACAGTTTATACGCGAACGCGGTTCCAAGCGTAATAATAAAACAATGGAAGATAATTAATCAATTTACTACTTCACTTCTTCACTTCGTTAGCACATTTTTTACCCCATTGCAGGGGCTTAGGCCTCCCCAGGGTGAGGGGGCAATATACTGCAAATTTTATTAATTTATAAAGATTACGTCATTGTTTTATTTATTTTTAGCCAGTCTTATGCACGTCTGAATCTATTGCGAATTAAAACTGCATCGAAATTAACTCTAAGAAAAAACCGACTTCAAAACTTTTCCTGCGATATAAACAAACTTAAACCAAAAAGTTAAAAATACTATTTTCTGTTAATCTTTTTTATTTACATATTACATTAAATATACAGCTCAATATTTACATACAGTTTATAAAGCCGGTGCCAAGACATTCGCTATTTCACTATTGACTTGGCACCGGCTTCATAAACTATATGTCGCACAATAAACCTCTTTTCTTTAAATTAGGTAATGAAAAATATTATTTTAAACTTTTCAGTTGAAGTGTGTACACATATAGGGATATTTTGTAGTCAGGTAGTCAGGTTTTATTTTTTCGTACAAATTTCCTATACTTTCTAATTTTTACTGGTAAGTAGCTGTGTAACATATTTACACATATTTAGTATAGAAGTATGGAAGTGCTCGTCAAAGCGAATCATAGGATCTCAAATACTAGACGGCTGCCGTACACCGTTGAGGAGTTCCCCTCGACTGCCTGCAATTTCCATCTGCATCGGTCACCATGTCATATTATTTTCATTGTAGTTACACTTATATGTGCCAAGTTTGTGCCAATAAATAGAACTCATCCTTTAATTTTCCATCCTTAAAGGTAGGATATTTTATTCAAATTTAAATGGGAGCAAGATCAATAAGCCTACCAAGCCTACCCAATAAAACGGTGTTCACGATCGGCGAAGACATTATTTATACTTAATACTAGCGACCCGCTCCGGGTTCGCACAGGTAGCAGAGAATATTATGTCGTAGTGTTTTTTTTTCTGTCGTAGTGTAGTATCAGCTTAATTGTTCCGTCAAACATGTAGATTAAAGTTAATTAGATTTAAATGTAACGAATAAGTTCATCCTACTTGGAGAATTTTTAAAGTATTTTTAAGTAAAGAATATATACGTAAAAACAAACTAAAATATTTTTTTGTATGCGACATTGATAACTTCTGCCTAACTTTACATTAAGCGTGTCGCGTCGTTGTGGGGCCGTCCGGCTGCTTGTCGCGCGATAGTTTTTGTTTCGCTGTAACTCCTAAGACATTAATTTAAATTGTTTGCTGTGAAGGGCAATTGTAATGTGCATGAAATGCTGAGGGTAAATAATGTGTTTAATTTGATGAGGATTAATATCTTATCCGTATAAATTGCTTTCCAACTACCACATCTTATGACATTTTTTTTAAAATAAAAATAGGCGTATCTAACTATAAAGTAACAATATAAAGATGCTATTACGAACTTTTCTTTGGTGCTATAAAAGAGGAACAATTCCTCCATTCATTGTTTTGTTATATATCTTAAAGGAATTAGGCAGCGGTTACGATGAAAGTGCCTATTCGGCTTGATTTTTTCTGACGTCTTCAAGAATAATCGTCATATTTCAATTAATTTACACAAAATATTAATGGACTAGCGACCGCCCGCAGCTTCGCTTGCGTAGACTACAAATTCCTGTTATAGGTACTATTAACGTTCGAGATGGTTTATACGTACTTTTTGCTGGAACCAATTTTGGTCACACCCATTCAAACTTTCAATCTTCATTCCCCTTCCACCCTTTAAAAAACCGATACAATTTTTCATCTCCCGTCTCCCACTCTTAAAATGTGAAAATCTAAAAACCCTGAAACACGTCATTATTTAAGTCCCTCCATTCTCATCCTTAAGTTTGAAATTTCTAAAAAAGCCTTTCTTAAATTTGTAATGCTCACGTTATAAAATAAACTTATGTTCCAAATTTAGCTTCCTACACTTAGTACTTTCGGCTGTACATTGCTAGATCAGTGAGGACAAACGACAGACAGATAGACAGACAGACAAACACAAAAAGTAGCTTATGACACTCTTGACAACCTTCTTTCACATCTGCAAAGTTTCATTAAAATCTGTTCAGCCGTATTAGAAATTAGCTCGAATAGATAAAATTGAATTGAATAGACGTACAGACAAACAGACGGACAAAAAGTAGCTAATGTCAAATATCTTGACAACCTTCTTTCCCATCTGCAAAGTTTCCTTAAAATCTGTTTAGCCGTTTTGGAGATTAGCTCAAATAGACAGATACACGTACAGACAGACAGACGGACAAAAAGCAACATTTGTTAGTTTTAACGACCTTCTTTTCATATTCATTGATGTTTCATTTAAATAGGTTTAAACATATGGACGTACAGACAGACATACAAAAAGTTCTGTATGTCACATATGGAAAGGGTGTAGTCAAAAGATTACATCCTGTTATATGTGTAAAGTTTCATCAAAATCGGTTAAGCCGTTTTGGCCGAAGCCGATTTGCTCGAATAGACAGACAGTTCGTTTTCATGTATATAGCCTATAACTCTCCGCTAGAATCAGGCTATCAAAGGCAAAAAGAATTTTTCAAATCCGACTGGTAGTTTCAGAGATTAACAAATTCAAACAAACAAACAAACGAATGAACGAACGAACGAACGAACGAACCAACCAACCAACCAACCAACAAACAAACAATCAATCAATCAATCATTCAATCAATCAATCATCAAATCAATCAGCGCGCGCGACGGAAGCTCTCAAAAGGAATATTTTTTTCCGTTTTTGCAACATTTTTCATTGATGCTCCACTTCTATTGGTCGTAGCGTGATGTAGTATAGCCTATAGCCTTCCTCGATAAATGGACTATCCAACACAAAAATAATTTTTCAATTTGAACCAGTAGTTCCTGAGATTTGCGCGTTTAAACAAACAAACGAACGAACGAACGAACAAACGAACGAACGAACCAACCAACCAACCAACCAACCAACCAACAAACAAACAAACAATATATCAATCAAACAATCAACCAATCCATCAATCAATCAATCAATCAAAAAATCAATCAATCAATAAATCCTTAAATCAAACAATCAATCGATCAATCAATCAATCTGTCTATCAAACAAACAAACAAACAAACAAACAAACAAACTCTATAGTTTTTAAATTTCAATAAAAACTGTTAAGATATTAATTTAAATTGTATGATGTAAAGGGCAATTATAATATGCATGAAATGCTTAAGACAACTGACGTATTTAATTTGATAAGGATTAATATCACGTTTAAAAAACATCTTCGCAAATAGTACATTATGTTGAACAAATTTGGTTGTAATAAAAAAGGTTATAGTAAGTTAACCTTAAAAGATACATATGCTGTCGTGGACTTTTGGTTAGAACTTTTAAAGGGGTACAATTCCGTAATACATGATTTTTGCTTAACATCAACCGTTTACGCAGCGCGCGCGACGGAAGCTCTCAAAAGGAATATTTTTTCCCGTTTTTGCAACATTTTTCATTGACGCTCCACTCCTATTGGTCGTAGCGTGATGTAGTATAGCCTATAGCCTTCCTTGATAAATGTACTATCCAACAAAAAAATAATTTTTCAATTCGAACCAGTAGTTCCTGAGATTTGCGCGTTCAAACAAACAAACAAACAAACAAACAAACAAACAAACAAACAAACAAACAAACAAACAAACAAACAAACAAACTCTTCAGCTTTATAATATTAGTATAGATTATACACTTGAAATTACCTTTTGAATCATTCCGTTCATTGATATCCACCGTATGAAAATCCGTTAGATATTTTTTAGTTTATCGCGTTCAGACCGATAGACAGACAGACAAACGGAAAAAAAATACAATCGAATTGAGAAGTCTTTTTGAAGTCAGTTAATACCATGTATAAAAAAGTGTAATAACATACAAGTTATTCATTTAGCAATTTTTTTATTTACTTATCATAGAAAAATTTCCATAAAATAAAATTTTAAAAACCCACGAGAAAAAAATGTTAAGTCTTGTAAAAAATTATTAAAAAGGTTGGTATTCTGAAAAAAGAGAAATAATCTTCGTGATTTGCCAATACTGACAACAAAATTTTATCTATGCAGCCTACGGGCCACACACAACGGACAATGAAAATCCTAAATTTTATTGTTTTAGGACGATTATAAGATAAAATACATTTATTTAATTATTTTTCTTTTATTTTTAAAAACCACCTTTTTAATATTTGTCTACTTAACGTTTTCCTCGTTCTGGATACATTAAAAAAAAATCGTTTTTATTTATTATTTTTTAATATTAGTAAGGTCTGAATCCGTGGTCTGAATCCAGGTCTGAAGGTAGTATGATAGCCCAAAGCGCTACGAACCTGTCTCAAATTTATAAGGCCATGGTTCCAATCCGGGCGTGTACCAATGAGTTTTTCTGACTTAAGTACATAACTATCACTGACTCCATGCCTAGGATAGCACGTTAAGCAGTCGGTCTCGGGTGCTGTCAATAGATGGCGGTCGTTACAATCCCCAACCCGCACTGGAGCAGCGTGGTGAATTAAAGCTCCAAGCCCCCCTCACCCCGGAGGAGGTAAAAATGGGCTGATGAAGTGAAGTGAAGATGAAGAAGGTCTGAATCCAACAGTGGAATTTTTATTACCAGATGATTATGTTAGTGCAAAAACTGTTTTAATATGTCTACTGCAACGTCCATAGTGGCTTAGAATCGTATACACTAATCATGAACCTGTTCTGAGATGACGTTACCTACGTATAAGATAATGTAAATTCCGTTCGGTATTACCCACCGTTTAAACCACCCATTTAAAAAAATGTAGCAAAAACTTGACTCTCTTGACAATCAGTATACGCGAAATTACTGAAATAGGACCCAATTACTCTCTATCTGATATTTAAACATATCTAAGCACTTATATTGAAGTGATGATACCTGTGCAAAACAAAAATTTGCATTAAAATTGATCTACCCATTTTAGACAAAGACATCTACTGCTGCGCCCCCTGGTAGCTTATAACCGTAAAACATGTCTATGAACTTATTCTGACGTCATATCTATGTTATTATCAGAAACCGCATCAAAATTGACCTAGCCATTTTAGAAATACAAATCAACTGCAACGCTCCCTGGTGGCCATGGCCAGGCCCGGCGAGAGCCAGATCGGGCCCCGGGTGTAAAACGTTGCGGGGCCCACCCCACCTTACTTTGAAAAAAAAAATCAATTAAACGGGCCCCCGTTTCTTAGTCCGGGCCATGGTTGTACTACTACCCTTACACCCCCCCTATCGCCGGCCCTGGCCATGGCCATAACTGTAAAACATAATTACAAACTTACTCCTAACTAATACCTATAGTAATATTAAAATCAAAATCGCTGTCGTTTTAGAGAAACATATTTACTGCAGCGCTACCTAGTGGCCTTTGTTTGTAAAAACATTTCTAAGAACCTGCTCTGAAGTGACACTACGAAATACAAAAACCCATATCGAAATACATCCAGTAGTTTTTAAGGAAAATCGTTACAGCCTACGCACAAACACAAACAGACACACAACCTTTTACCAATTCTTACTCTAAACGCATATATTAACTCGGTCCTGTCGTAGGTAAAAATAAGTGAGTTTTGTACTTTCTCCAATAATGCACATAGCACGATTATTATGTTTTATTTGTATTCACAACGACGATGCGACCTAACTAACTAATCTAACTCATGCACCACTGTTCTAAAAAATCTGGAAAACTCCATAATAGTAGAACATAGCATAAACTTCCTAGAAAAATTGTCACGGCGATCTAGTTTCCACTAGTTCAGGAGTTATAGCCGATTATATTTCCACTCTGAATAAACTCACGATTTTAGTTTATGACAAATCTTTATTGTTAGCATGGCTACAGAACTCAATCTTATGCATGACCCGACACGCACTTGAACATTTTTTTTACGTTTTTCTACTTTTGAAATGATACACAATACCGATATAAAACAACAAGGGTTATTCAAATTTTATTTTTCATGGAATCTGAAAGCATAGACAAACAAAATAAGAAATTTTTAGCGTCTTCAAATATTGTTAATTGCTTTGGAGTGAGGCTATACAAGTACCTACGTACAAATACCTTTTATGAAAAATTTGAATGTAAATTAAATTTATTTTTTTTTCAACTTTAAAATTAAAAAAAAATTATGTGTGAAAAACTTGCAAGCATTTAAATTGCAATTTATTTACAAATAATCGTAGAAAGCAAGAACCTAAATAAATACGTTAAGTTTTACTTGATAAAATAGGAATTTAGCCACGTAGTCGTCCAGCCAATTGAACGGAAACCTTCCACGTCGCATTCCGGCCTACGTAATATGTTAATTCGATCGACGAAAGGCGGGCGGCCTTGCCGGCGCCGCCGAGCCCCTCTGCGCACACGCCGAAGCAGCGACGACGCGACAAGTGTTTCGCTCTGTACTTGTTTCACGGCCCTGTTACGTGGTTACGTGTACAATTAAATGCGTCAATGATTATGAAATTATTAATTGCGTAATCATTGTGATTACTCTAATATTAGACCATTACTTTCATATTTTTGATAGTCGGACTTCTTTAAAAATAATTACGAATCGGTTTCATGGAATTAGGTAATTTTTTCGGTTTGTTCCTTTAAGGACAGATTCTGTTTAGGACAGATTCCATTTAAGACAGATTTTGTACAGGCAAGAGAAAAAGTTTCGATTTGTTCCGTTAAGGACGGAAACGTTTTTAACCCACGTCCCATAAATACGTGTTTACGAATAGGAAGTTTGCTTTACGGTAGAACAATATGAACGAAAATCCAAATCGTTCTACTGCTCAGTATGACACACTGGGTTCAAATTGATTTAGTCCAACAGGAATAAGGGGGTAATTTTCCTGTTTCGACTAGGTACTTACTTATCTATCAATGAAATATTCAGCAACTACCAACCAACGCGCTATGAATACGCATAGGTAACAAAATTCTGATGCATAGCATGAGCATAGTACAATGTCAGCAGAAATTGAAAGAAGTTGAAATTGAATAGCTTATAAATATATCTCGTATTCGTAAACGCGTATTTAGAGGACATTGGTTGAAAACGTTTCTGTCCTTAACGGAACAAATCGAAACTTTTTCTCTTGCCTGTACAAAATCTGTCTTAAAGGGAATCTGTCCTAAACAGAATCTGTCCTTAAAGGAACAAACCATTTTTTCAACTTGAAAGTGAATTTTTCTTTCATATAATGTATATTTATAGTTAATAATGTCTCTTTACGGGAGTGGATGCCAACGCGATGATAACTAGCACAATAAAGTAGGTCGTTGACCTCGTTTAACCAATATCATTAGCATAGTTACGGAAATGCGCCCACCATATGTGCAGGAGTAATATTAACCATAAACACTCATTATAACTCATATTTTTTATATACTTGTCAGTTGATACATACTTTATCATCTGTATTAATATAATCTCCCACGAAAATTACACCCCGTGTAATAAACTTCGTGTGTGTATAGAATTTTCATGAGCTTTCACGCATATAATTACGTTACACTGAACTTTCAACGCATAGTCGTAGGACGGCCGTACAGTGCATTCTACCATGAAATCACCTAATTCTTTCATCACCTTTCATCTACGAAGAAACGCACGTGAAAGTGAACCACAATCACCGTCGATTTTTATTACCCGTTACAGGGCAAGCGCGAAATAATCACTATACTTGACGTATCTTGAACGGCTATTAAGGCTAATTTATCTTATAGAGTAGCTTGGTGGGCTCGCCAAATGGAACTAGAAAAATACCGCGCCTCGGGCCTATAATAATTCGCATTTGACGGGTACGAAAGCAATTTTTTTTTTTTTTTGATGTGTTACATAAATTATTAGCATTATAATATGTTAATGACAAAAGGTTAAACGTAGCTCAATGTAACCATCCGAAAGTGAAGATCAGTTTAAAATTTTTGAATCATTGATACGTGTCGTGATAGCCCAAAGCGCAACGACCTTGTCTCAAATTTATAAGACCCCTTAGGGCCATGGTTCGAATCCGGGAGTGTACGTACCAATGATTTTTCCGACTTGAGTACATAACTATCACTGACTCCGTCCCTCGGAGAGCACGTTATGCAATCGGTCTCGGATCCCCCCCCCCCCCCCCCCCCGCCTCCTCATCCTGAGGGAGGCCTAAGCCCTGCAATGGGGTAAAAATGGGCCGATGAAGTGAAGTGAAGTGAAGAAATCATTAATTGTAAGTAATACGTATAATTTGTGACAAAAATAAGTTCTCCTTAAAAATGCGCCACATTTTCATTCCTTTGGTATTTTTTTGTATCATTTAATTAAAAAATGCAAAGATGGAAAAAACGCGTTTTATACACTGAGAAGACTTCAAATAGTTCACCATCCACCATAATAGTTCATAGTTCACCATCAATAGAGCAATTGATGATCTCGATCATCATAAATACGAGGAAACTAAGGAAGAAAAACTAGGCGTCATCATCCATTATTCTCGCTGAAGTATATTTTTTTCGTCTTCGTATTCCTCGTTTATTATTATGAGGGTCATCCATTACTAGATTTATGATGAACACTTTTCTTAGGGTAGGCTTGTGCAGCCGGTTACCTTTACTTTAATGTGAAATTTAAAAAAAAACAATTAAGAAGGTGTCCTACAATAAGTTCTTACTAGTAGCGTAAAGTAAGAAGGACAATAAGTTTTTACGAGTAGAACACTGAAGTCATTACAGTTTACTGCGCGTTTACTGCCTAATCCAAAAAATTTTAATAGGGACTATTAAAAAAACTGCTACTTTGTCAATTTATAACTGTTATTTCAATGGAATGTTTTTCATTTTATACTTTCTTTCGAGAAATGTAACTAAGATTGTAATATTATGAAAGTTTATACAGTTAAATATTAATAACTGCTAGATATCTAATAAAGTTGCAAGATTATAGCAGAGATAGCGGGTTGGAAAAATAATTAGTTTAAGGGCTTGGAAGTAGTAGGTACACAAAGGCGTATACGAAATTGGTAAATGCTTATACTTTTAAGTAGTATAAACATAACTCTTAAATACTTAGGGGCCGTCCATTAATCACGTGATCTTTTTTAAGCATTTTTTAACCCCCCCTCCCCCTTGATACATGGTGAGGTTTAAGACTACCCCCCACCCAGCATCACGTGTATTTTTAGTATTTATAAAAAATTTTAAGAATATTTTAGAATATTTAGGTATAAAGTATAATCTTATTTTGTTCTGAAATTAAGTACCATGATAAAAATGTCTAGTTTAGTTATGATTTCAAGTATCTATTAACCAGTTCAGCCACACCGATCAGTCAAATAAACTTGAGATTTTTTTAAATTATGATACCTGTGATGCCTGTTAATCAATATGCCCCCGTATCCGAAAACAAAGCCATGGTCAAAATTGCAACTAATTAAAAATAGATTTGTATAGAAATCATTTAGCTATTTCAAAGTACGTATGTTCTATAATGCAATGTTATATAATGTAGATATGCCTCTATATGCCCTTATTTTAAACATAGCCCAGAGTTTGCTTTGCGATGGTTCAAAGAGGAAAACATTGAAATATGACAGTCAAGTGGCACGATAGCGTTCCTATTACAAATACAAAATTGTCATCTCCTTGTCTATATCAAGAATATACTGCGAGAGAGAGAATATATAAAATGTGCACGCGTAAAACAGAGAAGGCACGAAAGCGTTGGCTGTTCGCGGGCAGCGGCGACGTTGCCAATTCGTCGCGTTCCGATCGCTATTCAACTGAAGCTCCTATGTTACTTCAGAATAGTTCCGAATGACTTTTCACGGTCATCGCATCGTTACGTTTTACGCGTTATTAATAAATGTTTCGATTTTTGATGAAAAAAAAAAAAGGGAACCAAGTATTGATTTTCAATGTGTTCGACCAATTAAGAAAACGGTATCATAAGCATATTTCTTAAAAGTAAGAACTCACCACCTGCCACTACTCAGGTCCTCAGTAAAATTGTAAAAAGTTATACCTACTGATCATTGAGAACAGGAAAAATAATTTAAAATGTCTCCTTAACAAAATTATTACTTAATCGCTTCCAATATCCAAATAGGTAACACTTTTAGTATATTTTTAAGACACGCATACCTATGTTAATAGGTAGCTAGTTATAACTACATAATAGTATGAATTAACTAGAAGCCCTCTTCTGCGCTTACCGTCTAACAACTCCTACTCAACTAGCTGGTGTACCCGTTTGGTAAGATGGCGAGTTTCAGTCCGCGAGGTTCCCGCCCCTCGCGGTTTTCACCCCCGCGAAATTACGTTTGACAGTTTCGGTACTGTGGAGTGACATTCCTGACTCTATTAAAACCAAACACTACTATCAAATTTATTTAGGTACTATATGGTGTACTATTGTTCTGAAGACTAAATATTTGCCTGTATAAATTGCGTACCGCAAATTAATATTCTATAATAGTACGTTATGATGCAAGTACGGTAAGCTGCATATTATAGTCGAGTTGTTTATTGGCACGAGGCGACGTGCTTAAATTAATCAGAGACTATAATAGCCAGCTTGTATATTGAGTACGAGCATAACACGAAGTTTTTTTCACTACATTTGCGATCAAAATTAGGTAGATACTTCAAATGTAATAATATTGGCGGGAACTAAGGGCGCGAATGGGTTACTTTTTGCGGTATACGCATGCGTTACAAACAGAATGCTCGTTTGTGATTGGTGTAAAATAAAAAAGTCTAGTACTGTAAAATACAACATTACGGTACAAGTTTTGATGTCATAGAGACCGTATTAATAGCAAATGTATTGAAAATACTTTACAGGCCTCGAAAATACGTTACTGAGTCAATATATGTAACCGTGATGTGTTTCGGGAAATCTATAAGTAAATAATGCTCGTAAGATTAGTCTATTCCAATTGGATTTCTGTCCATCAAAATCCGATACGAAAATAGTAAACAATTGACATGATGCGTACGAACGAAGTATAACTCAATTCTTGGTAATATTATCGCAGCTTGGGGTCATATACGGCTATCAATTTAAATCCAATATTTGTCTATCACTGAGTGGCTCCCTGCTGAGGTTTATCTTACTGTTTGCTTCTATATTATCATTGCAATTAAATAGGTGACCAGTTTATTGCCAAACACAGACCAGTCAACCTATAGACCACGCTTTAATAAACGTCAGTACGAAAACGAAATCGCCAAAAAGTGGCGGGGTGCGGGGAGAGGTCGGCTAGTTTTCATTGGCTCGTTCAAAATTGACAATTTAATGGCTTCCGACGTGCTTCCAACTGACGGCTCACTAGTGACGTAGTTATGTAGTGTCACTACATAGCCTTGGCGAATGCTACTCCCTGTCAAAGCGTGGTCTATAAGGTTGACTTGTCTGTGTTGCCAAACAAACGTTCGTCTATATATAGGGACCTATATCAAATATCGTAGCCTATATCAAAGACAAAAATCTATCATAACCCAAAATTATTAATTGAATCACTTAAGACGTGATCTAGTCGACCCTAGATTGTCGTAATAATTTTTTAGTATGGATTTTTCTGGTTTTATCACAAAATTGTGTAAGTATAAGAGAGGGGTATACAAGCAACAATTACCTATAGTGATTTGAAGTACTATTCAACTAGACTCTACTCGAGGGGGCATGTAAAAATTTTTTTTTCACCCTCACTTTGTGTACCTATACTTAGTATTACTATCGTAAAAATAAAATCTAATTATAAGCTTAAATTCTAAAAAATAAGTAAAAAATATAAAACTTATAAAAAATAACTAATATTAAATATATAATAAACTTAACTAGTAACTTAGTATCATTTAGAGGAAATACCCTGTTAAAAAAACTATGAGTATTTTCGTCGACTGTCAATAGATGGCGGTCGTTACAGTTCCCAACCCGCAGTGGAGCAGCGTGGTGGACTTAAGCTCCAAGCCCTGGGGGAGGCCTAAGCCCCTGCAGTGAGGTAAAAATGGGCTGAAGATGATGATGATGATTTTCGTTGAACTACGGAACCTTTGAAGGAGTCGACATTTTAATACAACACATACATTCAAGAATAACTATGAAATGAAAATCTCGATCTGAGCATCGATGGTCAACGGCGGTCCTTC
Organism: Luffia ferchaultella; assembly: GCA_949709985.1. NCBI lineage: Eukaryota > Metazoa > Arthropoda > Insecta > Lepidoptera > Psychidae > Luffia > Luffia ferchaultella. The sequence goes on from OX453249.1 coordinate 16,707,512, forward strand.
AAAATTTGAAACGTGTCGATATTTATATAGGTATTTATTTTAAAAAAAACTATGGATTTAAGTCGCATTTAATAAGTTCATAGATGCAACCATGTGTTTATAAATTAATTTCATTTCACCCAAACAAGTCAGTGACCCAAACTAACTAATGTTTATTTAATAATAACGTATACATGACAACAACGTCTAGGCCCCAAACTAAGCATTAGCTTGTGTTTTGGGTACCAAGCGAAGACACCACATACATATAACAACCATGACCCGGTACCAGTATCGATATTCATCATAGAAATACTAACCCGACCTAGGATTCGAACCCGGGACCTCCAGCTTCGCAGGCAGGGTCGCTACCCACTAGGCTAAGCGGTCGTCTTATTTATTTATTTTTATTTTTTACGTATTTACAAAATCATTTTACTTGATAACAACAACGTAAGTTATTTCAATTATTTTAACACAAAATAAGTGGTTTTAGGACGTAAACGTACCTTCCGGGAAGGGAATACGTCCTCAATTAATAATCTGACGCACCTAATATTACCAAAGTTTTTCCGCGAAGAGCAGCAATCAATATTTTGGCTTGGTTCTCTATGGTTTACTAGATCCGCATTCTTTAGTTTTGATTTTAGTCTTAAATGTCAGAATGTCACAACTAACAAGATGCTGCATCCGGGCCGTATCTCATAATCGACACTATCGAAAACCCGAACAAAATTTAAAAAAAATATGAGGACCGACCGACGGCTTTCAATGTTCGTAAATGACAAGTATACGCTTCAAAAACAATATAATTTAGAAACAAGATTTTTAAAGGAATTTTCCAAAACACATATGAAAGTGTAAAGGATTGAATAAGTCTTATAAACTATCAGCAGATATTCGAAACATCCATAACGATGTAGTCTTTTTATATCGCTGAATGGCAGTAGAAAATTCCAAGAAATTCGATAATATGACAGTTCTACACGACATTCTATTTCTATAGAAAATCTATATAAATACGTTATAAGTATAAGTGATGTCGGGAAGCTACAAAATAATTCTTACTTCTGGCATATTAGCAATCTTTACTAACCGTTGCTTGTATCTACTTATCAATACAATACGACAACATAATAGCATTATGTTCTACCACCGAGTCACCCGACAATTGACGTAATCCAAGATATTTTTATACCACACAACTGTAGGCCAAGGGTCATCGTCTAGATTGTGTATGCCTACGGATATTAACATAAGCGGCAGTTGTCTAGAACTTTTATTCGTCTAACATGTAATAATGTACTCTACGAATAATAATGTAAAAAAGCTCTGTATGTATTACGATTTCGACATGGAGATGTTTTGGAATTGTCTACCGAGAAAAGGATCAATGGATATGACATCCGAATTAATGTGGGACGCTGCCTGTATTACGGCTATTTGATAATAGATGGAGACACCATACAAATAAAAAATTTAAATTTTTTTATGATCACTTTTCTACGTTTTAGTTGATAAAACGTAACATGCGACTATTAAATATATTTCTCTTTAATGTTTTGAACTGACATTTTTTATTTTATCAACGGTTTCAAAGCGTTTGTACAAAATCTTAAAATTGATATTATATAAATTTAATTATAAACCTTATTTTTCACAAATTTTATTTTTTTGTACAAACGCTTCAAAACTGTTAAAACAATGAATAAAGTTAGTTAAAAACATTAAGAGAAATATTTTTACAGTCGCATGTTATGCTTTATCAACTGAAACCTAGAAAGATGATATGAAAAAATATTAATCATTCCGTGTTGTGTGGTGTATTGTATTGTGGCTCCATCTATTATTAAATAACCGTTCTAGACCGGCATCGTGACCTGGATAAATTATCAGAGATTTTGTTAAGAAAATTTGTCCCTTGTGAGGTGAAAGTGGAGACTGAAAGTTTGTAAGCGACTGTTGCGTCGTTATTTCTAAGATTTTAAATTCAACCATAGAGATTACAACTCCTTTACAAATTATCATCCCTTACATACTTTGGCCTTTCAGTTTAAAATTATGTTTCAATATTTTTGTAAAATCAACCCAATTTTGAATTTCGAAAATAAAAACTATTTCGAAAATCGTGTTCTATGATTTTCATCAAAAACAATCTTTGAGCTTTACAAGTACTGGTGTACCAGCTGATGTTTTTAGAATATGCGTAGAATGTGGCAAATAATGTTCAAAAAATTTGCTAATACGTAGTACGTATCGTACGTATTACGTACGATAGGACGTTTTTCGTTATTCGTTTTCTACCCTTTTATTACTACTACTTTGTATATTTAAAAAACCGGTCAAGTGTGTCGGCCCACGCACAGTGGTTCCGTAGTCGGCCTGAACGTTCATGATTAAAATTCAAACATCAAGCTTAAACACAAATATTTCAAAAACTACTGAATCTAACATTAAAAAAAAAATTCGTGTAAAGTGTTTTATAAGTTGCTCTAATTTATATTTTTTAAGAATTTCCATCTCCCCGCTCACCACCCCCTAAACACCAGTCCGAAAAATTCTATCCCGCCGGAAGACACACTTTTTAGGACTTTAGGACAACGCATACTCGTAACTTAACAACTTTGTAAACCAGTTTATAGATTAATCTCCTTTCCGAATTACTTCTATAATAATGCCAACAGTCTCCGAGGAGGTACTTAAAATGTAAAATGGATAGAACAGACGGACCGACAGATGGACAGGACAAAATTGTAAAGGTTCCGTTTTTTTGCCATTGCCGACGGAACTCTAAACATGTTTCTACGCACTAGGTTTTTTTTTCGGCGAGTAAAAAAAGGCGAAAATTTTACCTATATACTATAATGAGGACGCACGCAGCTGCGTCTTATTTTGACGTAACCGCGAGAATATACGCCAGGCGCATTTGTATGTGCACGGCAACACTACGTTTTTTTCCTCGCCGAAAAAAAAAACATAGGGTGTTCTACGTCTTACGTATAATATTTTTCTTAACCTAGAATATTTTAAACCGTAATCTACACACGTCCTAATTTCATGTTATATAATACACTATATAATATATAATATCCATCATAAATGCTTATCAGTAGATATGTGTGCGTAATCTAAAACGCACGGTTAAGCCACGTTCGTTTCTATCTACATGCACGTTTTCGTCCCTGAACTCTGAGCATGCGCATACTATCGTAAAGTGTGACTGTCCAATTCAAAAACGTTGAATTAGATATAGTTTATTTAACATTTGTTTTGTTCTTGTTTTTTGATTGCCACTTGAATCGAAAGAAAGAGACCAAAAATATTTTTTTAATACATTTGTTATTTATACGGTCTTTATGACATCGAAACTTATACAGTAATATTGTATTTTACAGTACTAGGCCTTTTTACTTTACACCAATCACAAACGAGCATTCTGTTTGTGACGCATGCATAAACCTCGAAAATCAGGCCGCTCCCGCCCTTAGCTCCCGCCATTATAACATTTGAAGTATCTACCTAATTTTAATCGCAATCGTATTGAAAAACGTAGTAGGTATTATGCTCGTACTTAATAAGCTGGCTATTATAGTCATCGGTTTATTGTAATCGGTTTATTAAAGAACTCCACTATAATATGCAGCTTACCGTACTTGCATCATAGTGAACTATAAATGAACAGATTCCAGCGAAGCAGACTCAATCCTCTTATGTTGCCTTAATAATTTTTTTAGGGTTCCGCACCTAAAGGGTACCAACGGGAACCCTATTATTAAGACTCCGCTGTTCGTACGTCCGTCCGTCTGTCTGTCACAAGACTGTTTCGTCTGAACTGTAATAGGTAGACACTTGAAATTTTCACAGAGAGTATTACTGTTGCCGCTATAATAACAAATAATAAAAATAAAATGCAGTTAAAAATTAAAGGGGGTCCACATACAAGAAACGAGTTTTGTTATATGTTTTAGGTGGCTGTGAGAGGAGAATTGCTTACATTTAAAAAATTTTTAAGTATGTTCTACTATTGCTGCTATGACAACAAATAATAAACTTAAAGTTAAAGATTAAAAGGGGTAACCCATACAAGAAACTTGTTTTTATTTTGTACGGTGGTACGGAACCCTTCGTTCGAAAGTTTTACTCGCATTTGGCTAGTTTTTAATAGTTATAATGCATTTTTGCGTTTAGTATAGTAGATTTAGAACATCATCATCATCATCATCAGCCCATTTTTACCCCACTGCAGGGGCTTAGGCCTCCCCCAGGGTGAGGAGGAAGGCTTGGAGCCTAAGTCCACCACGCTGCTCCACTGCGGGTTGGGAACTGTAACGACCGCCATCTATATTGACAGCGTCCGGGACCGACTGCTTAACGTGCCCTCCGAAGCACGATGTCAGTGATATTGTGTACTCAAGTCAGAAAAACTCATTGGTACACGCCCGGATTCGAACCATGGCCTTATGGGGCCTTATAAATTTGAGACAGGTTCGTTGCGCTCTGGGCTATCACGACACTTATTTGTTTATTTAGAACGTTTCTAATTAATTTTGAAATTTATTTTTTGTCTCTATCTTTGTAGTGATAATGATGTTATGTTATTTATAAGCAGGCTTAGCATATGTGAAAGTTATTATATTTTATCTATGAAGTTTTAAAAGTTTATCTTTCATTTTTTAATCTCCCTTCTACTATACCCTTAGTATAGGTACTATAAAAATATAGTTTCATCCATTGAACACTTTACGTAAGTTCTACATTAAATAAAATCATTGCAATTCTGCACGGCAATGCGATGAGCATCATGGGCAACTTTACGTCGGGGGTCACGAGGGCTGGATTATTGGATTAGTTTTATTTGTTTACATATAGACAAAAGTTAAATAAAATAATTATTCGACATAGTGTATCTGTATCATTACGCTACTACTTTTAGAAGTAGATCAGTAAAAAGAATTCAAGGCGAAAGCGAACAATATCTATTTCAAAACTTTTCGACAGCTGATAGCCTAAGGGATTAACATCTAACAAGCTAAATATGAAAAATCATGGTGTGACTCGAGGACATTTAAATTATATATAAAATAAATAATTACTATATTATATTCAAACTCAAAGGTATTTGTAGCCTAAAACAGTTTGTAAATATATATATATATTAAAAGAGAAGATTCGCGCGTGCACCGCAGGAGGTGAGCTTTTAATCTCTAAATTTTTCGCTCATATTATTAATCAGCATTGCGCTGACGCACAACGGACGGAGGTCGATGGCCGCGCTTGCAGGCTAGATCGTTTCACGGTTCCAACCTTGCTGCGTCCAAGACCGTTTTAGCGTCGCGGAAACTATGTACACACACTCGCGACACTACTATCTGTATTCACTCGTAAACGTGAACAACTATGAAGTTGGCCACTTAACCTTTGGCTAAAATTTTCATTTCTTTTGTAGCTAATTCCATCCTGCAAATTGGATTAGCCATAAAATACCGTAAATGCTAAGTACAAAGTAAAATTTTAGATATATGCAACTACACTCAAAAATCGAGATTAGATTTTATAGAATCAAGAATATTTTGAATACGAAAACTAGATTAGGCCTTTGATAGGTTTAGAGTTTGATGTCGTTATGCCTACGTCATCCCTTATTAATTACCAGATTCTACGGTGTATATACATGGTATTCTGGATCACTAGTTCAGAAATTCCATCCTCTATACAAAGTTTCAAATATAGGAAAATGGGGCACGCACCAATTCTTCTAATTCCTCCAATTCCTTCAATAAGTTCCAAAATGGTACTTTACAAAATTATAGGTCAAAGGAAAAGCCTTGTGCCAAGTTAAAAAAAAAAATTGTTGGAAAATAAAAACCGATGGAAAAACGGGTAAACTACCTTAACAAAATTATTAAGTACCTACCCAGCTATACGTAATAAAGCAAGTACTTTTCTACTGTTTTGTTATGTGGATGAATGTTTGACATATCAAAGGTTTTGCGGTTCTGAAACGTTAACCCTTATTTTTAGATTAGGTAAACATGTGGGTTATCACCCACGTAAATCACGTAAACATCTCAACGTACACAAATATGAAACATGGGTGTTTCGTGTTATTAACTATCGAATGTATTGTAAATAAGCTTGAGAAGAAAAGGTGTCTTTTACGTCACATACGAGTACTATGACCCAAATAATAAAAATGAAACTTCACCAATTTCACGACACAATCGGGTTCAGTAACATTGAAATTATAAACTACAATTCACGAATTAAAATTGAGACATGTTTTCGATTGATGGCGAATATAACAGCCAATCTGTATGGAACATGGACAGTTTGAGTGGACCATGAGTGGACTAATAAATAAACAATCCAGCACGGGCGGACATGTTAAGGGTGAATGATCTATCGTTTGCGCATTCTGCAAGTAAAATTAGCAGCGCACAGACTGTCCCTTGACAAACTTAATTTTTAAAATTTCAAAGCATTTAATATTTATAATTTATTTCATTGCGTATAGTCCGGTCGTGGGACACTAAATTTTACTAAAAGGTTTTGATAATTTTAAAGTTGTTCGTTTTTGGTGAGTGGATAGATAAAGCGCATGGTGAGCTACTGTCAAAAAGTTAGAAGTTTTAGGGCTGTGCTAAGGGAATGGCTTAGGTTTTCCTTAATATTTCGTGTAACACAGTGTATATAGAATTAAAATTTGAAATTTTTATCCTACTAATATTAACTCACAATGCACTTTATCTACCCACTCATTAAAAAACAAACAGCTTTAGAAATATCAAAACTTTTTTATGAAATTTAATGTCCCACGACCAACTTATTTTTTTAAATTTTCGTAGTATCCCTTATGTTATCTTTCTAAAAATTTTACAATATGAGGTTAAGATAGTTCTTATTAAAAAACAATCAAAATTTCAAATTTTAATTCTATATACAGTGTGTTACACGAAATATTAAGAAATACCTAGTTACACCTTTAGCACAGCCCTAAAACTTCTATCTTTTTGACAATAGCTCACAATCTACTTTGTCTATCCACTTATCAAAAAATTAACAGCTTTAGAATTATAAAAACTTTTTTATGAAATTTAATATCCCACGACCAGACTGTTACTTTTATTTAATTTTCGTAATATCCCTTATGTTATCTTTCTAAAAATTTTACAACGCGAGGTTAAGTTAGTTCTCATTATGACCCAATCAAAATTTCAAATTTTAAATCTATATACAGCGTGCTACACGAAATATTAAGAAATACCTAGCCACACCCTTAGCACAGCCCTAAAACTTCTAACTTTTTGACAATAGCTCAGAATGCACTTTATCTATCCACTCACCAAAAACGAAGTTCCTTGGAATTATCGTAAGTAATTTTTCTCTGGCTACGCGACTAGTATGATTATTTGACATTGCGTACTTTAACTTAGCTGCAAATAAAATTGAAACGCGTATAAAAAATGTTCTACGTCTGACCCTGTGACCTCTGTGCGTCAGTCAACCTGTCTATGGTCGAGTCAAAAGTTCTACTTTAAGCGTAAGTTCAAAAGAACTTTTACTAACTGACACATGGTATTAACGTGAAATAAAAAATCTTTCTTCCAGATTGACATAATATACCCTAATATTTACTTAGTACTAAACTAACATAATAAAATTTAAATGTTGTGGGTTTGTTTCAAAACTAGCACACAAGATATTATAGAAACAGCTTTGAACTGTATAATGATTGTATAACGCCATTGAGGCTTATTAAGCTCAAATCAGTAGAATTAATCATTATATCACAGAAAAAAAAAAATTCTTGAATCAAGAAAATATGATTTCATATATAACGACGAGGATATTCTCTTAAAATAAGTAAACATATTGTTATTGCAAGACATTTTTGTTGGTCTGAAGAAATATTTACTTATTTTTAGAGAATATCCTGTTCGTCACATATATTAAATCATATTTTCTTGGCACAAGAAATATTTTTTTCTGTAACAGCTGTGAATTAGCTGCAGAAGAGTTAACTAATACGAACTCCTAGGTGTTTCTACCGCTTGTATGCTGATGTTTTTTTGTAGATTATATAGCTTAGAAAATGATAAGAAACATACAAACTTTAACGGGTATAAATTTAATATAAAATAAATAAATCAGTGCTAATCGACTCCCAAAAAACAGTCAATTATTAGCATTTAATATTCCATACAATTTCATGACATTTTTTTTAAATTATCGTAACGTAGATGCTGGAGACGATCCCCCGACGCAAAAAAGTACTTTGTAATTTCTTTCTTGAAAAAGTCTTTTAAAACAAAAATTCGGCATCTTAACTGAAACGAAAGGACATAAACGTCAAAGTAATGTTATCTGGTAGGTATTTGATAGGATTTTTTTTTCAATCAATAGACGTCCAATGTGTGCCCCACATCCTGGTTGAAAATAAAGTTAATTTTTGTCGTTATTCAACTTTTTAAAAGGGGTAGATAGCAAAAAAATTGTTTACTAGTACAAGAATCCAATCTATTCGTATTGAGGTTTTAAAAAAGTCTTAGTTGAGAGTTTAACAAATAATATTAATTTCAGTCAATTAATATTAAAGTTTGTACAACTAAGAAAAAAATAATTACCTTAGTTAGTAGTTAGTTAGTTAGTTAGTTAGTTAGTAGGGTGGTAATAGCTGAACCAAAACTGAGGATGTTGATTTATTGTGAGAGAAGCGTCTAGAATACCCTAGGTGACTTTTTTAAATAATTATATATGATAGAGTTTTATAAATATATCATAACAGAGAAATAATTTAAAAAATAGATCATTAATAACAAAGTTATGAATGTGTTAAACGTCCTGTTAGACAGAGAGGGCAATACCGCACGGCGTACCTCCGTGTGACGTCAGGCCATTTAAAATAATGTTAAAAATCGTCTTGCAAGAAAGATACAGAGGTAAAGACAGAGTAAAAGCTTGTAATTTCCAGATACTTCAACCGAATGTAATTTTGTTATCATATAAAGTTTATTTTTGTATTGTCTTAATAAATATAACATATTAATGGCGGTCAAGTACCGTACTGCAGGGTACAATCAAGTTACAATTAGTAAAATTGAAACGCGTTATAGTGAGCTGGGTAAGAAATTTATCCAGCCAAAGGCGGCCCTAAAATTAATTATGTTACTAAATTGAACATTCTGTTAGCCCTGTAAGAAAATCTTGTAACCCCAACTCGTTTTATTTACACACCATCTGACTCCGTCCAGGATAGAACGGCTACGACTGTTTTTGACTAAACTTATGTCTATTAAAATACATGAAGGAAACAAACTTAAAAAGCTTTATATTCAGTCAACATCAATAGATTTCTTTTGGCGTTTAGTTGTATCTAGGATTTAAAATTTTCGTTATATGTTGAATCATATATGTAACAGCTTAGACGATTACATAATTTTATAGTTTTCTTCAATAACTTTCTTTGTCTCATTTAATTTTCATTTTCAATTTGACTTTGTACTTTATCATGTCAAAGTTTGGTATGGCATTTGGTAGGGTCTATACATCTTTAAATAACATCTCACAAGACTTCAATTTTATTAGTGAGATTAAATTTATTCCCTGCAGTTTTTTACTATTTGTTTATGGTCGTCACCGCTTTGAATTAACCATTTTTAATTACTTACTTCATTCATAGAAAAATTCTCAATTAATTTATAATCTATGATCAACCTCACAAACAAAATTAAATTAGACCTAATAATTATTATAACCCCTCTCGTATAATTAGGTACATAAAAATGTATTCAATTATTAGGCAATAAGTATAGAATTTTGTGTAACAGAATTATTATAAAAAAAAAAAATTAACCGAAGACGAATTGTTCAATTTAGTTAAATTCTTGGTCAGCATATAAAATCTTTCAGTTTAATTAGGTGTGATCCATTCGCTTGCCGCGGAGGTACGGTTTGCTGTGTCTGCCTAGTACAGCTGCGTCAGGCGATCGGCGCTTCTATTTTCCCACTCCACGTTGTCCCCTCCTTCTTCACCCCCCTTGCAAGCACGTGGACGCAACAAGTGACGCACGCGCGGTGAACGCACATATCCCCCCCCTCTTCCCTCTTCAGCCAGCTCGAGGAAAGTCTACTACACTGTGCCCCGACCGACCTGTACTTTTCCGCTGGTGAACGCAACGAACTATGTACTGTACACGTTTTGCACGTGTGTATATAATTTGCTAATAATATATTAGGTATAATGACTTTTCATACTACCCACTCGGAAAAGTGTCATTATTGACCTGTGGCGCGGGAGCAAAATAATTTTTTGTTACGTAGTAAAAAGTGATTGGAATTTGGAATACGATTGAATGTATGAAACAAAAACACGGTGAGACTAATGACGTTGCATTTGAAATTTGAACTTCTTGCTATAACACTATATATATAAACACGGTGTCCGTTTATTAAACAAAAAAAAATAATAATATTTGACACAATATTAATATGATGGATACTAATCATTAAAATAATTTTTTTTATTTAAATTGTAGTAGTTTCATTGTAAGATTATATTTCAATACTGGAAGATGATTTTTACATTGATTTTCATCCGTATATTTGAAATTTTTCCAAGGGAGAATATATTTTTGTTACCTCTATGAAAAATTTGAATTCTTTCGGGTGTCGCTTTTTGAGCTACGTAAAATAGGAAGTGATTATTTGGTCTTATGGCGACGTTGGTTATTATTATGCACACAGCTTCAACCGTTTGAATTAAATTTTCCAATAAGAATATTCAAGTGAGAATGAAAAATGAAAATGAGAATGAATCCTTTGATCATCTTTACGCAAAAATCGAGTCGTTTGCTGCTCCCTTACACGTGAACATAGGATAAACAAACATACAGGTTGAAACGCACATGTACACACCGTATTTATATTTTTTCGATAAAAGTTTAACATCTCTTTTCACTCCTTAAGGGAGTAAGGGGTTAAGAATATAGAATAGTATTAGAAACATAGTAATAATATTCATAATATTTAATGATACAATTATTTATATTTTTTTTTTTAAACCGGGAGTGTAAAATGTAATTGACTTCACTTAAAGCACTATAAGAAATATTTAAGAAAAGAAATAGATAATGTTTTAAAATACATTACTTATCTATTTATTTTCTTCGTAGGGGTAGTAAAAAGAAGTCTTTACTTCAGGTGCAAAAATTTCCTTCTTAGGTGACATTGGATTCCACGCTCGCGCTGTTTTGAATTCAAAATATTTCACCCTCGACGGAAATACACTATTTTGCATCCTTGGTTAACAATCTACAAATTTTTTTATTTATTATTATTATTTCACTTTCTTGAAAAAACATTTTATATTATTTGTCATAGCATAAAGTCATTCAGTATCGACGTAAAAAAGTATTCAATACAAGTAATATTTTAATCTCTATATAATTATTTAAAAAACGAAAATTTTTAACAAGAACTTGGAAATAAATATTTATTTTGTTCCTACTTCCTTGTGAGTTTTATTCGTTTGAACAAACGCCTTTAACTCTAAGTATAAATAACTTCATAATCATTCAACTATTGAATGCCACCCCCAACGGGTCTACGGAACCTACGGAAATGCATAGATGAATTTAGACAGAAAACAGATAGTTTCTTGCGTTTTCATGTGAAAGGTTGTAGGGTCACAGTTCGCGGCAAACTTCAATTATCCGACGATCACGTAACACTTAAGAGCGAGGTACACGCTGTAATTAAGACGCTTAATTCTGTGGCCGAGAGCTTGTCCCCCGCGGATTGCGTAAGGCATCGCATCGTTCAGCCACACTGCCAAAATCGATTCCTCGATTAAGTCTCAGGGCTGTATATCTATTAACTACACTTTATATACTCGACGGTAGATGTTGTATACTAGAGTTTGCCAATGGGTTTAAGTTCGTGGATATATTACAACATAATTAATCAAATGTATTACTTTTAATTAGCATTTCCGCAGTCCTACCACTTCTTTAGGTGACATGTTTCTTAAGAATTACATTTTATTTATTTTGGGAAATTCGGAATAAGTAATTTATTCACTTGGTTCAAAGTATTCTTATCGTTGAACTGCAAAGGTAGTTGTTATGACAGCATCCGATCCAAATCGCTTATAAAAGTTCGAATTGTAGTCACTAATCAATCTTATATTCGAATATCCAAAATGATATATCTGGAACTCCCTTTTGTACGTTCAACTATACAATTTGAAAAACCTTAAGGGGAAGCTGTGATGCTGTTCCTGGAACAAAATTATCAAAATTTTTCGCATTTTCTTCGGATTTATTTATTTATTCGGAAAACAACAGTTACAGAACACACGAAAAAATTACATCAGAACATATTTAGGTAACATAAAACCATCTGTAACCTCTACGTTTTTCACTAATTAGCGTCTAGACGAGACAGAAAGTTAAACAAACCAACAAACAAAATCCACTTAAATCAGAAGAATTTAAAATTAAACTATTACTATTCCAATATCACACATTATATTTTATTCTATTGATGGATTGATGCTGTTCAAGGAATACTCGGATATGAAAGAGTGAAAATTCACTCTTATTTGTTTAGCCGTTATAAAGTAATGCTTTGAAAAACGCAGAGACAACAATTTTATGAAATTGACGTTTCGTTTACAGTGTAAATCAGTTAATGTGGGAAATTTTAAAGTTTTAGAAATATCCTTAGTGTCCATATCCGACTAATCTACAAATTTATTATATTGTATATATAAATTAAATTTCAAATGTAAACCCACTAAATATTAATTTCTAACAACTCGCAAAGTACGGCAATTATAAACTAGTATCGAGTTACATCAATGCATAAATACAAGAAGCTCACCCATGCTTTAGTTAGAAACAATTATAAATACCGACTGAAGTTCTGACTAATCCGTAACATCCTTTATAAACATTTCTTAGTACGTGAGGTGGGCTCGATCAGTGTGGGAGTTAATACATTTTCATAACTCGTGGAATAGAAAAGGATACAACGTAAACCTGAAATCACGAGTCCTCATAGTCGATCCGATTTTACCTGTTAAGAGTCTTTGTAAACATTTGCTAGGGCGGGCGGCGGTGCGTCGCAGTTGAGGATGGGCGGTTGCCATGGAAACGGCCACGTGCCGCGACGCGCCTACGTCATATATTCGGCACACGCCTAAGAGCGAGATAATATCTATTACTTTTGCAATACGTAAATTAGGGAGATTTAGCATTCGACTTTTTTCAATGTACGTGAAGATATCTTAATTCTTAATAGAATTCATAAGGAGTAAGGAAATTACCGATGTAAATTCTTAGTTTTTGAAACGTATTAACAATTGCGTTCAATAAAAAAATAAAATAGTTTTGGATATTGATATATTATAGTATATATAGTACCGGCATACTATAGTATATATGATATATATAGTAGCGGCTGCGCCACGTGTGTTGGTGTAGGTGTTCGTGCTGTTCCTCCTTGCTGCTACGCGGAAGATCTTTTCCGCATAGGCGAGGAACAGGTGTCTTTTACCCGAATCCAGCATAAGCGCGCTTATACTGGATTCTGTCAATTCCATGTCTATTTGGCTGGTCAGGCTGAAGCGGGCCACCTGGAAACGAGGACACTCCAGAATGACATGCCACACCGATTCCACGACTTCAGCGTCGCACTCACAACCAGGACTGTCTTTCAACTTGAACCTGTGCAAGTACTCCGCTATCCCTCCGTGTCCCGTCAATACTTGCACTTGCACCGGGGTCAGGCCAGTCGCCCTCACCACGCGGAACGCTTTGTCCACGCGCGGTAAGAACTTCCTAGTTACTGCTCCCGTGGTCGAGGTTTCATACTTGTCCTGCCATTTGCGGACAGATAACTCGCGTATGCTATTCTTGACGTGACTAAGGGGATTACAAAAGCTTAGGTATAATAACTACCACAGGCTCTGTCGATATCGTCACTTCTGTTACGGTGAAGGTTAAAAACCCCCAAACCGTATAACAACCAGCAGCGTGATGGGATTACAGTCTAACATCCGTAACTCAACATTGAAGAAGGACCGTCATCTATCAGTGGAGATGTAAAAACCAAATGAAAACTATAAAAAATATATAATAAAATTATTTTTTTGCGCTAGCGCGGAGAAAACTTAGAATGCCTCCAGAATTTTGGTTGTTCGGATGTAGTCTATGCCGTTCTGTGTTCTAAAATATTTTTTTCAAATGATTTGATTGGATTATGTTTTTTTGATAAGCTCACTGATAAGATAAATTGTTTTTGTACATCGATATATTTTGTGAAACCATGCTCTACATCACTTTTCTTCTTACTTCTCTGCTCCTGAAAATAACAGTGTAATGATGTACATAACTACCATTATATGTTGACCAATAATAACATCTATTTAAATATAAAGGTTGCATTATATTTGGTTTAGTGGTTTTTGTGTCAAATGGGTACAAACAAACACGAAAAATTTCAAAATATGGATCTTGGTTTCAGGGATCTCAGTTCAAGGCTTCCGTATGCACCCATTGTTCATAACAATTTCATGATTTCAATTTGTTTTTTATATTAGATTCGATAAGAAAATAGTAAAAGGAAATTGGTTTTTTGGTTTAATTTTGATTTCGAGGTTGCTATTCAAAACGTCAGAAGATATATTCGTATATAATTTACATTCGTTTATATTCATTCTATTAAATTCTTATACAAAAGGAACTGAGTCGTAGCATTGGTAAAAGCTGACTCGATTTTCTAAGAAATATACTCGATAGGAAATTCTTCAGGAAAATCGTTAATATGGAAAGCTTTTCAACAAATAATATTATAAAGTAGATGTGATAAAAGAAATTTAATAATATCTACGGTTTTTTTGCTTTCATGGTAAAAGTCCTGTGATGTCTATGTAAATTATTCTTCTACGCAGTGAAAATTACAAAACTTCAAAGGAAATGGCAAAACATGCAGTTGAGGTTTGATGATAAAATGTTTTTTATAAATATTAGTAAATTGTAATTGGTTCCTTATTAAAACTGATTTCATTTCATTGTAACGTACTTAAGTAATTTCATAATTAAAAAAAAAACTAGGTTGTTAACCGAGAGGCTAAAATTGTATATTTTATAGCAAACGCAGTGAGGGACTCTAATCTTTTCCCGGAAACAATGTCCGTGTACAGTTTAGGGTTTGGCAACTTCAAGTACAATTTATATTAATAATTTTTCCTTCATTTTTCTCGTTAAAGCCTAAATTATTTTGTTATAACAAACTGTTAAAAATTTATCACTAACCAACGTTGTTTTATATACGTATAGTATGGATACCATCAATTGTTTGTCCCAAAATCAGCAGGTTGTACATATTGTTTTCTTGACCTTTAGACAACAGGTCCAAGATAAAATGTCATACATGAAAAACATGAAAAAAGTAATTAATTTCCAGTCTCGTCAATCCTGTACAGCGCACGCGTAACGTAACGCAAACCATGGAAACGTAAACACACGGTGGCTATATACCTACGTCATGTCTACTACTACTTATGACGCGTCCGCGCGCGCGCACACAAAATGATGTTCATTAAACTTACCAAAAATCCTCAGTTTTG
Source organism: Luffia ferchaultella (assembly GCA_949709985.1). Taxonomy (NCBI): domain Eukaryota; kingdom Metazoa; phylum Arthropoda; class Insecta; order Lepidoptera; family Psychidae; genus Luffia; species Luffia ferchaultella. Next base: position 16,723,122 of record OX453249.1, read on the forward strand.
TAAATCACACCAGGAACGATGAATGATTCATTCATAATGGTGTACCACGAAGTCACAATAATCCATAGAACACGCTATTAACATTAATTCACAGTTATCAACGTCGTCGTTCGTATTTACTTTTTGGATACCTATTTATCATTCTGTAATTTGTTTGATGTGGTGTACGTTTACAGTTAAAAAAATTTTTAATGGAATTAATGTTTAAGTTTTCATGACAGGATAATACAAATCATTTTTCAATATGCCGCGAGAAGTAACGAATAGCTCTTGAATTTTCTACCTACGTGATGTACGTGATGTCTAATGCACTTCCATCACTATTTTAAGACATTATGACTATGCAACTAGACGGTATTACAAATACAAGCATTCCACTCACCTAGACGAATGGCATGTTGAGTAACCTTGCTGGTCTACAGTGGTGTATTCTTTTTGATAGACTATTCTTTTAATTATCTCCCCGTGAAGCACGTGGCACAATTATAAACGATAAACTGCATTAAGAAAGAACACGATAAACTGCAAAGAACTCATGTTAAAAACACTCGAGGTCACCGACTCGAGGCAAAAGCTTTACTCCGTTACGGTCAAAATGCGCCTAATTAATCGCCGCGCGCCGACCCGCGTATACTCTTTACACTACCCCGCCACATGATCCCGCCCTCTGCTGACGGCAAATTTCAAACGGTTTCAAAGCTGTTGCCGACTTGTCAGCGTATGCGCCACGCGTGGCTGCGCCGCGTTCGTAAATTAGGGTTACGTGGTTATTTGAAAAACGAGTAATATTAAAAATTGATTTTCTCGAAAACGGCTGCAAATAAAAATATAGTTTCTTAGGCGAAATTGTTATTGAATACCGGCAGACTTTAAATATAACGGGACTCTAGACGGTTGGAATCCAAACTACTATAATCAAATCTTTCTTACAGAGTGGTGTTATTTTAATAAAATCAATAAAGATGTAATTTTATTGTATGTATAGTTTGAGCTGTTTGTTAAACAAAAATCTTGTAGCACCTAGCGATATTTAATTTGATTAAATTCAGTTTAAAAATTAATTCGCACATTACAGTCGTGATATTTTTATGAAGTATTCAACAAGTGTGTATGGAATATTTTTTTTTTCGAATTAAAGAATCGAAATTATGTTTTTGACTACGGTTATTGTTGCTAGTTCAAATTTCGCATACAACCTCTGTGGTCTCATTATGTGTCAACAAAATTCGAAATTCAAAATAACTTTTTCATCTCGATAACTCGAAAACGAGGCCTTTGCTCTTTGGAAACAGTGAGCAAAAGTCAATTTTGCTAGCTCAGTGAAGAAAAATAATTTCACTTTCAGCTCACTAAACGTTCAGGTACATACTCAGTTACACTAACATTTTATTTCATTAACAATATTTTTAATATGCTATATTATTTATAAAAAAACTATTGAAATTTTTATCAATTAATTTGTATTTTTAAGATTTAGTGTATTCGAAAATATCGTTTGACAACTTAAGACAATATCAAAAATAAAATAACAAAATTTCAATTAATTTGTCGTTTTCATTTAAAATTTTATGTAATGTACCTATTTTCCAAAAGCACACAAAAAAGAAATTGTGGAGAAGAAACAAATCCTTCTATTGCATCAATTATGCTCTTTGTTTATTGCTGTGAAAGTCTAAAAAGATTGAACAAAGAGTCAAATCACATCAAATATCGATGGTTAAAAATTTTACACCATTAGAGTTAAAGGAACAAGTTTCTAATGCCAAGTCGCATTAAAAATACCTGAAATCATGTGTTATTAAATTATTTATGATTTGCTACAGTCGCAAAAACCTATTCGGAGACCTATAAAATAAAAGTGTTGTTCAGTTTGTTTACATTTTTCTTACATCTATATTATTTTCTCATCAGTGAGGTCAAAAGTTGTGCGTGTCGTATATGACAACCAATCATTTTATTTCTCATGTTTTTGAATCATTCATTAGCTGTCATATTTAACCCTCCGTTTTCTCGGGATTCAAACTCGAAAACGAACTTTGTTCTCTTGTTGCTCGAATATATATTTATTACTAGGGAGCAATAACGCATTTTGATCTCGCTCCGCAGGTCAATAATGACACTTTTCCGTGTGGGTGGAGTGAATATTCGTTTGTGAATCTTTCGACTACGTTTTTGACAAATAAAGAATAAATGCCAGCAGTCTATCTAGAAAAACTAACATATAAATTCAGACCTAATTTCATTTTAGGAATATTTTCTCACCTTTTTTTAAGTCGAGATATATATATAATCATGCTGCTATTTTTCGAAGCAGAGTAGCAGAACAAAAATAACGTAGAGCGATGTTTCACAAAACAGATGATATTAATAAAAAAAAAATTCTAATTCCAAACCATGCGGACAACGGGTTAAATTTATTTGTACTTATTTATTTTGAACTTGGCAAGTTGAATTCTTATTATTCTTTAGGTCTATACTCTATACCGCCTCCGATCGAGCACAGTGAGATAATACTTAATTTCTTCCGTCTCATATTCGAAACTATTAAGCAGTACCCCTCCCACGTCGTTTGATAAGAAATTGCGCAGTTATCTAACGTACATTCCCATCTTATACTTCTACGCCTTGGGAATTCGCGTCCTTGGAGGTGACTTAATAACGTGTATATAAATACATCTTTATTTTTTTCAACTAACTCAACTTCATCGTTATAAAGTATCTAATAAAGTATTGAATATATGAACTCAATGGCCATGTGTGGGAATTCCAAAATTAATTTGAATTTCAAAACGTCAACACTCGCTATCTTATTCTTTATATACTTTGTTGAAGATTTAGATAAGAAAATAGTTTCATCGGTAACAATAATTATATCCACATTTCCTCCTTAGACGAAGCGTTCTGGCGAAAAGTTTAAGATAGAATGTATATCTTTTTTTTTTATTTTGGACCTTTTTTATCGATTTTGTTTTGTTTTGCTTCCATTTCGGAATTGTGTAATAATGGCATATCAAGAACAATTTGATTTATTAGAAGGTTACTTTACAAACAACAAGAATTGCAATTCAGCTTTACAGTGGTATGGTGGGAGGTACCCAAACAGATAAATACCGTCTCGAAAAGTTTTGTCGCGAATAGTGAATTTTTTTCTTTTTTTTTGTCTTCTTTTTTGGAAGTTTCACAAAAAAACCGTTTAGAAAGCCCAAAGCAACAAAATGTAGACTTTTTCGATTTTAATTTAAGCATTTTGACATGCTTTGTTACCCAAAAGCTTCTAGTAGGGAGGCTGCTCAAGAGATAAGCACTAGCCGTACTTGTGTACTTACCTAGTGTTTTGAAAAAGTACAAATACATATATTTACGTGATGGACGATTGGTCCAGGAACTACATCCCCGAGATCGTCAAAGAAGATTAGAATTTTATCACAATATTCAAACAGAAGTAGTCTGTAACCCAACTTTTTTAGATTACATTGTGTGGTATATAGAAAAGACGATAAAATAAAATTTATGTTAGATTGCATGATTTTTTTTATTTCTAATACCTAATGTTTCTTGGTAAAATTTTATCTATAACATTAACTGTATAGACTAGTGGAATAATTTAGCAAGTGATGATTTTTTGAATTTTTTAACTGGTTCGATTCCCGGTTTAGGTACGCTTTTCGAGAAATCTGTAAATGCAGTTTCGTTTCTTTTTAAAAATAAAGTGTTATTTCCTTTCAGTAAAATATACTAACTTAAGGATTCAAAGTGGTTTCCCTTGAGGGCCCATTGATTTTTTCTACCCTATATAGCACCTGAACTAAATACTTTATTCCAAATCCCATTAGAATATGAACATTAAAAATATTATAATTGTGGATAGTATGTAATGAAAGTGGATACTATAAAATACATGCAAGCATAAAGATTTTAGAATAAAAAAAAAAACAAAACTGAATTCATCACTTCTTAAAAATATGGATTTTTTCATATACTAACTAGATTATTATTATATATGTACAATAAAAACTAAGATACATTTAGTTTTGTCAGTGGTGAATATGTTTAAATTTTAAAAGTAAATAAATATCTTAATAATTTAACCATTTCAATGCTCTATATGTCGTGATAGCCCAGAGCGCAACGAACCTGCCTCAAATTTATAAGGCCATGGTTCGAATCCAGGCGTGTACCAATGAGTTTTTCTGACTTAAGTACACAATATCAGTGACACCGTGCTTCGGAGGGCACGTTAAGCAGTCGGTCCCGGACGCTGTCAATAGATGGCGGTCGTTACAGTTCCCGACCCGCAGTGGAGCAGCGTGGTGGACTTAAGCTCCAAGCCCCCCTCCTCACCCTGGGGGAGGCCTAAGCCCCTGCAGTGGGGTAAAAATGGGCTGATGATGATGATGATGATGAATGCTCTATAGCCTATAATATGAAGCGTGTAAAGTAGCCATCGAGTTAAAATAGTTTTAAACTGTATTGAGAAAACAGTAAAAATTAGCCCATTTTCTTGTAAGCAAAATTAGTTGAATATTCTAACGTGTAATTTGGATCTTAATCGCGGAACATGCTGTATAACAGGAAGGATACGCCAGTAGATAAAAATGACACGAAAAGATATATCTGTGGGTGCGTTAGATTTCCGTATAAACCCACGTTCAACTCGTGCATTGTCAAGGGTGTTCCAATAGTACAATCGAATCGAGTATGCCGAAAATAAATTCCGAAACCGGAACACCCGATCAAAATACGAATTCATTTTTTACAACATTAAACACACGTATAAATAAAGAAAAATTAACAACAACATATTTGTTTATTTTGCATTTATGTTATAATAATACTTTTGATCCAAAACATATTGCGATCAAATATTATCGTCTATAAATGATAAAGATACGTCGTGAATAGGCATTAGGGATTATTCTTTTAAATCCGTTGATTGCAAAATTGAGGCGGTTATAAAATTGTTTTGGCATTCCGGTACAGGATTTGGTTTGAGATTGGGGCGGGGGCGGGTGCGGGTGCGGGGGGGGGGGATCTTTGTTTGATTTTCCCTATCTTTCACAAGTTGGTCGAAATGTCGAAATCAAGTGTCGGTTGCGTCGTGAGTTAGATTCGGTCGAGAGGCAATTGCACCCATTTCCCCTCTCACTCTGTATCCTCGTCCGGATATAGGTAAATTTCCATATCGGTATTTGTGACAGCATACACGGCATTGTTTATTTTTTCGGTGACGATACAAGATTGTCCTTTAAAGTTTGTGATACAAATGCCTTAATCGACCGATTTTTAACCTATTGTGATTTGATTTGATTTTTATGTGTCGTGATAGCCCTAGTGCAGTGAAATTATTTCTGGTTTAAAAGGCCGTGCGGCCGTGGTTCGAATCCGGGCGTGTACCATTGAGTTTTTCGGACATAAATACATGACTATCACCGACTCCGTGCCTCGAAAAGCACGTTAAGCTATCGGTCCCGGTAGCCATAAACAGGTGGCAGTCATTACAATCCACCGACCCACATTGGAGCAGCGTGATGGGTTAAGGTCTAATCCCCCTCACCCTAAGGGGGAAACCTAAGCCCTTGCAGTGGAGCATAATGGGCTGATGGAAGAAGAAGATAATAGTGACAGTGTCTTCTTTTGATTTGACAGCTTTTAAGTTGACGTTGCTTATCTAAAAGCCTGTGAATGTATTCAAATTTAAAACATTATGTGTATCTGTTACTGTAAAAGCACGTACTGCGGTAAATCCCAAAATGTTGCAGTAAAACCTAAAATTTACCAACTCTTAATGGTCAAAGTCCGAACAATTCTGCGAATCGAACTTTTACCGCCATTCACTTGATAGGATTTATTTGGGATTTACATCAAAAGCATGGTAAATGTTTACACCAACGTTTACCAGCCGTCAGTGGTAAAACCTAGCATGTACTAAATTGTATGGTAAAAACCCGAAAAAATCGTCCCTTTTTTATAAACTCACATAACCTTACTTTTACCAACTGATGTCGGTAAATCCTAAGAGTAAAACCTAAGGTTGACCTATATACGGGCTTTTGCAGTAACATATCTATTTGAATTTTTGATAACTGTTTCATCGTGTAGAACCTTTTAGAAGTTAACTTAAAACACTTAAAAAACTTTAATTAAATATTACTTAGATAAAGTTGTATTACTAATGTAAAAGCTATTCAATTAAATACAGTCATGGGTTTAAATTACAAGCGAATTCTCGTCATCACTAAATTCCTCTTTCAACATGCATAGTATACGAGTATCACCCTCATAAAAGTATGCATTGACTAGAAGCCCTCTTCTGCGTTTACCGTCTAACCACTCATACTATAGCTATCTGGTGTAAGATGGGGAGTTTTAGTCCGAGTTTCAGCGCGCAAGGTCCCCGCGCGCCGCTCTTCACCCTTGAGAAATCGCCGCGCGCCTTTTTCACTCCCCCAAAATTGCGTAATGTCACTTCGATATTGTGAACCAACATTTAAGACCTCAATTTTTTTTTTTTAACACAATGACAACAACGTCTAGGTCCCAAACTAAGCATTAGCTTGTATTTTGGGTACCAAGCGAAGACACCACAAACATATAACAACCAAGACCCGGTGCCAGTATTAATATTCATCATATAAATACTGACCCGATCTGGGATTCGAACCCGGGACCTCCAGCTTCGCAGGCAGGGTCGCTGCCCACTAGGCTAAGCGGTCGTCAAACAACCAAATGGAAACAACCAAACGCTGCTGTTGTCAAATTAATTTAGTCTATGATTTTATACTTACATAATTTTTTTGAAAATCGAACGCTTCTAAACTGAACTTAAACGTTTACCTCTCACACTTAGGTATGAGCCCTCAATTACCGCTTTTAGGAATGAATCTGATGGCCAAATCGCGTGACTCGACTCTAATCTATATATCCAGACAAAGGGCAATCAATGTCCAATAATTGGATGTTAATACAGGCGATTTATCTCTCAGAAATCAAATTTTATGACTTACCTACCGAATTGTGTGTAGTTAGGAACGCACGAATATCAAGTAAATAAGTTGTGTTTATTGTGATAACTGAAAATGATATTTTCTATGGTTTTTGATGTTAAACGATGGATAAATAAGTGAATATCCCTCACAGTCGTGTTACTTCATTATATTTACGTATTCATGTGGGCCTTTTACGCTTGTCCGTCTCGAGCGCACTACTTCTGCCAACCCATTGAGCTGAGATTCTTGAGATGTCTATTGTAGTCGTATTATTATCTCCTCGTGCTGAAAAAAAAATGAAACGGTAAAAACATTTTTACGATGATAAAATTTGTACATGCGTGAATTTTCATAGAATTTTCGGTACCACGCAATTTGCGTTTTGTGAAGGGATGTCTATCCATCTCCATGACTTTACCTACAATTTCAGACGTTATTATCTATTGCAAATGTAACACAAATTGTTAGAGACGTTAGTCCTTCAAGATATTTTATAAAACATCTACAAACGCGGAATTCGAACGCAGAACCGTCAACGACCCAATTTGAATAATTTTTCTACTTTGTCACGGGGCTAATGGAGCAGGCTGTAGGGTGTAGGGTGTAATGTCGTCGTGTTCGTCAAGCTCAAATCATTTCCGTATCGCGTCATCACGCTGCTGTCACACTGGCCGCGGAAGCACAATCAAAACTGTCTTTCTCTGGCTTATCGAGGCAACTGAATCTAGAAAGAGATAGAAAACTGCTTAACGCTTTCGGTTAGCTTTTGTGCCTTGTGTGCTTAAGCGTTAAATTGTCAAGTTCATAGTCGAGTATCAAATTGACACGTGGCCATCTAAGGAACGTTGACACCTGTCGATTCACATTATACCGCACAACTAAGTTCCCACCGCATCACGTATTTATAAGGATGTACTAGTGCGAATAATATTTAATTCAATAGAGACGCAATGAACAAAATTAATTTAAAGTGTGTCCTTACACTACCTGCCTTACTACCAACGAATAAGGGTTGTACAGACCTGTATTGTATAGTTCTGGAATGTGTGAAGTGATTGATAGTAGTTTTTATTTTCACTTGCGTTCCTCATCACGCAAAATTTAAGTGTAAATAGGCTTATTTATTTTATAATATGTGAAACTTAATACTGAAGATACTTAATTTTATTACATACTAGCGGCCCGTCCCGGCTTCGCACGGGTAGTATTCGTTTCTCATAAAAATCCCTTTTTTTATCTCAGTCTTGTCTCATTCCCGTTCTTCCTTTCATTTTTTCGTTCCCATCGCAAAAATACTTTATTGTTTCTGTTCTTGGCCCTGGTGTAGCATAGTTTTCTTTTCCATTCTCATCAAGAATAACTTTTTTATCTCAGTCTTAACTCATTCCCGTTCTTCCCTTTCCCGTTTTCGTTCCCGCGACACAAATGCTTTATCGTTTCAACAATTTCTGTCAGTCTTAATTAAATAAATTACACTTTTGCGAAATAATATTTAGTTATGCAATTATTAAATTACTAAAATGGCTATTAAAAAATAAGGGTTGATCGTAGAAGGGTGAAAATTGAGGATTGTATGTATTTTTGTATGTTGTATCATAAAAAAATAGAAATTAAAAATTTTGTCTAAAAAAAAAAAATTTTGGGGTGGACTACCCCTAACATTTAGGGGGATGAAAAATAGATGTTGGCCGATTCTCATAGATACCGGATAAGCACAAAAAATTTCATCGAAATCGGTCAAGCCGTTTCGGAGGAGTATGGCAACTAAAACTGTGACACGAGAATTTTATATATTAGATAAATAAAATGGAATACGGAACATATTACTGATACAAATTAAATTGACTTCAAAATTTTACATCAAATCGCTAAAATTACATAATCACATCCAGCTATCCATCAGCCCTTTTTATACCCCACTGCAGGGGCTTGGGACGTCAAGACGAGGGGGCTTGGAGTTTATATCCTCCACGCTGCTCCAATGCGGGTTGACGGATCGTAACAACCGCTATCTATTAACAGCAACCGCCAGTGAGTCAGTGACAGTTAATGTACTTAAGTCAGAAAAAACTCATTGGTACACGCCCGGATTCGAACCACGACCACATGGCCTTATAGACTTGAAACAGGTTCGCTGCGGCTCGGGCTATCACGACACACTTGCTATTAGCTATACAAGAATCAAACTAGGGTCTATGGTTGTATAAAGTTACACATTGCTGACACAGATGTTGAACATGTTGTTTTAGTAAAAAATTTCTTACTAGTAGAAAACAATTATAGATCGTATATAAAGGCCGTGTAACTTTTATTAATAAGAATAAGCTATATAGGGTGTATAATGATTTCTACTTTTGTTAAGTACATTGTATGTAAACTACCGACCAGTATGAAGAGAAATATTAAAAAATCCCTAATTTAAGTAGAAGGCTTTAATAAGTAAAGTTATTTTTCTGCATATACCTAAACGAAGCCGGTATATTAAAATAAAAATGTTTTATTGTACAAAAACACATTAAAATACAACAGAGTTGGCGCAGGCCCCCACATTATTAGCTGTGTTTTAAGTAATAGGAAAGGACATAGGCAATCAATAGTAAATTAATCGAAGGCAAAAATACAGTGGTTAAACGCCAACATATCACACTGATAGTTTAAGTATTTAGTTTAACTTAACTAATAACCTTTTACTACACAGTTTTTTTTTGTGTGTTTAAAATTGGAACGATAGTTCGATACTTTAATGAAAATAAGAGTAATATAGATTTTTTTACTGCACAACACCAGACAGAATACATTAGCACAAAAGATCTGATCACCTATTAAGTATCCCAATCATCAACAGCATCCTGAAGGAATCAATGTAATCCAATAATTAAGTACCAATAAATAATGTTCATATTTGTGGTAGCTTATAATTGGCATGTCTTAACCTAGAATAACATTTTGTAAATTAGGTTGTAAGCTTCCATAACACAATAAAATAAAATAAAAATAAAAAGTAGCTCTTCTTCTTCTTAATTATGTAAAATGTTGCTCGATTTTTTCGATCCAAACGTGCAACGGTGCACGGTGCAGGAAACGTCCAAATTAATCCACCTATTTGGGAAGGTAGAATGGCCTCCTAGATCTCCTGATTTTGCCCCATATGACTTATTTTTATTTGGGTCCACTAAAAATAAAGTTTATTTGATAAAATCCGATCGTATTAACGAACTTACCTATATAACTATTTCCAGTCGCAATTCTGTAGCTGTGGTTACACTCCGAGTCGAAAATATTTTTGGTTATTGTTTTATTGTTTTGTGGCAGTCCCGTCACGACGACCAAAGTTTGGAAAGAATTGTAACAAAAAAGGTCCCATTTAGGTTACCAAATTAACCACAATGTCATTGATTGTGATTTTTTTTTAAATTAATTAATTTATTAAATTTAAAGTTTTTTCTTATATACAACACCACAAAATTGCGTTTACAGTTTAACTGTGCGAACCGTGAGTCTTTGCTATTATTTTACTGTAAAAAAATCAATTAAAACCATACATGATTAAACAATTTTGTTTTTATTTCAAAAATTTCAATACAATAATTATTAATTATGGATAATCAATGAAGTCTAAGTTCAATAAAATAAAACTCGTACAAGTGAATTTTATCCGATGATTGTGGAACGATTTTTCGAATAGTATTACACCGTGTACTTTTTTTTTAATAGTTTGTTTTTCTTTAACGCGCTTGCTAAATTGTGCAATATAATTTAAAACTAGCAGGGTTCGTATTATCCCTACTCACTTTTTTAAAACCCCCAACAATAATTAGGCGAGAGTAAGTCAATTCAAATTGCATCAAACAACTATTTTACTCGTGTGGTAGACAGTATTTGTAACATATCATATACATTAGCTTTATTTATCGATACATTTAAAAATTACATTTTTAAATAATTATAGTAGTAAGTATATATTTTATTGCATGGCCCCTATAGGGTAGAAAGTCTACTCTATCTTTATCCATGTTTGTCTGTCTTGAGCTGTGATCATCCAGTTTTTTCCAGCTGTTTTTACAACATCGTCGACCCATCGTTTTCTTTGCCGTCCTTTTTGCCTTTTTCCAGTGGTACCAAGCCACTTCGTTGTTTCTAGTGTTTGTAATGTCCACACATGTAGTTACCAGATTAATAATGGAGGGAATACTTTTGTTTATTGACCTGTGAAACTCAAACATTGCATTGTTTAGGTATATTTGGTTTGGTAAAAACTAAACAAGGTTCTTCAGCCGCCGCACTGTTATTACCGAGCCCAAAGGACGGGTGTAGAATAATGTTTTGTAATAGCCCAAATTCAAGAAAATCATCTGAGGAAAATAGTAAACTTGAAAGTAGATACTTTACGGAAACAAAAGCAAAGCAAACAGTTATGTAATTTTTGCGAATGACCGACATATGTACAGACAAAAAAGTGGTTTCCGAAGTAGGTGCATAGATAGGTACCTGTTTTATTGTTTGGTATAACGAATATAAAAAAATATTTGCATTTTAACTATTTTACGAATTATTTATTAGCATAGCATGATATGTCTATAAAATAATAATCAAATATACAGCATTTTTACCATGAACGTGATCTTTTTTCGTCACTCTAAAAAACTGGCGTTAAATACCTACCTACCAGTTGTACAGACCGAATCAGATTTGTAACCATGGCAACTACCTATACCGAATCATTTAGGTAATTATACGTTCATATTTTCCTTATATTGTACCTAGTTTCTCTTCTTTTTTTTAATCCAATAAAATATTTTCGACGAAAACTCATCGACTTCAAAATACTTTACAAAATAGGTAATATACCTACTTATTGTTGTTTTAGTGTTTTACTTGTACTTACAGAAAGACGTTTTGTGGTAAGTATTTTAAATTTTCCCTGTTTTATTGAAAAGTTATTTTTATATCACACAAAAACTAAGTAGGTATAATAATTCATTGTAAGTGTTGCATGCAATGCTTTCTCATTTTTACGATAAATAAATTTCATTTCATTATTATTTAATTAATTAATTTAATTTAATTTAATTAATATAGGATAAACCAGTAAGTATTCATCTAATTATCCCAAATGTGATTTCTATTTAACTCAGTTCTTACATTATTCTAATTAGAAATCCTATAATTTCATTTAAATGTCACCGTCTATCAATACGTTATTTTCATTATTTTCTATAATTTGAAACACAATTTTAAATTGTCATTTGATACTATATCATCATATCATCGCAATAGCCAAAATCCGCATGCCAGTGAACCGCACGTAGCGTGTAAATGCGGCAACGTCGCGTCAGTCGTCGCTTTGCACGCTGGATGAGGAGGGGGACGAGGTAGAATTGGATACGGGCGGGGGAATACTGACCGAGGAGGGGGGGCAACTAGCAACAGGCGCCATCGCCACGTGCTCATAGCCTTGCCGCTGGAAGCTTCGCGCCTTTTTTTTAGTTAACAGCTAATGATACGCGTGTGTTACGTAACCGCTAGTTGAAGCGTTTGAACGGAAATCTCGATGTTAAGAAAAAATCAATGTACCTATATAGTATTGAGATTTAAGATTAGAATATTACTTTAATGGACATGGTATATTAACGCTTTGAGTACGAGCTCTCAATGAGCTGCTTACGTCTGCTAGCGCAACATCTTTATATGGAAATGATTTGTCTGACTCAATGAACGAAAAATTAATCAAACAAGAAGCCGCAGTCGGCACTCTGTCAATATAGGCCGGGAACCCGTGACGAAAAATTATCATGTGTTTCTCTGGGAAAAAAAATTGATTTTAGATACGTGACCATTTTTGGTTACGGGGTTCCCGATTAATTGACTCCATGAAAAAAGAATAATGAATAACTGAAAATAATATGCTTAGTATTTGAAACTCTCTGGATAGTTTGTATACTGGATACCTATCTAATCATATTCGGAAGCTTTATGATTTCATGTCCAACCCATGCCTATCTATAGGTTGTCCCAAAAACCGACGATAAACTTTCGAATATTTGTGATAAGCTTATACTGAAGCAAAATAACGAAACTTTATATAAGCGAACACTTGATAGTTTAAACATGAAAGTCTCCATCTGAGGTCGCGATTTTGTGTACAAAAGTTACAAACCACGGTATATTCTAGTTATTTAGGAACACAGTGAATCATAACTAAAAAAAACAAATCGTGCTAAATTATCCACAAATGATTTTTTTCCACGAAATTTGACTATTGTAAATTTCAGTACCAGGACGACCTGGCGTGTTCGATTTTAATTTTAACTTGCACGTTTGTAAATATGAAGTATTCCACACAAAAAAAAAATATTCATCGAACATGTTTGTTACGTAGCGTAGGCGTAGTAAGTACCTATTTCTGTTCAGTGGCTTAAAGCGCAATTGTTAAATAATAATCGGATTTTGTTTTTGTATTCACATCACATCAGTCCGTTTTTATTTTTTGAAGCACGGAATCCTAATATATTTAAACAATACGACACTTGACCACCGCTTAGCCTAGTAGGTAGCGACCCTGCCTACGAAGCTAGAGTACTGGGTTCGAATCCCAGGTCAAGTCAGTATTTATATGATGAATATCGATCCTGGTACACCGGGGCGGGGCTTGGTTGTTATATGTATATGGTGTCTTCGCTTCGTACCCAAAACACAAGCTAATGCTTAGTTTGGAGCCTAGACGTTGTCGTGATGTACACGTTATTATATACGTCTTTAATAAATAAAATATTATTAAAATTAAATACTGGAATCTATAATAATATAATAAACCAAGCGAAGACACCACATACATATAACAACCAAGACCCGGTACCAGTATCAATATTAATCATATAAATACTGACCCGACCTGGGATTCGAACCCGGGACCTCCAGCTTCGTAGGCAGGATCGCTACCCACTAGGCTAAGCGGTCGTCTATGAAACGTCTGTTTATATCTATGGAATAACTTTAATTGGTTACAAAGCACTTACTGATACCTAGTTACTTATACTTAGACTGCACACTATACAGAGAAAAAAAAGTCGATTTGTGTATTCAAAAGTTCTACCACTATCGAACACGCGTGCCTCACTTTCTAAATGAAATTCAGCTTGAGCATCAGAAAGAGATTTGTGTTAATGTGTAACAAAATAAATTTTTAGGGTGCTTATCTATTTCCCAAACCGTACCGTGGAAAGCGCAGGTTGAAAATTAATTTTTCACCCAACACTATGCTAAGATAAAATACTTGGAGCGCACGACCCGAGTAAGTAAGATATCTTCGGTACTACCACCGGTTTACTAATATTCAGCGCGAGACACGTGTAGAGGGATGGCGTCTTCGCGTACCTACTACCTACGAACAAATATCTTTTTTGTTCGTGGCTATGCATATATATATCAAATTTATTAGACACACGTAAACTTCTGTGATATTTTAATACCTTTTTTTTAAATTAACTAATCCTTTTTTGTCTGCTATACCGTGCTTGCGGTAGTGTTCACCAGCAAGCGTCCTTTGCCCTACCGCACCGCTTCTTTGCACTTGTGTCGCCTATTTATCACTAAGATGTTCTACTTATAGAATCTGAATCTACTTTGCTTGGGATTCTAACTTAAAATCACGCTCGGGGTTCAATTACCATAATGGAGTCCTTCGCTTGCTCGAGTTTCATCTCAGCACTTGCAACAAAAACGAACTTTGCTCACTTATTGCACAAATAACTTATTTATTCTCTCCACGAATTTACAATTATACTTCTTAGAACATTTTTTGTCTTAAAGTCTAGTTTTTCACAAACTTTGAAATTTTCGAACCACTCCAAAGAAAGATATATGTGTCAAAACTTTTAAAAGTATGGCTTATCAGTATCATTTAGGTCATTCCAAAATAATAGTATATAACAAAGAAATCATAGTGATTTTATTTCATTTCCAAACGAGCTGTATCTATAGTTATATCTACAGAAAACTATGATTAATAATGGCCAGTGATTTGGTAATGATTTTTTTATGTTAGAAACATAACTATCACTGAGGAATCTATTAGTAAAATACCATTCCTATTTGAAACTAGTAAGAAGTGTGTATTGTCCGAGTCGACCTTAAACCATATGACTATGACTCAATAAGATTCAATCCAGCTACCTGAAACCGGTTGGATTTAAATATTAAATCCGTTAAACATATGATACTGCGTCGTTGGCTCTGTCGTACGGCATTTAAGGAAATATATGATTTCATTAGCCAATCATCCTTAGACATGCCCATTAATTTAATATTTCGCAAGGTTTGATCCAAGCTGTTCACGATGAAGCCTGAATTTGAATATTGGAACGGTTTAATCATTTTATTAAAGTCGTATTAAACTTGGATGTCCAACAAGTTTTTCCCATATTAAGTACTATGTAATTCATTTATTATAAACAATTCTCAACTATTAATTACTCAGATGGCCTTGTCATTGTACATCACAGAAACCCTTTAAACTTTTTTGTTTCCCTTATAGTCGATTTGACGGTAGGTATACCATATCATCAGTCCATTAATGCCCCACTGCAGTGACATAGGCCTCCCCTTAGGATTAGGGGGCTTGGAGCTTAATCCACCACACTGCTCCAATGCGGGTTGGTGGATTGTGACGACTGCCATCTATTGGCGGCAATTGGGACCGACGACTTAACGTGCTCTCCGAGGCACAGACTTAGCGACATTTATGTACATAAGTTGGAAAACCCTCATTGGTACATGCCCTGCGATTCGAACCACGACCTTCTAAACAAGAAGCGAGCTCACTACCAGTCAGCTATAACGACAGGTAGGTAGGTATACAGGTAGGTAGTAGGTGTCTTAAAAATAAATATTAAACGAAACTATTAAATTAATGTTTTTAGCCTACACAATTTTATTTATAGTAAGATTTATAATGTATTTAACTGCAGATAATCTGTACTGTACCTACCCGAGAATACTTTGAAGGGTTTTCCACAGTTTATTAAACCAACATAACGCTGTGGTATTCCATTTAATTACACTACTCCGATAATATTGGGCGCAAAGGTCGTACGTAATTTCCACACGAACCGTACGAATATGTTCATACAATTACTATATTTATTTGACACGGAAGTCATTAAAACCTCACGACCTTACGTTGGGCTAGCTTCGGGGACAACTCGTAGGGCTCTGTTTCCCGAATGAGGTAATTCGTTAATTTTGAATAGTAATTAATATAATATATTTACGTGTACTAATGAAAAACCAGTCAAGTGCGATTGAGATTCGTGTGGAAAAAGTGCCGTACTGTAGAACATCGCATTACCTATTTACCTATACTTTTTTTTTAAACTTATTTTAAGCTAAAAGTTGAACGCGACTACATCGCCACCATAATAACCGCTAGACTAATTAAATGTATTAATCCTCGGTCAACTTAAACAACTATTTTATACGCATTTTCTCTTTATGAATACTATTCGGTTAAGATGTTATTAAGATTCGACGTTTGGTAGTTGAGCTAGTTTTGCGCGACAGTGTGTCCATTTCGGAAGACTTTTACTATTTGGTAGTTTTAAGACTGCAAATAAAAATTACAAGTACGTAAGTATAATAGTTTTCTAAATTCAAACAATAATAATTTCATATTTAATGAATAGAGTTTTGTAAAACGTACTTCAACATTATTTTTCATATAATTTATCCTATTTATTTCTATCTTTGCCTTTTCCGATTTCTAACAATAATGTATATAAATACTATACCAGACCAGCCCATTATGCCCCACTTCAGGAGCTTAGGCCTCCCCCCAGGGTGAAGAGGATTGGAGCTTAATGCACAACACTGCTCTAGCGCGGGTTGGTGGATGTTAACGACTGACACTTGTTGATGGCAACCGGGACCAAGGAGTTAACGTGCTCTCCGAAGCATTAAGTCAGTAATAGTTATGTAGTCGAGTATATACGACGTAAAATACGACGAGTAAGAACGACAAGTAAGAACGACCAAGAAGAACGACGAGTAAGAACGGCAATAAAATACGACAAGTAAGAACGACGAGTAAGAACGACAATAAAATATGACGAGTAAAAACGACGAGGAAGTTACTCTGCGTTCTTACTTGTCGTTCTTACTTGTCGTTCTTCATCGTCGTTTTTACTTGTCGTTTTTACTTGTCGTTCTTCCTCGTCGTTCTTACTTGTCGCTCCTACTTGTCGTTCTTACTTGTCGTTCTTACTTGTCGTTCTTACTCGTCATTCTAACTTGTCGTTCTTACTCGTCATTCTAACTTGTCATTCTAACTCGTCGATCTTCCTCGTCGTTTTTACTTGTCAGTCTTACTTGTCGTTCTTACTCGTCATTCTTCCTCGTCGTTTTTACTTGTCGTTCTTACTCGTCGTACTTCGTTGTCGCTCTTACTCGTCGATCTTCCTCGTCGTTCTTACTCGTCGATCTTCCTCGTCGTTCTTACTCGTCGATCTTCCTCGTCGTTCTTACTCGTCGATCTTCCTCGTCGTTCTTACTTGTCGTTCTTACTTGTCAGTCTTACTTGTCGTTCTTACTTGTCGTTCTTACTCGTCGATCTTTCTCTTCGTTCTTACTTGTCGTTTTTCTTGGTCGTTCTTACTTGTCGTTCATACTCGTCGTATTTCATTGTCGTTCTTACTCGCCGATCTTCCTCGTCGTTCTTACTTGTCAGTTTTACTTGTCGTTCTTACTCGTCATTCTTCCTCGTCGTTTTTACTTGTCGTTCTTACTCGTCGTACTTCGTTGTCGCTCTTACTCGTCGCTCTTACTCGTCGTTCTTACTTGTCAGTCTTACTTGTCAGTCTTACTTGTCGTTCTTACTTGTCGTTCTTACTCGTCGTATTTTATTGTCGTTCTTACTCGTCGATCTTTCTCTTCGTTCTAACTTGTCGTTTTTCTTGGTCGTTCTTACTTGTCGTTCTTACTCGTCGTATTTCATTGTCGTTCTTACTCGCCGATCTTCCTCGTCGTTCTTACTTGTCAGTTTTACTTGTCGTTCTTACTCGTCATTCTTCCTCGTCGTTTTTACTTGTCGTTTTTACTCGTCGTACTTCGTTGTCGCTCTTACTCGTCGTTCTTACTTGTCAGTCTTACTTTTCGTTCTTACTTGTCGTTCTTACTCGTCGTATTTTATTGTCGTTCTTACTCGTCGATCTTTCTCTTCGTTCTTACTTGTCGTTTTTCTTGGTCGTTCTTACTTGTCGTTCTTACTCGTCGTATTTCATTGTCGTTCTTACTCGCCGATCTTCGTCGTCGTTCTTACTTGTCAGTTTTACTTGTCGTTCTTACTCGTCATTCTTCCTCGTCGTTTTTACTTGTCGTTCTTACTTGTCGTTCTTACTTGTCGTTCTTACTTGTCGTTCTTACTTGTCGTTCTTACTCGTCGTACTTCGTTGTCGCTCTTACTCGTCGATCTTCCTCGTCGTTCTTACTTGTCGTTCTAACTTGTCAATCTTACTCGTCGTGGCGAAATTTCGGTGAAATTGCATATTATTGATAATTTTTTTCTGCCACTTTTCCGTTTATTATCAAAATTTCCTTTAATAGAAAGAAAGGATGAAGTACTAACAATACTTAAATGATTTTTTAATCTCAAAAAACCTTGTGATGATGGTATAATATGTACCGAAAAATGTTAATTTTCCGCGATTTCGGCAAAAGTGGGTTACAAAATAATATTTTTTCAGTGTGAAAGAGTGTAAAATATGCAAATGTTTTCTGACACAATTGTAAATTAAGAACTGATCTTTATTTTAGAATTAGGTTTATGACTATATATCTTTCGAAACTTCCTAAAAATGTACCCAAACATGCCGTTTTTTTGTAATTGCCCCCTTAAGTACACAATATCACTGACACCGTGCTTCGGAGGGCACGTTAAGCAGTCGGTCCCGGACGCTGTCAATAGATGGCGGTCGTTACAGTTCCCAACCCGCAGTGGAGCAGCGTGGTGGACTTAGGCTCAAAGCCCCCCTCCTCACCCTGGGGGAGGCCTAAGCCCCTGCAGTGGGGTAAAAATGGGCTGATGATGATGATGCTCTACACGCTCTATAAGTTTGAACTAAGTTCATCCAAACACCACGTACCTATAACTCAACGCGGTCGTCGATTTCGTTTGACAAATAGATAATAAATAATCTGGTAGATGCAGACGTATCAAACCTAATACCTTAGACCAGGGGTCAGCTACCCGCGGCTCGGGAGCCATACTCTTTCGGTGTAAAATTACGGCTTTGCAGTTTTATACACAAAATTAATTATTTTATTATCAGAATCATTAAAAATCGTGCAATCGATCCATGAGTTAGTACCATGTCTATCTCTCAGCCATTCAAGCTTTTTTTCGTGAATACAATAAAAAGTTAAGTAAAAAACTAACTAAGAAATGAAAATTGTAAGAATCGTGCTCGAAATTTAAAACAACAAGTTATGAGTCAGATTTAACTAAACTTACCTATGTGGTTCGCGCTATTACTGCCGTCTCATTTAGGATGCGCCACCACTGCAGGGTTAATATTTTTAATAGCCCAAATGACGTCACACAAAGAAAATTTCAAGATCCATCGAATTTTATGATTATTAGGCAAATTCGTAAATTACAAAAAAAATATATTTGAAAGGTTATTCTGGAATCTTATTCCTTTTTTAATGACCATCAGTGGAACTTTAAAATTTAGATTTAAACCCATTATGTACGATAGGTATATGTATACACAGATACAAATGAAATTTTCATTCAAAAAACAATATGTCTCAAAATCAAGTTCTTAAATCTAAAAGTAGGTATATAGGTACCTACTTTCTAGGAAAGTAGTTTACTCCAACACAAATCTCTTTACGTAATTGAAATAACGTATTATCTTGTGAAGAAATTTCGTTTTTTCTTATACTATAGGAAACATAAATATCTTGAATGAAGTAAACTTGTTTGGATGAAGTAATTATTTTTATCTGTGTAGGCCTTTACTATATACAATTTCATTTATTCAAGAAACAAACGGTATCAGAAGCTTGCGCTTTTAAATCTGAACACTTTGCGTTTTGATCACTTTGAAATAGCACCTAAAATCGTGAAAATAGACAAACCACGTGTTCTGGCCTCTATGGTAAGGTGAAGGGATTCCGTGTTTCTGTTGCAATCAACGCACATGACGAGAATGAGTAAAACAAGTATCATTATTGCTTACTTTAGAACTAGATGGCGCTGTGTGGGATATCCCAAGTATGATTATTATTACTAAAATTAATTTAGCAACGTATAGTTTCCCACTTTTGGTCTCATAAATATTGTATAAAAATCGTTTAACCTTAATATTCAGTTATAAAATAATATTATAATGAATTAATTTAATTATTATTTCGTAGATATGTTTGTTGAGCTTTTACAAGACGGATATTAGGATTTTTATGTAATAGTAACACGCCAAAAAGACGTTAACGTGTTATAGTTTCGTTAAGTGCCTACGAATGAGGTTTTGAACGGATTTTCGGTCAGTAGGTACCTACTTACAAATCTCTTACTGTAGGCAATACCAAAATTACTATACTATCCTTCCCTGCAGCGTCGTCGGAGTTAATAGTCGCGTAGCCAGAGAAAAATTACTTACGATAATTCCAAGGATCTTCGTTTTTGTTGAGTGGATAGATAAAGTGCATTCTGAGCTATTGTCAAAAAGTTAGAAGTTTTAGGGCTGTGCTAAGGGTGTGGCTAGGTATTTCTTAATATTTTGTGTAACACCCTGTATATAGAATTGAAATTTGAAATTTTGATTGGTTTTTAATTAGAACTAACTTATGCTCGCGTTGTAAAATTTTTAGAAAGATAACATAAGGGATATTACGAAAATTTAAAAAAAAATAACAGTCTGGTCGTGGGACATTAAAATTCATAAAAAAGTTTTGATAATTCTTAAGTTGTTCCTTTTTTGATGAGTGGATAGACAAAGTGGATTGTGAGCTATTGTCAAAAAGTTAGAAGTTTTAGGGCTGTGCTAAGGGTGTAACGTCGTATATACTAGAAAAACTTTTTGGAACACGCCGGTTCGAACCACGACCTACAATAAGAAGCGGGCTCGCCATCACTCGGATATCACAATATGAAATTCTTTACATATTTTTATGCAATTGGACAATTTCAACTCTATATTCGCTTTACCGTCATCATCCACTGTATTACCAAATTGACAGATTTCCGTCAGATCTAACGGATCACGATAATGAAAAACAGGATAAAATATTGTTTAGCGGCTAACAGATTTTGTAACGGAAAGGGAAGCAAAATATTTAAAAAAATCAACGGATCTCCTGCTTTCGCACGAACTTCTTACGACATTGGAAATAAACCTAACGGAATGAAGTAAACACACATATTTTGGATAATATTTTTCGAAATAAATTTTTTTCGCAAAAAAAAAATAACACAATTGTATCTGAATAAGCTTAAAATTTTGAAATATAACATTCTATACGACATTTTGATTAAACAAACCGAATTAGTACGAAATGTAACAACGACGCATATCCGACTTCCAACTAAGGGCACCCTTAACCACTACTTCCGGTTGTCCGATTCTAACAATTTTAGTCTCAATCGATCCCCCGTCTAATTACCCTGAGCCGTTTTTTTATTTTTTTCTTATTTGATTTTTTTCGTTTTTTGCCGATAATTTTTTGGTTTTTGAACTTTTTCCAAATTGTCTTTTGCTATCTTGTAGAGCTCGCCGAGTTGCGTCTTTTGACACCACGTTCATCCCGATATCTTGAAAACTCTTCGTGCAATCTGCCTGTCTCACAAAACTCCCAAATGACCCCCTATACTCCAATGAAATGAAAGTCATTTCCAATGACAATATTTAGGTGTCTCGTTACATTATTATATGTACAGCCTGTCCCTTCATTAATTTTCTTCGTGTGTAATATTATTGTTTAAAATTGTTTAAAGAGAAGTTTGTCCCAAATGTAATAATAACTTTGTCTGATCTTTAACATGTGATGAGAAGTCTGTCCCAAGTGTCATAATAATTTTTTCTGCTGACCGTCAGCTTGGAGGGTTCCAAGTAGAGACCAAAACTTAGAGTTATCAGAGTCACATCATTTAATATTAGAGTGAAACTTTAATATGTGAACAGAAGTCTGTTTAAGATGTAATAATAACTTTATCTACCGACCATCAGCCTTGAGGGTTTCGAGTACAGACCAAAACTTAAAGTTATCAAAGTCACATCTTACCTACCAAAACGAATCTTTAATATGTGAACAGAAGTCTGTTACAGATGTAATAATAACATTGTCTGCTGACCGTCAGCCTGGAGGGTTCTCCGAGTACAGACCAAAACTTAGGGTTATCAGAGTCACATCATTCCGTATCAGAATTAAACTTTAATATGTGAACAGAAGTCTGTTTCAGATGTAATAATAACTTTGTCTGCTGACCGTCAGCCTGGAGGGTTCCAAGTACGAATCAAAACTTAAAGTTATCAGAGTCACGTCTTTCAATATCAGAATGAAACTTTAATATGGGAACAGAAGTCTGTCCCAAATGTAATACTAACTTTGTCTACTGACCGTCAGCCTAGAGATATATACAGACCAAAACTAAGGGTTATCAAAGTCACATCATGCCCTACCAGAATGAAACTATTATATGTATACATAAGTGTGTCTAGAATGTAATAAACACCTTGTCTGGTGACGTCAGCATGCAGGGTTCTCAAATTAGACCAACTTGTAAGTCTTTTGAAGTCGGAATCCTCCAGGCTGACGGTTGACAGGTAAATTTTTTTAACGGCATAATTGCTTGTACTATCTCGTGAAAAAGGATGGTGGTATATTAGATGATGTTACGTTTCATGTGACGGGATACCAAGTTAACTCGACACGCCATGCAGACGTACCGTACGTAGCACGAATACCCTCAAATGCGATCATACCTGCTTAGTGTCTAAATGAAATTGCATACATGTAATTCCACTAGGTTCGACTTAGTTGTAACTCTGCAATTAATTTATTTCATAAAGACGAACAATCTATATACAAAAGGAATTGATGACCTTCGTTCGCTTACGAATCAACACAACATTTGCAACCTATTATAAAATAAATGCATTGGGTAAAACATTTATTTTTAAGGGGATGCTCTACGAAAAACTAATGTAAGATTTTTATCGATGATTTCATCGATAAAATATATGGGAATGTATAATGCATGCAGATGTATGCAGCTTGCACGAGGAAACCTACTTTTAACTTTGTATCAAAGAAACTCTGGAGTGTATACAAGATTCTAAATGAATCTGCATTTAAATAGTTTACTTATTCTGTATTACGATTATTTTTCTTAGATCAGATGTACATATACGTAATAAATTATTGTGTTAATCTCAAGCAGCAAACATTAAACTAAATTGACCATTCCCAAATTTTGAAACTAAAGTCCGTTATATTTTATTTCTAAAGAATAGGTATTTTAAAGAAACTGATTTGAAAAATATTCTTCTAGATCTGTATTTTCGTAGATATATAATTAATATAATTCCACCCAGTGATGTCACGGTACAATAATTTTCAATATTATATATATATATACGTAAATACTGACCTATAAAAAGATATTTCAAAGTAGGTTCTTAATATTACCTATTATTTGGAAATAAAATATAACGGACTTTAGTTAAAAAATTTGGGAATGGCCAAATTTTCATTCTATCGTTAAAGGTTTTCGTGAGTAAAATTAGGTTTTAGTCATACAACGCGCAAAAGTTTTCATGAAACGCAATTTTTAAAGTAATATCAAATACTTTATTTTCTTTATTTGATCTCGAAGCACAGATAACATTATTATTACTCAAAATAAAAATATACATATATATATTTAACAAAAGTACCAAAAAACAAATACAAATTCCGATAAGTAAATCCAATTTATAACCTATAAATTTCCAGAATCTGCTTTGATATGGGTTTCGAATGCATCTAATTATTTTATTTTTTTTACTTTTGGTTATTTTTCAAGATATTTATTTTGTGCAATCCAAAGCCTGTGCCAGATTAAGAAAATTTGGTTCCTTTAAATTTTAAGTCTTACTCATAGTGCTTATACATCTTAATCCTGAGCCCTTATGAAAGGCAACTTATCTACACTAATTACATTACATATTTGAAAATGACAATGATTTAAAAAAAAATTATGCGAATGTTGACAAGTAATATTTCTTTCAATGTCTCTAAAACAACTTATTGATATCAAGGCCAACTCCGATAACATTTCGAAGTGCCAAGCGTCAGTAGATACCGTATCTAGACAAAGAAATATGAAAGTCACCCGAGTAAAAAGTTCGTATGTCACATCTCTCGAATTTACTGCTTCGATATCGGTCCAGCCAACTTTGGCGTATGCATCTACAAAATTTACCGTTCAATTTAAAAAAAAAAAACGTTTTCACTCCCGCGACGTTTTCATCAAATGTCTGTTTGGAAATGTGTTTTATGAAAAGCTTGTCTGAACGTCTGGATTGTTCGCATTTTGGCCGCTATCCAACCTACTCTATCGAAAGTGGATAAGAATTCAATGCATGGGCAAAACTTTTTCTTTTAGATAGTCCATAATTTACGTTGGAAGTTGGTTTAATTTCGATAAAATCTGTCTTGAGGGGAGACTTGCCCTTGTGAAAAATTACTTATCCTGTAAATTATTGATATATCCCATAATTATATATTACACATGAACGTAAAATGTTTACCTTAACTAAGTATCTATGTAAAATACTTGTTCTATTCCTACCTATTACAATTTTGTTTGATTGCTAATAAATATTTTTATTATTAAAAATACTTCTTTGTTACAGGTGAGTTGGTGATCATGGTTTGATTTTCAAACGTTTTACGTTAATTAAATTTAACACACGTGGTAAGTACGTCGACCATCATAGTTATTGATTTATATAGTTCATAGTTGACAGTACACCGACAAGTCACTACAGAGGTATGGGAATCGTCAGGTGTTTGTCTTTGTCATAATGGAATCGTACAGCAGCTATCAAAGATAAGGGTTGTTATTAATGTTCTCCATTATTAAAACTGATTAAATCTCGTGTACAGTGCTATTGTTTTACATTGACTTCTTTCATGAAGACATGTCAAAAGTTAAAAAACCAATGAAAGTGAGGATGAGAATAAAATTGATAAAAAATTAAATCTTTTTACCAAACATAAATTACCCTTCCTAAAAAAAACTTTTCCTCATAATTACCTGAAAAATCCTGCAACGTGTCTACTGCCGCGGCGTCACGCATTGTGCTATCGACTAGTCGAGGCGATCGTTCGAATTATTATACGGTCAAATGGCATAGGTATGTTAACGTAGTAAAGGATCAGAGTACTAGACTCTTACACAATTTGGTCGTATATATTCTCAATCGCCTGTAAGTTTAACCAACTGAATTGGGTAAGCGCCTAGTAATGTGTTCCCTAAGTGGATATGGCTACAGAATCGACAATGTTTTAATTCGAACGATTGTCTCGACTAGGCGATGACACAATACGTAACGCAGCTGCATCGTCACATTTAAATTTTTGTCTTTTCATGTGTTCCTTTAATGTCGGGAATAAATAAAAAGCACATAGGGCAAGATTCGGGAATTCGGAGATTGTTTTATTATTTCAAAGCCAGCTTTGTCAATGGTAGACAGCGCAACTCCGGATTTGTATATCAAGGCGTTGTGTTGGTGAAACAAAATAAAACGAATCGTGATACGATGATCCGCCAAATTAATTTTGCAATTTTTCTTTTAAAATTAATGTTATTTGATTGAAAATACTTAACATTTCCGTTAGATTTCAAGATTTAATTAATTCCGTTTATTTATAGCAAAAAAAAGTCCTTCGCTTTTAGATTAAAATAATATACTCAATTACAAAAGGCTTACGGTCTTATTCACGAGGTGGACAAAGGAAACAGATTCGATGGTAAAATTATTATTATAACTAAAAAAATATTACAATAAAAAGCACGCTTTTACAAGCACTGCGTAACGCAGCTGAATCAGTAATTTATAAAATTCTTAATCATAATATCGACTAAAATGTAAATATACCTACCTGAGAATAAAGATAAGCTTTAATGGTTTTTTTTTGCTTCAATATATTATAACTTATTTGACCCCCGCATACATTATCTATACTTGTTAATATGATATGGAAGATATACGATACTTGTGATATAAAGCAAGAGATTAAATTGATAATACGACTATATGTGGATTTTATGATTAAGCAATTGATGGAACTAGCAAACGATGGCGAACTTGAATGAGTTTTTATCAAATGTAACAGTGAGTGTTATCTTTAATGGATTTGAATGTTATTAATAAGTATCTTCGAGTAAATTGCGCGTTAATCAACTTTTATGTTTTTGATTGGTCCAATTGAATAGTAGGTATTGAAAATATGCCTATATAGGTAGGCATACGTTTAGTGACATTCCATTTGTTGTTTTCTGGATATTTCTACGACCTACACAAAACAGGGTTGCAGTGATCTTATTTGAAAAATACGCACTGGAAATTTTATTTCTTTATTACAAGATGTGTATATCACTTCTTTTTTTAATAATTGAAAGAAAATCGTTTTAAAATATGTAATTTATAAATTATATATTAGGTCTTTTTACCTATTAAGTCGCCGTTTTGTATAAAATAAGTTAAAGTATTTGTTTTTTTTTTCAAACAACTTTATTTCTGTTATTCAAAGTAATCACCCGTGCAATCGATGCATCTTTACTAACGCAGTGGCAGTTTATTGATGCCCTTCTTGTAAAAATCAACTGGACGGGAGGCAACAAACTCTTCAAAGGCATTATGTACTGTCTCTCGGAAATTGAATTTTTTTCCCGTTAAAAGTTGTTCGAAATTTCAAAAAAGTAATAGACGGTAGGTGCAAGATCTGGTGAGTATGGCGGATGAGAGAAAACTTCTAACTTCAACTCTAGCAGCTAGAGACTGTTTGTTGTGCAGTATGAGGTCGCGCATTGTCGTGTAGGAGCAGCGGGGACAACCGATTGACCAAAGCTGGTAGCCCTTTTGTAAAAAGCTGTGATGAATCACAACGCCACTTTACCTTTGTAGGGGTTATTTTTCGTTTAACACATTTCTTTGGTGCTGAACCAGGATCTAACCAACTTGCTGAGAGCTTTCGATTGTCGAACAGAATCCATTTTTTATCACAGGTAACAATCCGGTTCAAAATTCTTTCATTTCTGTGCCTGTTGAGCAACGCGAGGCAGGTCTCGACGCGTACGTTGCGTTGGCGATCATCAAGTTCGTGGGGTACCCATCTATCAAGCTTGTGCCAATAAGGGGTTGTGCGTTCGTTTGTTAAGTTATCTCCGTAAACGTTGTTGACGTTAGGTGCCGTTTGTGTCGCATTAGTGCCACGACGGAACTCATATTCCATAATTATACGAATTTTTAAAGTGTCCATTATGACGAAAAATGTTCAAATGTAATTAAAACACAACGCTAATCAATAAACAAAAGACTGACTTAGTAAAAAGAATGTCATCTTTTGAAAACAAAATTAATTTGAATTTAGAATTCACAGCGAATCAAAAATTTTTTTCGCATGAAATGGCCAGTACTGAAGAACGGCTACTTCATAGGTTTAAGACCTAATATACCATCAAATCATGTTTTCATGGTATCCGGTGGGTGTGACCACGTTATTTTATTTCGAAAGTCAGACAATATAAAACACGTATTATTTAAATGACATAATAATAAAATTAACATTTCCTCATACTAATAATTAAGTAAGATCAATAAACAAATTTTAAGTAAGCGCACGTTATATGGGGATGTACATGATTGAGAACCGAAACTTGTCTTTACCGTCTTTTGAAAGAAAATAGGCTATGTATAGATGTCTCATTCACTCTAACAAGTCGTCGTCGTCGTCGTCGTCGTCGCCCCCCCCCCCCGTCCCCCGCGTGAAAGACCTGCAAGTCTTCTGTTGTGCTGGGAGTAATGCTCGTCAATTGAGGTGTGTTGTTCTATCGACGCAGCAAGTTTTACACAAACTGAGTTAAAAAGTGCTGTCCTTTTTGCTTTTTGTCCTTTTCTTGTCCTTACCAGTGTTAATGTGTCTGTACCATTTACATTATTTATCCTTCTATATTTATTTCAAATCCTTTTTGACCTTGGTTAAAAAAAAAACATTATTGTCATAAAAAAAAAAGTTTTCTTTGATAGCCTTGGGGTTTTTCTACCACTTGGTATTTAACTTAAGAATGTTTTATAGGTATATTCGTGTCTTTACCAGTTAATCGTTGCTAAATATTTCTCGAATACATGAACATGAACATAATGAGTGCACCATGGCTTGTGCTAGTTTTGCAAAATGCATAATGTATACAAATGGCCTGTTATCTGAAAGTTTTTACGAAATTGCTAAGTGTCAGTATTTCAGAGAAATACCCTTCTATGCCCGATCGGACTACCTATTACAAATAATACAAGAATGGTTTACATACTTGCTTTAGTTACACAAAAAGTAGCGTCGCCATTATCCACAAAAATAAAACAAGTAAAACGGGATGTAAAATAGAATTTAAATTAATTATTATTAAAGTATTAAAATATGTATTTTAACAATAAGCAGCGAAATTGTTCACTTAATCTGTTGGACCTTGACACTAGTTTTAAAGAAATCTAGTGGTTGTATCATTCTAACATATAATATATAACAATAAACTGAAAATACACAAATTTAACTCTTGTGTTATCAAAAACTACTAGAAAGTCGTGAAAATTTTTGGTAGTTATATATCAAATAGTAAAGCATCACTTGTAAAGACTAAGTAATTAGATGTTTTTGCGCACAAATAAAAATATATACCTGCCGTACATAATTCCTTTGAATTGAAGCATTAAAAACAAAATTTTTTGAACGTAAAAAATTCCAAAAGAACTAGTTCTAAATTATAAAAATCGTAAAAATTCATTGACCTTTATTGAACTTTTTGAAATATATCTCTTGGTCAAAAAAAAAAAAATCTCGTACGTTAGATACATACGGCAAGACCACATGCATCCCACGGTAAGTGCATTAGCAGAATTAGTCCGTTGAAGCGAGGTAAAAAATTCAATTTACCCTCAACGCTCGTCTCGCCGCAAAATAAAAAAAACCTCCGCACCGAACCGAGAAAATTATATCCATTTTCCGATCGAGCTGGCCGACGAATAATGGACTGCAGCTTCCCGAAATCGGATTAAACTGTTTCGCCTTAGAATCGTTAATAAATCGATGCGGCTGATATAAAGATTTTGGCAAAATTTACCGAGCAGACGATATTTTGAACGCTCAATTACAGAGGACGGTATGCTGACTCTACGGTTGGCCAACTTCGAAAAAAGCAATCAGTTAATACTTCTCAATTCACATATAACTAAACGCCGAAACCTTTACTAATCTATAAATTACAACCAAGTGATGTCTGTACATAGTTGATATGTCAACCTTGGACTGAAAGCACAGAATTTTAAATTTTTTTATCTGATAACTTGTTTAAACGCTTATTAATAAAGAACCACCAAACTATCTTTGATGAAACTTACTTACACATTTGAATAAACAGAATGATGATTCAGCTCAGCTATTATAATAATAATAATAATAATAATAACACTCACAATCACAACAACGTCTAGGTCCCAAACTAAGCATTAGCTTGTATTTTGGGTACCAAGCGAAGACACCACATACATATAACAACCAAGACCCGGTGCCAGTATTAATATTCATCATATAAATACTGACCCGACCTGGGATTCGAACCCGGGACCTCCAGCTTCGCAGGCAGGGTCGCTACCCACTAGGCTAAGCGGTCGTCATATTATAAGAAGTAGAACAATGAGATGTAAGTTATTAAGAGCGTGGTGTAAAAAAATGTCACATGTACCTAAAGGAGTTTATCTTAACATGTAAGATACATGCATAGATGTTTATGTAGATTAAAAACAAAGTATTTCGTGAAAACCATGCCAACAAGCTGCATGTAAAAGCTAGTAGCATAATAGCAAGTTAACATAGATGGCTCACTTTGTCTATTAAGTTTAATAGCAATAACAGCTCGCCAGAAATTATACCAAAGATGTTGGTTTTTATTAAAGATTGCACTCCATTTCTTCAGTTTCGTCTTCCTCGAAAACACCGGCGGTGGTTTCTGTTAAGTAAAATTTGAGATCTGGAATCGAATCGAACTAACGCTCAACATGAACTAAAAAATATTTAAATTGTGACCCCAATAACATTTAAATGTTTTTATACTGTACCTATATCTAAGAAACTCGTTTAAATTGGTTTAGAGATTAAAATATCGTATTTTGTTGGCAAGTACACGTGTAAAAATATTGTGATGTACGAAATCTTTATTTAAAATGTACAATCTCCATCATGACGACCGCTTAGCCTAGTGGGTAGCGACCCTGCCTGCGAAGCTGGCAGGCTTTATATGATGAATATTAATACTGGCACCGGGTCTTGGTTGTAATATGTATATGGTGTCTTCGCTTGGTACCCAAAATACAAGCTAATGCTTAGTTTGGGAGCTAGACGTTGTTGTGATTGTGTGTGTTATTATTATTATTATTATTTCTATGAAGATAATATAATGCTTCTAGATGTCTTTAAACTTTGGTTAAGTTAGCGTACGTATCTATGTGTAATTAGAGATTGTAATAGTAGATATGTGCAAAAATATTTATTATCTAAAACTTTATCGCAACTGGTATAAGAGTTCTCGAAAATATTAGATTAGATTACGATTTATTACGATTATAAGATCGCTTAAATGTCTCTATTTGTGCTCTGTCGATAGTCCGTCACGCCCTTTAGATCTGTTGACTCCGCGTACGCACTTTAGCTTGGCTTGGATACTCACTCAAAGATACACTCTTAAGCGTGTGACGTCTGCTCATGACTTTTCGAGTCTTTTGGCGTGTGCAACGTGACAATAACTGGATTAGAAGTTACTTATTTTTGGTTTACATGAGGCATAATACCAAAAGAGATCTGTTATGATGCTTAACTTTTTGTTTAAGAAATAAATTTATAATTTTCTATAATGGTTAGAAGTTACCAACAATTCTATAATACTTTGTAAAAATAAAAATACTGTGTTCTATCTTAAACAAAAAAAAAAAACTGTAATTGTTCTTAGTAAAAAGTCTTAGATTTCATATTTTTATTGTAAAGTTTTGCCTCCTGTGGTATAACAACTTAAGCTCCTGCCGCGGGGTTAAAGATTACACGGTTATCATTAGGCTGGTACCTAAAATCCCTTTTACTTTTAAATAGTGCGTAGTTACTTAATTAATTACACCTATATTTACGTAAAACAAGTAAACAAACAATTATGATATGTTTAAAAAATGTTACAACCAGCTCCCGTTCCCCTAATTTCTGAATAAGACTACCGTTGTGGAACGTGATCAATTCTTTGTTTGGAGGAATGACTAAAGATAAAGAATTACAACTAACGTTGGAATAGATAATCCGTATCAATCTACTGCAGAATAGGTGGGTACGGTATAGTTTAAGATTATCATATCCATAATATTGAGCCGTTTGCGCCAAATTGGCAAAATTAAAAAACTTAAAAATTTGTACCACGTGAATTGAATGACCTGTAGGTAATACGCGCGTACTTTTGTATGTGCACAAAAATGGAAGTCCGAAGCTCAACTTGCGTTGATTAATAATAATAATAAAATATACATAACGACAACGTCTAGGCCCCAAACTAAGCATTGGCTTGTTTTCTGGGTGCCAAGTGAAGACACCACATACATTTAACAACCAAGATCCGGTACCAGTATCAATATTCATCATATAAATACTGACCCGACCTAGGATTCGAACCCGGGATCCCTAGCTTCGTAGGCAGGGTCGCTACCCACTAGGCCAAGCGGTCGTCAATAGACACAGATGAGTGAATTTTGGACTAAATTGTAACGTGCGACGAAAAATCAACTATGTTCGTATGCGAAAATACAATTCAAGGGGCTAAACCCAAGTTAAAAGTCATAAAATTGTCCTAAAAAGAAGTTTACCCATAAACGGTAAAGTTGACTGAGGGTCCAGTTGTGATCTTATCTATAGCGCATTACACCACTCGAGGAATTCGGGCAATAATACTGAAACTGACTGAAAAACATCCTCGCCTAGTCAACTGATTTTTACCATTATCGCTTCACCTTCTCATACTGCATAAGAAACAGTTTCTACTTTATAGGAGTTACATTTATAAAAACTATCTGTCACCCATTGTACTCTCCGGACTCGGCCCCGACTTACCGACTTCCATTTTTCCGCAATTTAGACAACTTTTGCCATGGAAAAAAATATAGCTTTCCAGAAGCGATATGAATAGTTATTTTGATTAAATTTTTATTTATTTGTTACTCCAGTTTTAATTTTTCTTAAATTAACGGAAATTTCATACTTCAACCCTTTATTTAAGTTTAGTATAATCACAAAATCTCTAGGAAACGATGTGTATACGGTAAATTATGCGGAAAACAATTATTCCTTTTGAGATACGTAACCGTAAAAATTTACTTCCGAGAGTTTATATCTAATTTCAATTAACATCTGATCGTTTATATTTAAGTGTAATATCGTCAAAAGATCTCTGAAACACTGATGTATATTAAATGGCACATTATGCCACCGCAGCCATAAACTCAATCCAAGCGCGTTCCTCAAGGATTTTTACAATCGCTCCCTGATCTCGGATGCACGCTGTTTATCACTCGAACGCGTTTATGTCACTTTATGGGATTTCGTTCAATTTATGATGATTTTGGTCCCTTTCTCTTCAGTTCCATTTCCATATTTATCCGTTTAAGGGTATTACAGACAGCGCAGTGGAATGTCGATGTGACCCGACGCGGCACGCTTCTGGTGTAAATCGCATTGAAGTACAAAAAATTGTATTAATAGCTGCTAGAGATTAATGTTAAGTTACCTTATTATTTGTTATTCATATATAGTGTAAAGACTACGTTACTTCTGATACCTACTTAGTTAATATTCTATATATCGGTCAAGTTCGTCCGTTTTTAACAAGGAGGTTTTGTTTTTATTTAATATTTACAAAACAGACATAATAACGAAACTGATTTAAAAATAAAAAACAATCACGAATAATTACCTCAGTACGTGAGTTGTTCAGCACTGAATATAAAAAAAAAAATCAGTTACTTAAAAAAATTTTGATACTAAATACTCATTGATAAAATAAACCGGCGATTTTTAAAGTGTTATTATTTGCTCACTAAATTATACTTGATAATTTTCCGTTTATTAATTAATAATTAATTAAACAATCAACCAATTAAACAAATTAATATACAAAAAAGTTCAAAATCTAAAATTGTTTTACACTGAGCGAAGTGCTATAGTGAATTCAGATTTTATTTTGATGGTTTCACAAATGAAACAAAAACCAAATGTATAAGATTCTCGCTACCGAACGTCAAATAAGCACCTAGCAGTATTGTGATTAAAAGCGAGAAATCGGACCTTGTAAATTCTTGTAAATTCTACTGTATTCTTGGGAATCACATTGGATGCGAAATTGCAATGGGATCCTTATATCACTAACTTAGCGAGAAGGCTGCAGCTTACGCTCTAAAAAGGATTCGTTTCCTTTCGGACATAGAAACCGTGAGATTGGTGTATTTCGGTGGGTTCTATAGTTCCATGACATGGCATTCTGCTGTGGGGACACGCTACCAATGTGAATACAATCTTCGTGTTGCAGAAGCGAGCTATTCGAGCAATTTATAAACTAGGACCTAAAGTATCACTTAGAGAAAAGTTTAAGGAAACTAATACAATGACATTGTCGTCTCAATA
This sequence comes from Luffia ferchaultella, assembly GCA_949709985.1. Classification (NCBI taxonomy): domain Eukaryota; kingdom Metazoa; phylum Arthropoda; class Insecta; order Lepidoptera; family Psychidae; genus Luffia; species Luffia ferchaultella. Next base: position 16,757,069 of record OX453249.1, read on the forward strand.
TATATTTCAAAACATAATATACGTAAAAAAAATTTGTATTATTAAAAAATAATAAAAAAACCAGCATAATGTTAATACAAGAAACAAAGATAAACTTGCTAACCATGTCAGCCGCCTCAATAAAATCACAAAATCTTTTAAAAGGCAATGTATCCGCTTTTACAATAAGATCCCAGTTCACATTCCAGATCTACCCTTTGACAAGTTTAAGACTACAATAAAACGAAAGCTTTGTGCAAAAGCTTATTATAAAGTATCGGACTATTTAGATGATAAAAATCCATGGATTTAAACCGCTCGCCTATCGGTTTCTTTTAATAATATTAATCTTTTAGCGCTTATTGTAAAAAAATTGCTAATATTGTTAAAAAGAGCGTCTCTCAGTTTCTTGCGTATTCTTCTGACAGGAACCAGCACATTTGAATGCGTCTTTGTGGTGATATTCTTTTACAAAATAACAACTTCACTCTTGTGACGTATTTCAAGATTATGTTACATAACTACGAAATAAAGATATTTGATTGACTATCAGTAAAGCAATTGATGATTGATATCATCATAAATACGAGGAAACCGAGGAAGAAAAACTACGCATCATCATAATTACGATATAGGAATAATTTCCGCTGATGCATATTTTTTTTCTCTTTATATTCCTCGTTTTTTATTATGGGGGTCATACATTGCTTATTGATAATGAACATTTTTCTCCGGGTAGGATTAGACATAGTCGCCACCTGTAAAGTTAGAGATGAAGTCCTTTTCAGTCTTGCTGGAGAAAAAAAAAGTAATACAATAAAAAAAAATATTTAAATAAAATTAGTTTCTAATTTTGAAAATTAAAAATAAAATAGGACTTATATGAACAGATTTTCAAAGTTAAATTATTTTAGTATTAGATCGAGCAGCTTGAAATTTAAATATTTTTTTTTATAAATGTTTGTGTAATTGTTCAAATAAATTCCAAGCTCCATAATGCATTTGTCTTGTAAATCAAACTGAGTAAACCACATTACGATGGAACCACAGTGTCATCTATATAACCTTGCAGAGGTGAAGAACGTATCACTAAGAGTATTTACAAAGTGCATAAGTTCAATAGAAACAAAGTGGAATCTGTGTAATTAAAATTTGTACAAAATGGAAGATAGGGAAATTTTGCAATGGGTTCATTTCTGTTGCGCTAGTGTTATGACGTCAAATCGGCAATATTTCAATTTCATGTATAAAACACAATTTACTGAGTTCCATAGGTTTTGATCTTTTATATACGTACCACAGAAAATTACAATGCGAGAGTAACAGTTTGAAATCATATCATCAAATAAAAATGAATCAGAAGTAGCAAAAATGCGCATCCCTAATTCAAGGTTGCGTCACACAGAACAAGCTTCGTGAAACTCCTAAAGACCGTGCACTATTCAAAAGGGTTGGCACAGAAACATAACATGAATTATGCTAAATGGCATATCTTTGTAATCTTGCATACATTTTAATATTTCATTGTCAGTATTTACTATATTTACTTGTAAATTATAAACAGGAATAATAAATTGTAAATTCAAATTTATGAAGAATAAAATATGTGAATATAAATTCTCGCGGTCAGTTTTCATTGTAAAATAAGGTTGGGGAAGTTAAACTTTTTGTAGTTGAGTACGAAAAAATTTTAATTACAGATTTTGACATCAAACATACATTTGAATCACTCACTTGAATTTGCATTTTTTATATAAATTGTTTACTGACCGGAGACTTGGGTTTGGGATTTTGATGGTGGGGCTTCAGATTTTGAACGTTTGCATCCCCATCATCTTTTTATATTTAGTGGGGCCAGTCGAGAAAGGGGAATCCAAATTATTTCACCGAACTCCTATTTTAGAGCCCAAGACCCCGCCTCGGCGGTATTGGGCTCTAAGCAGCGATGAGCGAGTCATTTTGGCCCTAATAAATACCGTTTCAAAACTAGAGTCCCACTAATCCGTTGGGATATTTAGACCTGTTAGAGTTTTTTGGTGTGATCAGGGGCATGGGCACGAGGGTACCCATACGAACTCGTATTTTATATTTTTATATTATTGTTTATACACTCAGTACCATACACAACCATATTTAGACTTTTTTTCGCACGTCGCACACCTCTGAGCTTTTTATATAAGTCCACCTAATTACTATAAAACCTAGAAGTGTTTTTTAGAGTATATTTTTATTTACGATGTATCAAAATTTTCTTCAAAAAATCTTTGAAGTCAAAATTAAAAACAAAATATTCCCAAACCAAAGCCGAAGAATCAATGCTCTTATTTACGAACATAAATAAGTTTGTTATTACAACAGCATGCGACCACGAAGGTACCCAGAGTATAGTCGAATTTTAAACTTTGATTTCAGATGGGAAGTTTCGTGCTTTTTCCGTAGTCGGAACTTCTTAGCTTTTAAACTGATTTTTTTATTATATAAAATATTTTGGGACTTTATTTCCGCCATAAAGTGTTTGCAGTGCCACAGTATAATTTATTTTAGTTTTCGGCTCAAGATTCTTTCTCAGTATTTATATTCATGTTAGTTTCGTTCTAATGCAACTCAAAGTACCGATAACACAAAGCAAGGTGAAATGAACGATACATGTATGTTTAAAGACGACTGAGACATTGAATTATATGCGATTATCGAGTTTATGTAACAAAGCAGCAAGCAACAGCTAGTAATATATTTTTTGACGTATGCTAATTAAGCCCTTTCATGTGAGGACCAACACAGTACCTTTTCATTTTTTTTTCTTCTAATTTTATGTCTCTATGTCCTCTAGAGGGCGCCATATTGTAACGTCACATAGCCTATAACCAGCATAAGATCCGGGCACTTCTAACAATATCTCATTTGTCGAATTGTGATAATTAGTTTAGAAGTTATACGGGAAAAGACAAACATACATACGTACGTATATACATACTGGCTTAAATCATAACCCTCCTTGTGACCTGGTCGTAGTCGGGTAAAAAATGTCTGCCATTTTTAAAATATTCAAAATGGTATTGGTACCTAGGTGTGGGGTTTCCGGACGTATTTTCACAAAACCTCCAATCTGCAGTCAAAGTTTAAAAATATCTGCCATTTTGAAATTTTTTAAAATGGCATTAGTATGGCGTTGTTTTATCTGGGGGCACGGCCGTGCCCCCACCAAGTCGAGCGAAAAAGCGTCACGGCCGTACCATCCTTTTCTCGAAGCAATTCAGACCATTTTCGACCCCCTGTAACTTCGTTGTGGATAAAACTAGAAGACTGAAATTTTCAGTAACCATGCAGGCATATTATATAAGCATATTTTCAAATTTCATTCAATTTGAACGAGTATTTTTAAGAAATTATAACGGGTCAAATTTCTTCATTTTGTCACTCACTGACTCACCGATCATCAAAATTCTAAGGCACTTCTAGCAGACCTAGAAGCTTCAAATTTGGAATATAAGTAGTGTTTGGTGTATGAATCAAGGAAAAACTAAAAAATCTAGAAAAGACCGCAAAAAAAAAAATTAAGCCCATACAGCCAAGTCTTCAGTTAAATTTTTCAATATTGGCTTTATTCGTAACGATGTTTTATTACGGCAGTTATTATTATATTGCGTGCGAAGCCGCGGGTTTAAGCTAGTCCCATATAAATATAGGCGCATGGTAGTGCCCCTGCCAAATCGAGCAAAAAATGGGTATTCCCGTCATGAAAACACGTGTATTAAATTATTTATTAATGCAAAAAACGTACCTACGTGCGTATTCGTCCTTATTACGAGTACGTAAGGTTGTATAATATATCTTAGAAAAACTATATACATACAGATATACATATATACAATAAGTAGAAGGTACCGAAAAGGAAAAAAATAGAACTGTCTACAAAATACAAAAAGAAATGAGATCCCATCAAAAACAATACTTGTCAAAAAAACCAAGTCTCGCAACTCAGTTGTTCCGCGGTAAAAAGTTGTGAGATCCATGTAATACCAAGTCGGTTATTAATTTATTCGGTTATAAATATATTGAGACTTGGCCATCGCACTAAATAATTGAATTTACATGTGTTTTCAGGCGATTGAATTTACACGTGTTTTCAGGCGATGGTCAAGTCTCAATATATTTATAACCGAATAAATTAATAACCGACTTGGTATTACATGGATCTCACAACTTTTTACCGCGGAACAACTGAGTTGCGAGACTTGGTTTTTTTGACAAGTATTGTTTTTGATGGGATGTAATTTTCTACATGAAATTCTGACTGATTTTCGTGTACTGCTGTAAATTTTAGAACTACTGATTTTAATTCAGATGTTCTTCTTATTCAGCCAAATTACATCTTAGTGAATAATAGACGTTATTCACTAAAAAAAGGATCTAACTAAAATTCAAGAGATCTAACTTGAAACACAGTTACGAATTTTCTCGAAGAGATTGTTTTCAGATATCTTGAGTATTGTTGCGAAATCGGTTCCTTCCATTACTGATTTTAATCAGAAGCACGTTTCGAATATCATTGCGTGAATTGGGACTGATAAATCTACACGGACTCTCTCGTTAAAGCGTTGTTGATAAAATTATTTAATTGGCCAATGAACAAAATCACACATTTTTTTCTTAAAATCGCTTTACAAGCAAATAATAATAATAACACACACAATCACAACAACGTCTTGGCCCCAAACTAAGCATTAGCTTGTATTTTGGGTACCACGCGAAGACACACAAAAAAACGAACCCTTATAGTTATAGTCCGTCTGTCTGTCTGTGGTTTTTCTCGGAAACTATTTGTAATATATAAATGAAATTTGGAAGGTAGGTGTAATCCATGAACCGCTATTTCATCGTATATTAACGCAAGAGGTACCAAACGATAGGTCTTAAAAATAATATCAAGGTTTCAAACAATTTTTTTTATTTAAATCAGCAGTTGTTGAGATACGCACTTCCAAAGTCCTAATTTTTGTTAGAGTCATGTGTCTCTCCCGCCCCCCCCCCCCCCCCTCTACCTGCTAAACCGTTGTTTTTAGATATGTGGGAAAAATTTATGACAGGAGTATATATAACGTAATTAAAATGAAAACCATCACAGCTAACTAGACTGTATTATTCAACGAGTAATAGAGTAACTTATAAAATGTACTTTTATAAGTAAACATTTTGTAAAAATTCCATAGAAAATGACAGATAGCGTTTAGCCAATACGCGAAAAGTACATGCATTTTATCTTTGTGATATTATTGTAAAAGATAATTTTAAAAAAAACATTTTATGATGAAAACTACATTATATTACTAGGTACTATAAATTTACGCTATCTTTTGCAGAGCTTATTCTCTTCACAATCGATACTAAAAGTCAAAGGTTCACTGTAATAAAATAAGTAATAAAAATTGTCTCTAGCTATCAGTGGACTCATGTTATTACTTTTCGGATTAACCAAAGAGGATCGAGCGCCTTCTAAATAACTAACGAAATAAAAATGAAATATGTTTATACAATAATTCTTAAATTACATAATAATGAGTATTAATGGTTAATTAAGTTCGATTAACGTCGCGCTCGTTTTTTCTTTATATTGTATAGTGGTACGGAACCATTTGTGTGCGAGTCCGATTCGCACTTGGCCGGTTTTAGTTCGTCAGTTTGATAAAAAGTTATTCTAAAACTTACTCAAAAGTCTAAAATATCGTTTGCTCTTAACGACTTTAAGCAAAAAATTAACTGCAGGATACTTTATTAAATATTAATTAACTAAACTTAAAAACTTCTTTTTATTAATAAGTTAGTAAAAAGAAGTTTTTTTTCGTGTTCGTATATGGTTCATCTAAAAAATAATAAAGTTTAGTGGAAAATATTTAAATTTTACTAGTAGTTTAAACTACACTTTAACATAAAATTAGTAAAATTACAAAATGGTAATTCTCAAATTCGGATATATTTCAAATGTTGGTATTTTAAGCCAGGCAGCTACAATTTGTATTTCCAAGTATAATATTCTTGTGGACTTAAAAACATTGGCACTCGACGTAATATATATTTAACACGGACTACCTGTCACACTTCACCTAAGTAGACTTTGGTCCTATTACTCCTGGACTCAAATGCCGTAGTCAAGGAGCCTATTAGAACTTTGTTTGATACCTTTCACAGTTGGTCAAGCTGTTTGCATCGGTGTGTAGTTTTCCGTATATTTTTTTTATATTAAATCATCTCGGACATCTCACATAGCGCCATCTAGTTCCAAACTAAGCAAAGCTTGTAATATGGATACCAGACAATTGATAATAATAATGATCTTTATAATATTTACATTTAAACCCAGACACGGAACAGGTAGACATGTTCTTCACACAAATATTTGTGACGGGCAGGAACCGAACCCGTGACCCTTGGCTCCGCAGTTAGGATCTCTAACCACTCAGCCAACCGGTCATTAATTAATCAGGTCCAATTCCAATGTGTAGGCAGCTCTTGGCTTCACCGTTCAAACAAACATCAAACAAGGGGCCTATGTGTGGACTGAACTTCATGCCTTTTGGCTTAGAAATATTACAAACTTTGATTTTTCCTAAAACCTTACTTTAATACGATCGATAGTGAATTGTGACCTTGTGGGTCGTCATACGATTTACTCACTATAAGGAAATGTCATAGCGCCCGAAATCATTAATGTGTTTGCCGATACTTCGGGCACGTTAACGCCTGTCGTATTTCATATTTACTCGATTACTTAGCTCGCTGAACATGGTGGTAGTCTTGTGTATCTTGGAGTTTACGAGACAGGTGTATAGGAAAAAAAGGTAAAGAAATTAAATACGAAACAAATTCATTAGCTACGCTAAAAATATCACGACCTTTTTTTCGTTTAAAGTGTAAATAAGTGTTTACGTAATAATGCGATCACCCATTACCAGGGATTCTCCTGGACAATGGATGATAACTCAAAAATATCTTCAAAATTCATACGTTTAACACTATACAAATTATGGGTTAGTGTCTTGGTGGGATATACGATAACAATTATTTTTTAAAGTGGACGATAATAAACATATTAACTATTAACTTAAGAACTATTATAACAGAAGAACTCATAAGAGAAATAGCATTGTGACGTTTATGTATAGAAGCACGTCGATCTGTTATAGAATGTACTCGAAAAGTTCACACGGCCATTCATAAATACAGAAACATCGAGATAAAAAATTAATTCTACGAATTTATAAATCATTTTCGAGACGGCTTTGATAAAGCGAATAGCGCGCTTGATTATTCGATTATTGAGGCGCATTTTTTCAAAGTAGCGTTATGGCTGGCACCTGTATAATAGGATTGTAATCTTTAAATAGTATATTCGAGAACGTAATGTTCGCGATGCCTGTTGATGGGAGAATTCTGAGGGTATAAAAAAGACGACGACGCAACGTCGGACAATCAGTTTGCTAATAAGTCAAGTGCGACTAACTGCGAAGTATAAAGTGCGACAATGGTGTAATTTGTGATCTGTGTAAATTGTTATTAAACCAATTTATGATTTTGTTTTATAATAAAATAAAGTTCAATTAAATCAGTGTTTTAGTGCATCCAATCTATCTGGATATATCAGTCCGATAGCCCTTAACAGTATTAATTATGCTTTTATCTAAAAATAAGTGGTAAGAGTCCGCAAAAGTAGCTACCACTTTTATGAATATTCTGAAACTCTATCATTGAAAGTCGACTGAATCAATAGTCCCCAACAAGGCTGTCATTTGATGTGTCATTTGTCACCGGAAATGCAGTAAAACCTCCATACAATGAAGAAAAACTAAAACTAGTGCGTTGACTTAAGTTTGTAGGTTTAGGTATGAAAATACAGTGCTTAACGCTGACTAACCTACTTTTGTAATTTATACTGAAAAAGAATACGTATGACGACATTCCAAAAGCTCTCTCGTATGCGATAATTATTTAACTTATTACCCTCTTACGCATGCGCAGTGTAAATAGTAAATGCTAAATGAATTAGGTAAATTGACATAAAAGTCTTTCGAGAAAGGTCTAAAGGTACGTAACACTATCGTGTTACCACGATAAAGAACCATGATTGTCTAAACCAATCGGATTCTCGGAAGATAATTTGCATAATTAACTGGAGGGATCCCTTGGGAATTCAGTTTCATGTAACATGCAACGCGAGTTAGATTCCGTATAATTTGCAAGTGGTATTAGGTAAGAAAATGCCTTCGAATAATAAATGCTTTGAAGTAGTCATGACGAACGCTTCAGTTATAGTTAAGTTCATATTCTATTTAGATGTGCTTCCACAATAAGTTCGTTTATATACTTAGATGTTTCAAATAGTTTCGATTCTGTTGTATTTTCTTTGCTCATGACATGACATGTATCATACGCTATTTGACACGCTAGAGTATAACAAACTGATGACTATACTTTTTAAATTACAGGAAAATACCGATTATTGCCGAAAATATAACAAATCAAAGGTTGAGCTTTTACGACCTGCTCGTGACGTCACTCGGTGCCGCTACGTACAAATTATCCACGTTAGCCCATAGAAACGTAACCGAGTGACGTCACTGCACGATTTATTTAAAAAATTTGTAATTTCTTCATTTTTGTAGATATCAATAAAATTCTTTCACTTATTAGTTATTCCTAATAAATATATTTCTATAAAATACAAAAATGACATGACTTGCTCATTGTGCGCCGGGTAAACGTAAATTCACAGCAAACTATTTTATTAAAAATTTTACGAATAATGAAAAAAAAACCGTACAATTGCGAGGCGGACTCGCACCTTGGGGATTCTTAAAAGCATAATGTCACAAATGTTTATTGGCTTGTTAATCGCTAGTCGCCGCCAAAATTACACACATGTTTCAAGTTAAAAATATTAAAATATATTTTTTTATCTCTATATACATAAAATTGAAGTGTCGATCTGTCTGTCTGTTCCGACTAATCTCTGAATCGGTTGAACCGATTTCAATGAAACTTTGCAGACGTGCAGAGGGCATTATCGGGGGTGACATAGGGTAATTTTTGTCTGTCTGTCCGTCTGTCTATCTGTTTGAGCTGATTTCTGAAACTGAACTTATTTCAATGAAACATTCAAAGATGTGATCAAAAAATTGTTAGGAGTCTTTAGACAGAATACTTTGTCTGTCTGTCCGTTCGTCTATTTGTTCAAACTGATCTTCGAAATAGATGAACTGATTTCATTGAAACTTTACATATGTGATTAAAAATTGTCAGGAGTGACATACAATACTTTTTGTTTGTCTGTCTGGCCGTCTCTCTGTCTGTTCGAGCTAAACTCTAAAATATTTAAACCAATTTTAATGAAACTTCGCAGACGTGAAAAGAGGCGGAAAGCTAGTTTGATATAAATACAAATTAACACTTTATGGATTTATTACTTTATTTGTGCTGTAAGAACTTGCTTCTTCCCTTCATGACTCTTAGTCAACAGGAAGTACCCATAGGTTTTGATTTATTTGCAAGTGTCAAAATATGCAGCATAAATGACCCTATTTTTAATGGGTTGAAATAGAAGCTTTATTTTTTACAGCTTTAAGGGATGAAAGACCTAAGAACTTGTTATAAATTCCAACTTGATATCTCCACGCCTTACTGGAAAAAAAACCGTCTAGACAGACAGACGAACGGACATTGAGTGACTCTATAGGGGTCCCTTTTTTCCTTTTGACGGAGTTACGAAACCTTAAAAAATGAAAATTATTAATAACGTATTTTGTAAAGTATAGCTAGAAAATCTAAGAATCCCATGCATGTTATATTTTTCCACATTTTTATTCCTCCCGCTCTTCTCCTTCTATGTAACGTATAATAATAATAATATCTGGGACATCTCACACAGCTCCATCTAGTTCCAAACAAAGCAAAGCTTGTATTATGGGTACCAGACAACTGATATGCATACTTAAGTATATTTTTTCTTAAGTATATACATATATAGATATTTTACACCCAGATACAGAACGAATGGACATGTTTATGCACACATATATTTATCCCGGTCGGGAATCGAACCCGCGACCATTTATAGATATTGTACCTATAGAAAGCAGGAGATACTCGATTTTACTCCAATATTCGTGTGGTGTAAAAAAAATATACATTGACTACTATCCCTAATGAAAGTACTCTTTATTTCTCGTATTGAAATTCGGAAAGTCTGTATTAATACCTAATACCATAAAATAAAACTTGCGTATTTACATTTATACTTAGAAATATCAAAGTATATTTAGCCTAGAAGTAAATAGAAATGAATAGAAAGATACCTCCTAGCCAAGAGGCTAAAATTTGTTGTCGATTCCTTCTTACCTCTGGATCTAGAATAGATAGTTTCGAACATAGAGTAAAATAATTTGCATCGTTTGGTTTTATTAGAGTCATAAATGTCAATTCACAGTATCGAAGTAACATTACACAATTTTGCGGGGTTGAAGATTGGTGCAGGGGGATTTCATGGGGGTGGAAACCGGCGCGCGGGGACCTTGCGCACTGAAACTCTAACTAAAACTAGTCATCTTGCACCAGCTAGCTTGAATATGAGTGGTTAGACGGTAAACGCAGAAGAGGGCTTCTAGTCAATTCCTACGTTTATGGCTTCGAATAACATTTTAGCGTCTTAACTTCTCCAATTTAGACCAGCGTTTCCAGGGACCCAGAAAAATTGCTGAAATCCATGGGGTTAGAAAGATAGAAGAAGTAAAGGTGATGTAATTCAATTGAATTAATTTGAAAATAACTTTTCGAGACTTTTTAAATGCTATCGTTTTTGTTGCAAAATGTTGACAAGTTTGGTACCTCTTTAGGTATGTCCTACTAAAACATCCTCTACGTCGCTGAAGAAAATAACATAAAAATTTTAAATGTGTTTTTTGAGGGTTAGGGATGACTGATCAGTCGATTACAATATCCTCTACGTAAAGACATCATCCGTTACTGATTTATAAAAGTATAGATAATATATGGTTACAGGTGACAAACCTTACGCTTAAATTTTTTCCCAAAATGTACCTATTGAAACCACGAGGCACTTGAATTCATCTCCTAATCACTTTGAAATTTTTTTAGAAGAAAACGCAAAAGCTGGGGCTAAATTTAGTTTTTTCAAAGTAAATTCCTCACAGATTTATTCATACTTCTGAATCCTTGGTAATAAAAAAGACCGACGACTTACGGGGTTATCGGTGAAAGTAAAAGTTCTTCTCTAGTTCATGCCATATATATAATAACAATAATAATAAAACATGGTATTCAGTTTACATGATTTTACAATGCAGTCACTGATAAACCCACACAGCGCCATCTAGTCCCAAAGTGAGCAAGTATTATGCTTGTGTTATGAGTTACTAGACAACTGATGTACATAATTAAATATATAATTTTTTAATAATATACTATACATATATAGACATTTTACACCCAGACATGGAACAAACAGACATGTTCATGCACACAAATATTTGTCCCGGGCAAGATTCAAACCCGCGACCTGCGGCTATGCAGTTAGAGTCTCTAACCACTCGGCCACTCGGTGATCAGCCAATTAATCAGTAACTATATTTAAAAACTGTATTACAGAAAGTACATTTTCTGATTTAATGAAATATGCGGCAAGTGGATTCTTTTTAGATTTCAATACACAAAGGATACAAACAGAACTCTAATAGTACTAAGACTTCGCTGCCCGTCCGTCCGTTTGTCGCAGGGCCGGTATCTTTAAACCCTAATATGTAGATACTTGAATTTTTCACAGAGTGGGTATTACCATAGCAATATAACAACGAATATCAAAAATAAAATACAAGAAATTAGTTTTTTCTGGAGGTTTTTACCTGACGGAATGTGTACTTTATACATCAACGACCTAAATAGTGTACATAATATATTGTGTGTTGGTAAGGAACGCTTGGTGTGCGAGTCGACTTGCACTTGACCGGTTTTTTTACATTGCGCAACAAGAGGAATGCAAATTATGAGTGACATGTGTACTATCTAGATTGTGTAAGATTTTTGAACGGCTTGATCAGCTTTCAAGGCTTTTCAAGCTTGATCTAATGGTTTTATATTTTATGTCCCATACAGTCAAGGGGGCTCTTGCACTCATTCTCCCCCCCCCTGTATCATCCACACCCGTCGTCACTTACAAAAAAAGATATGTGGAAAATTTAGTTAATAAGTATTCGCAGGTGGGTCAAAATTGTAACTTACAAAGCATTTTCAAACTATTGAATTGCATTTGAATGTTGAACTGTTAAAAGAGTTTGAAGGCAATGACATATCCGGTCCTTGATCCTTGAATATGGCCCGCCTCTGTGGACAGCTTGCCAAAAAAACGTGTGCCGAGCTAATGAGCGCAACTACATACAGTTTGTCTTGACTCTGACATATCCATTAAATGACTTGGCTAGATAGGGAATCGAAGATTTGTTATAATGAGTTCCTTTTATAGATACAGGAACACTCGAAAGATCTTTATGGTGGGATCCTTATTATGTGTAAATATTGATAAAGCGACAGCGCCCTTAGGTTCTGTGGCTGTCGTAGTTTTTAAATAGGTAACAAAGAGCTTGTTTGTCAGATGGACGTCCGTAAAACCTTCTGGCTTTTACAAAATAATTGTTTGGTTCTAATAAGATGGTGATAGCCGTGATCAAAGATCTTGATTCTATTTGAACCTAACGAGGCGACAGTTTGATCAACTAATCTGATAGTCGTAGTAGTTAGTGTTGAAACAGTGTCACATGAAACCATTCGCCGTCTTTTTATTTTAAATATTTTTATTTATTTTATTTTTATTTTATTAGTTCGGTCCTGTTTAACATAAAGTCGATACAAAAATTTTACCATATAATAAATAGATCTATATTAATGATATACAAAAAAACTCAAAATTCCAAGTTTCCTCCTTCGGGTAGAAATAGACACCCAAATAGACCCATTTTTCTACTCACTCACTGTCTGACTGAATCAATAAAATTGTGAGACACTTGTTGAACTGTGTGATGTTGGAAACTTATTATTTGGTATCGAATTAGGCTTTTACCTGCAAACAAAGAGAAAAATCAAATATTTAAGACTTTTTACAAGCTTCTGCCACTTTATGGTCCCTCAAACATGCTTAAATATTTTGAGTTCAGGTAGGTACTGAAGACTTCCCGAAATAATAGAATATTTATCTTTGGCACCTAAATAAGTTTTGAACCTACAATCGAAGGAAAAAATAGAAAAATCCATTTTTTTATACTAGTATGTAAGGCTCCAAATCAGCCCCACTTAAATCTATTATAGGTAGCTGGGACTGAGGACTTCTCGATGTGGTAAAATCGTTATCTTTAGTACCTAGATAATATATCTTAACTTGCTACCTAAAGGTATAATAAAAAATCTTCAACTTAGAAAAAGTAAATAAGACCCCTCAAAAACATAAAAATAAGACCAAGTTCTTGTCCCAAAATGGTTGGCCATTAGAATTTGTGAGATCCAGAATACATGGCCAAATCTTCTGGTTATAAAAACCGTTCGTTTTCCATAGATATGAACCAACATTTTTGAAAACTGCTTTTTAAAATTCCTTTGTTAGCACTTATGTTTTTTCTTGGCAAGTTTTTAAACTCAAAATGCAACCGTAAAATATGAAAAAAGCTCGACAATATAAATCCGACAGCAATTTACCTGTGAAGCTTGCGGCGCAATAAAAAGATCGACCGTATATCGCGAACTCGGGAGTTGTTATGAGCGGGCACCGGGGCGCGTGTGATTGTACAAAGTTTTTAAAACTGCACTTTTGTAACGTTCGCCTTGAGTTTTCGTCAATAAAGTGCAGACAAACATTATAAGTTAGAACGACTCTGGCTAACTACGCTGCGCATTTAGCGTCTTTTTAAACTCATATCGTCTTTTTGCGCTTTGTCGAAAGTTTCCTATCCTGTAACATTTCACGGGGCTGCTCCGTCGGAAGCGATCACATCCAGTTAATAAGTTCCCGTCTCGATGGCTCCTGCGTTTTAAACTTTTCGGATATGAGATAACAAGGTAAGAGAGGAAGTCGCCGAAGTGGCTAACTAAGTCCCCTTTTGTGAGTTTCGAGCTTAAAAGTATTCATCTCGTCTACCAATTTGCCTCTATTTTTTTTCATACAAATTTGTAACAGTTGTTAAATCATACTTCCATAATAACACATATTGAGAAGATTTATTTGTTGCAACTTCATGTTACGGCGATTTCTGATTTTCACGAAATTTTGAGTTCTCGAATTTCGTGATTTTAGATTTTATACGATAAAATCTAATTTTATATTTAAAAAAAATCGACCAAGTGCGAGTCGGATTCGCACCCAGAAAATTTCATACAGTTATAAACATATACTGACGTATTTCTCGCTACTCGATGCCAAAATACCACGTAAACGCATATTTAAATTTAAAAATAAAAAAAGGTATTTTATATGATGTAACTCCAAATAAACAATTTTCTGATTTATTCCTGTACTTGTCCTATAAGACCGATCTTGCCAAATTTCATGACTCTATGTCGACGCGAAATACCCTATAGGTTTTCATTTATTTACGAGTGACAAAATGTGCGACATAAATGGTCGTATTTTTGTATTCAGTAGAAATAGAAGCTTTATTTTTATACAACTTCAAGGAACCGTAGACCTAATTTAGAATTCCAATTTAATACTTCCACGCTTTACTGAAAAAGTAGATCTTGATAAACAGACAGACGGACAACGAAGTGATCTTAAAAGGGTTCCTTTTTTCTTTGAGGTACGGAACTGATACAAGTGATAAAATAACGAATAACAAGTGTAAACAAATATTTAAAATAAAAATACTTGAAAAATCTTAAAAATTGTCTCTAGTTACATTGTTTGTGGTTAATACTGTCTGTTGTATAGTGAGTAGATACCGATAACTAGCACAGTAAAGTAGGTCGTTGTAATTACCGACCTGCATTCAGCTTATGATTGATCTAATTATCTCAGCTGCAGCGTTCACACGTCGTACTGAGACTATATTAGCCATAAAAAGTCTTCATTTTATACTATGTACTTGTTATTCGATGTATTTTTGTATATAAAAGATACAGGACGTACAGAAATACTATAAATGGAGTGGTTATTTTGTATAAATGGGACTAGGTACTCTGAAATGGGGTGGTGGGGATGTACCTAATGACTTAGGTCTATACTGTGAGCTGATCGGGAATACAGAAAATGTGTAGATGCATCAACCGCAGTTTCCGTGGAATGTTTTGACTATTATCAACCTTATGGTTTATTAAAAAATTTGCAAAAAATTTCTTGCTAATAGAAAATTGCTGACTCCTAAAAAACTTGCATACATAAATTGTTGAAAATAATTTTACTTGAAAGTATTTGGTGCAGTATTTAATATCATAGTTCTCTGTATTTGTTAAGTATACCATATTTATATTAACAAATTTAGAAGCATTAGAAGCGTTTATGGAATTTGGCTGTGGAAACCTACAAAATAAAAAGCTAATGCTCAAAGACCCATTTATCTGCGCAAAGCCAGTTCGATCGTAGCTTCGATTTAAAGTTCACTACCTTTTGCGTGTGACTCCGTCCACGTGATTTTTACGATTCGTTATATTTAGTGATTTAATCTACATTTAAACGTATTTTGTATTTTTTCGATAACTGGTTTTTGGACTTTTGATTTATTGATTAACTTTTTAATATCCTTTTAGAGATTCTTCATCTGCAATTCTTTTATTTATTGGTAATTTTTTATGTAGAAAACACAGTTTTATATACATCTTAGTCTGACTATTAGGTACTACTTATTAGTAGTATAAAAGTTATATCACTAATTGTAACTATGCCTTCAACCTATTCGCTACTCATTAACCAAATTTGGTCAGATTGAAAGTAACGAGCCTTCAATTGACATAGACAACTGATTGATAATGATTGATGACAAGTCAAAAGGTTAACTAATATTCTTCTATTCTCGCTATTCTTAGCGACTTTATATCTATAAAAAAACCGTTTATTCGATACTTTTAAATTTAATGATAGTTATTCAATATGTAAGCGTTTCATGTTTAATCAACCTAAATGTAAAACATTAAATGTAACAATCGTGAAACGTCAGTAATACGTTATCGTCTAGTTTCGCCGAGTAAATGAAGTCACATTGCAGACGACCGGCGCCGAGACGCCCGCCCGTACGACTGATACTGCCCGGAAACTTCCACGGCGATACGATAAGGCTTTATTCCCCAGTTAAGGGGTTTGGGGGGATAGGGAGGTCAAACTCCCCTCCACTCCAAAAAGATTTTCCAAGATTCTCATAGATTACCGTTACATCATTTAACTTTTTCCATTGAACGATGCTGTGAACACGGTCATAAGAAAAACTATTTGTTTTTATTTTTGCGATTTTTTTAAATGTCTTGCTTGTATCGTTCACAGGCCACATCTGTGTATACAGCTGACTGACCGACTAGCCGAGTGATTAGAGACCTTAACTGCGGAGCCAAGGGTCGCGGGTTCAATTCCCGCCCAGGACATATATTTGTGTGCATAAACATGTTTATTTCGTTCCGGGTCTGCGTGTAAAATATTTATATATGCATATATTTAAAAAAAAACAATATTTAACTATGTATATCAGTTGTCCAGTAACCATTAACACAAGCATAATACTTGCTTACTTTGGGACTGGATGGCGCTGTGTGGGATATTCCATGTGTTATTATTATTATTATCATTATCAGTGTAATTTCCATATATCTATAGCCATTGCAAATTTTTAGCGCACATATTTATCAAGAAGACTTTAAAATAAAACCGGCCAAGTGCGTGTCAGACTTATCAACTTAAAATTCCGTAGCATGTACCTACTACAAGCAATTACCTTAGAATCACTAATCACACAATTTTCTTGTTGGTGACTGAAAATTGCGTATACCTACGCAAAAACATATTATTATGGTAAGTTGTTCATAAAAAGTAAAAATTATTTATAGTATGTATAGGTACCAGTTTTCTAGTACCCCATAATACAAGCATAACACTTGCTTACTTTGGGATTAGATGACCTTGTGTGACCCTGATATTACTATTATATTCTTTAAAAAATAATTGTTGAAATAATTATTTTTTCCATCGCTGAAAAGTTAGACATGGGGTACATTGTTAACAACTTTAGGAAACCATGTCTTGCGAAACATAAACTTAAATAAAAACAACCATTATTGCATTTTCAAAGATCTATTTAATGATATCGTACACGACTGGGTGCGCGGAAATGGTTATTTATCCCTTAGTTAAATATATGGAGAGCCACCCTTAAATAATTTAGTGTGCATAATTTCCATAGAGTAAATTAATTTGACAGCACCGTTTGGTTTTAATAGAGTCATAAATGTAAATTCTATCGAAGTGACATTACGCAATTTTGCGCGGTTGGCCGGGATTTGTCGGGGGTGAAGAGCGGCGCGCGGGTACCTTGCGCACTGAAACTCGGACTAAAACTGGCCATCTTACACAAGCTACCTAGAGTATGAGTGGTTAGACGGTAAACGCAGAAGAGGGCTTCTAGTTCTAGTTTATGATAATTTCTCTAAATAATGGTAATGGTGGCTTTTTATACCCTGCAGTGGGGTATAAAAAAGGGCTGATGGAATGGAATGGAATGCACATAAATATTTGTCCCGGGCGGGAATCGAACCCGCGACGTTTGGTTCTGCAGTAGGGTCTCTAACAACTTGACCAATCAGTCAGTCATAGATAATATAGACGGCGCTACTGAAATAAGCCATCACACATTTGACGGCTAGGAAGGACTGTCTAATAATTGCTTAGGAATGTCGAGTGTGCAGTTGTTAATTATGTTGCACTTAGTAGATACTTAAATATCACAAGAGGACTTCAATGACTAGTGTTATCGGTTTGCTGATAATCCTTTAGCCATTCAGGTCTTGACCGCGACTAAGTTATCTGAGGCCATGTTTTTTTCAACAAGATTATATTGGGAAACAATCATTATAATAATTATATAAATTATTTATATTATAATATTAATTAATTATATTATAAGTTAATTTCTGATGTTGGTTTTCCATACAAATAAAATAAAAATAAGTAAAATTAAAACCTTTTGTTTAATATACAAAATGAATTCAATGATATGTAAAACACTTGTTAAATACGAATCTAGTCTCGCGGTGTAAGTTTCTATTAACAACCGCTGCTCTGATTTGATTTATCATTTTTTTTGGTTTTTAATAAACTGTAAGGTATTTATCGGATCCACAATTTTCCTTCAACTTTGTCAATTCAATATATTTGTTTTATTTCCAGGATTGCTACGGTAGTATATCGTAAGAACTCGAAGTTTAATGCGGAGAAAATTTCCACTTATTTAGTTAGTAAAGTTACGCAAGCGCATTTCAGGTTTTCGTTTCCTTTTCAGTTTGTCTTTTCTGTGACAGGGAAATAATTAGTCAAATTAGTTATGCGTTACGTATACAAGGTGTGATTTTCATTCCTGCTAAATTAATACATATAAGAGTTCAATAGAAGAACATACGTTTGCCAGCATTTCCTACTCACTCGGATCACACCTTATTTGTTATTGATTTTAATAAATGTCAAAATATTCAATTTAAGTACATGCAACGGCATCAAAGCCGCTATACGCTACGCGTTAATACTTAAACGTTCACACAAGATTATAAGTTCGTCTCAAACTTTATGGCGGGTCGGATTACAACGCTTTAAGCGTTCTTGCGCAGATACAGTCATATACCCCTGGCTCCACTACCGTCCCGCTACACCAAAAACTGGTTACTGCGACGCGAATTGTACCTATGTTCACATCCGCCATAAAGTTTAATTAGAACTGTACTGATCGCGAAATACATCCGGTAACATTTTGAATAGCGGTAAACATGCATTAATTTTACAAAAATAAAAACTAATTAATTTTATTTTAGATCATATGTTTTTTATTTTATTTTATTTGGGCTTAGAATCTGATAATTATTAGTAACCCACATCAAGCTGGCAGGAGGTTTAAAACCCACCCGGTATATATATCAGTTTCTTTTACACAATATGATGGGTGATTTGCGTTGTAGTAACTGTATAATTTTATAATAAAAGTAATTAGCAACTTCGTTCGCGTGGTTTTTATAATTTCAGAAATTAACACTAGAACCCTAATTTTTTTCAGAATGAAAAAAAAATGGTTTAACATTTTCAGAAATCATTCTGGTCAAACAGACAGACAGACAGACAAAAATAGCCTATATCACTTCTGACAACATCCTGTTTGTGTGCGCGAAGTACCATTAAAATCGGTACAGCCGTTTTGAAGATGAGCCGGAACAGGCAGACGGGCAGTTGAAACAAGCACTCTGATGGAACCATAAAAGTACGAATTGACTAGAAGCCCTTTTCTGCGCTTACCGTCTAACCACTCTTACTCTAGCCAGCTGGTGTATCCATTTGGCGAGATAGCTAGTTTCAGTCCGGTTTTCAGTCCACGAGGTCCCCGCGCGCCAGCCTTCACAGATGAAGGCTGGCGCGCGAATTTTTGAGAATCAGAAATGACGTAATTCACAGGAATTACGTCATTTCTGATTCTTAAAAATTCTGAACGTTAAATATTTTACATCAATCTATTCCGGGAGGTCACAACAAATTTGGTCACGTGCATTTGGTCACGATTCATTAACGTGCAAGTAATACTAACTTAATTCAGCCACTTTGGTTATCCCTTTTTTTTTGGTCACGATAAAGCATCTTTGAACGAGGATTGCTGAATAATGCAACCGAATATTGGGGCAGTTTTTAAGTTTTTCATTAACATGCAACTAGTACTTAATTCTGTATCAAATCAGCCACTTTGGTTATCGCTTTTTTTTGGTCACGATAAAGCATCTTTGAACGAGGATTGCTGAATAATGCAACCGAATATTTCGGCAGTTTTTAAATTTTTCATTAACATGCAACTAATACTTAATTCTGTATCAAATTCAGCCACTTTGGTTATCGTTTTTTTTTTTGGTCACGATAACCAGTTTTTGAAGCGCCATATAAAGTTAACACAACCACTCTGAGCAGGCAGACCGACATATTTGGAATCAAGGAGTTGCCCTTTATCATGTCAACCTAGAGTAGGCCTCTTTGGACATCGTAACCAAATTTATCGTGACCTCCTAGACTAATCGTCTTTTGGCGAGAAAAGTAAAATTGTAAAGAATCGAATTATTAATTACGATAGTAATAATAACGTATACATCACAACAACGTCCAGGCCCCAAACTGAGCATTAGCTTGTGTTTTTGGGTACCAAGCGAAGACACCACATACATATAACAACCAAGACTCGGTGCCAGTATCAATATTCATCATATAAATACTGATCCGACCTGGGATTCGAACCCGGGACCTCCAGCTTCGTAGGCAGATCCGCTACCCACTAGGCCAAGCGGTCGTCAAGTGATAGTGAATAGTGATTAGTCGTAATAGCTTTGTTATCATTAACTCACTAATAAATATTTACATGTAATTAGAACGATATTTATTTAAAAAAAACTACATTAAATTCATTTCACGAGTTTTGCGAGTAATTAATCTTAGCTATTAATTCCGTTATCACATCGCAACATCATATTTTTACCCCGACGACATCCGAATTCAGCGAGCAATAGTTTTCACCTATTCCGGTGTCGGCAATTTATCGCTTTCAACTGTTTGATTTATGTTCTACGCGTCGGATTAACTACCGCTAAGTTGGCGATAGTTAAGAATGCTCCCGTGTACCAGGGGTAGTTCTGTCCTTTTATCTAAATTGGTCTCTACCAATAAAGATCCGACGGGGCATGTCGTAAACCATTCGCCCCATACGCTTCATTATGGGGCAAAGTTTAGATATGATGGGAACAATTTTATTGTCCGAACGATGTCTGTAGATTCCGCGATATCTGTAATGAGGTCGGGTAATGCGCCTTCGTTGCAAGTCGCTTCGGTGCTGAATTATTTTTGTATATGCAAAAATCTATAACGCTTATTCAAGTTTTAAGTTTTAGGTCAATTTCACAAATGCACTTAAAAGTTATTGAAACTCAATGGATTTGCATGAAGACTTCTTTGAACTGTCTTCACTTTATTAAGAATAAATAATGTAATGGACACTAATATTGCTCTACATTAATAAAACATTATCAAATTAACGTGGTAACAACGAAACTAATGTATCTCGTCCCCTTAAACGACGTCACCAAAACTTAACCATCAAAGGCTTAACTTCGCCAGCCATTACTGTCCCCCTCGTTCCAATTATAAAGATTTAGTGTGCGACAGGGATAAATAAATCACGCCCTAATTGAATTAGTCATAAAAATTGAAAGTTTCCCTCGCTCCAGGGCCGCATTTCACCGACTAGTTTTATTTTAATCCATTCGCCTTCGAAGGGAAGTTCTAATTTATCGAGAGTGCTAAGTTTGCTGAGTTGAGCCGCCACCGAACCGTCTCGATATCAACGTTTCCTATTATCTTTTTATTCTGTGAAAATTATGGGCTTTTTAGTTTCGGGAATAAATCATACTTTTTATGTTATATTTGTTCGATATAAAAACAATTACATAGACGTCAATGAAATGAACGAAAGCAAAACTGTATTAGGAAGCTCTTTACTTAACATGTAGTAGGCACTTAATTTAATTTTTTTTAATAGTACTTATTTTATTTGTAAGTAAAATATATTGTAGATAAGATAGGTATAAGTAACCACATTTATAATTTAAAATAATATCTATAAAAGTTTACATCGTCGATTAGAAAACTTTATTTATCTGAAAGGAATCGGCAACATACTCGTGCTTTGATTAGGGTGTATAACAATCACAAAAATAAAGAATAAGTCGGAAAGGACAATTCTTTCAACGACACTATTTCATAAGCCTGTACTAGGTGAGCCTATTTATTCATAATACTTTCCATTTATTCATCTTTTGTTAGCGTTGTCTCCAGTGCGCAGAACTGTCAGCATAAAACTTTCCTGGTAGGTAAGTGAATTTCTCATATTTAATGTAATAAAAAATATTGTGGTCGTTCGAAACAATACCAGAAACCAATAAATCAGTCGCAACATTCGCGTTTGACATTGTAACTTTGCTACAGTTTTATACGACGAAACTATGTCAATCTAACTTTTAAGATTATCACTTCCGCCTTCGCCTACTAGTGTTTTACCTGCTCTGGCTAGGGCTGCGACGCATCAAGTTATCAACTTATTTTTTTCGACGTGAAACATTCACTCGATATAGTGACAGCCTGTTGAACTTTCTTGTTTCAGCAATTACTTTCAGATTTGAATCGCTAATAATTACTACATTAATAATGGGACAATGCTGCTATTTTTTAGTTTGGTTATTTAAATAATATAATTTAAATTTAATTTTAGGTTAATTTAAACGGCTGTATTAATTGCGATTAGAATTTAGCTGTTAGATAAGTTTTTATCACTAAAATTCTAATAGGTGCCTACGTAATATTTATATAGAGATTGTAGCAAATAAATTACGAAATGGATTAATACAGATAAGAATACAGGTTATAATACAGTTTGAACTATTGAATATATTATTTAATAACCACTATTTCTAGGTAAGGCAAACAAAAGGAAATTTTATGTTCACTATTATCGATTTATATTTCTTTTTGAATAAGCAACAATTTCAGTACAGTATTAGGACGAGTTATAGAGTCAAAACACAATTGTATTTATGTGTATATAATGTAATAATTCATTTAATTTTATTTTTGTGTTCTTGTTTGACCGCAACCAAGTACAGTACAAGTGACAAGTAGGTAAGGCAGAATAGGGAGAGAACGAGACAGATATTGATAAATAAACATCCTATATATCATTCAAGCTCTATCCGTGCGAATCTGTCTGACGACAGTCGTTTTATTGATATTTCCGATAGATAGATACGAATCGTTTATTATTCGCTTTACTATAAGAAACAAAAAAGTTAAAAAGATGCGAAAATAAAAATGACCAACATTCCAAACGTGCCAAATAGCAAAACCACTGAAAATATTATTTCTTATACGGGTGTGTATATTGTCCAACCTAAAGTTAGGTTCTTAATTTCAGAAGAGAAGCTAGTCGAGTTAATCAGTCATAAATCTCACATAAGTATTCACCAAAAGTTAAATTGACGCACTACCCGTTCGGTGGCGACCCTGGGACGGTGTGGCGTCAGAGAGGCGCGCCGTCCGCGACCGAAAAAAGTTGCAAGTCGGTGAGCGGCGGCGCCGGCGAACATTCAAATTTATCGATTGTCCCGCGCGGCTCATTACCGCGTCCTCGGCACTTCGGGCCCTCAGCCCTTTCTCGACTAGATTTTTTACAAACCACTTATTGTACAACTCCTCCAACTTTCAATGTATTTACGGAGGCGTCGAAGCGTTTTATCGAGCATAACGACATTACACGCCACGAACCCGAACCCCAACTTTCGGTCGCAGCCTCGTCAATGTGACAATGGCGTTACGAGTCACAGAATCCGAAGTTTTATCTAGAGTACTTACTACACGAAAATTCGGTGGCATATTCACTCTCGAATCATGGGGAGCATAACTTAATATACCTAGGAAGCGTCGCCGTAAGTAGGTTACGAGATAAAGGTGAATATGTAACTGGATCGATAGTAATCTGAAATAGTGTTAAGTAGGAACGCGGGGGCAATATATCTCCCGTAGGAAGGAGCGATGTCGTCGAACAGTAGTTTCGTTTCTGCGGCGGGGGAAGGCGTGCGGGGTGGAGAAGTACGGGAGGGCGCGGTGAGGGGGCAATGATCCATTAATCTGGCAGAAGCCCATGCGGCGCCACTGACGTACCTGGCGGCGACGCGACGCGCGGACGCCTACCTCCTGCCGCAGAATGTAAACTCGTGCAAGAGACAGTAGGTAGTAAACTCGTGCTTTGGTAGATACACTTAGGTATAACTTCGTAGATATTGCTCTAGGCTCAAGCTGTTATGTTTGTACTGTGAATACTAACACAAATACCTACTTACATCTAAACAAATTACTAATTTCCAGATAGATACGAAGATTAATTTAAAAAGATAATTTCCCACTGACGCCAGAACGTAAAAATACTTTCAAAAGGAATAGTGGTCTAACTTCTCCATAACGATTCTAAACAAAGTATGACCCAAGCGACTATAAAAAAAACTAAACTGTATTTTTTTCTAATCCATATTTTTACACTTTGGGTTTGCTCAACGTTTATTACCTAAATATCTTGAAAGAAAAAAGTGTCATGTACTTTTTGTCATATCTGTATAGATATTTTGTAGGAAGCTCGTCCCCTAGCCGTAGACAGCGACGCGTCCCCATTCGTGCTCTAGTTCTCATTGTGAGCCCGTCGAGATGCCGGAAATAATTTCCTCGTTGGTTTTCCGGATATTTATTAGTCATGTGCAATAGTAAGTTTCACCCTTCAAACTAAGATACCGATGTATGCCATTAATTTTGCTTAAAGTATATAATAATAAATGAATCGTTATTGGTGATCATATTTAAATAAATATAATTATTTATATTTAAATACATAGGTACATAAAATAATTTTATATTACGGATAGTTGTCAAATCTTATTTTCATGAGATGCGGCTTAATCATTCTAAAAAAAATATTTATTTTCTTACAAATGAATATAAACTGATGGCGTATAATTCTTCTTCATTGAATTATTATAAAATTTTTCTTTTTAAAAGTTGAGCACTTTTTCTCGCTGTTGCACTGTAACGATGATAATTGGGGTAATCCACGTCGGCAATTTGCTAAGTGAGAAGGCCCGGCGCCTCCGCGGCCCGCGTCACCATTGTCACAAATTAATAAATAACTGATTCGTGAAAATTAGATGATAATAATCTGTCGAATTCATTTTTTTTTTCAATTTTAATTTGTTGGTACATTAAATCAAAACTGTATTGAATATTAAAAGGTCTGAATTTATTTATGCCTTAATTAGTTGACAGGGTGAAGGTGTATATTAAATCTAATTATTAAGAAAAGATTCCATTCACCCAAAATAAATCAGTTAGGTACGTGAAAGCTCTACTTGATTCGTACGGCAGCGCTCAAAAAATCGAAAGTGTGTAATAGTAATAAATCTGAAATTGGTGAAAATCTGCGGAATCGTGACAAATTCGACAGGACGTGAATGTCGTAGTTATTCTCTGGGACGCCACGAAGGCTGATCGGCGAGAAATGCGACTGCGGCGACGGCACGACGCATCGGACAGATTTGAATGCGCGTTGCAACTCTCTGGCCAGCACTTCCCTCCAATGCCCGTATTTCACTCCCCACATTGACACATTGCGCTCGCCGGCCATAAAGTTTCCTCGAACCCGACGAAAACATTACCTGGCATATTTACTTAAGATCTTCCGCTTTCTGCGACACGCAAGGTACCAAGGTATCATTGACGAGTGAAAAGTTTTATTGGTAAAGATAGGTCATGTTCGAGCCGGCGAAAGTTTTCACATAAATTGGCGGTCATTCGACGCGAATATGCTGACTGAGCCACTGACAAATATGCCAACTTGGGCTGTTATAACTGCGATATGTAAGTTCGGTGATACTTCGCCATTAGGTCGAGTTTATGGAATCGACGGAGGAGATTACATCACGCTTCTTCTGCGAGAGGCTCGTGTAATTCTTTTCTGTTGTTCGCCGGCCGGGGTGACGCGCTATCGGATTACGCGGATCGAGTTTTTTTATGATCGCCATTACGATTCGTCGACGCTCACGGCTCTCGGTTTCACTCATTAATCACCTAAATTCGAGACGAGTCGAATCGAAAAATCTCCGTCGCGACGTTCGAAAATTATTCGAAATCATCCGAGTGAGAAATTCGAACGCAATCTGTCAAATGGCACCCTAATCCTTGTTTAATTAGCGCCAAGTTTTTACGCGTGGGAGCCGCCGAGCTGCGTAACAATGACGTGTTAAAAATGATTAATTTTTCTAGAAAAAAAAACTGAAGCTGTCTGCGGCGTTAAGGCCCGGCGCGGGCGCGGGCGCGGCTCTCGATTAATCTTTGCGCACAAATACCCGGCCACGTGCATTGTACCGAGATCGCGGTATTTTTCTGTCTCGTACAATACCATTAAGAAACTGCCACCGCTAGTTGGTGTGCGCTTCCACCGTCTCATCGTAGGCCCATTCAAATTTACCCCCTTTAACGCTGAAAAGGTGTTTGCGCAGTTCTGCGGCAAAATGGGTATCTAACCCCTCGATTTTTTGTAACATTTTCTTAGGAGCCGAGTCCGAGATCACTTAGGCTTCGATAGTTATTATCCGTCGAGAAAAGAACGTTTTAATTTTCCATCGTCATTCGCGTGTATAATAAAATAGGGTAAAAGAAAATTTTGTATATTCATTCTTGTAACATGGGGGTTTTACAATTTCGGGAACAAGTACCTACGCGATGATTCTCAATCTATAATTTGTATGAAGAGAATGCACAGTGTTGCACATTCACCCTCGCGAAACATTAATTCATTTACACAGAATGATAAATTCATTTTAAAAATTATTCATATAACAGTTGCAAATACTTTTCTGTTACATACTAGCGTTTTGCACCTTCTTCGTCGGACTAACCATGTTTGGTTACATTTTTATGTTACAGCCGATCCCGATTAAATTTCTAAATGTGGGTCGGCGTATTATCATATCATCCACTGGTTCATAATACTCAAAAGTTTATATTGAAAATCTCACAGATATTCGTGAAGCTTTATATAGCCTATATGTTAAATGGATTTATATCTATATACTATCTGCAGGATGATTGATTAGTAATCATCCAAAAGGTTAAAAAAGGTGATCCTGAGCACATTGTGTGAGTTGGATCAAAGAAGAGCTAGTCACACAAGTACATGAACTATACGAATAAAATGTTTTTGAACAACTTTGGTGTAACTTTAATGGCTTTTAAAAACAAGTGTCCATTTCAAAAAATATTGATAGATACTGAGTTGATCAATAGTCTTTCGGAACAGGACACTCATCAATGCGTTATGAATGCTTTGTATTTTTTCGGAATCTTAAATTTCTCAGTAGCCAATACCAGAAAACAACTAAATTAAAAACTATAAACCCAACTATTTTTTTTCAATCTTCACATCTGGCATAAGTTTGATTCGTATGCAGAATGGAGCAACTCGTACTTCGTGCGTGCTTTTGAAGAACTACAATCTGCTTTGGCAGACAATTTTCCATCTTATCCTACAGTGGTGTTCTGGTACGATCAATTTGAGTGCGGCTGAACCGCCTGCAATGACGACAATCGCTTCGGACAGCCAGCAATGGCCACTACACAAGAAAACGTAAAAAAAAACGAAAAAATCTTTAAGGTAGATAGACGTGTCACCGTCCGTTATTTAGCTTAGATTCTGAAACTCTACCTTAAAATTCAAAAAGGGGGCTGCGCGCTGGGTTCCTCGAATGTTAACGCCCAAAAGAAAGCAAGAGACGTTTGAAAGGTAAATTTAGTGATCATCATAAAAGATCCGGATTGTTTTGTTCGGGCTCGTTTCGTAACCGTAGGTGAAACATGGGTACACTATTTCACCCGGAAACGAAAAACCAAACCAAGGAGTGGAAAATATTGTCTTCCTCGCCAGACAAGAGATTCGAGGTGTCTGGTGTCTGCTGAAAAGATAATGACTTCTGTCTTCTGGGATGCGGAAGGTATAATAATGAACGACTATTTAAGTAAAGGAGAGACAATTACTGGAGAGTATTAAGAATCATTCATCAACAAACTACGTGAAGAACTATAAAACAAACGTCGAGGAAAATTGCGTGCTGGAGTGCTCCCTGCCCATCCATCTGTTGTAGCAGGCACTGCCATCCGAACTCTTTGGTTTGAGTTGATGCTACAACCACCATATTCTACGGATCTAGCTCCGAGCGATTTTCACCTTCTTACTCACCTAAAAAAGCACTTGCGTGGTATGAATTTTGACGCCGACGATGAGGTGATGTCTGCTGTAGAAGCATTTTTCGAGTCCCCAGATCAAGCCTTTTTTTCTAAGGAAATTAACCAACTTACAAAACGCCATTTAAGTTGTATTAGCTTAAAAGGCGATCACGTTGAAAAATGAATACTATATTTACATACATTTATCCTAGAGTTCCGTTGCGTTTCTAAAAACTTATAGAGCAACCTATATACATTACAAAAAAAATCAAAGCATCCAAGGTCAATCACACATTCACACCTGCAGCTTTAAGGCGTAGCCTCGTGGCACCGTGTCTGTTTAAAATATACACGGCCAAGTCGGCTATAATTACAAGTTTAAAGTACTAATATATCTGACGAATGCTCAACAAAGTAGGGTTTATGAATAAATAAAAAAAAGAGAAACACGTAATCTCAATGTGTCGTCGTTGGAGTCGATTCGCTCGTTTTAGAGCTGGGAGCGAGCCAACCCGCCTGACCTACGCCTTCCTCACCTGTTACCGACGACCGCTACACGATGGCCCAACCGATTTATACGGGAATCGGAAATGCCGCCAAATAGCCTATAATTGTCACATTTTACTACCATTTTATATGACTTGAGGAAACGAGGGGGAAATGTCTAGAGTGATTAAATATCGTAATCGGCCATGAAAATGTAGCTGATTTTATTTATAATATGTATTTGCGGACGAGACGATCACGTCGCACCCTTTTGTTGCATTTTCTAATGCAATCTCATTATGACCAACTACTCCCGCTTATTAAATGCCCCGGCCAAAATGATGATAATATCCTTATGGTATAGTAACTATAGTTACTTGGTCTGAACTTTCAATTATGTGGGTTCAAAAAAATCGTTATTAATAAATTCATTTCCCAAAAATATTCGAATCTTGAATTATTTGGTGAAACACGTATTTTTGGGATTTTGTACGTATAGGCGTTTGTAAAAAAACATACATTAACTTTTTTGTAAGTAATCTGTGACTAATACTAAACTAGTGGTTTATAAACAAAAAATAAAATTATGTGTATTTATAAATTATGTAATTATGCATAAAGCATAGATTTTACAATTAAATTAAAAACATTTTATCTATGTTGCAGTCTTAGAAGTTGTGACAACAGTACGTTACTGTACCTATTACATACTTTACTCGCAATCAGACTACAAAATTTCATACATAACTAGCGGCCCGTCCCGGCTTCGCACGGGTAGTATTCGTTTCTCATAAGAATCACTTTTTTTATCTCAGTCTTGTCTCATTCCCGTTCTTCCTTTCATTTTTTCGTTCCCATCGCAAAAATACTTTATTATTTCTGTTCTTGGCCCTAGTGTAGCTTCGTTTTCGTTTCCATTCTCATAAAAAATAACTTTTTTATCTCCGTCTTAACTCATTTCCGTTCTTCCCTTTCCCGTTTTTGTTCCCATCGCATAAATATTTTATCGTTTCCGTTCCTGGCCCTGGTCTCATTTCCTTTTTGTTTCCATTCTCATCAAGTACAACTTTTTTATTTCAGTCTTAACTCTTTCCCGTTCTTCCCTTTCCCGTTTTCGTTCCCGTAACACAAATATTTATCGTTTCAACAATTTCTGTCAGTCTTAATTAAATAAATTACACTTTTGCGAAATAATATTTAGTTATGCAATTATTAAATTACTAAAATGGCTATTAAAAAATAAGGGTTGATCGTAGAAGGATGAAAATTGAGGATTGTGTGTATTTTTGTATGTTGTATCATAAAAAAATAGAAACTAAAAATTTTGTCTAAAAAAAAAAAAAAATTTAGGGGTGGACTACCCCTAACATTTAGGGGGATGAAAAATATATGTTGGCCGATTCTCATAGATACCGGATAAGCACAAAAAATTTCATCGAAATCGGTCAAGCCGTTTCGGAGGAGTATGGCAACGAAAACTGTGACACGAGAATTTTATATATTAGATTTATTTTTTTATGTAAAAAAAAACCCTGAATCATAATGGATTACTTTAAAAAATTATTTACATTTGTATAAGAAATACAAAGAAACGTTTGTCCCGACAAATATTGATAGTTAGCTTTTTTTACAGAACCATCCATAAAAATGCTTTTTGTTTTTTCCTGCTTAATTAGACAATCGTGGGGCACGACACGACATGACTCATCGTAATTTCACATTCACGATTTCGCTTCCAAAATCCCGTAAAAATAAGAGACTTCCAATAGAATTATTCATGGTGAATAAACTACACTACAACGCAGCGTTAGGATATGTGTCGATTAAGAAGCAGGACACGACATACAATTGCAACATTTATGTTTATCTCAGCCGTTAGGTGTCATTGAGAGTGAAATTTGGCGGAAGGCCAGAATTGGTAATTCACAGGATTACAGTCATTGTTTAACTGGTGGTCATTGTGCTTGATTACTTACATTTGATATTACTGGCAGGTAAAAGATTAACAAGATTCTAATATTAATTTTTTTTACCTTTTATATTTTGTTATTACTATTTATTCCATTCCATCAGCCCTTTTTATACCCCGCTGTTTAGGCCTTAGGCCTCCCTTCAAGATGAGGGTGCTTGGAGCGTAAATCCACCACGCTGCTCCAATGCGGGTTGGCGGATTGTGACGCCCGGGACGCCCGCCGGCTCGCTGGACCGACGATATAAAGCTAACTGCCGGTAGTGGCTGGATGAAAATGGCTGAGGACAGAGAAGTGTGGCGTGCCTAGGGAGAGGCCTATGTCCAGCAGTGGACGAATGTGGCTGATGGATGGATGGATGGATGGATTGTGACGACCGCCATCTATTGACAGCAACCGGGACCGACTGCTTAACGTGCTCTTACACGTGCGCTTACGTGCTATTACGTCATACCCAGAGACAAAATTTCTAGATTACACAAAAAACCTAGTGACTTACTAAAGTATCTCAAAGTAATAATGTGGCAACGATATCTCACTTGATTCATCATTAAAATTAATGATTCAAACATCATTTTAAATCTTATGTTCCCTGTTATTGACGTAATTGTATATATCGTTTTGTGATTAAATATGTTTTAATATTGACACTTAATTATTTGCACGTTACTATCACGATACTGTGCGAAATATTAGCACGTATCAGCTTATTTAAGTTTAATAAAAAAAAGTTTCTCGCTAAAAAAGGTTGAACCAAAAATCCACATTCCGCAATCCCATAAACACAAAATTTGGATCATAAATGACAAAATCAGCCATCATATTGGCGCCAGCATTTCATCTAAGTACAAAAGTGAGTTACGATATAATTTACTTACAAGTGAAGCTATTTACTTACAATTATGACAATGTTAAGTGCTCCTAGTGTGCAAAAAACAAATAAAGTATTGAGTAATATTGGCCGATTAAAGATTAGTTAAAGACTGACCGATTGGCTGAATGGTTAGAGACCCTAACTGCGGAACCAAGGGTCGCGGGTTCGATTCCCGCCCTGGACAAATATTTGTGTGCATGAACATGTTCTCTTCATTCCATGTCTGGGTGTAAAAGTATCTATATGTATATATCACAAAAAATATTTAAGTATGTATATCAATTGTCTAGTACCCATAATACAAGCTTTGCTTAGTTTGGAACTAGGTGGCGTTGTGGGGGGTGTTCCAGATATTATTATTATATTATATGTTATACTATAAAACGTTTAAAAACGTATAAAACTTTTTATTAGGATTAATAAATGAAAAGCGCCTTCACATATTATATTATTGGAATAAGTATGTGGCTTGGAAGGGAAACGATTTCATACTAACCACATTTGATATTAATTGTTTAATTAGAAGGAAAATGTGAGAAATATACGCGTTATAATGAATACGCCAAACAAGATTATTAGCATTTATTGTTATCAAATGTGTGTAATATAATATACATACTGGTTTGCAATCTGAAAACACGTTCTTCATCGGGACGCCAAAAAAAGGTGCGTTCCAGTGCATTGTGGAACTTTTAAGATAATTCAGCCACCGCAACCAAATGTTTGGCGACGAATCACGATCAGGTAACACCATCATCACTTTGTTAATGAATGGGACTACACGTTTGTCACTTTTCAAGTTTAAATACAAATGTTCTGCGAATGAAACACACGGGAGTTCATAACCTTTATTTCCAATTTCATTATAGACTTTGTCACCTTGTCCATGACGTTCATACGTCCTTTATGTGATGAAGTGTGGTGAAGTGTGGTGAGTGTAGGAGGGGTCAACACGCACAGCGACAGTAAGGCACGGGAAGGGGAAATAGAATGTTAAAGTAATCGACGTTTTCGATAATTTTTACTTAATAAAATTAATATTATTTGGACCTCTAAGAAGCGCTGTTGCCAAACTTACATTGCCACCCAGCGCTTCGACTACACTTAATTTATGTGTAGTTGAGGCAAGGCAACGTAAGCGTAGTGTGTGTTCTAGTGTATACATTATGTTATTCCTACTTCTATGATTGGCGTTAATCCCCTTTCTCGACCGTGGCCTTTGTACGCAATCCCTTTCATTTACTCTCAGCAGTTCTCAGTATCAACATACGTTCCGGTTTGGAATACTCCTGATTTGAATTCCTAATCCAAATGCATCTCCAAATTCTACCCTACCTTTGCCAGTGGCATTGCTTGTCAGTTGTAGTCCGGCCGAGCCCGTGACTTTGTGAAACAAAAAATTATTCTATGTCATTAACGCACGCGTGTCCAATAACGTGTACCACGAGCGAGCTCAGCGTGCAGATTGTCCCTCATAGAATAAGCTGAGGCAAGGATCATATCAAACGGAGTATCTTTTTCTTATTGTTATAAATTAAGCCGTAGCTAAGGTAGCAATATATTTCTAATTCTACCCATTTTGTTATTCTACAAATCATAAATCTTGAAAATAATGAAATTCAGTTTTCTGTCTATAATACTGTCGAAACTATAGAGTAAATTAGTTTAACAACACCATTAATATCAGTATTTTTGTTTTGTAGTGTATGATGAGCTTACAGGTCCGAACAAGCAGACTAGCATTATTAGTGAAATTTGAAAATTCATTTCTTAAAAACTGAGAAGAGGGTTCTTTAAATATTATAATTATTCATTATGAATAGAGCAATGGCTGACCGAGACATCATAAAATACGAGGAATACAGTGTAATTTACGGTTCCTGTTCTAATATCCTTGTAACGCAATTATGCCGATGCGTATTTTTTCTTCCTTGTATTCCTTTGGTTTACTGATAGTGAGTAGGTCCTTATATAAAGAACACTTTTCAAAGGGCACGTGTATATTTTTTTTTCGTATTATAATAGCTTTGTTTGCACCCCTCGAGTTTGGTACAGAAACCAAAAAAAAAAAAGTTTTGTAAGCCATCCTGATTTTATAAACCCATTGTTGGGTCTAAATAAAAAAAAAAACTTTCTTCGTTTCCGTGATTGACTTGACGATTCATTTGTTTTATTTACAGCGTATATAACTGTGATTCATGTACGCAATCAGTCGGTTTAGTTACGAGTATATGTGACGGCGGTTTACTTGTCACGATTGAAACTTTACCTACTTCATTGTCCGTAAATGTGATGTCATCATATCGAGTAAATATAGCTCGATATCGGAGTTCGGACGAGGCCAGACGATAAACGGGCTCAACCTCTCTCGGAATGTAGGGCCCTGATCCAGGGATATTAGGCTATCTTGAACGTCCGCATAACGATAGATAAGACGCAATTAATCGTGTTGAAGCTGAGTTTCCGTACATAAGAACAGGCTTTTCAATACCTGCTTTGTTTTTGCCTGTCTCAATTGAGGATCTGTATCACAAATTTAAATGTATTTAACATGTCCTTTTTAGACTTCTGAAGTCAAAAGCAAAAACGTAATCCTCATGACATCGTTTAGCCTAGTGGGTAGCGACCCTGTCTACAAAGCTGGAGGTCCCGGGTTCGAATCCCAGGTCGGATCAGTATTTGTATGATGAATATTGATACTGGTACCTGGTCTTGGTTGTTATATGTGTGTGGTGTCTTCGCAAAAATATTTATATATGTATATATTATAAAGAATATTTAAGTATGTATATCAGTTATCTAGTAACCCATAACACAAGCATAATACTTGCTTACTTTGGGACTAGATGGCGCTGTGTGGGAAGTCCCATGTATTATTATTATTATTATTATTATTATTATTATTATTATTATTATTATTATTATTATTATTATTATCATCAAAATTAACCTATCTCAGCATAAAGCTGGCAAAAACTACATTTACGGGCGCAAGCCAAGTAAATGCAGTGTGTGTAATTTTGTGCTAAGCGGTAGGGTGTGTGTCATTAGTGTCGTTATTGTTATTATTATTATTATTATCGTCATTAAACTCTTGTAGTTTCTACATTTACAGACATAGGTAAATAATTTTATATGTATGTAGAACAAGCATAGATGACACTTTGTTAGGCGTCATAAATTGAATTAAACAATTTTAACCGGCACTACCCCTTTTAACAAGGTGATGATATTTTTCTGCTAATCCTATCATGTGTGGCATAGTTAAAAAGCTCTATTAACATTAGCTATATCAGCATCACTTAGGTTATTTACACTACTTTTTAGGGTTCCGCATCTCAAAGGAAAAAAGATTCCTATAGGATCACTTCATTGTTCGTTTGTCTGTCTGTGTGTCTGTCTGTCGAGACCCTTTTTTCATGAACGCATGAAGGTATAAAAATTGTAGATTATATATCGCTAAAACTAAATTATATAGGTAGATTAAATAGCTTGTTTTTCTCTTTTCAATTAAAATTTTTTTCGCAGTACATATTTAGTTTTTTTTTTTTTAAATTTCTTTTTCCCTAAATAATAATCGGTACAGCGTAGTTACAAGGCAAAGGTACGACTGCGGGTGTAGCGGGGAGAGACATCCCGCTGACGGCCGCTGGCATAAACGTAAATAAATTTAACGTGGTAAAAATAAAATACGGTGGTATTCATTAAAGTCGGTCACACTTTTACGTGAATTTATTAGGACAATAAAATTCCTCGATTATATGAAAACAATCAGAAATAACTTTTAAAAACGAATTGGAACAATATGCGAGTTCGGTCTATTTTGCTTACACTTTTTACACCTCCTCAGCAAGAACGTAGGCCGAGAGACATTAGCTAGAACATTAACGTGATTTATACGATACCGAGATATAAATCCACGAATCGGTCGGTGTGCACACGCCTCTCGAATATTTCTGCGCGCCTCTGTGATGTCCTAGACGAATCTCTTTTTGCCGATATTTGTTTGGGTATTATTATTTGGAGATGAATGATCACTAAGCACTTAACATTATTTGGATTTTATGTAATTAATATTATCAGATGCCAATGTTTTATTTTATCAATCCTTGAATGTATGTTAAAAAAATTTACATTGCTAATTTTACGTTTTTTTTTTTTTTGTAATGTTCGTCCACCCGGCTGTCATGAATTCCAATCGTTCTTACATTCAATATACCTATTATTAGCGGTTAAAAAAAAGTATTATTCAAAACCGGTTAAGTACTCAGACAAAAACCTTCAATGTGCGAGACTTTGAAGGTTTCCGTAGTCGAGATGAACGGTCATGGTTACATTTCAAATATTATATTAAATTTAAAAACAAATATCCGAAAGAAACTAATTAATATATCTTATTCGAACCGATTTTATTTGTGTTTTTTTTAAGTTGTTACTTAAATTTACTACCCCGTGGTTGAAAAGTCAAAGGGTGGAGGGGCACTTTTTAGGAGTTTAAGAGGGTATATCTAAACAACCATTCAAAACCTTACCATTTTTAAAGACTTATCTATACATAAGCCACACGTTAATGTGCCTTGGAAATTTTTTTTCGTGTCCGGACTAAAGGGGTGGCGACCTACTAAAAAAATCGTTTTTCGCTACACCATTGCCGATTCATAGATTTTAAACCGACCTTCCAAATTTCGTTTTTATAGTGCCAATACTTTCCGAGTAAAACAGCTGCAACAGACGAACAGACAGACAGGATAAGTCAAAATTATAAGGGTTCGTTTTTTGCTATTAGGCTACGGAGCCCTAAAAATCATTGGTGTTAAACACTGAGATCCTTGAACCTTCTACTTCAACAAAGGTTTTCTTAACAATTAATTTCAGTTATTAATTTAAAGTTATGTTGTATTTTACGCAATAAGTTTTCCAATTAGTATGGGTTTATGTTTTGCTTGCCTTCGAAGAAATTCACAACACATTAGAAGCGTCGTCGTTGTATTAAAGAAAATATCACGTTTCGACCACGAACTTCTTTTTGATACTTGGGTTTCTTTAGAGAACAACAGAAGACTTTAAATCCTAAATGCATGTCGGCTAGTGTTACAAGTAGGGAGAATACTTACTGACATAATAGAAAATTCTGAGCTATGGTAGGCGAGTGGCCTACTATAGCTCCATACTACCATACCATAGCTATGGTACTCTGGCCTTAATATAAAGGTTGGGGTTCGATTCCCGATATTAGCGTATTGGCCAATGAGTTTTCGATTTATTTATACTACTCGTACTATACAAATTTGTTAGCTCTGTCTATATACATACAGTTATTTTGTCAAATTTTGTGATGAGTAATCATTTTATAATTTACTTCAATTCTACAATTTTTTAAATATTTGTTTGTCTGTCTGTTCCTATGTTCTTTTATAACTCAAGAACGGCTAGACTGGTCTTGATAAAATTTGGTATAGACTAACAACAAGTGATTGCCCAGATGATAGGCTATGTGTGATTTTAAGAGAGGAATGAGAGGACCTTCTATAAAAGTCTTTGCCCTTTGAAGTTTAACATGAAAATTTGAATTACAGCTACTAAGTAAATGATAACATGTTTCAGGGATTTTGTATTTTCACATTTAAAGAGGGGATATGAAAGTGAAAATTTGTATGGGGCTATCCGTTTTTTAAAGGCAAGAACGGAATTGTAGCTACTCATCGTAAATAAATAGTGACGTGTTTGAAAGTTTTAGGATTTTCTCATTTTAAGAGGGAAACGGAGATGAAAATTTGTATGGTGGTATCGGTGTTTTTAAAACTAAATAAAATAATATTTGATAGTGAGACTATTCAACCCGAATCTTTTGTCTCATTCATAAACGATCATCATATGGAACATTGAGTAAGGTCAAGTTATAAATCGTCGTCGTCGTCGTCGTCTTCGCCACTACCTTACGCCATGCCATTACCACTACTTAGAAGACCAAGGTCTTCAACCAATGCGTCCTACCTACAATGACGTACGGTGCCGAAACGTGGACTCTCACGGCAGGACTGATCCATAAATTCAAAGTCGCTCAGCGTGCTATGGAGCGGGCTATGCTCGGTGTTTCTTTGATGGATAAAATCAGAAACACTGAAATCCGTCAAAGAACTAAAGTTATCGACATAGCCGAAGCGATCAGCAAGCTGAAGTGGCAATGGGCCGGTCATATTTGCCGTAGAACGGATAACCGATGGGGTAGACGAGTTCTCGAATGGAGGCCACGTACCGGAAAGCGAAGCGTTGGACGCCCCCCGGCCAGGTGGACAGATGACCTGAAGCACCATACCGGGGGTAGTTGGATGCGAAAGGCGGAGGACCGTGTGTGGTGGCGAGCCTTGGGAGAGGCCTATATCCTGCAGTGGAGAGACACGGGCTGATGATGATGATGACGATGAAGTTATAAATGATGATTTTATTCGTACTGCTATAGGATATTGTGAGTACCACTAAAAACGCATAGAACAAAGTCTTTTGACCCAGTTTTCATATGGCACATTGCACGAGCAAGTGGGTTATAGGTATAGAGGTAACAAATATTTGCAGTTAATCAGTATTGATGACGTCATAATTACATAGTTTAAAGACTAAGAACACGAAACCATTTCAGGAGACTTTGTTATGTACGTTTTGATGCTTTTCAGACTAGTCCCACGAATGTTTTCTGTTAGTTAATTAACTTTTCCCCGATAAATTTTACAGATTTCGTTTAACATCTCGGAATCCAAGCACGCAATTTTTATGGCCGAGGGGGTGCAGAGGTCACAAATCATCATTTTTACTTCCACATATCGAGTTTTATGTCTAATCACGACGAATAGATCGGCTGTAATTTAGGACCCTGGACAACTATAGTGATGCAACAACCATGTAAATATATCAATGCTTACAAGGGCTTCGAAAATAAATTGTAAATTGTAATTTATTTTCGAAAATTGTAAAGCTAAAAAAAATACTCGTTTATTTTCGTGCTTTATACTCAACTTTATACTTTTTTTCTAAAGAAAACGTTACTAACATTGTAAAGTTGTAATGGCGTGTTACACACTCCATGAACTCGCTTGGATGTTTTTCATAAAATGAACTCAAACTCAAACTCATATAAAAACTCAAATAAACGTGTATCAATTTTAACTTTCAACTTTAATACGAATTGAATTATAAAAACTCACAGCGACGTTATTATTAGATGGGTTAGTAGAGTTAAAGCATAAATTTGCCAATTCGTACTGAATCATTAAACAATTTTTTGTAGGATAAAGTATATTCAATCAAATTATTTACTTTCGTAGTTTATATATTTCTGCAATCTAATTGGAGTATCATTTGAA
This sequence comes from Luffia ferchaultella, assembly GCA_949709985.1. Lineage (NCBI taxonomy): Eukaryota > Metazoa > Arthropoda > Insecta > Lepidoptera > Psychidae > Luffia > Luffia ferchaultella. The sequence goes on from OX453249.1 coordinate 16,795,808, forward strand.
TTTTTGCGACAGAACTCTGGGACCTGCACTCTACAAACTATGTGAAGGCATTTTGTATTGTTTCCTGGGAAGAAAATTGTTTTCCATGCAAAAAATTGTTCAAATCGCGGAAAAAATGATAGTCGGTTAAAAGCGCTACGTCGGTCACCAGTTGTAATAAATTTTACTACTTGGATTATTGTTACATTAATTATTCATTGTCAATTTATCACAAGATTTATTTTATGACGTGGAGGAGGCATGACCTGGATTAAATGAAAGTGGAATTTTCATAACATAGTTGTAGTACAGCTTACATATTATTTTATAGTATTACATATTTGATTAATTCACATTTATATGGAAATATGTGGAAGTCAGGATGTGATATAATTATTAATGAATTTTCATGGTTTTTTTGAATGAATGCGGTCAGGGCGCTGAACTGAAGAATCGGTAGCTAAAGTGGGGTGCGAGGTCCGAGGTGCGAGGAGAATGAAGGTTGCAATTCACATTGCGTATACTGATCACTAATGCAAAAGCGGTAATCATTTCCAAATATATTTACAGATATGGTATTTAGATTTCAACGTTTATGTACGAAAAATACTACACATGCGTCTTATCGGTCAGCATCTCACAAGGATGAAGTTAGATGTCAGGCATCAGTTATTGACTAAGATATCGTCAGTCGACGTGTTTTGATTTCTGAGTTTCCATTCTGACGGACGCTTATAAACATAGATAATATTTTGATAGAAAACATGTGGATTTTTTTTAAATCTCTTCGCGCACATAATCTGCGTGTGTCTGCAATTGTTTGTTTGCTAGTCCTAAATTAGAATGTCTAGGCCGCTGCGCCGCGACACAAAGTTTTCGAAGAATTCTAAACAAAAACCACTAAAGGCTCCTTGTATAACCAGAAGACTAAATCTGAATATTTCCATAAATAAATCAAAATCGATTGGAAATCTGAGCAAATATAGTTAGTATGTATTTAACATTTTTAAATAGGATCTAAAAATTTCTTGTTCGACGATTTTATTCGTACAGAGACCTCTATCAATTCAACGTAACGAACTTTCCGCGTCACTCAAATGGAGTGAAAAGTAGAATTAACGTCATCTTCATTCAACTCACAGATTCGAACAATCGCTTTAATTCTACGCGGTCGGAGTACAACTTCGTTATGGAATTTGTAAGAAATTAAATGACATACATTCAATTTGTTAGAGGTTGGAAGTCTCGTCGAGTTATGAAAGCTAAACTGGATTGTGAATATTTACTTCGCTAATTTCATATTTCAATTTTGTGCTATTGTTTCATTTATCGGTTGAATCTAAAGTTTATTAAATTGTACATTGAACGTAATTTTACAATATAAGTAGTGTATCTAAATTGATAATTGTAACTTTTTTTCATAAACTTTGTTTTGGTATATTTGTAATAATAATAATACATGGAACTTCTCACATAGCGCCATCTAGTCCTGAAGTAAGCGACTTTATGCTTGTGTTATGGGTTACTAGACAGCTAATATACATACTTAAATATTCTTTATGATAAATACATATATAAATAGTTTACGCCCAGACACGGAACGAAATAAATATGTTTATGTACACAAATATTTGTCCCTGCTGAGAATCGAATCCTTGACCTTCTACTTCGCAGTTAGGGGTCTCTTAATACTCGGCCATTCGGTGAGTCGAAAAATAAAAAGTGGTGTACATTTGAACTCTATATATAAGATAAATTGTAATTATAGTTAATTAATTTTTGAGTATGTGGTTATCTCTACAATATCTCATGTGGTTAAAAAAGTAATCTTATTAGAAAAATCTGTTCAAAAATGTTTTTTTATGTCTTTCGACAATCCTCTTCAGAATCAACAAAATCAGTTGAAACACTCTTAACAGAACCAGATTGGAAAGTTTTCCTTGAACGAATAGCAAGATTAGTCTGATATCGCGATTGTAACAACCAATTAGTAACGTTGTGAACATAGGTTGTTAGAACAGAGTTAAGGATGGCGTGGCGTCGCGACCACTAATGAGGTATTCAAACGCGAACGCATTTCAGCTTCGGCCGCAATCGAGTTACGGCGAATCTCGACATTTTATTAAGTTAAACACTGCTTCGGCAGCTCTAAGTGAATTTATTCGTACTTAGTTATAGGCTCGACGAAAAGTCATCTTGCTAACGTTTCGGTAAGTTGAATAATTAAATTTGTCACCCGCGGTTGACACTCCGGCGCGAATTTTCTCCACCGAATTCCCGTCCCGTCACGTCCCCGCCGACGACTTTTGGACGCACCTCGAATTTCCGAGTCGCCTTTTCTATTGTGTAATCGCGATTCTAATTTGAATTATTTATTATTTGATTTCGCACTTCGCGATTTCCCATCATTAGTGTCCGGAGGATTTTTACGCATTTCCTTTCATCGTCGGCGAAGATAAGCTGGTCCACGGGACGGCACGCCCGACGTCCTTCAAGTTAACTTGTTGTTAACTTGTACATTTTTCTTTTTTCGAATACTTGTAGATTAGATAGCTAAGCGCAATTTGGCCTAAATGGGATTAGCTTCTGTCATGAGCTGAAAACTCCAAATGTGTTCTTGTTATAAATTTGGTTCATGATACACACACATAACACACCCACACCCACGCATTCACACACATAAATCCACACGCTTGTTCATATAAAAGATGTCCAATAAATAGTGCGTAGACTCTCGGACCTCGTTAGCTGTGTTCTTGCTCTATCAGAATAATCCAAAGTATGTATAATAAAACTGTTATGGCTTTCGAGTAATTCGGACTTTTCTTAAATTGCCTAGAGTCTCTACCTTGCATCAATAGTTTTGCGGTCATTTCTACAAATTCCAAAATGAAAATTTTTAAAAATATTATAATTTTTTGGAGCTGTTTAATAATTTAAAAGAATGTGTTTAATGCATTCGATGCGGGAAATAATGCGAAGTACTTCCCAAAAATAAAATATAAAAAAATTGTAACTTTGTGGAATTGACAGCAAAACTATTGAGACTCGAAAGTCATAACACTTTTACTATACATACTTTGGATTATTCTGATAGAGCATGAACCCAGCTATCGGCATCCGAGAGTCTGCCCGCTATTCATAGGACACCTTGTATGGAACTTTGACACTCGTAAAACACTGTTGCATTCAGTTGTCATTTTTTTAATATTATGGATTGGTTTTTTTTTTTTGATGAAGATAAACAATTTATGACCACCTAAGAAAAAATCCAAACTCTCAAAATTTTTCTGTCATGTGTTCAAACGTATACAAATGAAACTTCTACATAAAATTCGATGAAGTAAATATTTTTTTGCAGTGTGTTGAATGCGGTGAATGACTTAGTTTGTCCTATGTTTACTTTGATTACACATGTGCCTAGATTGAGTTTGGCGTCAAAAAACGTAGACACAACTGTGATCTAACCGTTCGATTGTAATTAACGCACACAGAAGCGGTTAGCACATAATTAGTATGAATTGGCGAGAGTGTGTAGTCTGTTTATTTACTCCCACAAGCATATAAAAGTTAGCCTATTTTTTGTTGTCATTGTAACGCGTGGTTCTATCTATACATGTAAACAATCGAATGCCTTTTTTTATTTCCTATTATTCTGGAGGCTATTATAACTAATTTTGTGATAAAATACAATTTTCTAGAAACATGGCATTTTAAAGTGACCAAAATAAAATGATCGTATTTTTCTAAATCCACGTGACCGTAATCACGAGATGAAGACGTGATGCTGTGTCCTTAACGATATTTTGTAAAATTCAGTGACCTCGGATATAATATGGAAACGGTTTGAATTGAAAATTTCCTGAATCTCTTTGCCTCATACATTGTAAAATCAATTTAAATCAACAGGCAGGCAGAGGCGTTGTGAAAAGCTCTCATACAATGATTTATTATTTAATAAAGCTAATTAAGTGTTTATGTAAGTGTAGCTATTATCTCGACTTACGTATTAATTATTTCTTGAAATACTTATTAAATTTCAGAATTTGTGATAATAGGATTTTATGATAAATCACTTACAAAATATTATTTCAATGTAGTACTTATATTTTCTGGTGTTCCCCACAATGCTATTGTATGAGCATAAATATTGTGTACACGATTTTGTATTCTAATCAGATACTTATTAATGTTGTAAATTCTCTTTGCAAAAGGTGCAATAATTTAATTCTACATACAGCCAGTTTTTTTTTTTTTTTTATCTTCCGGGAATAGTGTAAAGCTTAATGACTCAAAATTTACAAACTTTTCATCGATTCTTGAATATATTATAAACTATATCCTTCAGGATTTCGTAAAGTTTTTAATTTTTCTTTTGCATTTACAATACTTTTCACATTTTTTTTTTCGTAGTTTATGAGAAAAAATATGAAAGAAGTTATTGAAAAAAATCGTTTAATAAAACTAAAAATTTCGTTGGTCAAGATCGAAAATGAACGCTTTCACTTCAGCTTATTTGTTTAAAATGCCTATTTGTACATTTTTTTTTATTCTCATAATCATAACCAGATTTTCCTTTCATGCTTCTATTGCTGGAGTATAACTCGTCCTCAACATTGAGTTGAGAATTTGGACCATAATATGCCCACCTACAGTGCAGGTTTGGGGCTGTTAACCTCAATCATCACAGAAGTAATAATGTCAGATGAGCTTGTGCTATTTATTTAAGATTTTTTTAAAAATTCAAAACTCATTGATCAATCCGCCTGTAGCGGGAATCGAACAACAATCGGAACCGACCGATACCATCCTGGTGAGGTCAATAGTGTTGGTGTGTTGCTGTAAGTGTTTAATGACTAGGTCGCCAACATCTCCTTACTGTTCCTTATTAAAAATGAATACATCAGGTTCATTTTAAGTATTGCACCCTGTGTTTTGCACTTTATTTAAACTAAGAAAAATCATCATCATCATCATCAGCCCATTTTTACCCCACTGCAGGGGCTTAGGCCTCCCCCAGGGTGAGAAGGGGGCTTGGAGCTTAAGTCCACCACGCTGCTCCACTGCGGGTTGGGAACTGTAACGACCGCCATCTATTGATAGCTTCCGGGACCGACTGCTTAACGTGCCCTCCGAAGCACGGTGTCAGTGATATTGTGTACTTAAGTCAGAAAAACTCATTGGTACACGCCCGGATTCGAACCATGGCCTTATGGGGCCTTCTAAATTTGAGACAGGTTCGTTGCGCTCTGGGCTATCACGACTCATCCAAATTCAACAAGAAAAATCCAAAATCCCAAATTACAATACCATAGCGGTGCCATATGCAATCGACCCAAGTTATTATTAACGTCTATAAGTTGCTCTAAATGAAACATGTGTCATTGAAAATATTGTCTTTTTTCAAAGTTATTGGTAGATTTTTTAAAAGAAAGCGGCGTTTTGGAAGTAGCATACATTAAAACTTCCAATCCAGTTCCAATCAAACTTAATGGCGGATGTGAACATAGGCACAAGTCGCGTCGCAGTAGGTAACCAGTTTTTGATGGAGCGGGACGCAGTGGACCGAGGGGTATATGACTGTACCTGCGCAAGCACGCTTTAAGCGTTGTATTCAGATCCGCCATAAAGTTTGAGGCGAACTATAATACATATTTTTTCCTAAACAATATATGTTAAGTGTTTGAAAGCTTATAATTTTTGTTGAAAATTGAATAATTAAGGTTTATTTAAAAACAACTGTAGTGATAGCTCTATCTATTGTAAAGGATAATAACTAGTAAGATTGCGCCATCTATCGTAAAGTATAGTAATCAATTCGATTTACGTCTATTTCAGTGTGTACATTGGATGTTTTATCTAATCTATTGGAATGTTACCACTTCTTTTCAGAGGTTATTAAACCTCGCTTGCATAGAAAATCACAAAATCGAACTTAAAGGTATTTTCGGATAACTTTATTTTTGATATTCTTTCCTCAAGGGGTAGTTCTTTTTATTAAACAAATAATGGTGTGGGTTAATACAGAATTTTGTTCTTTTATCGTTTTATATGTATAAGGATAAAAATATGTAGTCTAGGCGGACGAAGCCTCGGGTTCAGATCTACTATGTAAATAAGTAAGCATTTATTTATATTAAATTATTTGCTATGGATTTACTAACAGGGAATACAATGATAAGACATAGAAAATACATCAGTAGGTACACTGGGTAATTTAATATTGCATTTCTTCTGTTACACAATAAAATGAAAAAAAAACTAAGGTAAATTTAAATCAAAACAAAATAGCTTAAAAATAAAATAGTTTGGATTTATACAATAATCGTAGGAACTTTCTAATGATCATATATATTATATTACCATCACTGTAGAGATATGAAATGGATGTTTTATCTGGTGAATGCATTTTGATCATTTTTCTATAGAAATATAAGAATGATAACAGCCCTTATATGCTTGTATCACTATGACAAAAAAATCATAGTTGAATTATTCACGAAAACCAGTAAAGACTCTACATTATCTGGCAAACTATTCGGTCGGCTATTATATAGATTGTACGATATAGTTATGCAACTCTAATCTACTATATCTAAACAGAATACCTTAAAGGCTTTCTAGATTAAGATCTAAACTTAACTAATAATACTTTAATTTTGAGCACCTTTTTTATTATCTAGGTCTTTTATGGGCCCCCATATAGAGTCCCCTTCGCTTGGGACCCAAAACACAAGCTAATGCTTAGTTTGGGGCCTAAACGTTGTTGTGATATATATATGTTATATTATTTATTATTGATAATCCAATATTTATTATGACAATTAGAATTTGTCATATCTTAACTCTCCCCTCCACTTTATATTTATGTTAGCCTAGAACTTTTAAAATTCTATACTCTATAATTATAGATTCAATTCATTCTTTTTTTTGAAGAAAAGTACCAAGTTTTCTTAGGCAACTATACCGTTATATTAAAACATTCACAATGCAAAAGGAACCAATTTTATAGGTCGAACGCGTCGCCAACCGCGATATTTCGTGTCGTAAATTCGTCAGTTATTGTTATTTTATTAATCCGCAATCCATTTGCATCGGCCGGTATTGCCGGGAGGCCGTCAGGACGTCACAAATTGTTGCTCGAGGAAGCGGCTCGCACATAAACTGGGAGAATCATAGGCCATTCCCCCGCGGCGCCGATTACGCAACGCTATATAGCTCCCGGAGCTACAAATTCGACAAAATTTAAGTTCTATTCATCGGAGCATTAAAGGGGAATGTCGACGCGGCGGAGACGGTTAATTCACCCCGTAAGGGCCGCCCTGGCGCCGCCGATCCTGCCGTAGACAAATTCCTAAGTGCGGCGCCGACCGTGCCCGACTTTCTCTTTTTTAAAGGACACTTCCATGCGCGCGGACTCCGCTGGAGCGGAGAGAAATACTGCGGCATAAACCATAATATATTCTACTGTACGCAAAAAAAAAAGAAAACAGGTAAATTACACGGAAAGCTTGCGTATTGCGTACGTGATGTCGAGACAGCAAAAATCCCGATTAAGTTCACTATCTATACGGGAGAATCGCTTCGGTAAGATATACCGTTTCTTGCGAGCCGAGCTAATTTATCGACCTCTACAACCTAGCCGTTTGACCTGGTTTTCTCGGAGAGGACGACCACTTATCTTAATGTCTGTAATTAGCGAAAATGAGTTGTAAATCCGACATTTTTTCTATTTGCCGCACTATAACTGTCGTCGTAAAGGACATTTTAGGACTTCACAGATCTATGTATTGTAGGTACAAAAACGACTCCACATTCTATAATACCTTTCAATCAATACGTTAAAATATTACTAATTTAAATTTTTATAATTTTTTTAATTCTTCGGAATATCATCTATTTATTAATATATTTTTCATTTTATTTTTAATTTTTTTACATTTGTATTATTAAATGTGTTGTTAATCAAATCAAATATTATGTTTATAATTTTGTTTTCTATGCCAAACTTTATTTTATCAAAGTGCACTAAGTGCACAGTTTACAGCGAAACAAACGCACATTGCACTATGAAAACTTTTTTTAAACATTAACTTTCAGTTCATCTATATCAGTAAAGCGTTATTTCAAATATACTTGACAGTTCGCTTGAAAAGCGTACTTTATACATTCGAAGGTGTTAAAGTTCTCGCGTCTTTTAGAAAACTGCGATCAAACCATGATTGATTGTCACATCATTCTCATCGTATTTTTTGGAACAGAACTAGTGATGGATCAGTATCTATAATGTGAACCTAACAGTTAATGAATGGGTATAGTGATTGAGTAATAATGAGCGGATACCAATACGATTTACCACGATCGGCGGAAGAAGATAAACAACGTGCTATTTTGAAGCACTACAGTGTACTGGTGAGCTTATGCGAAAACCGTTTGTAAGTATTAACGATTGGGAACTTTCCGTTGAATAGAACGAGCAATGTCGTCCTTCAATTCCTTCAAAGCTATATATTCAGTTATTCGTTTAATAGTGTTCTGGCGAACGAAGTTACTACACTGATTGTCTATTCTATAATAAAACGTTAAAAAATAAAGGAAAAATTTGATTTTTTTGTTGGTTTGTTGCGGATACTTAACTGATAAACTCAAATAACTGATTTTAAAAATTCTTTCGTCTGTAAACTACATTATTAGCGAATAACATGGGCCGTATTTTATTTTCAAACTAGCTTTTCCACTTGAGACTCCGCTCGCGTGGACTACACAGTTGCATCGAGAGCGCTATAATTTTTTCCATATAGTTTATAAGCTGAAGCGTGATATATGCTACTTTTTTCCCGAAAAAACGGGTCCTGGTACAACTGTCTTGCCCATGCAAGCGGAGCTTCGAGTGGAAAGCTAGTAAAAAATATAACGGAACTATTCTAATATTTGTGCTTTTGAAATGTATGTGTGACCAGCCCAGACACGAATTTACTTGCATGGTATTTATTTACGTAGTTAACAAAATCGGGTCAATGGTTCTTGAGTTGTGAGCCTACTAATCTTTAAAAAAGAATAAATAAAAAAGTGAGCTGAAATTATGTAACTCACGATGAAGTGCCGTTAAGTATTAGTAAAGAAAATATATTATAAAGGTTCTTTTAAAAAAATTAAATAAAAATAAATGTACCTTGCATGAAGAACTTTTAGTTATAGCAGCCATCAACGACACAGCTAATTAACATCATAAATTTTATTATTTTGGATCAATTATAAAGTAAAATACACAGACCAGTCAACCTATAGACCACGCTTTAATAAACGTCAGTATGAAAACGAAATCGCCAAAAAGTGGCGGGGTGCGGGGAGAAGTCGGCTAGTTTTCATTGGCTCGTTCAAAATTGACAATTTAATGGCTTCCTACCTGCTTACAACTGACGGCTCACTAGTGACATAGTTATGTAGTGTCACTACATAGCCTTGGCGAATGCTACTCCCTGTCAAAGCGTGGTCTATAAGGTTGACTTGTCTGTAGTAAAATACCATTGTTTTTATTTTCACTCTTTTTAATTAAACACCTTTTTAATATTTTGTTATTTGAGATCTTTTTGAAGTGGGTTTTTTAAAATCTTTTACTTTACTTTTTTGTATCAATGTGATTGAAACATAAACGTTGATTGCGATAGCGGCAAGGCAAAAAGGAGAATAATTTAAGTAGGTATGTATAGATGCATATTTGCAAGTTTACCTCTTACAGCCTACGCCCTTTTTTAGCACGTACGGTGTCAGTAAATTTTGGCTGCCTGTGTTTTCGTTTTCGTGTGTGGTCCTTGTATTATTACTATTATTTATTAGGAAAACTATCAGTTCATAATCTTACGTAGTTATGTTAACAAAAGTAAGTAATTAACAACAGGTTCTCACACGTCGAATCACAGTAGTTGTACTAAGCCAAGAAGCATTAAACGCATCTTTAAAGAAATCTTCTATATTCTTTTGGATCGTTTCGTGATAGCCTGAGCTCAGCGAACCTGTTTGAAATCTATAGGGCCATGTGGCCGTGGTTCGAATCAGGGCGTGTACCAATGAGTTTTTTTCTAACTTAAGTACATTACTATCACTGACTCCGTGCCTCGGAGAGCACGTTAAGCAGTCGGTCCCGGTTGTTAACAATAGATGGCGATCGTTACAATCCGCCAACCCGCATTGGAGCAGCGTGATGGAGTTAAGCTCCAGGCATTTTGAGGAGAGGCCTAAGCCCCTGCAGTGAGGTATTATAAAAAATAGCTGATGCAATGGAATGGCAATATTCTTTTGACTTGGAATCTACTTTAGTAATCACGAATCAAGTATTTCTCTATTATTTTCACATTATTTCTGAAACTATATAGTGTAGATACAGTATGTGTACGTTTTGGCCTTGTATATGTTCAAAATACGCCGTTGAGACGGCATAAATATGTATATGCAAAGCGGGCTGCGTCCTTTCGCATGTCTCTATGAAACTAATCGGAAAGAACAATTTTATTACATTCGAGATTCTCCCCTTGCCATTAGACATTCTGCAATGTTATGTCATCCATAACTTCGTACTTTGGGAACATCCTGGCTAAGAAGCAAAGGTAGGTACTACATGATTTAGTCGAAAACTCCACATATTTAGATGTAGCGAGTGATTTCAGAGTAGCAAGTGGCAGTTCGCGCAAGGCACACTCAAATTATTTATGTACTCTTTTATTGCTAAACTTTACTCGTGGCAGCGGTCGCTTTATGCTGCGAAGGAAAAAAGTTGGGAGATCTTATTGGCGGTGCGAGATAGGGCACGTTATTGCTTTAACTTTCGCGATCTACGAATTAAAATAGTAGCTGTAGTTAAGTGTGGCGGTTGCGGTCAGCGACGGAGACGGGATCGGTCTCGCGTCCTTCGTCTATGGGGTGCTATTTATAGAGCAAAGGCGTACACTCCATTCGGTTAACCTTAGCGAACGGTACGCGAAGTGACGCCAACTGCTTTGGCATTTTGCGGAAAATCAGTCGAGATGTTTCACAGTTTTATATTATTTTTACTGATTTGTAGCTTTTGCCCGAGTTTTCCCGAGTGGTTTTCTCGATTCGTATTTTAAAGAATATTAGTCAAGAATTTCCCCACGTACGGCTTTTGACTGTGACCTAGCGTTTTTTTTATATATAATTATTTATATAGTATTTTGAGAAATATATTGATGCTGATTGGAAATTAAAAATTCGAAAATTTCAGTGATTATAATGGTCATTAGCCTACATACTTCTTTGATTTCAACTGATTTTGTTCTCGAGTTCAATCCGACATTATCAAAGGTAATGTCAATATACTGAACGTATTGAATGTTAAGGAAAGTCGTATGTGTCGATCGTAGGTTTAAAATCATTTTCATCAAAAAAATCTTTTTGCTGAAAGACGCCAGAATTCTCTCAAACTATTGCTATTTTAACTGAAGCAAGCTTTTCCTGTCAGGTCGCATGGTATAATGATAGAGGATTGACGAAATCAAGGGTCTTTGAAATATATCCTGAATTTATATTTTTTATATCTTAAGGTTCAACTTTTTTATTTTGTGAACTTCCGGTCTGCATTATTTTTAATCTTATTGCTCTACTTTTGAAAATAGCAAAGTGAGGATTTATGTACTTCAGGCACGATTATCGGATTAAATTTATTTAAATTTGTAAAGCTTCATAAAATCGGTTTAATGTTTAGAGGATAATTAAAAATGAAAATTTTCCCAAACGACAAACTAATTTATGCGCTACAGTCGGAGGCAAAGAAAAGTATGCCATACCACTTACACGAGTACCATCTCCTACATAATTTTCACAATTTTTTATACTTACTGCCTTTGTAGCTTAAGCTATTCACTATTAATGAAGAAAAGTACGCTTCTATTTCATTAAAGTGTCCTCGTTCATTATGTAAAGAATTATCAGTTCTTGATAAAAAAATTGTATTTCAGAACTCCATCCGGCACAACCTGTCGCTCCACAATCGCTTCATGCGCGTTCAGAACGAAGGCACAGGAAAGTCTTCGTGGTGGATGATCAATCCCGACGCCAAGCCAGGCAAATCTGTCCGCCGTCGCGCCGCTTCCATGGAAACGTCGAAGTTCGAGAAAAGACGCGGAAGGGTCAAGAAAAAGGTGAGAGAGGTTTAAAAAAATGACTAGGAGACGCTAAGAATATGCAATAGAACGTAAAAAAATAATTTATGATTTTTTTTCTGTTTGTTTGTTCGTTTGTGTACGCATCACGTAAAAGCTACTCATTGGGTTCAAAATGTAATTATTGTAAAATATGAGCTTTATTTTGAGTAACATTTAGAGTTTAATTCATCAAAATTGGCCCACACAATCAAAAACTATTCAATTAAATTTAGTTAGCAACCTTAAGGCACTATGCCGCCGCGCCGCAACACCGCGTAACTGTTGCCCGGTTTTGCTAGGTTGTGTGTCGCGGGGGCAGAGTCACGTTGCGTTTTGTAACCGGCTGAGACGTACAAAGAGACGTACAAAGTCGCGGACACAGCTAGTATCAAACACGATAGTCTACGGCCATTAGTTCTGTAAGAAGAAGAAGAAGAAGAGTTAGTTCTTTTTCTAACTCAATGTCATGAAATTATGGCATAGTGGCACAGTAAATAGCGCGCCTTCGACGCCCGTATAGTGTACGTCCCGGTTGCCTAGAACCTTGAAATTTGTCATAAAGCAAGATCTCGCAACACATACATGTAAAGTAAAAAATTCGAAAATTACCAATAGGCAATTTTTTTACATTTTTAATTATATATTAATTAATATTAATAATAATAATAAAAATAAAATATAAATAATAAATAATAAATAATAAAATAAACAATTAATAAGTTAATCGAAAATTTCCGATAAGATTGTAAAGTAATTTCTTTAGTATTTTAAATTGACTTATGCCTACTATCTGCGGGCGAGTAGCAATAAATACGTTAAAATAATTTATATACCGTATGGAACGCTCACATTCGCGAATCTGGCTTGTTATAATTACTATGAAAATCTGCCTATGATGAAAGGAAATATTTCAAAGAAAATTTATGTATCTCTTTTGTTTTTTGTTCTTCTTCTAAGTCAAACATAAATCTTCTAAATAATTTTATTAAATTAAAATCTTATAGAAAGGTATCAAGGGTTCTTAATAAAACATGAATAGCTGTTTGGGGACGACATAAGAAGGCAATCCCTCACCGCCACAGGGAAGCGTATCGCAAGAGGCAACTAACCCTGGTTAGCAGAAGATTGGTAGCAGCTTCTGTGAGACATCCACTACGATCACCCCGCCTACCAAGCGTGGTGATCGTGGCAAATCCTCCCAATCCTTGCAAGTCTTATACCCCGCAACATAGAGACACAGCTTGATGATGATGATAATAATTAATATTCAATTGTATTTTACACATTAATGCAAGTTTTATTGACGTTAAACGAAGGCCAAATCTTCATATAATTTGCCTATTGTCCTTGTCATATTTAAGTGCAAATCATGTTCTCCTAGTACAGCACGACTCAAAATTTAACCGATATTCTTCCTTCCAAGTCAATGAACCAAGTTCACACCAAGAATAGCATTTTAGGATATCATAAATGCTTAAACATGACTAATATAGCAACCCATAAGTTTGATTTGAATCAACTCCTCCTCGTTCTGGCTCTCCTAGTAATTCATCTCTTGCGCCATATTCTTTACATCGTAGATATGACGGTAAATATTTTTAAATCCTATACGATTTTGTGCCCAAACAGGTAGAACTGAGCGTGTGAAATATGTGGCTATGGGATATACGTATATTCTTCTTCTCAGTCGTATACTCCTGACGGAGTGGTCGTGGTCATGGATTGTCTGATAAATTGGTTGCGATCCTTGCGAGGCTTCTCCATCTTTCTCTATTCATGGCATTGCGTGTACACTCAGTAAGGGAACACTTCGTACATGATTTAAGGAGGTCTGTCCATCTAGTAGGTGATCGGCCACGGGAACGTTGACCCTTTACTCTTCCTTGCACCACCAATACGTATATAATGAGTTATCAAAAAAAATATGTATCAAATAAACTCAGACAAAAGAAGAGACACATAGATTAGACAGAGCATATGCAAAATGCTTTTGACCATGTTACGTCATTATAACTTTTTGTTTTAAACGTTTTCTTAAATTACACATGAAATATAGTTTCAGATTCTTTATTTGTTTTTCCAGTACGAATTCTACATAACATACATACATAAAATAAGAATATTTCGAAATTTCAAGTGGCATATATTTAGTCAGTGCTGTGGGGTATACGGCTCAGTATCTCTTTATATGGATATATAAGTTGTGATAGGTTTGTTTAAAGAAAGACAGAAAAATATGCCGTAAAACGTGTTTGCTCAACTTTATCTGTAGGAATGAAAAAAAAAACTAAATGAAATAATTATAAATTTATTTAAAAAAAAACAACGAAAGAAAACTAGCTGTGATTCTTTATGTCATTAGTATCATACATTAACCTAGGAATACCCGGACGTACCATCGCGAACTAACTATGGATGCACCCCTAAACGCCAGTACGCTGTGAAATTGCCATAGAGATAAAATGACTAGAGTAGGCAAGCTCCATAAAGCCCTGTGTATCGGATGAGTGTCTGTTGGGCAAGGGAGAAAAAAAGATGGAAAATAACTGTACACAGTTATATACTTATTTTACTTTAAAGCCACAGTGCTTGGATATTCATGTGACAGACACAGCGGTCAAAACTATAAACAAAATAGCTATTATCTGCGAATGCTCAAAATAATAATAAAAATAATAACGTATACATCACAACAACGTCTTGGCCCCAAACAAAGCATTAGCTTGTGTTTTAGGTACCAAGCGAAGACAGCACATACATAACCAAGACCCGGTACCAGTATCGATATTCATCATGTAAATACTGACCCGACCTGGGATTTGAACCCGGGACCTCCAGCTTCATAGGCAGGGTCGCCACCCACTAGGCTAAGCGGTCGTCATAAATAGATAATAAATAAAAAGAGATAGACTTACTATATTTCTGTATAAATAAAAGAACTCTTACTCTCTGTCTTGTTCTGTTGAGACCCACAATTCGGACTAGCTTGCGTAGTTTATTCTAATAGCTCTATGGAAATTCTAATCACACATACTTAAGCGGCCGCCATCGTAGTGCTTTATCAGTTGTTCAGTGACAGTGAGTCTAAAGTTTTTATAATTGTATAATGTTGAAAACTTTAATAATGACCCAAACTCTATATACTACAGCCTGCAGTTGGGGCGAAATAATTTGTCTACAATCCTCGCAAGTGACAACTTTTTTAACAATTTTGTAGGCTGAAGCGATACGAAACGGTATAGCTGCAGACACGACACCGAGTCCAAGTAGCTCAGTGTCAGAGGGCCTCGACATGTTCCCCGACTCGCCACTACACAGGTTAGTTCTACATCTAAACAAAAGTGATAGTAGTAGAAAGTTCTATAGCTTATAGTTTAGTCGATAGATCGTTCTAGATTTAGATAGTCCCGATTAGTCTATTACTTTTCTGCTCATCAATAACTACAATCGATATGACACTATGAAAAAACCATCGATATAAAATGAGCGACGAGTGAGCTAATAAAACTGAATTATTACAACCGTGCCAGTTAATGTTAAAAGGTTTTAAATCACTCGTCCACCATTAGATGATGAGTTGTGCGAATGTTGAGCTTCGTCATTTCATAGATATATTAACATTGTTATAGCCAGTATAGGATCACGAAATGTGGTCTATTCCGCTCTTTGTTCCCGGCAGCCTCCGTAACAGGCCCGGGAATACATTTCTTATCGAATATCGTCTCATACTTTATAGTAATAAAAATATATCTGCGCTGACCATTGAATCTGGCAGTTATTGTGATCGCTTCATTTAGCATCGGGAAATATGTGTTAGCGGGACTCGAGACCGGCATTAGATTTGCATGCACCGATAAGTGTACGCGGGAATAGTTTAGATAGATATTCATAGATAGCTTTTGCTATTCATTTTATGATGATTTTGGCGGATGAACGATGATTTTTTTGTCGACGAAAACATGATCGGTCATCGGTGTCGATTTTTGTTTGACGCTTATTCGCTTGGCGGGTAGCAGCGGGTTCCAGTTGTCGCCGGACTTCCGACAGCGGGCTTCATCGAACGCGTCGTCGTGTGGCCGGCTGTCGCCCATTCCGTCAGTGGCACCGTCGGACGACTGGGGTACGGACTACACGCCGGCGGGTGACTTCACCCCTTCAACCGATTTCTCCCAACCGGACTACGCGCAGGCCGAGCAGCTCGCCGGTTCGCTCGCCGACTCCATGAAACTACATGCAGCCGATCCATTCCTCAATACGTAAGACTTATTACATCAGTATATACGTTCTGAGATAATTTTTATACTGCATATGATAAATATTAAAACTATAAGAATTGACTCAAGCAGATAACATTTTTAAAAGATTGATCTTGTTATTTTACTGTTCTTGATGTAATAATAATAATTATGCTTTGCTTTTCTTAGATGCATAGATTTGCCTTATTTCAGCATGGTATTTCATAGAAGATCTAGTTTAAGAAACTATGTCAAATATAATGTTTACTGATAAATATTTTGAGGATATGGGTTTTAAAAGTCTCGTTTGATTTTCAGTGTTATTTTTGGAAATTGTATGGAAATACCATCGAGCTTTAAATTACTTCAATAGAGGAGTAAATTAAGTAAAGGTCGATGGTTTACAGTTTCCAAAAATAGCATAATATAAATAAAATAATTTCAGCCATAGACTGAAGAAGGGAAGCGGATGAGACGCGCGTACGGCCCACGCGATTGGTTACCTAAATGATATCCCCATTTTTGTATACTATTTGTTGCAACTAGTTACATACTATTGAATGAAAGAAGAATAGCGATGCAAAAAATTAAAGTAAATGAAGTTGACAAAATTTGTCATCTTTGAGTCGTTGAATCTAGCAAGCGTGCACTTTCTAGTTTCTAGTCTGTTGTATTCAAAGTTTGGTGCTGCTAACAGTTTTAAGACTAAACTCCTTGTCTAATTTTTGCCACGTATAACAGAATCAGCAGATGTTCAAGTTTGACTGATTGGTCGGCTGCAGAATCGAAAGTCGCGGGTTCGATTCCCGCCCATAACCAATATTTGTGTGCATGAAGTCTATTTGTTCCGAGTCAGGGTGTAAAATGTTATGTTTATTAAGTATCTATATTAACTACCCAGTAGGCACCCATAAAACTGGTTTCGGTTAATTTGGGACTAGGTGGCCATGTGTTGAGATGTATTGTTATTATAATTTTTATCTGCTCAATCGAGAGAAAGTTTTGCCCAGACCAAAAATGAAAAATTATCGGGACTACTAGGAGTTAGTTTATAACATCGACGTGGAACTCGTGATCTTACTGAAGACACAATAAGTGCAGTACCAGATAATGTACTTTACCCAATTTAAAAATAGTCATACCCATAATTTATCGGTAAATCCGTACATGAGATGCCGATTTTTTTAGTTTTGCCACCGTTATATTCAGTGCGGACTTCATATAAACTGGAAAAAATCGCCGTCAGCTGGCGTATTCATTGTCGTTATTAATCTAATTAAAATATAATCTAATGCAAGGAACATAATTGTGTGCAAAAGCCACAATACGGTTTTATCAGTTTCATTTGCATCAATTGTTTCTTCTACTTTATTTATCCTTGACAGGTCGTTACTACTTTGAAGCCTGATTTTATTGATGATTATAATTGATGATGCAGGTACGTCCCAACGACGTCATCGAGTGGTGTAGGAAGTTATCGTTACTGTGGCGGTGCGTTTGGCGCGTGCACAATACATCCGGCGGGGTGTGCATGCCCTCCCCTGTATCCACACCCTGCGCATGCGGCACACCCTTCACACCCCGCGCATCCCAATCAACATAGGTTCGAACACTTCGTGCGTCCACCACCGCCGGCTGACCCTGCAGATGTTATGCAGACAGGTACTAAGATTTTTTTTTTTTATCGTACTATTCCCAATGTCAGAAACTATTTACGAACACTATAAATAATCAGGAAAATTGATATGCCCATAAAATGCCGCTAAGACTAAATCATACACCATGAAAAGATTACGCCTATTTGCAAGAGGGGTATGCAGAGAATATTCACTTGGTACTAGTACGCTCCTTATATCCTTTTTTTTTATTTCATAAACATTCAATCGTGTTATGCTGATTCATCGGTTTCGGGAGATTTACATATTTAAGATTTCGCCAATTCTGTCGACATGTTTTACTTGAGTGCCCACAGAATATGACGTGTCTTGCCGACCTTTTCAACACACACACCAGCTCTATAGATTGTCTTTCGTCATTTTGCTGTTGTATTGTTAGTCCTTTCCATTATGATCAAAACACAGATCAACACGTGTTTTTCCACTGTAGTCATTTATGTTCTTCCAAACCAAACTCTCTCCAAACCTTCTCCAACTCTTCCAAAAACTCTCTCCAACTCTTCCAAAACGTACTCTCTCATCGCTATTCTTTCATTTTTCTTTCAAATATACTCCACAATCTACGTGGAAATTGCGTCTCCATTGTGCAGTCTTCTTTTAATATGTCCTAATACTCATTGACGAAAGATGTTTTAATTGGTTTTGTATACTGTACTGTACAGTCATACTGCACCACAAGACAAGGACGACGTCATCCACACGACCAAAAATGTTTTATTCATCAAGAATATTTCTTTAAATCATGATATATTGCGTTTAACCAAGAAAACAATTTGTTGGTTTAATACAATATGTCTTGAATCAAAGAAATATTCTAGATTGAAGAAATCATTTTTACCATTCACTCATAAAAAAAACAAGATTTTTTCTATTCTGTCTTTGGAAATAAGTCAAATACGATAGATTTTACATGCTTACCAGCAATATCTTCTATGTACTACACACATCACTCGGTTTCCGTTTTGTAATAATAGATGTCTTAATTTAAATTAACAGAAATTTCATAATAATAGTTTTATAAAAGGCTAAATGAACATGAATATTTTTTTCGAACCAATAGCGCAGAACATATCCAGTAGATTGTGTTTTGAATGGACATTGACCGAAAATTTTGATATTACGTTTTAATACTTTTAATAATATAGATAAAATTTGTGTTTTTTAAAGTTTTTTTAAAGTAAATAAGTTTTTAAAGAATAATTTGTTATTACAAATTCATAGCTGATAAAATCGCCGTTGCTAATCTGTATATTAATACGTGAAGAAAAAACTTTATACCACTTTTTAAGCATATTACGTGCACGGAGGAGTGTGAAATTTGGCATAGTTAACGTTTATCTGGAATGGGAGTGCAGAAACTTAAAATCTACATAGTTTTTGAGATGGGACAATATGGTCAAATCTTAACTTTGAGAAATATCGAAAATTATTCAAAGGAGTCATGAACTCGATTTTTGAAAAAAAAAAACGAAAACTGCATGTTATTATTCACACTTTTGAAAAAATCTTTTAGTTTAACAGAGAATTAAACATTTCCTCTACACACACACACACACAATCTAAAACTTTGTACTCTTTTTAAAGTATATTGCGGGTACCGAGAAGTGTGAGATTTGGCATAGTTAAAGTTTATATGAAAAAGGAGTGCTAAAAGCTAAATTCTATGTATATGTGTTACAAATACCGTCGTTTGATGCCATTTTCAATTGACTCACTCTCGCTTATTGTTATTGGTGGTTTTAAAAAAGTAAGTACGGTCGAATTTTGTCTACTGGGCAATAACTAGTTATGGAAAAGGCGTCACATAAATGTTTCACTTTTATTCATCTATTTTATTATGAGATAAATTCTATAATAGTTTACGACATTTATTTTCATCGTGGGACATAAAGTCTGGTTCAATCAGTAAAATGGATTAATCTTAAATACCAAAAAATCAAATTAGCTATTTGAAAGTTTTATCACGAAGCCGCTGCTACGTTACCGGTACTTGTAGGCAGAGATCATCCTCGTAGGTACCGGATCAAAATATTTCGGCTGAAGTTTATCTAGAGTCCGCGCCATCAAAGAAGTCCCGTAGCCATGTTGAGAATTATTTCTTGGGTCTTACTTTGTAGGACTTAAGGCATTTTATACCACTTTTTAAACGTTCATAGACAATCAAATTCACATTCGACGAAATTCTCATACTCTCAAACACAGACAAGACAAACCACATCAAATTTAGTTTTTTTTTTTTTTTTGCTGCGGGACTTGTTTGGTGGCGCGGACTCTACATACCAAATAAATATCGTATAACAGGATGTCGAACAAAACTTCATAGCTATTGAAATATAAAGTTATTTTTTTATACGTCGATAACCTGTGTTGTAAAAATAAATTCTGATTGGGTGTGCCCCAGACACTTTTAACGCATAATAATTTGCATTAGAAAGCATAACACTCGATCGCTGTCTATACATAAATTAGAGAGATTTTTGCATGTCTTCCGCGTTATACCGGTAACCTTCCAAAAAATTTACATAAAATGCTTGATATCTAACGTTCAGAACCGGTACCTCATATATAATATGTATATTAAATGTTATAATAGATTTGACACGTATTCTAAAAATAGTTTTCCTAAAATATTTATAAATATTAAGTTATTTTAAAAATCAAATCAAATTTAGATATTTTTAGAACAAGTTTAAGAATCGATATTCAACCAAAACTCAGTGAATACAATATATATGAACTAGGGGTCTAATATACATAAAGTCCACATTTACATTTATGTGGTGGAATGAGCAATTTATTTTGAGGTACCTGCATGAAGTTAATATTATCTGTTTCTTGGACATTTTTTTTTATTACCCGCACGCTCCTTCTTAATTACTTACTTTGTTGATGAGGACGTGAAAGAAATAATCTCTATAAATTACATTCACCCATAGATATAAAGGTCTATGCATTCACCTTAAAATTAAAACCATTTTACGAAATGTGAGTTTACGAACTTTATTACAATTTAATATCTCATTTTTAAGCCAATGAATAGATAATGAATGAGGGATTTTTATGGCTTTAAAAAGGTCGCCTCGCGCTAGTAAGTTTTGAATTTTATTTGCGTCATATACTTAAACATGTTTTCTAGATTTTGTAATCTGGTTGGTTTAGGTTTTAGAAACATAACGACAGTTTATATAAATGTATAGCATTATAGTTTATATATACCCAAGGACGGCTGGTCAAACGAGGGACTGATAAAACCTAATAGGTTTGGATTCAAATGCGAGAAGTTAATCGCGATTATTTTTTTAAATTCGTATCCAAAGAGTCCACTCACCATTAGCCGTATATGCTTCCACTACTGAATTCACAGACCAGTCAACCTTTAGACCACGCTTTAATAAACGTCAGTACGAAAACGAAATCGCCAAAAAGTGGCGGGGTGCGGGGAGAGGTCGGCTAGTTTTCATTGGCTCTTTCAAAATTGACAATTTAATGGCTTCCGACGTGCTTCCAACTGACGGCTCACTAGTGACGTAGTTATGTAGTGTCAGTACATAGCCTTGGCGAATGCTACTCCCTGTCAAAGCGTGGTCTATAAGATTGACTTGTCTGTGACTGAAATACAGCCATTCTTCAATACTGAATTAAAAAGTTTGATTCATAAGTCCACCATGCTGGTCCGATGTGGGTCGGAGGCTGTTAACCTCCACCGTCACGGAAGCTTATTTATTTATTTGATTTAAGTTATTTTCTATATACACTCATTATTCAATACATTACGCGAATTGAACCCACGATCTTTTGTGTTGAAAGCGGGATACTGAGCCATTCGGCCACCACAGCTTCTACGCATATCACTCTCGCTAAAATGTTTGTCTGCTCATCTGTTCGTCTATTAAAGCCTCCTGGTTCACAAATGAAATAAGATGTGTTGAAAGCAAGTGATGTATATAAGTATATATATATATATATATATGCTAGCTATCCATAATGTAATTTTGGTTTATAGCTTTATAGGTTTATTGGTTTATATAAGATGGGTATTATAGAAGACACATGAAAGTAAAGTCAACGCTGTGGGAATGCGATTTCTGATAGCACATGTGCGATATGTTTGAAAGATAGATGGAAGAATTGTGATGTGAAAAAACGATATATTTTAAAAGAAATATAGTGATAGCGTATAAAAAGCAATATTGAAGTATTTTCCCCACGGCGTATTGACCAATGAGTGTTTAATCTGTAAAACTATAGTTAAGTAAATATCAGGAGCTTTGCTGATCTCGACTCGTCACTTCTGTGACGGTAGAGATTGACAGTTCCTTGCCCGTCTCGAAACGAATTGGCGGACTTACGGTTCAAACTCTAGCTCGATGTTGAAGAAGGGTTATACCTAATTGTGGACGCATAAAAAGTCTGTCAAAAAATTTAAAAAAGAAAAAGCAGATTTGAAGTACCCGAAACCAATGACATTGCATTAATCGTTCATGAATATCAGTTAACCGAAAGAAGGACTGTACTAAATGGAGACGTTTTCTCTAGCTACCTCACTGGGAAACAAGCATGAACTTATGATGTGCAATTTAATAGGATAATATTTTTTTAAAGGTTCGTGCTTGACGAATTTCTAATATAGTATTGTTACTGCAGTTTACTAGATGCATTCGATGTATTTACAGAAAGCAGTCAAACACAAACCCTATCGACATCTGCCTTAATGAATGGAGGGTTAATGGTGGCGACTGGGTCCTCGGGACCCACGACCGTCATGGGGCAGATTATGGGCGCACTAAACACCGGTCTCTCGGAGGATCTCAACTTGAACTTGGAACATAGTTTCGATTGCAACGTCGATGAGGTATGTTCTAATTTTTATGCGACTGTGAAGTGTAGAGTGTATGTAAGTATATATAATATATATAAGTATGTATGTTTGTATGTCCATTTCTTGGCAAGTCTTGTAGCCTAAACGGCTAGATGGATTTCACATATTAGATGTAGTTAAATTCGTCTTGTTTGTGGGAATGATTACTATTTAAATATTGCATCTGCAAATAAAAAAAGAGAGGGAAAATGAAAAAAAAGTTATTAGAAGAACAAAGGCATTGAATGAAAGCTAGTAAATAGCCAATTCTAAACACATATATTTTATGTTACTATTTTAACACAATGTACAAACTAAAAGAAAGTACCGCACTGGATTGGTCTGTTGTGGATATCAGCTTACATATTTTTGAAGTAATCACGTTTATATAGCCTCAAGCAGAGTATAGCCCCAACAATAGAAAATTTATATAATATTTTGGTTTAAGAAAAAAAGAAACAGTTTAAAAAATAAAAAACACGACGGCGTAGAAAATAATTAACTGGAAAGACAAAAACAAGCTCAATACATCTATAGAATGTGATCTGAATATTCTGTCGTATAAATATGACTCGAATGATGTATAAGGTATTGCAAGCGGTAGCAATTAAACATTACAAAACATACCTATTTTAGGCAAAAATTTAAATAGATTTTCACCTATAAACCATACTATACATATTTTGGTAATTCGTTTGTCCTTACCTGCAACACAATATATATAATATTCAAGAAATTTTTATGTAAAAGTTTATTTAATCTACATTCTATGGATTATTTCAGCCGGGTTTTTTGATATATTTTTTATATTATATTACGGTTTTTTATGAAGCATGTTTGATGTGCTCTGCTTGCAAGGTTTTGAAATTCACATAATAAAATAGAGTTAAATACATAAAACTAGAAGAATCTACAATATGTAAATGGTTCGATTATTTTTAATGGAATGTATAAGTGTTGTATTGTCGTGTTTATTTATTAAATTTGTAATCCTGGGTTATTTATGCATCAGTTAATCACCATCTCCATGGTGAGTCTCTTGAGATATTTCGTAATCAAGGAATCGTATGTTTATTATTATTTTTAAGAATGAGTCAAGAACTGCTTATGAACAGCATTTGATTCAAAAGTCCACAAATTCTTTGGAATCTTCGAAACGGAATAACTTTATTATTCTTTCAGGTAATAAAGCACGAGCTGAGCATGGACGGGTCTTTGGACTTCAATTTCCCGCAACAGTCGGCGGCGGACGCGGAGGACCAGTTCGCTGCGCCAGCGCCTCCTCCCTCTACTCTCTCAGGGGGAGGGGCACGCACTCCTTACTCCGTCACCCCTTATTGGGTCCACTGAACTCGCAGAAGAAACTATACCTACTTAACAGCCTACACGGCTTTTCCTATGTAAATACTAAATATGGCCTGAAAAAACTAACGTATATACACGGTGGCTGAGTTAAGCACCGATACCGAATTTTCACGTTACGTTTTTTCGATCGAGAACTCCTAGTCTGACTCGATGGCTATTGTTGTTATATGATTACTAATAAATTGTAAATTCTTTATATATGAATTAAGTTGAAATGTCATATAAATTTTTTTGTTACTTTGGCATGGGCCGATTTTGTTCATTTTATCGTGTTAAGTAATGTTAGATTTTTATTTTTGAGTGATTCATTTGTGGATGGCACGTTACCAAGACGATAGTTGTGATGATTTTCATGCTGACTTTACCCAGGGTTCAGCATTCGCATGAAGTGGCTTAGAGTTAGATCTTTAGTGTATAGCTAGGTGGAAGTTGTGATATAGGTAGGTTATTATAAATGCGAGTTGCAGTGTTGACCGGTAGGGGAAGGGGGCCGTGCTGTAGTGCTCTGCGAGTCGTTCACAAGCCGACGTAAGGTACGTAAACATTTTTTTATTATCAAAAACCTTCAAATAGGTCTGAATACGATCCATATTGTATACCTATATATACCTTTAGTAAAATTTGACAGTCAACTAGCTAGTTTAACAATGTCACATTTTTCATATGTTTATATTGAAATTCAGTGGCATAATTGCCATAAATGTTTTTTGATGAATTTCCTGAACCGGTAAATTACGACGTTTCACAATGGTTTCACATGAATAAGAATGAAACACACAGCGATGTATTTAACAGAGCTCTGCGAAGCAATAAATCATTCGACTAACTCAGATAATCCACAAAACTTCCAGTTGAGGATACGTAATAACTTGTAAGAACGTCGGTGGTCAGAACTGACGTTAACTACAAACTAAAAGTTAGCATCACGTCAAAAAATTGTTAACTAGAGCTTTAAATTTTTGTGTATTATTCTTTTATTATAGACATTCTTAGATAACAGAATCATCAAGATGGGGTATCTTATAATTTTCAACGATTGAAACCTCGAGTAAAATAACAGACTTAGAGATCACACAGGCCATACTTCATTATCATTGGTTTGAATATTTTGTTAAATTGCAAATGAAATATGATTTCTCTGAATTTTCCTTTGCTTTTTCAGTACGAATTTTACATGTAGGTACATCACACTAAATTCTACTTCGTAGTGAATGTATATCGAAATCATAAGTCGAAACATAAAGTGGCGTATATTTAGTCTGTGACGTATAAATTGTTTGTTCACATTTTCGTGGTTACGACGCGGTATCCTATGTACATCCATGTATACGTATTATTAGCATGATTTTGACTAAACTAAATCTAAATTAAGAACATGCTCTACTTAAAGATGTATTAAAACTGCAAAGATATATAGATATAAAAACGAATATTTATATTTTGAAAAAAAAAATAGAATCAAATACAGCGTCAGAGAATATCAAATGCGTAGTCATGGGCTGTAGGTAGCACGTTATGCCTTCGTATAAAAAAATCCTATGTCATATTTTTGACAGATGACAAGTTTACGTAGGAAATACAGTTTTGGCTGCGTTCACTTTTACGACATCTCGCCTTACAAAATATAAGTAACCACATCATTCATATACGAGTACGCGCCAGTTTATACCCCGTAGATTATGGAAAATCCTGTTATTCTCGGAATATTTAATCTGATCTGGTGTGAATAGTTTTCTTCAAGGATACACGGTCGTGGCGAAATATAGCTTGTTAAGGTTTTATGATTATCTCACCCACATATTATTTTGGTTACGTTTATTTTACCCACGTTTTTTTTAGCGTTACTAGACGTAAATCGAAGAACTTGTATGGATGTATGTGTGCGATTCTAACGCATTTTATTGTGAATAATTAAACTTCTTGTAAAAAGAAAAAGTGCGTGAATGAGGTGTTTATGACAACGGGGTAGGTCTATAAATACCTAGGTATAGTTGGCCTCAGATTTTATGTGCGGATCGGAATACGTCGCTATATGCGTGCTTGCGCAGATACAGTCATACACCCCACGGTCCACTGCGTCCCGCTACACTTAAAACTGGTTACTGCGACGCGACTTGTGCCTATGTTCACATCCGCCATAAAGTTTGATTGGAACTGTACCTACTTTATACTATTAAAAAGTTTTAATAAAGCCATCAGCATCAGCAAGCCATACCATTGGCAGTGAATCAGATGATTTTTGTTTGCTTAGAGATAAGAATATTTTTTTTTTTTTCTATTTCGAGAAACATTTTTGAAGAGGAGGCCCACATACTCCATTTCATTAGATAGTTTCAAAGACTTGTACATAAACGTTGTTGCTGAGAGTAATAAAATAAAAATATTCATACTCGATAGTAACCCGGTGATATTTGTATACAATAAAATCGGTTGTGGATCACACGCCGAGCGGAACACAAAGCTTTGTACGCGACTTCGTACGGCCTCCAAAATAGAAACCGGCATCCGATAAAGGCGTATTTCATTAAAACATAGAACGTTCAATAGCAAAGGAAATCTATCGATATTTCAGTAAGCAATCCGCCAAAAATATACTGTATACAAAAGG
This sequence comes from Luffia ferchaultella, assembly GCA_949709985.1. Taxonomy (NCBI): domain Eukaryota; kingdom Metazoa; phylum Arthropoda; class Insecta; order Lepidoptera; family Psychidae; genus Luffia; species Luffia ferchaultella. Next base: position 16,822,687 of record OX453249.1, read on the forward strand.
TCTTTGAAAATACGTATTACATCTATTATAAGTTTTTGTATAGAAATAAATAAAAAATATATATATATTTTAGCAATCATACACCGCTAAGGTTTCACGAGTGTTATTTATACATCATTGGAAAACAAACGAATTCCATTCCAACTGTAATAAATTGAAGAGACTTCTTCTTCTTCTTCTTAGTTATGGCGTTCTCTGCATTTAAGCAATTTCGCCAGAGTCGAGTATTCTGTTCGTATTTTTAATAAAAAATAACAAGAATATGCAGTGTAGTACGGTTATTATGGAGCTTTTTCAAAATATCGCCAGAAACCACGACGTCCCACGTGCGCCATTTTAAAAAAAACACCAAGAGACTTATCTATACTATATACTATAATATTATAAAGCTGAAGAGTTTGTTTGTTTGTTTAAACGCGCAAATCTCAGGAACAACTGGTTAAAATTGAAAAATTATTGTTGTGTTGAATAGTCCGATCGAGGAAGGCTATAGGCCTATGTACTACATCACGCTACGACCAACAGGAGTGGAGCATCAATGAAAAATGTTGCAAAAACGGGAAAAATTATTCCTTTTGGGAGCTTCCGGCGCGCGCTGCGTAAACGGTTGATGTTAATACTAAATAAGATAGCCCAAAGAAGCCTGACGCGATTTACTAAACATACACGCATTTAGATGTGCGTAAAAAGAAACAACTGATAGGTATTTTTCGTTTTCTTTACACATATGTACGTGCATACCAATGTGTTAATGAATCGCTTGTGCTATATTTTCTTGGACTACCTATAATAATACTATATTCAACTCCTTCTGAAATCTTTGTTTTTTTTTCAATTTATTCGACCTTTTTGTTCTATAAAAGTAAGAGGAAAACGCAAAAAGAACCGTGACGTTTGACATGTTCAACATGTTAGCATCTATACCAGATATATTTCCGGGTAGATACATATCGACATTTTAGTTATAAAAAATTAATTTAAAATCAACTTGAAACTAAATGTTTTTGTTATTAATTATTCCAATTCGTGGAATCGTAATGTAATGATTGACCTTAAAGAAACGAAAAATACTTGTAGATATTTTATCGCCTGCACAGGTTCAATATCCGCTTATCTATTCGTACGACGAAGTCGTTTTTTATGATTATTATCTTTTAACTTTTTATGCAATCGATTTAATATTATTTCATTTTGTACACCAAAATGCTAGAAGGTACTTGTCCGCCTCGAAAATTTGTTCGCTACAAACGCTGTTAGTTGCACCTGTAAAAATTATTATGACCTGAATATATAAAGCTATCCTTTCAATAACTTCACAATAGAAAAATATAAAGATATTGAAATCTTATAATTCCAAATTACGAAAACTTCAAACCTATACTTCATACAAATATTGAAAAATACTCGGTTGCAAAAAAATTTGCTTAATTGATCTGAAGTAGTAAAATATTATGCATCGGGAGTACAGACTTTTTTTTTACATTTGAGTTCTTCAAACGAGATCTGTGGATTGTTGATGTAATAAATTTTTAGTGGATAAAGACGATAATTACTTAAAACGAAAAGTAAGTACCAAGAAAAAATCAACGGATCTCCTGCTTTCGCACGAACTTCTTACGACATTGGAAATGAACCTAACGGAATTAAAGTAAACACACATATTTTGGATAATATTTTAAGAAATAAATTTTTTTCGCAAAAAAATTAACACAACTGTATCTGAATAAGCTTAAAACTTTGAAATATAACATTCTATACGACATTTTGATCGAACAAACCGAATTGGTACGAAATGTAACACCGACGCATATCCGACTTTCAACTAAGGGCACCTTTAACCATTACTTCCGGTTGTCCGATTCTAACAATTTTAGTCTCAATCGATCCCCCGTCTAATTACGCCAAGCATTTATTTTATTTTTTTCTTATTCGAACCTAGTTCTCGAGATATCGGGCTCCCAAAATAAAAATCGGGGAAAAAAATTGCAATTTTATTCGTTTTTTGCCGATAATTTTTTGGTTTTTGAACTTTTTCCAAATTGTCTTTTGCCATCTTGTAGAGCTCGCCGAGTTGCTTCTTTTGACACCACGTTCATCTCGATATGTCGAAAACTCTTTGTGCAATCTGCCTGTCTCACAAAACTCCCAAATGACCCCCTATACTCCAATGACATGAAAGTCATTTCCAATGACAAAACTATCCTCTTGCATGGAGAATTGATATGAAATGACATGATTAATTGCCGCATCCTTGCCTCATTAGTGCGAGAAACGCATTTAATGTTTTAATTTAAATGGCTTGGTAAGTTTTTTCTGTATACAGAAGAATATCCCTGGTCGATTCATCGAATGAGCTAGTTCGAGCACCAAGCCATTTAAATTTCAACATTAAACGCGTTTCTCGCACTAATGAGGCAAGGACGCGGCAATTAATCATATCATTTACGGAGGTCGCCGATCACCCTCGAAGAATGGCGAACTTGGAGAAAAACGAAAAAAAATCCAACCCTACCCCGCCCCACTCCGCCCAAACACCAAGACGACGCTAGATTAAACCCGCTACGGTAATGACTTGTTTTTTAGGGTTAAAAAGAATACGTCCACGACAGACTTACTGCGTAATACTTGTTAATTTTTTTTTAATATTGCGATAATTTTTTAATTAACGGATGATTCTAAGAACCTTCTTGGCTTGCCGGCCGGTTCACGGGCAATTACGTGTAGCTGGGCGGTGAAAACACGGCGCGAAAATCACGAAGTTACGAAACTATGCGATGAACAATTTTCGCCATGTCTACATTTAGAGAAGATGGATTATATAAATAGAATATACTCTCGGAGAGAAAACTTATACATATAAGAGATTGTTCAACTTGGGTTATAAGACATATGTTCAATAGAAATATGATATCTTAGAATCTGTAAGAGGTGTTAGAGGATAGGCTAAAGTTTAAAAATTATGGTCAAGTGCAAGTTGCATTTAACTGCGATAAAGATTCTGTAGTAACAATTGCACTTTATAAAAATTAAGTTTTTCGAAGTAGTTTTTTATAGGCAAGTATTGAGGATTTTTTTGTGTATTTCAAAAGTTATAGCGTTCTATTTTATTAACTGACTAGGTTAGTGAAATTTTGGAAATAATTGATTTAAAAATCACAAAATAAACCTCAGTCCAAATCTACTCTAAATTTTTGACAATCCGTCAATATCTCACCAGTCTTTTACAAATTCAAGTGGAGTTCAAAATATTAACACCAAGCCACATAATTTTGCCATTTATTTATCGACATTTGCGACATCTACTCATATCCTAAATATATGATTCTGATATTTACACATTACGATTGTGTTGTAATTTTATTATACGTATTGATAATTATATACGTTAGGATTTATTTTCTGTTTAGCACTTAATGCATGATTAATTTCAAAACTCTTTATTATATTGCTTCCTATTCTAAATGAAATCTCAATTACAGTTAAATTTATGATTTTCATGTTTCACTAAAGTAAACTTATTAACTAATTAAAAAAACAGATGATAATTTTTTTTCATATAATGTAAGAGAAAATCGTGAAGAAATGTAATAATAATAATAATACTAATAATTTTCTCTTACATTATATGAAAAAAATTATCATCTGCATTTCTAATTAGTTAATTTATCGAGACATTTTCGATTTTCATGGCAAATTCCGTTTTGGTCTCCACTCTATGTTTTATATACTCGTACAAAGATCAATAACATCTTGTTCGTTTTCTTGGCCATTTTGGTTTTTCTCATTATTATAATTAATATTATATTAAGTTTTTTTAAAGCGTTTCTTAAGGATAGTTAATTAATTACTGTTTTATTAAAATTCAGTAGCTATTTGTTACATATTTATGCATATATTAATATGGATGGAGTTTAAATAAGTGTACGACTCGCACACAGACCCTCATCGCGTATTCCGGGAAAAGCAAAACATAATTACCCGGCCTACCTTTACACACGATTTCTCGGCACTTGTTAAAAGTTTTCAATTGCATTACGGGTCCTCCTTAAACGAAATTTATTCATTACTCCCCCTAGGTCGTCCCTCGTGATAAAAACGCTCCTCTGCTCTCGCCTCACAAAACTCTTATAAGTATTTTAAATATTTGCCGCCTGGACTTGCTGATGAGTAATGAATTAAACATTGTAGTAATTTCTTATGTACTCTTCAAAACATTTCCCGCGGCCCGCCGCTCGAAGCGGAGTATCACAAAGTACAAATTCTATTAAGGACATGTAGGTGAATTTGAAAAAATTGTGAAAAGAAAGTTATTTTTTTAGATGTAATTTAATTATTGAAATGACAACAGAACCTACAGTCTCTTACAGCGGAAAAATCAGCAAATCTGATAAAACCAATAAAACAGAAATATATGCAGAAACGGTATATAATATACGTAACCACGTCATCATCAGCAGCAGCCCATTTTTACCCCACTGCAGGGGCTTAGGCCTCCCCCAGGGTGAGGAGGGAGTTTGGAGCTTAAATCCACCACGCTGCTCCAATGCGGGTTGGCGGATTGTGACGACCGCCATCTAATGACAACAACCGAGACCGACTGCTTAACGTGCTCTCCAAGGCGCGGAGTCAGTGATAGTTAATGTACTTAAGTTAGAAAAACTCATTGGTACACGCGCGGATTCGAACCATGGCCCTATGGCCTTATAAATTTGAGACAGGTTCGTTGCGCTCTGGGCTATCACGACACAGTACGTACATAACCACGTATAAGTACAATCGTAGCGTAGGACAGGATAGACATATCGCAGATGCGGACATGCAAGCGCCCATGCGTTGTATCGTATGATAGTACGCGTGGTTATTTTTTATCGGGATTTCAGTAGGATACGTACTTACTTATTACCGTCAGGAATCTTCTACAGTATATTTGTTAAAGATAATCGTGTCAACTTATAATTTATCACAAGGACAAAGTGTTTATGAAACGCTCGTGCCTCTTCACACAATCAATTATTAAATCAATTTAAATTTTCTCAGATAGTCGTATCTAAATATTTTTTGTATAAATTGCACATCTTTTACAAAGATGTGAATTTAGTTTTCTTTTTATATATATATATAATATATATATATATATATAATATATAAAAAACTTGTAGTAAAATAAAAAATTACATAAATAAAATTCTTATCCCGAAACTAAGATACTTAATTTAAAAAAAGAATATTAAGAAAAATTAAACATTTTGTTAAGTAGAACATTACAAGTCCTAAAATTGCGAAAAACTCCTGAAGTAATCTTTGCCCGTGTGGTATATAAACTAAATAAAATAAATAAAGTATTAAATATATAAAGTTCTTCTTAAAGTGCAACTTTCGTAGTTCTCTGTGTAAATAGTAGATATCATGAGTATTTTCTGTATATTAATAAAATAAGTTGTTAAATGGACTCCAGATCCCTTCGTGGGCTCGGTCGTAGCCGAGTGAAGAAAATGGTAATAGGGCAAAAGTCGCGCGGGGGCAAATTACCGTATCGACAAGTGTCCCGCTCTTTGAAGTGTGAAGTGGGTGTTTAAAAAATTCAGCTCATGCGCGGTCGCGGGCGGCGCGGGGGCATAATTTAGTCTCGGCCGGCTTTAGAATTCTCCGCTCAAGTCAGGACCCGCAAATTGGATTACGTGTAAGTGTCGGCGCCGCCAAACTGCTAACGATTTTATGATTTTATTGCCTCCGCCAGTATGGGGGATTTTCGAGGTTAGCCGCCAGATAGGCAAAGCGGCGCGATTTTATTAACGCGAGCGCAGAGGGGCAGGGACGCTCGCAGGGGAGGCCGTCTTTGTACTTTCACCCGGAATTTTTTCCTCGCAATATCTCACCCCCCGGAAAGCGCCTGTGCGCGTGATGAATGTTTTTTTTTTAGAGTCTCCTAGTTTCGAATTTCCATCTAATAATGCAAATATGTATCTGGTATTGAAAGTAAAAAAAAAATGTTTGTTCTTCTACATCGAATACAAAATAGATGTAGAGTTAAAAGTTCAATTGTTTTTTTTTATTATTATTTTAATATGCCAATTTGTTCATAATTTGTATACAGGCCAGTATCTTAACATATAAAAAACAAACTTGCACAAAAGGTTTCGAAAAATATTATATAAATATTGTTCCACATAATTAGCATTTACAGCTATATTAATTGTATTTAATCCTTACACTTTTAAAAAATGTAGTGCATACAATCACAATCTAGGTGCACGTGTGGGGCGTTGGGCGTAGCCGTCCCGCCCCCCGCAACAGGTGTGTGCCCGCCCTAGCGGTTATGTACTGAAAACACGTTTCAGAAATCCCTTCTAAAATGAAATTACGTAAACTGTGTCAGTTTACGCTATATAGTCTAGAATAAAGTTTGAAAATAGAATGGAAGCTTGTTTTTGAAACTTCTAAACATGTGTATGATTCGGCAAAAACTGTCTTCCTTTTTCCTTCTCTGTCAATGTCGGAATGCGTACTGCCGAACAGAAATCTCTAATAAGTCACCAGTAATATCAGCTTTTAAAACACTCCAGTGCGCAGTGGTACGTTACGTGTTCTGCTTAGTTATTTACATTTTCATTTCTGATTGTCTGCATACTTAATTGCAACTAATACATAATTTAGAAGTTAAACAAAGAAACCACAAAAAAAAAACAAATGTAGTTGGTACTTCGTTATTCATAACTTTCCTAAAGCCGAAAAATATTTTTCGCGTTTTTACAAAATTTCAAATAGTCTAACCATTCTGCAGCGAATTAAAACATTCGACATGATTCAAAACTAAATACAAAAAATCCAAAAACTGTACGATGAATGTTAACAATAAATAAAATATATTATAGAAAAAATATTTACTAATTGGTAATAATATTCTGATCTTTTATTTACCAAATACATTAGATGCATAACTGAAATACAATAACTCCACCGCTAGACCTAGCCTGTATCAGTGGAATCATTATAATTATAATCTAATTATACTATATTATAATTTAATAAACAATTAATAATATACTAAATACTTTTGACGATACGATGAAGTTGTCAAAAACATTTATACTGATTCTATAACTTTGACGCTAGACGATCAATTTAACCGTTTGTTTCTCTGTCCTTATTTTTCTTTTTCTGAACTTTTTCCCTTGCAATATACAGTTTGTTAATTCATAATAAATCTGTGGTGAAGACAGCGTGCGACCTATTTAAGATTTGTCAGTTGCTAATAAATTACTGTACGCAAAGGCCCGTATTCATTTACAGGAAAAAATTCATAGCGAACTGCGTAAACACGGCACAAACCAATACCAAATCGATGGACATAATATATGTTTCTGTTTTCTTAGGAGAGGAAATTATTCTCAAACGTTCACTATATGCTGAGATCACTTTATATTTTTTAGGGGTCGAATAGTTTTATACGGTTTTGTAGAAAATGTTTCGAAAATTATACCTAAACTTTTACTCCAGAACGACTCAAAGTTATATGGTGTCGCGTAAGTATGAACCTACATCGAAAATCGTATATCATATACGTATTCCAAAAATATAGACACTGAATTAGTTATTATATGACGACCGCTTAACCTAGTGGGTAGCGACCCTACCTACGAAGCTGGAGGTCCCGGGTTCGAATACCAGGTCGGGTCAGTATTTATATGATGAATATTAATACTGGTACTGGGTCTTGGTTGTTATATGTATGTGGTGTCTTCGCTTGGTACCCAAAAACACAAGCTAATGCTTAGTTTGGGGTCTGACGTTGTTTTCATGTATGCGTCATTGTCATGTATACGTCATATTATGATTTTTTTAAGCCATGCTATATCATGCAAAAAAAAAACCGTATCAAAATTATTTACTTATTTAGCAAAATGTAGGTATCTATTATAGCGCTTTCTGGTGGCTTATAACTGTTAAAATTGTCTAATAATAAAACTAAAATGATGTTCATTTATCAAGTACAGAAATGCGACTACAAATATAAAATTTGTAAATAACTTTACTACAGCGCCATCTGTAAAACCTTAGCATAACAGCGAAACGTCATCTCGCCAAAACGAATATATTGTGGCAATTATGGCTTCGATCGGTCATGTCGTTCAAGAGTAACATGATTGCTACCAGTCGTATCAAATAAATAATGATAAATACTTCTACATAGAAAGATTTAAATACCGTTTGAGCAAATAAACTTCCTTAAAAGTACGAATTGACTAGAAGCAACCCTCTTCTGCGTTTACCGTTTAACCACTAATACTATAGCTTGCCGGTGTATGATGGGGAGTTTTAGTCCGAGTTACAGTGCGCAAGATCCCCGCGCGGCGCTCTTCACTCCTTGAAATTCCCGCACGTCGGTTTCAACCCCCGAAAATCCGAAATGTCATTTCGATACTGTGAACTAACGTTTATGACTCTATTAAAACCAAAAGCTGCTGTCAAATTAATTTACTCTATGTATCCTTCGCTTCGTAGTTTTTGTTGCACAAAATGTATTCAGGACGACAATTCGTTACAATTAATTTAGAAACATTAAAAATAATTAAAAAGCGAGTAATAGAAATAGAGAAAATACCTAAGATAATGAATATATGAATATTAAACGGTGAAAGGCTCGTGGTCCCACCGATTTGACCTACTGGAATGACCACGGTATACCACTATGTACCCGTGGTCCTACTGGACTAGGAACAATTAAATAGTATCGATATTTCGATAATTTTTTTAAGTAAATAATTAAAACCAAAATTTTTTCTTCATTTAAAATATAATTCACTTTGAAATCGAACACGTACAAAATCATTTTATGCTCAGGTTTAGGTCCAATAGAACTACGGGTGCCATAGTGCCTTCGCGTATTAAACTAATAAAAATTATTCCCATCGATTGTTTATAGACAGACACCTACTCTTGAAAGATTTTTAAATCTCGTCGATTCAATGAAGTGGACGTTTTTTGTTCTGGATATTTACAAGAATTGTAAATTATTTTTAGATTCTATTTTTAATAATCATAATCACAAAAATATACACATGAATAATAAAACCCACGAATTATACAAAAATATCTAAACACGTTACGTAAAAATAGGCTCGAAAGTTTCTATTTGAATGTAAAAGGCGAAAAAGCAATAGAACTGTAATACTAGTGGCATCTTTTCGGGTAAACCATTTGAAGCTGAGCTTCTCTTGCTTCATCCGATTTTGAAATGTGTCGCAAATGTGGTCGCATTTCTGTACTTGATAAATGAACATCATTTTAGTATTATTATTAGACAATTTTAACAGTTATAAGCCACCAGAAAGCGCTATAATAGATACCTACATTTTGCTAAATAAGTAAATAATTTTGATACGGTTTTTTTTGCATGACATAGCATGGCTTAAAAAAATCATAATATGACGTATACATGACAACATGACGTATACATGACAACATGACGTATACATACCTAATCACCTGACCATATCTTAAACTTTACATTTAGTATGACGTGATAGTAATTTTATGTTTAGATCATCGGAGAGATCCGCGGCGCGACGAAATGAGCTGAGTGGGGCTAGCAATTATTGCATTTCATTGGCGTTGTATACATTGCCTACTTTCCGAGGAGAGAGTTTGATAATTTATTAACACTTGCAGCAATAGACTATAATTTTATTTCTTAATGCTGCGCAAGTGATTTTCTAGCCTCGCCGACAGAAGCTCCTTTGTATGTTCTTGTACTCGTCAAAATCTACCGATGCTTCGGAAAACAATGTTCAATATCTCACCCCACGTGCCAAACCCTAAAAATACATACTTACCCAAAATTGTATTATTTATTTGATTCTATATTATTTACTATATTTGACGAAAGTTTTATTTACTTTTTACTACCTAGTGGAATAGTAGAAAGGTTAAGGGGAGGCGTAGGAAAGGAAGTGTGCCCTAAATAACGCAGTCAGACGACTGGCCCCGAGTATGAATAAATTTGCCTTCTCCGCCCCGGAACAGGCCGATAACCAGCCTCGTCTATGCTTTATAACCCGTGACATCCGAAACTCGATTTATTTTCACACTGTTTCACAGACTCTTCGCCGCTTTTCAAAACATTGTTTTATTTTTACATAATCTCGGAACCGTTTGAAAAAAAACGCCTAATGAAAAGTTTTCTTGTGTAAGTTTAAGTATATATGTGAGATATTTTTATTGACACCATATTGTTAATATTCTTTATATACGGTGGTGGTCGCCAGCGTGGAGGTCATCAGTTAGTAACATAGATCCAACGAGATTAACGCCCGCTGTTGGCCTATATCATTGAGCTAGTTACAGCGGCAGCGACCACTTTTAACACACTAACAACTACCTATAATTAATCGTTATTTCCAAAAATAACCAAGTTGATTTTAAATTAATATAACTTTGTTCATTACATACATATTTTTTTTTATAAATGTATCAATATAATAGGCCAATTGAAGCACGGCGTTTTTATAGTATATAATCCATCGATCAATAATTTATTGCATTTAATAGGTATTTAATCATATCGATATCTTTTATACTTCATCGACATTTAACTTAGAAAATTTTATATTTATTATGTATGAAATAATATTTAAAGCATTAAATGTCTAAGTACTGTTTAATACGCACAACTTGGACTAGATATTAAATACAACAAATTATAACAGAACAAAGTTAATAAAAATAAAATTCCCTATACAAATATTTCAAAAACATTACGAAAAACTTTTTTTAGGTTTTTGCACTATTTTAATTTTTTTTTGCGTAAAACTTATTTCGTTGAAAGTCCATCACAACAAGAAAGTAAATAAATAATACAATATTGTGAACCTGCATGATTCTTGTGCGACAATCAGTTCGCGATACCGAATCAAAGCGTTTTATAACTTTTTGGCGCGAATCCGATGAACGTCTTATTTGACGGTCGGGCGACCATGCCATGAAAATTACGACACAGAAAACATGTACTTTTGTAAGCATCAAGTCCCTAAAGTTTAAAGGATAGAAAAGTAACAGTTATTGTTTTTCTTAGTCGTGCACTCTTGCCAGAGTGGTCGTGGCTATGATTTTCATCATAACTTTCATTGAATTAAATTATGAAGTACTTTTCCGTAGCTTTCTACATCGCGGTACTGTATCCTTATTTAATTACAGAAGGCTGATAATGAATCGGTCCGAGCAATATCCTCTTGCGCTTCATATCAGTATACTGATGGTTACCGCTGCCCTCCATCAGGATCCAGGCACAAAGACCCAGTGGCTTGTGTCTTCCATTAATTGTGTTGTACTAACTTCCTTCGTCTCCGCCACTCTCACCGTTGAGATCTACACTCGTAACTCGGGGCATGAGATAGTTTTTAGTGGAATTTAAGCCACTGAAGATCCATTCCCTTCCGTGGTGAGTTCCTCCGCCCTAAACCGTTGATCCACCACGAGGTGTCAGGCTAATTTAATTGCCGCCTGACATACGGCGGTAACAGTGTTACACCATCATAAAAATCGTTTCAGTATATACCAAAAAATACATGCTTTACCCCGCTCCTTTTCCCTCCGATGACGTCACAAGCAACGCAATGGAGCACTAAAAATTAAGGGTCGCGTGGTCGTCGCCCAGTTAAAAGTGAACGAGCATTAAAACTATTTGACGGATTTTTTATTTGACTGCATTTCAAAGAATGGTTTATGTTCTGTAGATTGACACAAACATAAGAAATTTTCCATATACATAATAAACAACGTAAATAGCAAGTCAAAAGACCAAGACAGAAAACAAAGAAGACTAAAATTAAAAAGTTGAATCCTGATTACGACCGAACAAAACCACCTTCAAGAGTGCAGAGGCTACTTTCCTATCATTTCAGGAAGAAAGAATTTCAGCAAAATGAGACCAGCTCAAAATGGACAGATTAAACATACCACCGCTTCAGATAGTTTTGTTATTCGTTCAAAACAAAATGATTGAATTCACGATAAAATCTTCCAACTTCTATCAACTCCGTTTTTTTTTTTTTCATCGGGCATAACGCTGCTATGGTGCCGCCAATGCTGGAAAACAGTCCATCCTCAATATTGAGTCAAGGAGTTTCGACCACAAGCCCACCATGCTAGCCCTTTGTGGCTTGAGGACTATCGACCTACACCGTTTAAAAGTTACCAAATACAGAATACGACCAATTTCAATAATTATATTTCACACGTCTGACACTTGACCGCCATGGATGTGCATAGAGATACCACGTTGTGACAACAAAAATGCAAAAATGTGAACAAAAAATATACATACATACCAAATGAAATCAGTTGTTATTTTGAAATATTCGCTGTGAAGTAGAATTTTGTTTGACCTATATATGTAAAATGCGTATTGGAAAAAAAAATAAAGATGCTGAAATTACATTTCATGTGTAATTTTATAAAATGTTTATTTAAAACAAAGGCAATATTGTATGGTCATTGTCATTACTTACATAAATTTTAGCCGAAATTTGAGTCACATTTAAAAATAACTTAGTACGTAATGTGATGATTTATTGTATGGAACTCTGTATGACCGGTATTTTTAATCATAGTTAATAGTACATTATGGCAATTACGGTAAGCTGCATATTATAGTCGAAGTGTTAATAATAAACCGATGACTATAGTACCCAGCTTACTGAGTACGAGCATCACACGACATTTTTCAATACATTAGCGATTAAAATTAAATACATACTTCAAATGTAATAATGGCGGGAGCTAAGGGCGCGAGCGTGTTGCTATTCGCGGTTTACGCATGCGTTACAAACAGATTGCTCATTTGTGATTGGTGTGAAGTAAAATGTAAAATACAACATTACGGTACAAGTTTCGATATCATAAAGACCATATTAATATCAAATGTATTGAAAAGTTCAATACGTTCTTCTTTCCCTTCCTTATCTTTCCAAACTATATAAAGCCAAACTCGTTATGAATTTACTCACAACAGTTTTCAGCGTTTACCATTTACGTGTGCACCCATGGATTGTCTGTCCGAACCGAGAAGTACCTAAGCTTAATTTTCCCCACCATCTCTAAAAAAACTCGTGGTCAAAATACAGTCCTTGAACTGTAATATATAAGACACTATAAAAACTAAAATATGGATTATTAGAACAAGAACATGTCTTAAAATAAGGGTTAATGTTACAATTATTCCGATTGCACAGTACGCGTTATTCCGAGCAATGACTCACACGGAGTGGAAGCCCGTTGCGTCGCCGAATATGCGACAGATTTATCGCGGTTAGAGATAGTGACGTCCAAATACATTCTAATTTATCGAGTGATTAGAAATTTATAATTAGACGTTTGTTGTTTGACGTAATTCTCGTCATATCCAGTGATATAAATTTTAGTGGGTGTGTATGTATTTGCGATATTACAGCCTCAGGGCTGTAGCAAAACCAGTGAAGTGCAAGGATACCGTACGTCAACGCAACCAATTAAATTTTTCTTGAGTCTCAAAACTATTAAAATATATTTTTTTTTTGTCTTAGTAGGTAGGTACTTTAAAGCCAATTTGACGCTCGAATATTTTTTTTTCGCAATTGCTCTATTTGCATATTGTCAAATCAAACTATGTTACAATTCAAATTTTTCCAAGTTACTAAAAATCACAAAATACATACAAATACAAACACACAATTACCCTTTTGGTAGAAAAAAAATTAAACCGAGTCTCGTTGTATTTTTGACACGACCAATTAAAATTTGTCAAGTAGGTATGTCATTTTTCAAATATTATTATTTTTCGCCATTGCTCTATTTGTATATTGTCAAACCAAACTATGTTACAATTCAAATTGTTCGAAGGTACTAAAAGTCACAAAATGCTTAAAACTACAAACACACAATTACTCTTTTGGTAGAAAATATTTAAACCGAATCCTGTTGTATTTTTGACACGACCAATGAAAAATTATCAAGTAGGTATGAGGGTCATTTTTTAAATGAGGACCTGAAAAAAATATTACTTATTTAAAAGTACTGAACGATATCTAATGAACTTTTCAAAAGAAATGGAAATAAGCGGATTACTTTCCGTGAAAACTGTAAATGAGATTTCCCAAAGTTTGAGTATCTAAAGCTTCGATAAACGAAATACGTGTTAAGAATTACAATGATTATCGTCTAGAATAATACAAAGCAATTCCTTTCAGAAATTTAATATCTAGTGACCCCGAGGTTTTTTAGGGTTACTAGAACTCATTTCAATAATTAGAACAAGATTCTGCCAAACCGAATTTATTAACTAGTGCGAGAAAATGCGCCGAAGGAAGCGCGTATATCGCCCAAATATCATTATGAATACATATTACGGAACCTACTGTTATTATTCTAAGAACCTACTACAACGACAAGTACAGTGACATTGACCCTTTTTTTGTTCCAGACCGATTTTTAAATCCACGATTAAAAATTAATTCATAAAGTAATATTGCAAAACACCTTCCCACTCAAACATACACATTCACACCCCACAAACTCATAAACACTTGCGTACACGCATGCACATGCAAATAGCAAGCACACACTTTTTACACTTACCGTTTTTGCTCAATAATAATATATAATATAATGATAATAAATAATAATATTAAAAAATACTAACGTATTTTTATTTAAAAATTAAAATTTTTTTACTTATTGTTTTTGCTGACTCTGCCCTGTGTATTTTATTCATATACATGTTGGATAATCGTGGTGCAAAACGTTGCTAATTCTGTAAAACTTGTCTCTGTTAATACTGTACGTGTAAGCTGTTAATTTTCCAATTAATAAATAAATCAGCTGATTAACGTAAACTGAACAATTGCATCTTTTTAATCGAGTTTATTATGTATTTTCTTTGCTTTTATGTTATAAATGACGAATATTGTGTACTAGCGAACTGTGCTTTCTTGCGTCCAGTATAAAAGTCACACTCAATATTTAGTCAATCCTCAATAATACAATGTATAGTATACATACATAATGTTACAAACGTTTTGATCATAACAGTATATAAAATAGTAACGTATGTTTTGTTTATTTTGGAACGTTACGTTAGCTTAACGTAAACGTAAGCTTGTTGTATGTCTTACCTTTTTTCAGTCAAACTTATAATATTTTCCGGTAATTTATTATAATAATGCCTAGACCCATAAATTAATTATTTACCTTAGCTAAACTAAAATGTGGCCGCATGGTCTGATTTTTTGTCCTCGTTTCATAACTATGCCTGTACACAACTTATTCTATAGTCTGACATTTTTTTCGTACGTACATTATATTTTCATATAGGTAGGTATATAGACTGGCATATCGCCGACATTATATTTATGTCTTTAAAACTCTTATTTTCTCAAGATTTTCTCTTATTTTCTCTTATTTCTTAGATTCTCAATATATTCTAATTAAGCGGGAAGTGATGGTCTTTCCATGTAAAAACGTATTTATGCCCAAATATCTTAAACCATCGATAAAACGCACATCACTATATGCCGATTGTCGTCACCTGCGCGGTACTGTGCCGGGACGTGAAAGGACGGTTTCGGGGTGTGGTGACGGGAGGGGAAGCTGGCGTCGCGGCGTCGGGCAGGTTACGATTTACACTCCACCGAGTCAGCAGATTCGAGTCCCAGTCGGGTCTTACCCGATTCCAGTAATCCGGAATCTCCCCCCACACACCCTTTTAGTCCCCTTCTTCGCGAGAATTAGATCGAGATCACACGATATTTTCGCATGACACTTTTATTGGCCATTTGAAGTCTAGTTAATTTCTGATGATATTTCCCTAAAACTATGTGTTTTCGTGATATAATAGAATTTGCAATTATTATTAGCGATGTAGATTTATTAAGGGAACGTATCAATGTAAACTATCAAATCTATATATATAATAAATTCTCAACGATGTCAATCCTGTACATAAGATATTTTTCCAAAATAATAATAACTGTTATAGGTTATGTCGCCAATATGTAGACAATAATTTTCGGAATTTTTGTCAGTTTGTTCGTTTGTATGACCATAATAAACTCAAAAACTACAGAGCGGATTCCGATGAAATTTTTTGTACCTAAAATAGTTGTAACCCAGGATGCAATATAAAATACAATTTATTATGTCTGTTTGTTTGTATGCACACAATAAAATCCTATACCTATAAAACTGGTTGTAATTTAATAGGTGTAACCTGGGGTGCCACCTAAGATACATGTCTGTTTATCTGTTTGTTTGTACCCGATAAGCTTAAAAACTTTTTAAGTCGATGAAACTTTTTGTAAACTAGGAGTCGTAAACCAGGACTCAATCTAAGATACAATTTATTTTTTCTGTTTGTTTGTATACACACGATGAACTAAAAAAATACAGAACCGTTTTCATTGAAACTTTTTGTAATTGATAATCGTAACCCAGGGTCTAATCTAAAATACAATTTACTACGCTTTGTTACCTAGGGACTAGACAGGGAACGATCTTCTCAATGCTTTTCAGGACAGGGTGGGAAACGAGAACTGGAAAGTGTTAATCCTGTAATTCACGCAAGCAAAGCAGCGGGCAGCGGTTAGTTTATGAAATAAACACCTACCGAATGTAGGGTTCTGCAGGCAACGGGGCTATAGGCATGCATAGTCGGTCGTTATAAACTGTTATTTCGATTATAGCGTATTTTTTTTATTATTCAGAACATTGAAACTACTGGAACTAATTTTGATTGAAATGCTTTTGTTTAAAAATGCCACGTTACAGTTGAATATTTTAGAAACGGGAAGCTAAAATAAATGGGATCCATAGAACTTCTATTTAATTTTAAAACAGATTTTGAACAATACCAAATAATGGGATAAACATTATTTTTTTCCTTCCTTCGTTATAAGGGAAGGAACGATTAAAAATATATATATATCCATTTTTAATTAAAAATGAAATGTCAATTTTACTTGATTCGTAGTGGGACCCACACTAGATCGCATATTGAAGAATATCGCGAAATATTGCAATTTATTGACAAATATCGCAAAATATTGACGTCTGGGATTAGAAAGTTTTGATATTTGAGATCCGAACATCAGTGAATTTCATGATATTTTCTCAATCCGCAATCCAGTGTGCGGTCCCACAAATACATTCAAAATTTCATTCATCTATTTTCATGAATGTAGAAACTGGCGGATGAACAAATGGATACGACGCCGAAACCGTTTTTTTTTTTTTACTTTTAGATCCGGATTCCTAGAAATACAAACAAAATTAATATATTAGAACTCCCGGCGTACAAGGCAATAATAACCATAAATATAGTTGCGACAATTTTTTTATACATTGATCGACAACCTTGAGTATTGATATGATTCGTCGAATAACGGAAATCGTGTATTATGGAAAATGTGACATTGTAAAATTTTCTTCATACAACATAAATAAACATCGGTTATTAGTATTACCTTATTTTTTAAAATTCAGAATCTTTTTTTATTTAAACTATATTAGAGTAAGGGCAATGTATTCAAGAATTAATATATTTTATTAACAGTGACTTATTCTTGTTTCAGTTGGAGATCACGGATTCCAAGATTTTCTTCGGATCAAATAAAATAGTAAAATGTTCGCTATAAAAATGATTGTACAATGTTTTTAACGATCATGTTTTTTTTTCCATTTTATGTTAAGTTGATCCTATTGGCATCAAACACATTGAGATGAAATTTATCGAAGTACAATTGTTTATTTGTTTTAAATCTTTCAAACAATTGTTTATCAACAACATCAATATCATAACATATATAACAACAATATTATTGCCAATCGAATTCGATTGGCAATGATATTGTTGTTTTTGTATTTAATCAGTGGTTTAAAAATTGATCTAAGATGTAAACATATTTATTAAATATATTTATTTCAATATTTTCAGTGCAGTTTTATCGTAGATAACAGAAAATTCAAAATAATAATCTTTTTTTAAAAAAAACCATATAAGCAATTTTTAAACAAGAAAGCGTTTAGTTTTCGATTTTTTTTATACTCTATAAATTCATTAAAAATTTTGTTTGTGTATATTCTAAGGGTCAGAAACGAATAAATATATATATATAGAACGTGGAATTTCTCTCTTTCCATTCGCTGCTAAACTTTGTATCGAGTCTAATTAAAATTTCCTCGTTCATTTTTAAGTTAACCTATAAAAATAATATATTCGTTTTAATACAATAATAACAATTATTCGATACCAATAGTGACCATACTTTGTATAAAGTTCAAAGAAGATGCCATAAGACAAACACATATTATTTTTATTAACCTGAATATAATTATCAATGTATGCATAGTTTTAAGGTGAAAACCCTCATTCATTTAAGTAACACATACATAAATTTATTTTATTGAATATTTGCGTTGATTGGCCAATTTGTGGTGTGACGAGAAGCTGTGAACTATAGATAAGTGATATTTCCTTCTTAAGTTGTTTGTTGCAATATCATATTTTTAGAGTAAATTTTTGAACATTGAAGAGAAAGTAATTAAATGACCTCTGTTTTGGATCTCGAATATTTAAATAATTATGTTTGAAAACTTAAGATTTGATTCAACGAAAAACTGAAGTGAACTCAAAAATAAATAAATAAAGACGTCTTTATTTATTTATTTTTAAGTTGCAATGCAACCCGGCCATTGTAACTCTGTAGAAATTTTCGGAAAGGAAATTTCCAATCTTCCAGATTGGTACCTCCCGAGTGAATAGAAGCTCTAGTAAATTTTGTTGGAAATCATAGGCGGTATTTCACCTTTTAAATTTTCGATTTACTCGGCAGGTTACTTTATCAATGTAATCGTAGGTATATAACTTGTGACAAACGCTTATATAACCGAAATTCCAAACAAATAATTCATTAATTATTTTCTGTTAACGCAATGTTCTCTATGTATTTTTTGGTTCAAAACTAATATTATCACTTTTTACTTTAATGCGAACCAATTGTTAGTAAGTTAGTTATCCTCACGAGACATCTCAGAGCACAGAGCGACAAAATTTTAACTGTCAATAATATACCCTTGTGCTAAAAACGAGCTGAGCCTAACCACATCCAACTAGTAGGTGCTTAAAGATTTAACTTTGAAATATGCCATAGTTCTTAACTATATTTATTTCTAAAGAAAAGCCATACGAGTGATTTACCTCATGTTTTCTAGTGTATTGCTCAACAACTTTAAACGCAGATGATTATTTTTCACCATTAGAACTGCAATATCTTCAAGGATATGAATAAAGGTTGTTGTCATTTAACGTATGTATATAAATCATACATATACATATATATGTGTGTGTATAAATAAAATTTAAGTTAAAATAAATATATTTTGACTAATAATA
Organism: Luffia ferchaultella; assembly: GCA_949709985.1. Classification (NCBI taxonomy): domain Eukaryota; kingdom Metazoa; phylum Arthropoda; class Insecta; order Lepidoptera; family Psychidae; genus Luffia; species Luffia ferchaultella. Next base: position 16,842,107 of record OX453249.1, read on the forward strand.
TTAACGAGCTACAGAACAACAATTTTATATATTATGATGAGAAATATTCAGGACGAATCCCTTGTGGTATTGTCGCGATGTGATTAAATTAAAAAACACACAAAGACCGGTTATAGTCAGATTTCTAGTCCGATGTTAAGTTTTATAAGCGACATGCCTACTAGTTGAACAACTGTACTCATAGTTAAGCTGTATTGTTCCGAGATAAATTTTAAACAAACTATTTTATCGTTCGACTAGTAAATTTTAAGTGTAATTAGAGACAGCGAGCGAGTGCATTCTGTGAATTACCTCAGTGGAATATTTGTGATAGATTTTAGCCATTAAGTGTTCAAATAAGTAACTGTTTATCGTTTAATAGTCAATTTGTATATTTTTGGCGTCCGTATTGCCGGTGTCCACTGGAGAAACTTATTCTACGAAAATTTATTTTTATGTGAACACCGTTCGCTATATTGTAATCGATGCATGTTCACTGCCTCTCTTTTGTACTTCGTTGAGACACATTTTGCAGCTGATATTGGTGCTACGTAGGTACTTTTACACGCGCATTTATAAACCAAAAAAAAAAAAATTGAAACCTTCATCTAACAAAATACAATAAATAATAAGGACTCAATATTTTGATATTTTTCCGTTTTCGGGTGTTGCTAGTTAAGATTGTTGAAAATAATATACAAAAAAGAAAAATTAATGTTACCGTGTCAATAAAATTTTTGTATTTGAATGCCGTCAACAAATTGCGAGCGAACACAAGCCATCTAAGAATAAAAACTAGACGCTTTTTAGGGACGCGAAATTAAATATTTAGAATAATTTCTTAGTTAGGTAATGTTATAACGACTAAAAGTCAACATTGCGATGAGCTGTCTGTGAAATAGTGACGCGACATGTGTCCGTTTTATAATTAATTTATCGCCAAATATACGTACCAGAAAAAACAAAACATTACTTTTTAAAAGATGACAAGATATTTATACAGTTCGCGCGGAAGTGAGAAAAATCTCCAAAACCATTAATTAGGAATTATCTCGTAAACGTAAAAATTAGGTAAGGGCGTTAGTTAATTATCTCCTGGTTGTTGAATAACATAATATTCGATGTATTTAATGACACCAACATTTCTGTTGACAATGTCAGTGCAAATTGTCAATTAAAGTTCGGAGAAGCGAAGGCCTACTGTTAGTACGATGTTGACGACTTTTAGTTAAGTTGACGTAACTTATATTTTGTAAGCGAACTGATTATAAGTGAATGTTGCAATCTTGTGTACTACTATGTTAATTATCGTTAGATCGATTAACGGCTGAAAAATCAATTAAATAATCGATTGCTAACGAAAAAATATTGGAGTAGTCCATTCGTTTAGATGTACAAAACTCGCGGGAATCGGTTTCTAGATAATATTATATTTGAAAATCGTGCTTGAATATGCATTAGTGATCGTTAAATTTTCATTCATCCAAAAATTCGTACACAGAGCGTCAATTCTGTTATAAATTATTTGATAAAGCTATAAAATATATTTTCATTTTTATTTACTTTATTTTGTAAGCGTATTTACCTAAATCGTTAATTTTAAAGTTGCTTATTATTATTACGTTTAATGAAAATATTGTTTTAAATGAAACTAGAAAAAATTAGGTAATTATGTGTTTTAATGTAAATATATAGATGAAAACATGTATGTAGAAGTACATAAATTCTATTTATGTATTAAATTTGATATTGTTTTCAAAATTGAGAAGTTTGTCGTTTTATTTTTACATCTATTACGTATACCCTGCGGATAATGCAAGGATGGATCGAGAGGGGGGTCATAGGCCTAGGTCACTGTGGTTTTTAAATATTCTATATACTGTACTAGTTACTGTAGTTCAAACAGAGACGTTCGAGTGTCATTGATAGAAGCTCAACAAAAAAAACGCACCAATGGAGACAGAAATTTACTTTTGGTCCTTCCCTTCCCTTCAGTGCTGTTGATTGATCCTAGATATTGACATATAGCTGTAAAATGCTTAAAAAACGTTTTTTCATAAGATCGTTTTAACATTACTAATTTTGCAGTAATTGTCGATGTAAATATACCCGCGCATTCCCGAAGGAACCTGCACAGGTTGGAAATGTGATAAAAGTTCTCCAAAGAAAAAAAAAATAGCTTAAAGATACTCAAAGTTATGTCGAAATAATTTTGGACTGGATGCTCATAATTCATAATGAAAGGACTTTGTATACGGGTGTTTTGTGTCTTATATTGTTATTAGTATCTATAGAAACTTATCAATTTATTAAACACTAACATGTGGGCTTGTTCTACACTGCGCTGCGACCTATTTAGATCTTTTATCTCCCCATCTTTTGAATCTACTAATAGTCATTTTTCAAACTCGGTAATCTTAGTAGGACTACATATTTGTTCTGGCACCGCTAAAATGACGCGACTTTCCAGGACATTCTGGAACTTTCTAAAAAGTCTGAAGGTTTCTAAAAAATCTAAAATATTTGCGTCCGACATTACTTTCTGGCCTATTACCTTTTGACTATCGGTATGAGCTTATGCCCGACGATATTAGGTGATGATAACAAAAAAAGCCGTTTTAAAACATATCTACTGCAGCGCTTTCTGGAGACATATGACTGACTGACTGAAAACTAATATAGCAATCTGCTCTGAGATGATACCTCTATCCTGACTCCAGAGCGACTACCTAAGCCCCGCATCAAAATTTGCCCAGGCGTTTTTAAACGCTTTATAACTATAAAACCTAACAAACCATATCACAATCGGCGTATCTGTTTCAAAGAAATGCATCTACTGCAGCGCCTCCTGGTAGCTCACACCCACAAAACTTCTCTATGAACCTGCTAGCTGAAAACATCGAAGGAGAAGAAACGATGAAGCAAAGTTGTTAGTGTTGGTGAACTTTGGCTAAATAAATGAATTTAAAAAAAAACTTAATTTACAATTATACAAAAAACAGAAACCGTTATTGAAAAATTAGTTTAGAGAAATTAAAACATCGCAAAATTAAAGCAATTTAATACCGGAAGCTATATCTATATTAATAAAATTTTAGTATCTGTCTGTCTGTTTGGTCGATCTCCGAAACGGCTAAACCGATTTCAATGAAACTTTACAGACTCGCAGAGGGCGTTATCGAGAATGACATAGGCTACTTTGTTAATAATATGTTATCGAGGGTGATACAGGCTGCTTTTTGTCGGTCTGTCTGTCCGTTTGTCTGTCTGTTCCGGCTAATCTCCGAAACAGTTGAACCGATTTCAATGAAACTTTGCAGACGTGCAGAGGGCATTATCGGGGGTGACACAGTTTAATTTTTATGTCTATCGCTCTGTTCGAGCTGATCTCCGAAACGGCTAAACCGACGTCAATGAAATTTGGCATACTTGCAGAGGGCATTATCGGAGGTGACATAGAATGCATTTTCTCTGTCTGTCTGTCCGTCTGTCTGTTTCGGCTATACTCCGAAACGGCTGAACCAATTTCAATAAAACTTTTCAGACGTGCAGAGGGTATAATCGGGGGTGACATAGGCTACTTTTTGTCTGTCTGTCTGTCCGTCTGTATGTTCAGGCTGATGTCCGAAACGACTGAACCGATGTCAATGAAATTTGGCATACGTGCAGAGGGCATTATTGGGGGTGACATAGGATGCATTTTCTCTGTCTGTCCGTCTGTCTGTCCGTTCCGGCTAAAGTGAAATAAGTTGGTTTATGTCTGTGTGTTTGTCTGTCTGTTTGTTAGCGCTAATCGTCGAAACGACTGATCCGACTTTACTGCAATTTTGCAAACATAAAGTGGGCATTGTCAAGAGTGAAAAGCATTTTTTATATACATATAAAAAATCGTAGTGTCTGTTAGTCTGTCTGTCTGTTCCGGTTCATCTCCAAAATGGCTGACTGATTTTGGGACCGATTTGTGGGATAGCTATTCTTCATGCTAAAATGGCTAAATGGATTTTGATGAAATTAGGTACCTATAGAGATTTCTAAAGTAGTTAGGTAAGTTTCAGAATGTTCTAGAAAGTGTTCCAATGTTCTGGAGCGTCGCGTTTCTTTAACAGTCCCGGTACAACTGTGTAGTCTACGCGAGCGAAGCCGCGAGCGTAATGCTAATTATTGAATAAAATGAAACAATCATCAGGAAAAAAAATGAACGACAATTTTATTGTAAGTTTTTTAGATATCCGCAATGTTTAGTTACCAACAAATTTAATTTTGCCGGCCTTTAAATAAACCTTAATTATTTTAAAGTTCTAAGGTTGGAAGTGTAAAAATGCTGCGGACCCCTAAGTTGATACGTATCCGCGTAAGTACTTACCAGGATTTTTTTTAGTCTCATATTCACTCCTTTAGAATTTTCCTTTATCTTAGAATTAGCTTAGCTTCGAGTATTTTTTCACTCTAAACTGGATTAAGTGTGAAAATGGTTGTTGAATAATTCAATAAAATTTAATACCGAATTATTTTCTGGAACTTACTCGAATTTTCCAGCAATGTTTTTTGTATTAAAGCGACACATTTATTTTTAAAATAGCATTAAAACTGATCCATTATAACTCGAATTATATGATGATAGGCAGTCAGTCGTTCTACTACATTATATTCTATTTGAATAGATAAAAGCAACAATAAATTATGTTAATATTTAATTTAATTTTTTATTATATTTCTTTGTAATTTTTGGAGGCTATGCCCTCGAATAACTTGAGACTGGATCCGCTCTTAGGTTGATGTGCAAACTGTGCAAGGTAATAACAATTCAAAGAACTAGGTTAGTGTTACGATACGAGTACGTCTTACAAAAAATTTATCGTCAAACTTTCCGAATAATTTCCTCGCTGCGGAACTGGATACGATTTTTTTTTTCATAGGAAGTTAGAGAAGTCCTTTATGTACGTAGTTTCCTTCCTTTTAACACTGTCGTAAAATTATCGAAGTGGCTCGCAATGCTATTTCTTTATTTGGCACGAGCCAGGCTCGGCAGTTTCTTTCAATTTCCAAATTTCCGTGGAAAGTGGATGGGAAAATTATCTTTTTATTTATTATATAATTTGTGAAAACTTTCAAAAGCAAAGAATAAAGCTTAGACAATTGTCGTAGAGCCCTACGATTTTGACTACGTAGTTAGTAAATTCCTGTCGGAACTGTTTTGTATTACATTTCCAAAAATTACGAAATATGTTCATATTAAAACGAAAGTGGTCTCTTCTAATGAACTCTACGATCCGACCGACAACTGCACACATCCGAAACCTCAACAACGACGATATCTTCCATACCACGGTATTGGAAGATACGGAATTGATATTACTGGCGTAGACGTCACTCATTGTCATAATGAGTAATAGTGACAGGATCGCTGGAGGACATCTGAAATATATGTTATTAGTCGGCACGTAGTAAAACACGGACTGCCATTACGTTTAATGCAAAAGAGAGCGAATCAACATCTACCCACATATATTTCACCTCCACCCTTAATTAACCCTAACCCTTAACCCTAAGTAGACAATCTAATTCTATACTTATTTAATAATTAAATCTAATTTAATGAAGACCATATCGCGCATTACAATTTGCGCATTAGTCTATATCGAAGCCATATCTTTTGACTGGTTTTCGTACGCGTTTTGGTAGGTTTACAGTTTCTGGGGGAGCGGGGGGTTGTTCCTGCGCGGTTGTGCTCTCGCCTATGTGCTCTATTTCCGACTGTGCTACCTCTCGACTCGTACTGGGTATCGACATTAATTTTTCCGGTGTTTCCTTTCGCGATTCTAACTGTTCTGTCATATTTGTAGTCGGAGACGGTAAACTCATCAAATGTGATCGACGTAATTGATTGATATGTCTTTTCATAAGTTGACCATTTTCCCTGCTTACCACGTAATTTCGTGTACCTACCTTCTCTTTAACCTGTCCCTTTACCCATTTCTCCCCTATACCAAATTCCCGAGCCCAAATCGGTTCTCCTACGTTCAATTGTCGCCTCGTTCCTCCTGCGTAATCTACCTGTCGTTTTTGCGCTTTGCGTACTCTTTCCTCTTGCTCATTTGTCCCCCTCAATATATCCAATCGCGAGCGTAATGTGCGTCGTTGTAACAACATTGCCGGTGACGTGCCCGTCGAACTATGTTCTGTGTCTTGATAAGTCATCAAATATGCTTGTAAGGCTGCATCCAAGTCCACTTTTTCTCTGACTGCTTTCTTGACCGCTTGTTTGCATAGTTTTACTGCACCTTCTGCCGCGCCGTTGGACGCAGGGTGATATACTGGGGTAAAAGTTTGTTTGATCCCATTATTAATCATAAAATCTTTTAAATCTCGACTTGTGAACTGTGGCCCATTATCCGAAACAATTTCTTTTGGCAACCCAAACCTAGCGAATATTTCTCTTAATACTTTTATAACCGCCTTTGCTGTTGTTGTTTGCATGTGATATGCTTCTATCCACTTAGTTGATGCATCGATTAATATGAAAAACGTTTTACCATTGTACGGGCCCAGAAAATCCATGTGTAATCGACTCCAGAGTTCACTTGGATAAGACCAGGGTTGTGGTGTAACTCGTGGTGGTGTCATAGCTTCCGCGATGCATGTGGTGCACTCTCGTCCCGTGCGTTCTATGTCCGCATCAATTCCTGGCCACCAGACATAGCTGCGGGCCCTCGATTTCATTTTCACAATCTCCATATGTCCTACATGTAGCTCTTTCAAAATTTCCTTTCTTAAAGTTGTCGGTATGATCATCCTGTATCCCCACATGATGCACCCATCGTCTACATATAATTCATTTTTGCGTACATAATATGGCTTTAAACTATCGTCATCACATTGAGGTGGCCAACCAGATTGTACATACAAAATTACTTTTCTTGTAACCTCGTCGTTAAAAATACCTTTTTTGATGTCTTCTTTTGTTATCGGTAAAAAGTTCTGAACAAAATTGACATAGGTTTTATCTTCTTTAGTTCTTGGTTCTTTTCCTACCGGTAATCTTGACAATGCGTCTGCACTATTCCTGTTTGATGTTACATACTCAATGTCGTAATTATATCCCGAAAGTAAAACTGCCCATCTTTGCATTCTACTGGCTGCCATCGTCGGAATTCCCCCTTTTTCGCCAAAAATAGATACTAGTGGTTTGTGGTCTGTTCTTAATAAAAACTTACGTCCGTATAAATATTGATGGAACTTCTTAACGCCGTATATGATAGCTAATGCTTCCCTGTCTATTTGCGAGTAATTCCGCTCCGCTATGTTCAGTGCGCGAGACCCGTAAGCAATTGGCCGTTCTCTGCCATCTTCCATCACATGTGATATCACTGCGCCGATTCCCACTCCACTCGCATCTGTGGTCAGCACCAGCGGTAAGGTGGGGGAGTAGTGAACCAATACTTCAATGGAAATCAACGTATTTTTCACTTCATTAAAAGCCTGTTGACATGTTTCGTCCCAATTAAATTTAAAATTCTTTTTTAACAGGTCATATAAAGGTGCCAACATAGTACTTATATTTTTAACAAACTTTGCATAGTACATCACTATGCCGAGAAACGAACGTAACTCGGACACGTTCGTCGGTGGTGGAATTTTTTTAATTGCTTCGATTTTGTCTGTGCATGTGTGTACCCCTTCCCCAGTAATTTTATATCCTAGATACGTTACTGAATCTGCAAAAAATGTACATTTTTCTTTTTTAATTTTAATCCAAAATATTGCAACCTCTCTAAAACCTTGTGTAACGTGTGTATGTGTTCCTGGTCGTATTTTCCCGTTATAATGACGTCATCTAAGAAAACCCCTACTCTCGGCATGTCCATAAACATCTGCTCCAATATCCTCTGAAATATACCCGGGCTAGATGATAAACCATATATCAACCTATTATATCTGAATAACCCTCTATGTGTGTTAATTACGGTGTACTGTTTAGACTCCTCATCCAGTTCTAACTGCGCATAAGCCTGTGATAGATCTAGTTTCGAAAATTTCTGTCCCCCATGTAACTTCGTTAACAAATCCTCTACTCTCGGCAAGGGAAAACGGTCCACTTCTAAATACTTATTTACTGTTAATTTAAAATCGCCACAAATTCTTATATTACCGTCTGACTTGACTACCGGAACGATAGGTGTGGCCCAGTCTGAGGCTAATCTGTGGTCTGAGGTCTCTACTGGTGTGATGACGCCTTCCCGTACTAGCGAGTCGAGTGCACGTTCTACAGGTTCGCGTAGCGCATAGGCGAGAGGGCGCGCGCGCAAGAACACGGGGCGCGTGCCGGCTAGCACATGCAGGCCGACTAGTCCGCCTCTGAACCTCCCCAGGCCTTCCTCAAAAACTTCACAGAATCTGGAACTGAGATTTTGTACATCAAATATCTTGTTATTTCCATTATTTATATTATTACAATTTACCAAAGGTATGTTTATGTTTAATTCATACAGCCACTGCCGCCCCATCAAATTAGTTTTACTATTTTTGACTACGTATAAATCTAGTTGTTTACTTATTCCATTAAATGTAACAATAGGCTGGATTTTTCCTACCGGCTGTATTTGTTCCCCCGTATAATAAAGTAAAATTAGGTTACTGTTCAATAACGCACAATCAAAAAACATATTTTGATAGCAATTATAACTTATACATGAAATTGTACTGCCCGTGTCTAGTTCCATTTCTAATATTTTTTTATTAACGTTCAAGGTCACTAAATAAGGCACGTGTTTCTGCAATTTATTTTTAGTTCTAAAAGAGTAGTGTACCTCGCCACTATCCTCACTGTCTGAAAAGAGAAACTCCTCCGTAACATAATTGTTATTTACGCCTATGGTTGTCCTCTGGGCCCGTGTGTTCGGACACATCCTTTGCAAATGTCCTTGTTTATAACACACCCGGCACACGTAACTTTTAAACTTGCAAGTGGCTACATCGTGTTTCCCGCCACACACACGACAGAGCCTCTGTTGCTCATCTTCGCTCCTTGTAAGTGCTCTTGTTACGCTGGATCTATCCTGGTATAACGCGCTCCGCCCCGCCGCCGCCGCGGCCGTCGCCGCTGCCGGCCGCCTGACCGGGGCCGTTGCCGCCCTCGGCGCGTCCGCTGATCGCGGCCCACCGTATGCTCGCCACTCTCCTCGCATCGCTTGACAACTAGCTATTGTGGACCCGTCGTTGTTCATTGTTCGACCTTTCACCACCGCTGCGTTTGTCTCAGCCGCCTCCATTGCCAGAGCCAACTTCAACGCTTTATTAAACTTCAGATCCTCCTCCGCGAACAGTCTTTGTCTAATCGTCTCATTATGCAATCCACAGACTAACTGATCTCTCAGGCTGTCTTCCATCCAGTCCCGAAAATCGCAGTCCTTCGATAATTTACGTAAATCAGCTACATAATTTGCAATAGATTCGTCTTTTTGTTGTTTCCTTAGTCTGAATTTATATCTTTCCGCCAAAACGCTCGGCTTCGGTTGTAAATGATTTTTCATAATATTCACTAACTCTGTATAGCTTTTATTGGCCGGTTTCACTGGAGTACAAAATGTCACTAATAGTTCGTATGCTTTTCCACCCATTAAGGTTATCAATGTAGGTACTTTCAGCCCTTCTTTAATATCGTTTACCACGAAGTACTGTTCCAGCCGCTCCACGTACAAGGTCCACTTGTCCGTACTTACGTCGAACGGCCCGATCTTTCCTACCGGTGACATTATTATTAGTTACGCAATTTTATGCCGTGCTATTTATTATATTTACACGCCCGATTCACCTCGTCGCCAATGAAATATATGTTATTAGTCGGCACGTAGTAAAACACGGACTGCTCGCCATTACGTTTAATGCAAAAGAGAGCGAATCAACATCTACCCATATATATTTCAACATCAGCGTCATACCCGAAGAGTACGCCAGTAAAGTTCTCATGAAGTGGATTTAAAAATTAACATTAACAAGACGAAAATTATGTGAAATGTCCAGGTTGCACCCGCCCCAGTGGTCGGTGCGGCTTCTGCAATCGAATTTGTCCACGAATACATTTACTTAAGACAAACTATCGATTTGGTAAGTACAACTTCGATAGAGATGTCAATCAAAGAATCCAACGCCGCTGGTATTCCGATTTTATATAATATACCGCGTGTTCGGATGAACGTAGTCCAAACATAAAAAACGTGTAGAGTTTATGTAACTTAACAAAAAGTTTGAAGTAAGAAGATTGCGCAAACTAATGGTTACTGAGAAAAACTTGTTTGAAATTTCATTTTTAATACTTATTTTTTAAATTTCTTTTTTTTATTAGTTTGGTAAGCTCTACACACTTTACGAGTTTGATTTACGTTCAGCCGAACTTCCCGTATATCCGATACATAGATAAAGTGTATTCATTAAGTAATAAATTTGTACACCTCAAAGATTACCAAACTAAGTCAGCAAGGTGATAGCACTGATAGTGACAGTATACTACCTAATGTATTTTATTAAATGTTTACTTTGAATAAATGGAAATTAACAGTTCCTGGATACATTTAATTTTTCCGAAAATTTTACCTCCACTAATCAGGAAGTACCATTTTTAGGGTTCCGTAGCCAAATGGGAAAAAAGGAGCACTTATAGTTTCGCCATGTCCGTCCGTTCGTCCGTCTGTCTGTCTGTCTGTGGTTTTTCTCGGAATCTATTGGCAATATATAGATTAAGTGAAACGACGACATGAAAGAACGACTTAGTGAAATTAAGAAAAAAAAAATTTTTTTGGGATAGGTCGCCATAACTGAAGTAAAAAAAAATCATCGTAAAGTCTTAAAAATATCAAGGTTTCAAACATTTTTTTTATTTTTTAGATATGCACTCCTAAAGTCTTAATTTTTGTTAGAGTCTAGTGTCCCCCCCCCCCCTTTCTGACTGGCCTAGACTGTATTATTTAACGAGTAATAGATTAACTTATAAAATTTACTTTTATAAGTAAAAATTTTGTAAAAATTCCATAGAAACTGACAGCGTTCACCCAATATGTGAAAACTAGAAAGCTTATTTTCTTGACAATCGATACTAAAAGTCAAAGGTTCACTGTAATAAAATAAGTAATAAAAAATGTCTCTAGCTGTCAGTGCACTCATGTCATTACTTTTCGGATTAGCCAGAGAGGATCGAGCGCCTTTTAAATAACTAACGAAATAAAAATGAAATATATTTATACAATAATTCTTAAATTACATAATAATAACGATTAATGGTTAAGCTCGATTAACGTCGAGCTCGAATTTTTATATTTTATGGTCCGAGTCCGATTCGCACTTGGCCGGTTTTTTTATCAACTCTACCGCTACCGCTCTAAAGAGCAGAATACTTAATTTACTCTCTGGGGAAATTGCGAATAATGAGTTCAAGAAATATAACAATAAAAACGTAATAAAATTAAGTTCGCTCTCGCTGGACTTGCACATATCGAGATGTATGTCAAAGCGATACTTACAAGCAAAGACTTCAGTGATTAATTCGCCAACTTTTCACATCAGTCATATGATTTACAACATAATAATGGAGCCTTGAGAGTTGTTCGAGGTCTCAACGTCAATCCCGTTACTGGCTAACGCCTTGGGGTGAAAATTAATAGGTCACTACTGTTTGGCAACTTTATCAAGAGTATTTACAGATAATTCTGCCGTCTTGCGAGAAAATGGTACCACTGACATTTTACGTAAGTAATTGAATCAATTCATATACCTCACTCTTTAACTTTAATCAAACTTTTCAATATAATTATATCATGGCCTTCGAGAGAATGAGTTCCTGACAGGTTGTAATCGTATGGTTGATGCTTAATTTGTACCGTCGTCGAACAATTCCCGTTTTCAAATATTATTATCGTTTACATGCACGAATGACACGAAATTAAATTAAAAATTAGATTATTAGGTATGTCAACTCACAACAAACATGATGTTATAGCTATAAATTTCATGTGTCAGAAACGCATTCTCTCTACGGCCATGATATAGTATCTTCTACCTACTGTTACTACAAGAACCAAATATTAATATCATAATATATATCTATAGACATAACAATAAATTCTAGTAAAACTATTAGTAATAGTAAGATAAACGTATACGAATTTATTCTAAGGACGTGTTTCAGGCATTTATTGCTTTTAAGACCCGGGTCTCAATTTGCATCTAAGTTTATGCTTCGAATTCAAAGATTTTTAAGTCTTTGTTCTCGATACTACGCTTATTATAATAATGTATTTACTATAATAGATTGTAGAGAAGCGACGAATAAACGCAAAAAGTAACAAAAAGTAATTTAATTATAGATGAAAATTGAATATAAAAATGACGTATTGGTATTTCAACTATAATATCTTTACGTCATACTAATATTTCTCGTAAAAATAATAATAACACCATAAACTGTAAAATTCAAAATGTTATTGGTCTCTTTCTTTCTTTTGTGTAGCGCCGCGTAGGTCTCTCCTTCTAATATTAACAAGGCCCGGGCTATCCGGTTTGCTCGGATGGTTGGAAGTTGTGAAGTCTGCACGTGACAATTCCTGATAAGCCTCGAACAAACTTAAAAAACGTAGATCTGTAGTTTAGAAATGTGATGGGTCTGTAGTTCAACATTTTCTTTTTACACGACTGAGAGGGTGATGTTTTTCGAGTGTGTGTACCTATGTATCGGTGATCCATAATCCGCATCAAAATCGGCCAAGCCGTTTCGAGGAAACAATTCTAATGCAGCACCCTTGGTGGCCTGCAATTGTAAATTTCCTCCAAATATTACATATAATTAGGTGTAACTACTAACATACAAGAATTGATCATTTATATAGTGCCTTTAAGATTTTTAATTTGCAATTTTTCTAAAATGTAACAGAGCAGTTTGCTAGCGGTCGCAGTGATTGACTGAGCCGACCCGACGCCTACGTTCGTTAAGTGTAGTCTGTGGCGGACGGACAGAGGCGGGTGAAGGTGATTTAGTTTAGACTGTTCTGTGGTCGCAAGCTGGGCTGGCTGTGGAGAGTTGACTGCATGCCGTGTTGTTGAGCTGGAACTGATTTATGCTGTGTGGTAAATCGGTAGTTGTAAACTTGAAATTTGAGAATATACTTTTACAATAATAATAAACCCCACACAGCGCCATCTAATCCCAAAGTAAGCAAGTATTATGCTTGTGTTATGGGTTACTAGACAACTGATATATGTAGCTACTTAAGTATTCTTTTTAATTTATACATTTACGTGTATAAATATATTACACCCAGACACGGAACAAATACACATGTTCATGCACACAATTATTTGTCCCGGGCGGGAATCGAACCCGCGACCATTTGGCTGTGCAGTTAGGCTCTCTAACAAATCGGCCAATCGGTCAGTTTACCAGTACTGTCCACGTTTATCATTCATTATGTATAAATTATGTGATTTTAGAAGTTAAAAAATGAATTAAGTTGGGAAGAAAGTCTTTTTGTATTTGACCAGAAGAAATAAATCCAACGTTAATATGTTACTTTTACCATCTTAATAAAACTAAAATGTAATTACATATATAAAAATATAAATCTGACTATTCTAAATAACAAACAGCAGACAATAATAATAGTAATGTATATAAATTGCTAAAAATACAAACTCAGCGTAAAAGTTCCCATAACGCTCATGGCATTACCGCGTTGGATCGCTATGGCGAGCCTCTGCACCAGAAACAATATAATATAAATGCAAGGCGTTTTTTTTTTCATATAGGTAGTTTGCATTTAATTAATACATATATACTTTCGTTTTGTATGTAACTTGTTGCCATATTGTGGGTAATCCCATGATCCTGTTGCTGTAGTGATGGCTTGCGGTTAAAAAAATGCAACAAATAGTTGTTTTTCTCTTGATTTTAACCTTACGAAAAAAAAATTGAATATTTAACTTCTTTTAGGTTTCCATATCCAAATGTACCAACGGGAATCCTATTACTACGGTTCCGCTGTCCATCCGTTTGTCACAGGGCTGTAGCTATCGTCCTGAACCGTAATAGGTTGACATTTGAAATTTTCAGTGTGCATTACAATGGCTACTATTATAACAAATAACAAAGATAAAATAAAAATTTAAAAATTAAAGAAGGGTTCCCATACAAGAAATGCATTTTCTTTTCCGACCTTTTCGGTGATAGTGAGATCATTTCTCACACTTGAAATTTCCATGACGTATGTACTACTATTGCCACTATAACTACAAATGAACAATTAAAAATAAAAATTAAAGGCGTTCCCTATACGAGATAAGTTGACTCACACTTGGCCGGTTTTATATATTTGTCAGGATATTTGTGACATAAAAGTTCAAATTTATAACATAGAGTGACAAACTGTATTATTTTCGTATGAATATTCCAGCAATGTTTAATGCAGCAAAAATTCGTGGACGGCGTGGTTGACTGTACAATTATTATAAATTGTTTAATTTATAGTTAGATATATAGGTTTCATTGTACAATTTGTTTGTTGTCCTAAATAAAGAAAATTAAAAAAAAAATGTAAACTATATGAATGATAAGCTGTGAATTATTCATAAAGATAGTTGGATACCTAACTCACATTTGGTTGAAACTTAACTCACATTTGGTTGAAACTTAACTCACATTTGGTTGAAACTTAACTCACATTTGATTGAAACTTCGAATTTCTAATCAAGTTTTTCAATCAAATTCTTTGTGCATCAATTTTATTTATCTATAATAATTATGTGTAAAGTAACAGGGGATATACATGAGGATCTAAAATAAAACAATATATAGGTTTGATGTATTTGATATTCATCATAATGCATAGGTATTTTCCGATTTATAGGAATGACAGAACAGTAAAGCTTATTTACATAACATGTTACACAAGTAATACAAACATAATTCATATTTTGTTCAGTAATTTTAATTCAATTCAAATAATTTATATAATAATAAGCATTTACGAAGAAAAAAGGCAAATTTTAAAAGACCATAAAATCAGAAAGAACCTCTTGCCATGTCATAATAAGAGAACTTAAATTAGCCATATATAATGTATAATATAAAATATTTTATGTGAAAACTTCAGTGATTTAAAAGCAAACCTTTGTTAAAATATAAAGTAATGAAGAAATAAGAGATAAATATTTAAATATTGTTTAAATTATACATGTTGGACTCAAGCTGAAAACTGTAGTTTATCACATACCTAATTCAAAAAACGTACACACAGGCAGTCCCAGAAATCAACATCAAGACAACAACAAGTGATAGTGACAGTTATAAGAAAAATAAAAAAAATCTTAGTCGTGCCCTCTTCAAATTATAGGCACTAAAAAAATAGAGACACTGATGATTTTAGGCAGTTATGTTTTAATTTTAGTGTAATTTCATCATCATCAGCCTTTTTTTTTACCCACTGCAGGGGCTTAGGCCTCCCCCAGGGTGAGGAGGGGGGCTTGGAGCTTAAGTCCACCACGCTGCTCCACTGCGGATTGGGAACTGTAACGACCGCCATCTATTGACAGCGTCCGGGACCGACTGCTTAACGTGCCCTCCGAAGCACGGTGTCAGTGATATTGTGTACTTAAGTCAGAAAAACTCAATGGTACACGCCCGGATTCGAACCATGGCCCTATGGGGCTTTATAAATTTGAGACAGGTTCGTTGCGCTCTGAGCTATCACGACATTTGTGTAATTTACGGAAGGGTTATTCAGGGTTACACCGCAAAAAGAAATCACAGTACTTGAAAAATCGTCACAGTGCCAATTTTTTTGTGCCTATAATTTTGAAAGCGGAACGAATATAATGACCACCAAAAAATACTTTAATACCCTACACTCTTTTGCAAAAAAAAAAATATAATAAACACCAAAAAAATTAAGTCTAAAAATACAATAGTTTTAGCTATTTTAGTCACGACTGCACTTTAAATTGTATTTAAAGACCAAATGTAGTAAATGATCACCAAATCGTAGCGAGCAAATTAATGCACTATTTCTGCCAAGATAAACCACTATGATTGTCATAAAATGTTGGCACATAACCAAATAAGGTATAATGATGCCAAATTCAGCTTAAAGCAGTCTCCAGCTTAAAAGCCCCTCCCGCGACACCGCACCGCACGCCGCGGCGTATATGAAAACCCTTCCAGTATTCAGAACCCCAGTAGTTCTGAGTTGCGGGAGGGTTTACGAGCATTAATTCACAGGAAGTTACCTAAAACCATTCCGCTACTCAGCATTGCGAACGATCTGAATTCGGGTATGGTTTCCAGTGTGGGGCCGTCCATTAATCACGTGAGGCTTGAAAGGGGGGAGGGGTTTGACAAAATGTCACAAGGGGGGAGGGAGGGTGTAGTAAGATATCACGTGTATTTATTTTTTCAAACGCGTTATTTTTAAATCGAAAAGCGGCGTGTAGTGTACACCATTCGTTTATTATTTTTATACCAATCAAAAACAATCTGCAACTTTTCTGTCTAGACATTTTTATCACGGTCCTTAATTTCAGAATAAAATAAGATTATACTTTATACCCGTATTTAAGATAATATTCTAAAAAATTTAAGAATTTTTGTAGATTCTAATAACACACGTGATGTTGGGTATGGAGTGGGGGTAGTCTTAAACCTCACCATGTAGCACCAAAGGGGAGGGGGGGTTAAAGAATGCTTAAAAAAAGATCACGTGATTAATGGACGGCCCCTGTAGTATTCAAGACTTCTAACTTTTTGTAATTTTTCACTTCTTATTGTGTTACACATGTCATTTATCAATGGTCTATTTAGGAGTCTGTTAATCAATTTCCAATTAAGGTTAGGTTGGTTTATGTCAACGTGAGGAGCGAAGCTGAGCAGAGCGACGAACCATTCAGAAGCCTATTCATCAATTTCGAACTGGTTTTGTTTAGGTTAATGGTCTTAGGTTAAAGTCTGTTGATCAATTTCGAAAACAAAACTGATTCGAAATTGATGAACAAGCTTCTGAATGTCATGAAAATATTTGCATGCCATTTTAAATCAAAATGTGGTTAATATTTTGGTGGTCATTAACTATTTTTGGGTTAACAATGATTTGTTTGGAGTCATTTGCTTTAATAGGATAGGAAGATGTAAAAACTTTGGTTATAATTTCACATTAAAATGCGATTTTAATTTCGGTGGTCATTTACTATTTTTGACATAATATTTTACTACATCTGGTGATAAGTTAAACATAAGCCTTTTAAAAGTGCACAACCAAGATTTTTTTTTTAATTTTTCTTTTCTTTCTGTCTGATTTTTCTGATAACTGTCACCACTTGCCTCATGATCTGTTTCCGGCTTGACGTTGATTTCTAGGCACAGACCAGTCAACCTATAGACCACGCTTTAATAAACGTCAGTAAGAAAACGAAATCGCCAAAAAGTGGCGGGGTGCGGGGAGAGGTCAGCTAGTTTTCATTGGCTCGTTCAAAAATGACAATTTAATGGCTTCCAACGTGCTTCCAACTGACGGCTCACTAGTGACTTAGTTATGTAGTGTCACTACTTAGCCTTGGCGAATGCTACTCCCTGTCAAAGCGTGGTCTATAAGGTTGACTTGTCTGTGTTTCTAGGACACCGATTTATACATATCGAATTAATAGATTTTTTATAAAATTATGTACTATATACAATATGATCAAACAAAGCTGGGAGGCGCTATACGTCGAACGGCACTTACGGCAACTATAATTGTGAGACTTTGAACTTGCTCGCTGCATGCGCGCGGAGTGTAGTCCAATTAACATAATTACATTCTTGTACATTATTATAATGTATATACATAATTATATGTGATTATTTTATTATTTAACTAATCCGGATTTCCAATTTTTGCACTAGAGAAAATAGACCACAAAAATGACAAGTACAAATAAGCGAATGAGGTCTTTTTAGATCCCAACGCTGTCCATACAAATTCTAATTAAATACAATTCAAACATTTTTCCCACTGTGTAAATCATAAACAACTTTAAGAGATTCGTTGGATTTTTTATTTATTTATTTATTTAAGTGATGCAATATAAACTAATAAAATTACATGAACATGTTTTTATACTATATAAAGTGTCTTAGTCATCTTCCAATTATCATGAATGTTGTTGGGATGCATCGATGGATGCAATAGGAGACTGAGTAAAAATAACAAGTTTTCAACATCTAACGCATAATTACTTGACAATAGATACAAATGTATACATTTCATGGACTATTCAACAAAATTTTTATGCAAGTTATCTGCTCTCTGGTTTAGGTTTTGGTGGTTTGAAGCCACTTAACTTTTTCTTTTTCTTCTCTTTACTACCACCAGATTGGAAAGTTTTCCAACTTTCCACACGGTTTTGTCGGGATTCCTGAAATATATGAAATTTTTTTTTTATTACTTTGCACTACGCTTATGTTCAAGGAAACGTATAGGTACACGCTGCTGCATCTTTTATGTAGTAGCAAATTGCACAAGTAGGTATACAAAAATTTTAGAAATTAAAATATTTAAATAAAATTATAAATTGAAAACGACACGATTTCCCATCGAAAAACCCAGTGTTTATTGTTAACTCTGGCTGTCTTTGTATGGTGAATGGACAGCGGCTCCGCGACAACTAGCACAATAAAGTAGGTGATTGTGGCCACCGACCTTATTTGACATACGGGTAATTAGACGGGGGATCAATTGAGACTAAAATTGGTAGAATCGGACAACCGGAAGTAGTTGTTAAGGGTGCCCTTAGTTGGAAGTCGGATATGCGTCGGTGTTACATTTCGTACTAATTCGGTTTGTTCGATCGAAATGTCGTATAGAATATTATATTTCGGAGTTTTAAGCTTATTCAGATACAGTTGTGTTATTTTTTTTTCCGAAAAAATTTATTTCGAAAAATATTATCCAAAATATGTGTGTTTAGTTTATTCCGTTAAGTTCATTTCCAATGTTGTAAGAAGTTCGTGCGAAAGCAGGAGATCCGTTGATTTTTAGCTACTTTCATAGCATAATGTCATATGGCATTCTGCTCTGAGGAAAGGCCGCTGACATTCAAACAATATTTGTTCTGCAGAAAAGGGCTATTCGAGCTGTATATAAATTAAAATCTAGAGATAGTGTGAAGGCTCACTTTAGAGAAAGTAACATTTTAACAGTCCCTTGTCAGTACATTTATGAAAATATAATTTATGTACATACTTTCACTTACATGCTTTCTCTAGGGTGGGTGATAGCCACAATTTAAATACAAGACATAAACATATGTGATCGATTCCCAGGTTCAGACTCTCAAAGTTAATAATTCTTTCATGGGAAATTGTATTCGTTTTTATAATAAAATTCCTAAAGAAATGTTGAACTTAAATTCAAATCAATTTACAAAGCAAGTTAAAGTCAACTCGTGAAAAAAGCTTACTATTGTATTAGCGAGTATTTAAATGATAAGTACGCATGAACATAATTGTAATAGTTGTAAGCATATTAAAAAAAAAAAACAACTAATAAAAACATATATTTAAATAAAATAAACAGGGAGAAGTTTCTTGCCGGTTCTTCTCCTAGTTTTGGAACCGGTACCTAATCAATTCATTTTGACTTTCAATAAGTGTGTGTAAACATCTTATATTGAATAAAAACTTTTTGATTTTGATTTTTTGGCAAAATATTGCTCAAAAGATGGTAAAATAAGCTTTAAGAAGTTTTAAGTACTGCCAGTCGATTAACAAACGACTGAACTTGCCAAATAACTGCACATTTGAATATATGCATGACACTAAAAGCTGCACTTTTAATAATTTCAATCGATATTGACAATCTCTTTACACGAACACTAGACACACTTTTAAAATAGGATAAAATTTAAAATTATTATAACTGCTATGTGGTTATTCATTCGTGGTTAATCATTACTTCATAAATGATCATTACATTCAATTTAACGATTGAACAATCATATGATTTTTTGGGTAACATCCCTAGTGTTTAAAAAGAACCCGTGACTACCGACGTCACCTTGCAACGTCAACGTCCAATTTGTTTAGAATTTTTTTTTTTTGTATTAACACTGTCCACAAGTTTTTGGAACACCAATTTAATATTACCTCAAAATTTTTGGCCCACTCTTTCTCGAATGACATCTGTTCTTCTTGCTCTATTTCTGCTTCTCGCCTTCGCTTCCGTTCCTCCATGTCTCGAGTTTCCAAGTGCTGGCGTTTGCGTTCCATGTCCGCAAACAATTTCATAGTCATAACGTAAACAGCATGTTTGTACTTTTCAGGCTGGTCCTCAGGGATACCCTCAGATAGCCGGCCATCTTTACGTTGTTTCTTTCGCTTCTCCTCTATCTGTAATAGTCATTTAAATAAATTGTATTTATGGATCTAATTATTTTTATTATTACCTAGTAATAGTACAAGATCCCAATTTATCTTATTACCCCTTCATTCTTTTCCCACCTGACATATTATTCATATAGTATAAAATATAATATAAATATTACTAAGGAAGGTCAGCACCCTAATTTTGGTCTGAGTTATTATAGTTAAAATTGTTTTTTTTTTCTTTTAAATAATTAGAACAACTATTTTCCTAAGTGTTACTGCATACTCCAAAACGTATAACTTACAAAGTACCTATATTGAGACTAAGAAAAAAATATTAATTAATATTACTGTTCTAATGGGAAACAATGTTTGATTTTTAACAGAACTCAATTTTTTTTATTCATTTTTGAATATTTTTATTATTAATCTAAAATAATTATTTTCATTTTTGTACAGGGGTAGCAGAGCATATATGCCGTAGTGTTTTTTTTTTCTGTTGTAGTGTCGTATCAACTTTTCGCGTGGAACATGTGGATTAGATTTAATTCGATTTAAACATAGTTATTAATGTAAATTCATTCTACTTTGAAAAAGTAGATAATGTATACATAAAAGCAAACTAAGATATTTCTTTGCATACTTTATTGATAACTTCTACCTAACTTTACATCATGCGTGTGGCGTTGATGTGGGGCCGCCCGGCCGCTTGTTGCGCGATAGTTTTTATTTCGCGATAACTCATAAGATATTAATTTAAATTGTATGGTGTGAACATAGTGATAGAAAAGAGTTCTGAAACGCTCATCTCCATACAACGTGTGCGCTGAATGATGTGCCACGACGATGCGCGTTCCTTTTCACTCTAGCCCGTAAGTCCGTCTCACTCGCGCGCGCGAAAACTGCTGGTATATATACGCCTCGTAACGTACCTGACGAAATACGTGTTGTGCTTACACTTGATCAGTCCTTACTTTTTCATATGTCAATGAGTGTGAAGAGCAATCACAATGTGTATAAAATGCTGAAGGTAAATAACGTATTTAATTTGATACGGATTAAAATTGTATCCGTATAAATTACTTTCCAATTACCACATCACATGACACCTACCACATTCTATGACTATCCATAAAAGATAGACATATGACATAGTGGACTTTGCTTTACTTCTATTCTTCTTTGCTAATTCTTCCATACATTAATAATAATAATAATACATGGGACTTCCCACACAGCGCCATCTAGTCCCCAAGTAAGCAAGTACTATGCTTGTGTTATGGGTTACTAGACAACTGATATACATACTTAAATATATACTTAATTAAGATATAAATATTCTTTATTATACATATATAAATATTTTTGCGGAGACACCACATGCATATAACAACCAAGACCCGGTACCCGTATCAATATTCATCATATTAATACTGACCCGACCTGGGATTCGAACCCGGGACCTCCAATATTATTATCTCAAAGGGATTAGACAGCATTTTCGATGAAAGCTCCCAGTCGGTTTGATTTTTTCCGATGGCTTAAACAAGAATCATATTTCAACTAATTTGCACAAAACTTTAATGAATTATAAGCATATAAAAACCATTCAGTAGTTTATGAGTTTATCGCGTTCAGACAGACAGACGTGGAGGAGGACTTTATTTCTATAATATGTAGTGATTTTAAAAATTTACTTTCTACTTACTCTCAAATTTTATTATACTGCACCTCAGTCAAATTCACATTTTATGTACATAAAAATTAACTTCATTTTGTCCCTGGTTATTGTATGACACTTTAATGAATATTAAACAATATTCATAGACAAAATCAAAGGTACCTGGACTATTCAAATGATAAATAACTAGATAGAATAAGAAATATGTAACCATATTTAATTAATAAATACGTAATAAACTAACCATGTGATCAGTACGTTCTTTTGCTTCCTGATATATATCCAGACAGCTTTTACGCGTTTCTTCATTCTCTAATGTTTTCCAAGCCCTATTTATTATTTCAAATGCTTGCTGAGCTCGTTCTAAATCATCCTGAAATAAAGAAAGCATAAAATAGCATGATAAAAAAAACTGTTTATTGTTTTAAGTGAATATATAGCCATTAATTTAGTTGGACATCAGATTTATTGGTCAAAATGTATAACTCTGAGTAAGAATATACACTTTTAATAGTTAATTTTAGTCTTCCGTTCTTACCAAGTGCTAGCGCCGGGGTCTGTTTCTCCAATCTCATACGTTCTCATCTGTGGATAGAAAGGAAATGTTGACGGGCATAACCGTCAAGAAATAGCGATACTACACTAGATTTTAAAATTTTTAATTTAAAAAAACATAATCCACTAAAAAAAAATTTAAGCCAAAGGTGAGTGAATTATTTGGCTTTCTTTGGTATAATATTGATTTTATAAATATTTCTACAAATCTGTGCTAATTTAGTAGGTAACATTAAACACAAAAATATAAAAAAAATTACATACCATATTTTTATCTGGATGAACTAAAATCGAAAGTCTCCTGTATTTCTTTTTTATTTCGTCAAGTGTGGATTCCGGATCCACTTGCAATACTTCAAAAGGATTCAAATTAAAATAAGTAGAGCCACGTCGTAATAATCGCTCAATTTGTTGTTTCGGAGTCAAAACAGCATCTCTTTTTTCAATTTCTTTAACCTTAAATTAGTTGAATATTTTATTTTATATATGTAGTAAAATCATTGTCATCAAACAGTAGGTACAATTGACGACGCCCAGAATAATTTTAAACCGTAACTACAATGGTTGACTGAAAGGTACAAGGTCAATATATACCTAAATATGATTAGGTACACTGTTAATTTCGTATGAAAACACATAGTTCGTTAGATGTCTAAATAGTATTTCCATATTTATTTAACGATCGGTGGATGTTGCGGAACAGCAAAAATAAGCGTCGTTACCTCAGTGTAAAATTCTTTAAACGACTCCTCCTTCGCTGTTGACGGCTGAGACGACATAATTGCTGATTCTGAAATATTTTTTTGACTTAAATCACAGCTTTTTAGACTTAAACGATACACAACTACGATACGAAAAAGCTGTACAAAGCCACACACTTCTCAAGAGACTCCATTTGTTAATTCAATTTGATTCAATCGAATTCAATCCAATTAAATAGTCAACCGTCAACAAATTTCGCTTCCGGCCATGGACGTAATACCTAGTCTTTCGGCACAGGGGGATGATTCGTGTACTGGCGTACTGCTTGACTTTTAGTCACATGACATGAGCTCATGAGACAATTTCAATAAAACTTATTTTGTTTCTAGTCATAACCGTAATTTTGTATCAAGCAAGTTGGTATGTCTCATATGATTCTCGAAAATTGTAATGTTTTAAATGGCTTTTGAGAATACAGAATTACGTTTTCGCTAGAAAAATATTGATTTTTATCGACAATGTCTCATGAGACAAAAGGTCAAGTGGTCCGAGAATCATCCCCTAATTCTTCTTCTTCTTAGTTAATGGCGTTCTCTGCATATAAAGCGATTTCGCCAGAGCCGAGTATTCTGTTCGTATTTTTAATAAAAAATAACAATAATAGGCAGCGTAGTACGGTTATTATGGAGCTTTTTCAAAATATCGCCAAAAACCATGACGTTCCATGTGCGCCATTTTGAAAAAAAAACTCCACCCCTAGTTTGTTTCGGTGTCAGCCAGTGTCAGCGGTGCAGCGATCAACTGTAATTGCAGTGCGCCCACTTTTAAAATTGGCTTTACCTTAGAAGTGGTGGCCACTGTACCCTAAAAATCAAATGAACGCCATAGAAGTAATACAGTAAATCTAGGGTAAAAATTAAAATACAACTTTTTACCAACTTATTTGATTATTTGATTTTTTTTATGACAATTTTACAGCCATTAATCATTCACTTTAACCAATAATCATTCATTTTATTTCTTTCATTTTTTTTTATTACTTTTAGTTTTATTTTATTATAATTTATCAAATAATAAAAAAAACGCATCTAACATTGAAGGTATACGTTTTCAATTAGTGAAAATGACTACCACTATCACTTATTTTTGCTATTTGAAAGCGGGCACCTACATATTTAAATACTTAACAAACAAGTAGGTACGAGTAAAACAGGTTTGTACCGGCCAGTACTGGAAAGTGCGGGCATGGCTTGGCCAATAACTTAGGTATTATAACATTTTGACTAATTAAGGGCAAATGTAAAAGGATTACTTAGATAACGCCATGAACCAAAGCTACCGATTACGCTCCAATTAACTTTACGTTTAACCGATTACACATAACAGAACAGACAAACATAACATTTTACCCTAGAATAAGGCGAAATCCGTTGAAGTGGAAACACTGCTTTATTGTTTTGTGTCAAAACTGTAGGGGTCAACCATGGAACTAATATGTACTACGTACAACTGGAATGAGCTCTACGAAGAAATTTCGAGGTCCTAGAAATTTGACCTTGAAAACGAATTAAAAAGATTAAAGTAACAAGGACATTAGTGGGTGCCATATTGTCTCATTCTGATTAGGGTGACAAAGTTACGTAGGATAAATAAGACCATAACAGGAACTTTTTAATTTTCGACTAACATCGAACAAAACTCTCTAAGCCTATCTTAACCCGTGACACTAAAGTAAACTTTTTTTACATGAGTATAAAGATTTCTGTATGTCCGTGTCAATAACCTATTCGTAATTTAGTAAATTAGAACCTTTAATTCGAACATTTGTCAAAATTGGTTTAGCAGATTTCAAATTAAAATGCTACAAACATACATCAGTATAATTATGGAGTATGGAGTATAATTATGGAGCATTATGAACAAATAATTTTAATATTTATAAGGGATCATAAAACACGAACGTAAGCACTGAAAATGAGGTCTCGCGTGGCCACCGCGTAGTACAACTTGCGATAGCATCAAAAATACTGGTTGGATTTGTACGAAATACTGTTAAATCATCAAATTTACAAAAAATAAAATAAACGGCAGTAGCCCGACTCCTATCCACCTCGATAGAAAAGTAGAAGCAATCAAACAGAAGTTCAAGAGAGCTAGTCACTAAAAGCTGGCAACCCGCAGAAAATATGATCAATCGACGGAGGCTTCTCACCTAAGAAATAAATTGTGAAGCAGTTAGTAACTCTAAAAATCAAAGCTTCAAATATCGATATCTCAATCACCTTAGTAAATTAGCTGCATGCTCCCTTTATGTATAATACCCTTTTGAAAACAAATCTCCTATTGATTACAGAAATAAAGCTACCTAGAATGTGATTCATAATTGGATGGCTGACCGCCTTTATTTACAAAATAGTTAAATCCCACAGAAGTAAAGATCCAAGTGCGACAAGTTGCGTAGGTACTTTTGCACGCCGAAGCCCTCAGAACTATCACTCAGAAAATATCCGTTGAATCCCAATGAGCCTAAACACGTTATTAAAAAGGTCAAGGATTCTATAGATATATATGTTTGAAATATATTTCTCATATATATTGTCGCACTTCACCGCCTTGAGCGCACGTGGGAACTTGAAAACCTAAGTTCGTACAGGCAACCAAGCTCCTTTCTTTCCCGAAAAAACCCAACAATCTCAAAAATTCCCAATGGATTCCAAATTCCAAAATGGATTTAAAAGACTCTAGGTACCGAAACATTATTTCTAGGGCCGAAATGTCTCAAAATTCAACGCTGGTGCGAGACCTAAGGATCTCAAATATTAATATGATGGCAACATTCCTTTCGATTGGCACCAGAGATACGGACAGATTCAATACCCCATCGAAATCACACACACAAGTCTCACAAATGCATTTATGACGTCAAATTCATTACCCGTATGGTGTCAGATCTGTAACTAGAATGACGTCAGATATTATAACTAAATTATTTTCGTACTTTAACGAAAAACGTTTCTCTTTAAAACAATACATAGGTTTCCATCTTTCATATTCATTGAAATATTTGGTAATCTATTATTTCGGCCACATCATAGGCAAAAAAGGGCAAAAGGCAACTACCAAAGTATTATTATAAACTAATCTAAACATTATGGACACCTTAGTATTATGACGTCAAAAACTTCAACTTTGACAAATGTCAAAATTCCCCAAATTCTTGTTTCAGTTGCCAGCATAAAACCATAAATTAAGACTTTCGTTTTAAATATTAAAAAATATTTTAACAAATATGAAATATACCATAACAAGCTTTAAAAATACTATTATCATCCGCATACCAAGATATATTAAAAACCAGAAGTCACAAAAAATAGAGTGTAAAATAGTGTATTACTATCTATTTCTATAAATATATATTAATAATTTAGGTCTAAAAAAAATAAGTTTCCTAGAAAAAAATCTACAGATTTCGCTCTTCTCGCAATTATCGGAGGAAATTGAACAAAATTGTACGACAAAAAATTTTCAAAGAAAGTTATGGACCGATTTTCGATGTGCTACCATATTCAGCCACGCAAGCTCTTGCATTTTTTGACGCTAGTGTTTTCGTCTACCTTTATAACTTCTTGAAATAAGGCCGAATCTTACTTTCTAGGGTAGCTAATCTGATAATCATTAAATGAAAAGGGCACATGCTCAAGTCAGGGTTTTCGACCGTTTTTAAAATTTTATTTTTCAAACTTGTAGACAATCTACCAGTCTCGGAAGGTTTTTTATTTTTTCGATATTAATTCTTCCGTTTTTGAAACAATCAACTTTTTGTCCGAAAAATAGGGAAATTTCGACTTTTTCACCGTTTTCGATTTTCCGATAAAGTTACGAACCGATTTTAGAAAATTTAGTATCTTACAATGCTCCGAAAGCTCTTGATTTTTTTGCCATCACTGTCTTTTGTATATTATCATAAATATTGGAAATATAGGCAAATTTATTACACTCCTACACGAAAACGATCTAATAAACATATTCATTGTTACAAAAAGTTTTTATAAAAATAATGATTAAGTATGAGTCATCGTTTATTCTGACAAGCGGAAATATGTACTATGTATTTAGGTAATATATAATATGTATGTATATGTATTTGATATTGTGAACAAGATGAAAATAAATCAAAGTTACCAGTCGATTTTGTTATCTTTTATTGTAATAATTACTGTACTTACTCGAGATTGAACAAAATCTGTACCTACGTTATGGAGAAAAATTGACCTTATTTTCGGTTTCAACACACTAAAAAACATTAACAGTAGATGATATTATCAAATCAAAATTCGAAAAAAAAAATTTTTTTGTAGACCTGTGTTATATTAATATTTTGCTAATAGCTTGTCATCCTGCGTTGATGCTTTTTAGGTACGTTTCTTTTTCATTTATTATTAATTCTTGCTTAGTCAAGGGCTACTATAACTTTGCGTTAACGGATACCCAAATTAAGCTAAATTACGGTACCTAAATAATGTTTAAAAAGATAACAAAATAGATAGAAATAAAACTACAAAAGAAAACAGAAATAAAGTTGTTTAGTAAAAACAAAGAATCGACTTTTTTGATTTGCTACAGCTTTAAATTAAAAGAACTGATTTCGATAATTCTTTCACAGTATCTACCCTAAGTTATAACATAGTGACTAAACACAAAAATTATCAAAATCGATTCAGAACTTTCAGAAATATTAACGGCCAAACGTGTATAAAGTCCTATTGAATTAAGTCAAAATATTTTAAAAAGTGATATTAGAACGCGATGTGAGCAATCATGGCATTGCTTCGCAATGCTATTATGTAACCTTTATAGGCAGTGGCCTAATTAGTGAATTACCTACCCTAAAAAAAAGTGTTCATCAATAGTCAAGCAATGGATGACCCCCATAATAAAAACGAGAAATGTGAAGAGGAAAAAATATGCGTCTCTGACTTCACCTCCGCTCGGCGACTGTGTACAACCAGCGACGTGAAATAGCAGCTCGGATATGGAACGGCCATAGTGGCGTATTAGACCAGCTGATTTCGATAATTCTTCCACTGTATCTACCCTATGTTGAAAAATAGTGACCAAATACAAAAATCATCAAAATGGATTCAGAACTTTCAGAAGAAGTGATATTAGAACGCGACGTGAGATCATGCATTGCGAAGCAATGCCATTACCTAACTTTTGTAGGCTACTAATTACCTACCATAAGAAAAATGTTCAAGAGTCGAGCAATGGATGACCCCCATAATAAAAACCAGAATTATGAAGAGGAAAACATAATGCATCAGCGGAAATTATAGATCCTGTATCGTAATTATCATGACGCATAATTTTTTATTCCTCAATTTCCTCATAATAAAATCTTAATTCACCATAGTACTTTTCCCAGTGTAGTGGTATATTTCATGCTAGCCACACAGAAGTGGTGTAGAAAGAGATAGTTAGGCACCCGGTTACTTCCCTTTCGCACTTTTTTTTTTAATCACCAGTTTACGTATGACCACCCTAATGTTAGAGAGAGCTCCTTCCAGTTGTACGTAGTACATAATAGTTCCATGGGGTCAACTGAGCGATCAACCTACGCGATACGACAGTGCTTCCATTCCACTCATGGTTTCCACTTTCAAAAAACCGTAAATATTGCCAATGTTCAATTAATGTTGACGCTGAATTTCTTTGATTGTAACTGGTTGATTAAATGTAAATCCGGTAAAAATATTGGTTGCTTTCGTTTTCCCTTGGTGCTTATTTCGAGATGTCTTATGATGGATGGACTCATTTTCATACACAAAGTGGGTCTTCCTAACCCCAACTGACCTCAATCGACTCTCCATAACCATAGAGTTATTTATTTGACTTTAGATTCAGTCAAAGACAAAGACACGTTAAAAGATAATCTGTGTCAAAGATTTTCGTTGATTTTTGTGTATATTCACTTTAATCTGTGTTTTTCACGTGTTTTTGTGGATTTTGTATTTGTGAAGTGATTGGGTTGCTTTTGTTCAATTCAAAGTTTTATTTATTGAATTGTTTCTTGGCGAAATTGCTACAGGCAGAAAACGCCATCAACTATAAAGAAGATTTGATTCATTCGTCCATAATTATTTAATTATACCACCGTTCACCACATCAATACGTAATATCGTAAAATGTTTTCGGAAAAAGTCGTACTAATTACTGGTGCAAGTTCCGGCATCGGTACTGAAACTGCACTGGAGTTTTCGAAAAACGAGGCAAGCTTGGTTATAACCGGGCGAAACAAGGAAAACTTATTGAAAGTAGCTAAACAATGCGAAGAGGTTTCTCCAAAATATTTACAACCCCTATGCATAATCGCCGATATGAACAAGGAGGCTGACGTCGAAAATATTATCAAGAGTACTATTGATCGTTATAAGAAATTAGATATTTTAATAAACAACGCCGGAGTAATGGAGCAAGGATCTATTGAAAATACATCATTAACCCAATATGACGCCATTATGAATACGAATGTCCGTGGACCATATCATTTGACAATGTTGGCTGTGCCATATCTCATTGAAAGCAAAGGTAATATTGTGAATATATCTAGTGTGGCAGGCGTTCGGTCATTTCCTAATATTCTTGCATATTGTATTTCAAAATCGGCAATTGATCAATTTACTAAATGTGTCGCTCTTGAGCTGGGCTCTAAAGGAGTTCGTGTAAATGCTGTTAATCCAGGAGTCATAAAAACAAACATTCATTTACGAGGTGGTATGGATGATACAGAATATGAAGCCTTTTTGCAAAAATGTAAGAAAACCCATGCTTTAGGAAAATATGGTGAACCGAAGGAAGTAGCTTCAGTTATTTTGTTTCTGGCTAGTGATGGAGCTAGTAATATCACAGGTGCTACCTTACCTGTAGATGGAGGTCGTCATGCGATGTGCCCTCGGTGAAAGCATTAAATACTATGTATGAATAATATCTAATTGTTATTAAATTGTTGTTATTGAGTTCCTTGATATTTTATTGAAATATGTATAAACAGGTTATACATTGAAAATAAATTTATATTATATAAAATTTTTAACATTTTATTAATGAGATTTTATAAATTACTTAATATCATAAAATTTATTTATTCACAATGTGATGGACATCACATAAAAAACTGACATCAAGTCACAAGTGTTTTTTATCAACTGTTACATTATTACATTATATTAAGAAACCATCAGCTAGTTTTACAACATACTAAAATTATCAATAGTTTTGCTTCATTACATATTAAATTTTACATAATCTCAATAAGTATTTTAGATTTTCTACACATTTTATACTTTTTAGATAATTCACTTTTTCAGTTGTTTTTAAACAACTTCAAAAAAGAAGAAGATTTCTCAATTTGACCGTATATATGTTTTTTATTTTTTTTTAAATTTCACATAAGCACAGTAGACTCATGTGGCTTTTTGCTTCCACTTCAATTTTTTCTATATTCTTACACCTCACTGTTTGTTTTATAGCCATTTAACTGTTGATTGCATATTCTATCGACCAAGTGATACATTAAAGCACTGTCTTCTACGTGTTAATAAAAAAGCGCAAAACCTAAAATTCGTTTGTTCAAAATCGATTTCACTAATAAAAAATAGGGGTCAAATTTTAACCAAAAAATTATTTATTTTACGTCGTCTTTAATCTTTACTTAACTCTAAGAGGCGAATGAACTATCTACATTAGTTACTAACACACTCAAACATGTCATGCACACATTGGATTCTTGCAATCAGCATGTGAAAGGTCATTACGTTTCCAGAAATGCGTAAAAAAGAGATAGCAAGTGCCTGAGGCGAGGGGCGTTGTTGTGGACAGCCATGGACAGCACGCCAAGCGGCAACGTCGCACTAGATCGCGCGTAATTACCAAAGACTTATTATTTACTTACAAGCCTTGCCATTAGATTTGGCAACGTCGCATTATCTGTCGCCATGTAGTCCGTTTTACTTCAACAGCTAACAAGATTTATGTCATGAGTTAATAATTGAAAATATGGAATTTAAATAACTAAATATGATGTGTCGTGATAGCCTGAACGCAGTGAACCTGTTTGAAATCTATAAGGCCATGTGGCCGTGGTTCGAATCCGGGCATGTACCAATGAGTTTTTTCTGACTTAAGTACATTAACTATCACTGACTCTGTACCTTGGAGAACATGTTAAGCAGTCGGTCCTGGTTGCTGTCAATAGATGGCGGTCGTTACAATCCGTCATCCCGCATCGGAGCAGCGTGGTGGATTTAAGCTCCAAACCCCCTCATCTTGAGGGAAGGCCTAAGCCCTTGCAGTGGGGTATAAAAAGGGCTGATGTAAGTGGAAGTTGTAGATCAACCAATTACATAAATATCTGAATTTTGGGTATATAAAATACTGCATTACGCCGGCGCGGACAGACGTTACGCCCTTTTTTTATTTGGACTAACATGTAAGCATCTATCGATGCATTATCTCGTGCCGAAACGAGATAGCTTTATGTGTGACATATAGAGCTGTCTCGTTTTAGCTTCGGTATAAAATGTCATTGCTTCGATTACGCTTTGTAGTTATTTTCCGCTGTTACCATTGTTCTCATTCCCCTCACACTTTTACACTCATCTAACTACTGGCTTTCGTCCCTCTCTTATGATATGCACGGATTCTTTCCCGCTGTCATTCCCACTTGCATTACCATTTCACACATATATCTTATAGCGTCCCCACAGAGCGTCCCGCTCCGGTTCTGCACGGGCTCTTACTCTCCCCTTCCCCACCGTAACCCTCCTACCTTCCCCGCCCGTTCCCCTTCACCGCCGCTCGACTGTTTAAAAGGTATTTTTCTATCCTCAGAAATAGATTTTTCTCTGGATGAAAGGTACCCTATGTCATTTTTTGTACCCCTGAAAACGTCTATGCAAATTTTTGTGATGATCGGTTGAGTAGTTAATGCATGAAAGCGTAACAGACATACATACAAACAAACGAACGAACAAACAAACTCACTTTAGCATTTATAACGTTAGTTAAGATTTATAGCGACTCGCCGGCAGCTTCGCTCGCGTGGTATTTGTTTCTCATAGGATTCACTTTTTTACATGAGTCTTATATCATTCCCGCTCTCCCACCCTTTCCTGTTTTCGTTCTCGTCACACAAATATTCGTCCGAAGTGTAGGGATGGGAGAGGAAACGAAATTATTCCTGTTGCCACTATCGTTTCCGTTCCTGGCCCTGGTCCCGTCCCGTTTTCATTTCCATTCTCATAAAGCAACGTGGGTGGGGATGGGGGCATGGGGCTTACAAAACTATTTCTTTGGCGTTCGTATATCGATAATATACACATTTAAAACGATCCTATTCATAATAATAATAATAACCGGGACATCCCACACAGCGCCATCTAGTTCCAAAGTAAGCAAGTTTTATGCTTGTATTATGGGGTACTAGACAACTGATATACATACTTAAATATTCTTTTTTTTATAATACATACATACATATATAGATATTTTTACACCCAGACACGGAACAAATAGACATGTTCATGCACACAAATATTTGTCCCGGGCGGGAATCGAACCCGCAACCCTCAGCTCCGCTCAGCTTATCATCATCATCAGCCCATTTTTACCCCACTGCAGGGGCTTAGGCCTCCCCCAGGGCGAGGAGAGGAGGGCTTGGAGCTTAAGTCCACCACGCTGCTCCACTGCGGGTCGGGAACTGTAACGACCGCCATCTATTGACAGCGTCCGGGACCGACTGCTTAACGTGCCCTCCGAAGCACGGTGTCAGTGATATTGTGTACTTAAGTCAGAAAAACTCCTATTAAAATTCGACAAATATTACAAAACCTGCAATTACACAGGCGAAGCGGAGGCAAGCGTCTGTGATATTGATACCAATTCAATCACGCACATATAGGGGTATTTCATATGGGTTTTTTAGCTTTAGGATATATATTAATAACATTTTTTAGCTTGCTATTTAAAAAAACGGTATCAAAACCGATAGGTACTCCCATAGAAATTTTTCACACTCCCCGTTTTCTCTACACTTAAAAAGTGAAAATTCAAAAATTCTGAAACACGTCAATATTTATTTATTCTGTTATTAAAATGTTCATATTTCTAAATTCAAAGAACAAAGACTTGCATACATTTCCATTCCTCCGCCATTTTCCCCCTTAAAGTCATATATGGCTTATCATTTGTACAATTACATGTTCTTATTACGTACCAAAATTTCCATCAAGATCGGCAAAGCCGTTCTTGAGTTATAAAAGGGAATACCGACAGGCAGATAGACAAAAATTTTGAAAGTGGGACATTTGAAGTCAGTGAGTTAAAATTAAATATCTATTATAGAATTCGCAAAAAAAAAATATGTACAGGCAGAGCCAACAGATTTATATAGTAGTAGGTATAGATAGATTCATCAGTAAATAAATAGACTACTTGACATAGTTAAGAAAAGTGATTAAAACTGATAAAAGTAACTACAGTAACAAATTGTTAATGATCTGTGAAGTATAATATTACACTGATAAATATATATACATACATATATATATATATATAGGTAATTAAACGTGTAACGATAATCGTAACCTAATTTTGTGAAGATTTGAATTAGATTAGATAGGGGTAACCTTTCGTTCGCCGGGGTAATCTTGTAATTTTTACGCATCGTTCCATATGATTAAGCAATAGAAATTCTTTTAAAATTGGAGGTTTTAGCTAGAAATTGCAAAAATAATTTTTCTTATTACTAGTAATTTCTAAAAAGCATGGAAAATATAAGTAAAATTATTTTGTTGTCATAACTTATCCTATATTCTAACGTGTACCAAATTCATTAGATTAACCCATGATTGATCAGAGATTAACCAAAGAAATAAGAACGGGTGCTACATGTCGTGTGTGCTACAGTGTTCTCACAAATTAAAATCTAAGTTATTTGCGCATAGATATGATTAGCGTAAATGGACAACTTTTAATTTTATTTATAAAATAATATATTTTCGTAATGTATAGATCGCCTCAAAGGGTCTGGCTTAGGCGGGGAAAAGGGCGTCATCACCACATATTATAACATAAAGTCCCCCGTCGCGTCTATCTGTCTGTCTGAACGCGATCAACTCAGAAACTACCGAACGGATTGGCATATTATTGACACCAATGGATAGAGTGATTCAAGAGAAAGGTTTATGTGTATAATTTATTAATGTTTTGTGGAAATTAGTTGAAATATGATGATTATTGTTGTTACTTAATGGGAGGTGCATAATCAGTTTTTCTTTCAAGGTGAGAACGTTTACATTTCTCAGTGAAAATTAGCTCTGTGGACGTTCCCGACTTTTTTCTTCTTAAAATAAACGGTAATTTCTTTATGGACAGTATTTTTAACTGTCAAAGACGGATATGGCCGTCAGATTGGCCAACCAAACGTATTGGTTGGCCAACCTGACCTTTAAACTTTAAACTTTAGCTTAACCTGAATTAAAAAAAAAAAAACAAACAATGCATGCATTTCCATACATTTTCTCTGCTTTAGAGCAACAAAGTGCCGCTTTGTGCTGGATATGTAGTGCATTTATGATAGAATTGCAGCATAATTGGGAGAAGAAACTTTTATGGACTATTGGATTTGTATTGGATACTAGTAAAGTAATAGGAGATGTCCTACTTTCACCTTTCTGCTCCAATTCATAGTTCCGTAGATGAAAATGTAGGTTTAATCTATAATATAATAATCGTACTTTATAGATCAGTATCAATCAATTATTTTTATCAATTTTAATCATTTTTCAACTAGGCCAAGGGCTCTAATCATTGCTGTAATATTTTAGTATAAAACAGTTTAGTTGAAGGCATAAGCAACAATTTTTCCTTTCGAGCAAGGCACAATGAAGATATTAGTGTTATGTCTGGCAGCTGTAGTCACCTTGACGACGCAGGTAAGTTAACTACATTAATCCGAGACATTAATGAACGTAAATATGTCCGTACCTAGCTAGCACAGATTAAGACGACCGCTTGGCCTCGTGGGTAGCGACCCTGCCTACGAAGCTGGAAGTCCCGGTTTCGAATCCCAGGTCGGGTCAGTATTTATAAGATGAATATTGATACTGGTACCGGGTCTTGGTTGATATATGTATGTGGTGTCTTCGCTTGGTACCCAAAAACAAGCTAATGCTTAGTTTGGGGCCTAGACGTTGTTGTGATGTACACGTTATTATTATTATAATCACTACGTATAGATCGGTTGTCAAACCAATATGAAATTGTCGGCCAATTTTGATATAGACAAAAAGAATGAAAAACTGTGAAAAAAAACTGTAGGACTATGGACATTTCGTCACAAAGCGGACTATGTTTAATCAGAATACTGTAATTTGTAATAAACTGTAATTTTCTGTAATATTTTTATTGTCATAAATATATAAATTAGTAAAAAAAATGCAAATATGGTGTTGCCCGCATCCTAGCAATTATAAATATCAGTGTTACCTAACTAGTCGTTTACTATTAAATTGGTTATGATGAACTATTTCGTGAAATTTTCGTAGACCTTTAGATTAGGCCTGCCGGTCTCCGTATGGGCGTAACTTAAGGCGGTAGGCTTCCCATACCAAGAAGAGAGTCCAGCCCGTGTCTATTCTTCGCTCAATCCTTTAACTGATTTCTACAGAAAATTTGTTGAGATCAGTGTACAACTGTGTAGTACACGCGAGCGAAGCCGCGAGCAGAAAGCTACTATCTTTATAAATTATATCCTAAGTGTTATTCTGGTGTATAAGCTATATTATTGTAATGTTTTATTAAAATCCATTCAATAGTTTTCGCGTGAAAGAGCAACAAACATCCATACTTACAAACTATCGCGTTCATAATATTAGTAGGATTAAAATATCAAACTTTAATTCCACATACACTGTGTTAGACGAAATATCAAGAAAAACCGAAGCCATTCCTTAGCACAGCCCTAAAACTTCTGACTTTTTGACAGTAGCTCACCATGCACTTCATCTATCCACTCAGCAAAAACGAACAATTTTAGAGTTATCAAAACTTCTTTATGAAATTTAATGTCCCACGCCCGGACTATTTTAGGGCGGTGTGTTTTTGTTTTTTCGATATCTCGTTTAGTTGTTTTATAATAAATTATAGTAGTAGTAGTAGTATAATAGTAGATAGTAGATGGAATACCTAAATTCTCGTCTCGTTTCGTCGCATTTGTGTTCTAAAAATAGTGGTTCGTTAATCCTATATTAATACGATTTTCAAAAAAAGGAAACCCGTAGAGACGGCCTTTCTTGATAACGCTGCAAATTTTGGTTTTAGAACAGAATCATTTCAGGAGTGGAAAAAGACACGGCCCGCAAGCTGATTCGACGAGTATTTTATAGGTGTTTTGGGAATTTGGTCTTGTAATCTCAGTCACTCAAGAACGGGTCAGGAAAGAAGAGATTGAAATGGAGATAGCGATGCCAAATCGAAGCAGTGGAGAGAAATACTATCCCTTTAAACTTGGATAAATATGGTCACCTGAGAGTTATGTTCATCTCCGTTACGTCTAAATAATACGATATTTATGCATTCCTCTTGTTTCGTAGATAATATCGGCTGCAAGGCTAAAAATCGTTGCATCGGTGCCGGCTTAGTGTCTGCCTAATTTAGCGGTTATTAAAAAAAAACTTTCAAAAACTAGCATTCTTGTGACCATGATTCATAATATCCCCAAGTCTATGTGCATTAATATAATCGTTTGAATTTTCAGAATGTCCCGCACAAAGAGCTGAATATATATCCTTTATCAATAGAATATTACAATGACGAAAACTTCGCCTCGCTTTTATCCAAATATGAGGTTCGTTACGGCATATTTGACTTGTGGGATAATATTAAAAACGCTATGGTTGATTTATGGGACTATATCAAAGATTGCACAAAAACCACTATCGATTTTATCAAAGACCGCTTTAAAATATTACAAGAAAAATCCCAAGAACTGCTCAGTAAAGCTGAAGAAAATTTGAAGGAGTTAAAGGAAAATCTTCGTGAAAGTTTGGAGCAGCTCGCAGAGAAATCTAACGAAATACTTGTACTAGTTTCTAAATGTTATGAAGTAAGTATTTATTGAAATATGAAAATGTTTGAGTAGGAAGTATCACATTTTTTTTTAATATTAGTCCGAGTTACAGGCTTATTTAGAATTTCTGATGGGAACTTAAAATTCGGCATGTTGCTTTGATTTTTGGTATTTGTGACAAGTCATACCCTTCTATCGTAGATCAAAATTTAATTATTTAAAGATTCTGTGGTAAATGCTCAGCTGTGAGTTCCAAGTGCGCGCTATGGTGGCCTAGCGACTAAGCATCCCACTGTTGATACAAGGTCGTAAGTATAGGTTCGATTCCTGTTAATGACCAATGAGTTTTATTTATAAAAACTCAAATAATTAAAATGATCGCCGACTTGACGCTTCTGTGACGATGGTGGTTAACAGTTCCTAATCCGTACTGGACCAGCATGGTGGGCTTATTATGATCCAAACTCTTTAACTCAATGTTGAAAAAACCCTGCACACAAGCAATGGAGACATAAAATCTTGGTGGTGATGGTAAAGGTTTTTGAATTTATATTAATATTTTTTTTTCCAATATCTTACAAAGCATAGACTTTTTAGATAGCCCAAAAAGCAACAAACCTGTCTCAAATTTATAAGGCCACTAGCGGCCCGTCCCGGCTTCGCACGGGTAGTATTCGTTTCTCATAAGAATCACTTTTTTTATCTCAGTCTTGTCTCATTCCCGTTCTTCCTTTCATTTTTTCGTTCCCATCGCAAAAATACTTTATTATTTCTGTTCTTGGCCCTAGTGTAGCTTCGTTTTCGTTTCCATTCTCATAAAAAATAACTTTTTTATCTCCGTCTTAACTCATTCCCGTTCTTCCCTTTCCCGTTTTTGTTCCCATCGCATAAATATTTTATCGTTTCCGTTCCTGGCCCTGGTCTCATTTCCTTTTTGTTTCCATTCTCATCAAGTACAACTTTTTTATTTCAGTCTTAACTCTTTCCCGTTCTTCCCTTTCCCGTTTTCGTTCCCGTAACACAAATATTTATCGTTTCAACAATTTCTGTCAGTCTTAATTAAATAAATTACACTTTTGCGAAATAATATTTAGTTATGCAATTATTAAATTACTAAAATGGCTATTTAAAAATAAGGGTTGATCGTAGAAGGGTGAAAATTGAGGATTGTATGTATTTTTGTATATTGTATCATAAAAAAATAGAAATTAAAAATTTTGTCTAAAAAAAAATAAATTTAGGGGTGGACTACTACCCCTAACATTTAGGGGGATGAAAAATAGATGTTGGCCGATTGATTCTCATAGATACCGGATAAGCACAAAAAATTTCATCGAAATCGGTCAAGCCGTTTCGGAGGAGTATGGCAACGAAAACTGTGACACGAGAATTTTATATATTAGATAGGGCCATGGTTCGAATCCGGGCGTGTACCAATGAGTTTTTTCTGACTTAAGTACATAACTATCACTGACTCCGTGCCTCGGAGAGCACGTTAAGCAGTCGGTCCCGGACGCTGTCAATAGATGGCGGTCGTTACAATCCCCAACCCGCAGTGGAGCAGCGTGGTGGATTTAAGCTACAAGCCCCCCTCACCCCGGGGGAGGCCTAAGCCCCTGTAGTGGGGTAAAAATGGGCTGATGAAGTGAAGTGATAGACTTTTTAGCAGTTTCTTTTTAT
This sequence comes from Luffia ferchaultella, assembly GCA_949709985.1. Taxonomy (NCBI): domain Eukaryota; kingdom Metazoa; phylum Arthropoda; class Insecta; order Lepidoptera; family Psychidae; genus Luffia; species Luffia ferchaultella. The sequence continues at coordinate 16,881,206 of OX453249.1, forward strand.
TAATGATGTTTGTTTATAAATTTGATGATGTTTTTAAAAAAACAATGTCATAACAACTGTATTTCACTTTTCATGTATCATATTTCAAGGTTCGTGGTGCAAAAAAAAATATATTTAATCAACGGACGTGAATACTTTCAATACTTTGCCCAGGTGTCGGAAAGGCTCTGCTCTTGCTGGGTCTCGCCGGCTGTGAAACTTCGCAGATCCTAACGGAGTATGAGTGCTTCGGAAGTAGCTCCTCCCCATGAAGCTAACGAGCTGTTAGTTTTTAATAGCGAATTCATAATACTTGCCGATCTACCCATACATAGAATGTTATATCATAAACAAGTTTTGTATGTCCAGATTTTCAGATGGATTACAAGTCACGATTCGTAAAGATACCACCACTACTTACTGTCATATATTAAATTCGTGTACACATTGTACGTTCAACACTCTTTAACCCAACGAACTTCAAATTATCAGGTTGAAAAAAGAGATATTCAAGAAATCCTCAAAAAATTTGCGATCGCCTCTCACCAATGCGTCGATCGCGCGATAGAGGATGCAGCCGACAGCGAAACAGCGTCAATAAAGAGGGCGGAAAATCACACTGTTTATGTGGAAAAACTGAAATTGGAATTGGAGAGGTGCAACAGTGCACCACGCGTCGACGAATGCTTTGCTAATTTGAGAAACGAAATAGAGAAAATGGAAGAGACAGCTGAGAAAGATCATATGGAAAATGTAAGTGTCTATTATGAAACTCGTAGTTATTGTTTTAGTTTATCGTACTTACTGTCATTCTGTAACTAAACAAACTAGCCTATTGTTTGTTTACTATTCTATAAAAAAAATATTTTATACGTAACAGTTTTTTAAATATTTCATAACAGTGAAAGAATTAAAAAATATATAATTATTAACAAAGTTATGAATGTTTAAAATGTTCTGTTAGACAGTTAGGGCAATACCGCCTGGTGTACTAGCCTGTGACCTCAGGCCATTTAAAATAATGTTAAATTTCGTTTCGCAAGAAAGAGAGTAGAGTGTCGTGATAGCCCAGAGCGCAATGAACCTGTCTCAAATTTATAAGCCCATAGGGTCATGGTTCGAATCCGGGCGTGTACCAATGAGTTTTTCTGACTTAAGTACATTAACTATCACTGACTCCGTGCCTCGGAGAGCACGTTAAGCAGTCAGTCCCTGACGCTGTCAATAGATGGCGGTCGTTACAATCCTCAACCCGCAGTGGAGTAGCGTGGTGGATTTAAGCTCCAAACCCCCCCCCCCCCTCACCCTGGGGGAGGTCTAAGTCCCTGCAGTGGGGTAAAATGGGCTGATGATGATGATGATGATGAAGAAAGGGACACATATAAAATTTTAATAGCTTATAATTTCCATATTCTTCAACATAATATAATTTTGTTTATAAAGTTTTTATCGTATAAGGTCTACATTTTTATTTTTTCTAGATGAATATAAAAGGTATATTTAATATTAGTCAAACACCTGCCCTGTTGATTCATTTTATGATGTTGGAAAGATTTTGCGTCGTATGAGGAAGTTTAAATGAAAGTGTGAAACGAGATATCCCAGAGTGACACAACTGTTTTAACATTTTTTTTTAACGGGTAGGTAGTTAATATGGTCTTTAATTACTCCACTTAAATAAAGATGAGATCCCTATTTTATATGGATGTAAAATTTTTACAACAATTATTTTAATATAAAGTAACTAAACTTCAACCAAAAACTTAAGTATTGTAAAAAAGGGTAAAATCAATTCGGGTTTATTGATGAAATATAATCTCCGCAGATATAACTTCTTCTGCCTGGAATCTGGAACTTTTAATTTGAAAAGAGATTGTCATTTATAATATAATAATTGTTTACGACGTACTGATAAATACTTTAAAAATAATTTCATTTTCAGAGAGTTGACACGGAAAATATCTTTGAATCTATTTTGGAAGAGGCTGCTAAGTGCATTGCCATAGAGCTACAGAAAGCTAGTCATGCTCTGGCAAACAAAATTAGTACGATCGGAAAATGTGTTTATGAAAATCTTCCACCTGAGCAGAGAGAATCTTTATATTTATGAGTGAAATTGCGAAACAAAATTTGCTTACATATGTCTGTGTGTTTGTAAATATAGAGAAACTAATCAAGTACACAAAAAAAAAAAATTGCTATATCAGTGCAAATTGCATTAGTTCAACAGTATAAGTATATTGAAAACTATATTTTGTTACAATATATAATAGTCTTAGCAAGAATATTCTTGAGTCAAAGCTAAATTTATATTCTTGATTTAAAAATTTGCGTAATATTTAAGTTCTAAATTTTTCCTTATTTTGAAAACTTTTCTATATTTTTAGTCTTAAAAACATTTTGTTTTTTCAGCCAAAATATTGTGTTTTCTGTTCTCTTCAATAAAATATTATTATTCTTAATTGAGTCATATATTGATAATTAACAATAAACTTTTACACTAAGAAAACAAATTTTTCATTAGAAAATACTTCGAAACGGACGGACATATAAGACACAGTTTCGGCGTCATCAGCTATCGACTATCGAACCGCTTTAAATATTTAGTTAATTAAAACACGAAATTATGGAAATCATCGTTTTAAAATTTATTTATTTTAAAAAATTGCACACCCTAAAGCGAGAAAATAGCGTGAATCCAAGCTCATTGGAGGAAAACTTTAAAAGTAGGCTCTACTAATGTAGAGCGGTGTCATCGGTACAAATTGACTGACCATTTCAACATGATTTTAACACATGGTAAATAAATGCGATCATAATATGTATCATAACGACACATATTGGACTCATGCATGCTCAGATGTTATGCAGTGATTCCACGTGTAAAGAACAACGGCAGAATGCAAAGCGACTCCTACCTAACCAAAAAGATTAAAATGACAAAAGTGGGTCATTAAACGGTTTTTACTAACAAACATAAATAAATAAATAATAAATTATTATTATTATTATTATTATTATTACTAACAAACCTAGTGATGGAATTTCACCAATCAGAAAGTAACGGAATTCTTTTGTAAATATGTAAACAGCCAATACAAGCCAATTCTTTCCTAAAAATGTAAACAGCCAATACAAGCAGGTATTCATTAAAAGGTGGGGTTTTTATTAACTGTACTATGATACAATAGTAAAATATTCAAGATGTTGACATACCTTTTATTCACAAAGATATGGCACTTTATCATATGAAACATTTTTTTCTAGACCTTTCCCGTATGAACCTTAAAAAAAAAAACATTATTTTGCGATGTAAAAGTATTTAGTTACAAAAAGAAACTGACGCCGCTTTCCGTTTATATATTGAAAGGTGATTGTAAGAACGAAGAACGCAAATCGATATGTCATTTTTTAGACTAACTCTCTGGACAGCGCAACAACGACTCAAACAATATGTTTATGAGAGTTGACTACATCGATCAACAGAGAATTTGCTTGATTGTTCTGTCTTGTGCCTAGCCTAATTGTACTTTGAATCATATAACGGCTACGTAGCGACCGACTGCCGGCAAATGTGATTCCAAGTCCAAATTACTTACTGTGAGCAAATGTTGCCGTACCCTAATAGACCCAGGAGCACAGACAAGTCAAGCTATAGACCACGCTTTAATAAACTTCAGTACGAAAACGAAATCGCCAAAAAGTGGCGGGTTGCGGGGAGAGGTCGGCTAGTTTTCATTGGCTCGTTCAAAATTGATAATTTAATGGCTTTCGACGTGCTTCCAACTGACGACTCACTAGTGACGTAGTTATGTAGTGTCACTACATAGCCTTGGCGAATGCTACTCCCTGTTAAAGCGTGGTCTAAAGGTTGACTTGTCTGTGCCCAGGAGTCTTGTTTATCTGGTAGTGGAATATGGAGTTGGGACAGCAACGCAAGATTACAGACGGTCATAAGGACGTCATTTATGATCACATAAATGGTGCCGTTTGCAATGTAACAGAACAGGGAGAAATTAATGATTCAAATTAAAATAATTATCGAAAATGAACAAACCTTTCAAATCAGCAGTAAAGTATTTGACCACGTTCTGGAGAGAAAGAACATACAAAAAAAACACACTGAAACTTTATACTGTATTTTATTTTAAAATGGGAATTAGTATTTTTGACAATTCGTATTCTTTACTATAACAATATATATTTTGTAACACTAATCGTTTTGGCCAATAAGATTATTCATAGCAGAAGAGATAGAACAGCGGCCAACATCAACAACTAACTGGCTCGTTTTCAATCCAGCCTCCACCAGATGTCCGCCTGCGCACACTTGCATGGCAGCCGGGAATGAAGCCATTTGAAAATTGACACGAGCTATCTGTTAAAACCGTTGAGAAATTATTGATTTGTGTTATTATTCATGCATCAAAAAATATTTATTACTATAAAATGCCAGTTTTTTACACTGATATATTATTAGATTGGCTGGTTTGCCTTCTACTTAATTTATACAAAAACAAATGTAATTTGGAAAAAAGGGGAGGACAGATTCAGTGGGGTTCGAAATTTTAATTTGGTTAGTCAAATGCATAACTTCGAATAATTTATAGTTAATAAAAACACTCAGACTTGGTACTACTGCAAAACCTTGATACTTGCAAAACTTGATAGATTTAACCACGTCTGGCTACTTTGAAGTCTCTAAAGATAGCAGCGTAAAAATGGCAAATATGTATTTTATTTTTTATAATTTTTGTTTATAAAACCGCCCATTGGTCAAGTTCTAGAAGTTGGTTCTATACATCTTAGGTCCATTGATTTTCCTCTACACCTCTATCTTCTCGTTCTTACTCCCTGTTCACATCCATACCCTCCCACCTTCTTTTTCGTTTTTTAATTTTTCTATTTTTCGTATCCATTCCACTACTCCTTTTTTCCTACTTTCCTTCAGCAGTTCTCCTATTTCTCTTTCTCTCTCCCGCCCTACATGCTCCGTCATGTACTCTGATTCTCCCTCTCCACCGAATATTTTGCATTTCCTATTCTCATCTGCCATCCAATACTTGTGTCTCTACCAGATACCCACATCTTAATCTTGCCACCATCTGCTAATTTCCTCGTTACCTTTTTTCAGTTATGTTGACCTCTTGTTAACCTTTAATTCCTTAAATCTTCTATTATATATTGTCTCCAGTATCCTAACATATTTCCATTGCCCTTGCCTTTTTACTTCTCATCGTTATATAAATTTATCCATCTTTCGGCGTTCTTAACTAAACATTTTGTGTTAATAAGGTGCTAATTTTGTGCCGAAAAAATAACTTTTATGCTTTCTTAGACTAGCAGAAACTCAATTTATTGATATTTGGCTTATTAAATAGCGAGCATTAAAATTATATTAAAATAAAATGACGACCGCTTAGCCTAGTGGGCAGCGACCCTGCCTGCGAAGCTGGAGGTCCCGGGTTCGAATCCCAGGTCGGGTCAGTATTTATATGATGAATATTAATACTGGTACCGGGTCTTGGTTGTTATATGTATGTGGTGTCTTCGCTTGGTACCCATAATACAAGCTAATGCTTAGTTTGGGGCCAAGACGTTGTTGTGATTGTGTGTGTTATTATTATTATTATTATTATCAAAATCACTAAAATGTTTAGATAAAAATTTTGATTGATCGAGTGTTAATTTGGTGCCGAAAAAATTCTTTCAGATGAGCCGGAAACCAACAATAAAAAGGAATTTATAAAATTTTTCGTAGATATTATTTTCAGTGTTAGCAGCACTAATTGCGCGATTCATAGTACAGATTTCTAGGATGTCTCCAGTATGCGTAATATTGCATACTTGAAGGGGCCAGCGTATCCATCTACGTACCAGCTGTAATTTACTCTAATGCTATGTGGTTATTATAGTATTTGTGGGTTACAAAACGCACACACGTAATCTTACACACAGCAGAAACATTTAGCGCTTAATAAATATTAAAGAAGAACTTACTAAAAGTGCACTTTGTCCCATAAAAACAGCAGCGTCGACCTGTGTCCTCAGTAAAACTGTTCCAAGGCAGCCACCTGTTGTGAAAATATTGCCTGAGCTTTCGTGTGTGCAGCCATGCATCTGGCTCAATGCCGTTTCCGCGCCTGTCATTGCTAGTGACGCTTGTTCTCTTAATTCTATGATTAAAACTGATACTTCTTCGATTCTCTTGTCGACGCATTCTATGGTTTTATTCACTGTTTCACTGAACAGCGCCTCTGCTTTCAACTCTTGCACCTGAAACGATTGAGTAAACGTTAGTTTTTTTTTTCAAAATCACATATTTTTGTCATTCGAATGAATCGAATTATTTCTGTGCATGAATTTTGTTGGGTTTATTGTATCTAATCGATTAAATATAAATAGGTAGATAGTCTTTCTTGACAGTCGTGGTCCTGAGGTGAAGCGAAAGGAGTGGCGGCAAGGCGCTACCAGGAAATCTTGCACTTCCTAGAAAATGATCTCGGACCTCTACTAGTTCCTGAGTCAACAATGTCTTCATATGAGAACGCTCGAAAAAGAGATTAAATGTGTAAAAAACAGTTTATTTGAAAATAGAAAAAGAACCTTGATATTCGTGAATATTAAGGTTTAAATATATGAAATATAAAAATCAACAAAAGTTTAGCCAAAACCAGAAACTCTGACAGGGTAACTACCCTTGATTTGAAGTTTTAGTATTATGTGGGAGTGCCGATTCCGGTTTAGGTTTTGTAAAAGAAAAAATGGTATTTATAAAGTAATAACATTCCTAAATTATTATTTTAAGCTTTTAGTGTTTTTTAGCTATTTAAAAAATTAAGTGCTCTCCGCCAATGACTCTCCGAGGCACGGAGTCAGTGATGGTTATGTACTTTTAGTCAGAAAAAAGTCATTGGTACATGCCCTGAGTTTCGAACCGCGACCTTCTAAACAAGAAGTGAGCTCACCGCGACTTCTGGTGTCACGTTAGGTCACATAATAATATATACAATACATACATCATCATCAGTCCATTTTACCCCACTGCAGGGGCTTAGGCCTCCCCCAGGGTAAGGAGGGGGGGTTTGGAGCTTAAACCCACCACGCTACTCCACTGCGGGTTGGGGATTGTAACGTCCGCGATCTATTGACAGCGTCCGGGACCGACTGCTTAACGTGCTCTCCGAGGCACGGAGTCAGTGATAATTAATGTACTTAAGTCAGAAAAACACATTGGTACACGCCCGGATTCGAACCATGGCGTTATAAATTTGAGACAGGATCGTTGCGCTCTGGGCTATCACGACACTATACATACATGCAAACATATAAATACGTGCGAAACATATTACCCTTTATTCATGCATACATACCTAATAGACTAATGTAAACATGTAGGTATATGTGTTTACACATATACCTACGTGTTTATAAATGATATTAATAGAGAAAACTTTACGAGCGAATCCATAGGGAAAATAAAGTATAATGAAACAACAAAACATAACAAGTGCTTGTAGGTACCATTCTAACAACTAATCTATGTTGAATATTTATGATAAGCACTTAACTTGAATTTTAAATAGATTAAGCACGTGTATAGTTCGCGTCAAACTTTATGGCGGATCGGAATACAACGCTATAAGCGTACTTGCGCAGGTACTCCACTGTGTCCCTCTACTCCTAAAACTGGTTACTGCGACGCAACTTGTGCCTATGTACACATCCGCCATAAAGTTTGATTGGAACTGTACCTATGTGGAAAATTTTCTAAATAATTTATTATATTATTATTATAAGTAAATGAAAATAAAACATAAATATACGTCTTTAATATAAACAAAGATAGTAACAATTATACATATTGCGTAATACATACCTATTCAAAAAAATTAGTACATGTGTGGCAGGCAGATGATGAAAATAGAGATTTGATCAAGTCCCTAAAGGAAATGATCAATTCACGAAAGATCTAAAAATAGCAAGTCTGTGGAACGATTTCCTTTAAGAAAGTAAGTGATTTGATCAAATCCCTATACTATTTTAATGAAAAGATGAAATAATATTCTTTAAATATTTCGAATAGATCAAAAAAGTTATCCTTAATTTAGCTTTTTGATCCATTCGAAGTTCGACCAAGAAATGTTCATAGTCCATCATTTATTTCTAAATTGATAGATTAGATTAGGTTTAGTTTGTTTATATGAATGCGTTGAACGGAGCGACGAACCACCCAGAAGGTGAACATTGTAAAAATAATTTATTTTTAGTTTCAAGTGTCAGTAGCAGGTACACATTTTTAATTATTTCATCTTTTCGCTAAAACAGTTAGATAAGAGATTTGATTACATCACATACTTTCTTTAGTAAAATCACTCCACAAAGTTCTGTTGTTATTTTAACATCTTCCGTGAGTTGATCATCTTCTTTAGGGATTTGATCAAATCTCCATTTTTATCATGAGTCTGCGATAACACTGACCTTGATACATTGGCCGATTGCTTTTGTAGTGTCTTGAATTTTGCTATTTAGATTTTGTATAGCTTCTTGAACTCGTTCACGCAATTGGTTCACGTCATATATTAATTTTTCCTTAAAAAGATTAGCCTGTTCCTGGGTCCCCAGTGTAAAGTTCCCCACAGTCAAAATCGCTTGGCTTGCTGCTGCACGAAGGCCTATTATCAACTCTTCGATGAGAATCCTGAAACGAATGTAAGTAGGTATTTAGTATGAAAATTCAGTTATCAATGTAACGCCGTTGAACACTGAATTTGCATTTAATATTTACTTAATTGTTAAACAATTGTTTACTCAAGACAGAAAGGTGACGTGAACACCCGATTGACAAAAATCGACTTCTTTTTTTCTGGTGGTGGTGGTGGAAAATATATTTTTGCGTCATCTGTAGCGTAGCCTAAGCGGTTTAATGAATTTGAACATATGAGGTGTAGTTAGATTTGCATTGATTGTTGCAGTGACATAAGGAATATTATATTATTTTCAATATGGCGTCTGCAATTCAAAAAAGAGAGGGGGAGTAAAATTTTTTTTGTTGTATCAGCGTGGGTTTCAGATGAAAACTGAACTTTTCGTATGAACTTTTCCGCTACTATTTTGCCATAAAATAAAAAACTGTATTTAACTCAAAACATACGTTATATCTTTGTTGGGTTGTTAATGTTACCAAAAGTAAAACAAGTGCGCATAAGTAAATGCGTGCCAAAAAGTTTGAAATATACGAAATTATTTTAAAAAATCGACTGCTAAACAACTGAAAAAGAAACCAAGCTATAATCCATAGGATTTTGTTTCTAATCGTAGAATGCACCATGCAATGATTTTTCTTGTCCGATAGCTACTTATGCAGATATTAAATATATTGTCATGTAAATATGACTTGAATGGTTTACGGTGTTGCAGGCGGAGACATACAAACCATTAACAAAAATATGTTTGGCGGAGGTCTTTATATGAAAATAAAGATTTTCACGAAAAAATATATTTTATTGTTTTGGTTTGTCCCGCCTGCAATACTTTATTTTACGTCTATTTTTATTATTTATTAGTCCGTCTTCTTCCAGCTCTTTGTTTATTAATTAGAAAATTCATTTCTTTCTATAAGAATAAGTAAGAATTAATTAATTATATTATTTTTAACAAATCAACAATATTTTTATTTAATTAGAGAACTCAATAGGTACCTATACAGTCCTTCTTGTTTCATCTATTTTTATTGAAGTTGTCACTCGTAGATTTTTTAATTCAGTATTAGACACACATGGACCTCAGTGGTCTGTTAAGTCCCCTTTTAGTACCTAATTAAACTTGATTAAAACAGGCAATGAAAATAAAAAACATACTTTGTATTTCCATAGAAATCAGTATCCGAATGTTCACGTGGTAGAAAGTCACCTTGAGTTTGTAATGGAAGAAAATTTCCTTGAGAAGAACATACCTGTAACAATATTGTACATGTTACGGTGAACATTACTGGTAAAGCTTACATCCTACACCTTTTCAATGTAAATGTTTGATAAGATTAAAATATCTTAAGGAGTTTATATTTGGATAACCTTAGAAATAATTTTCATTTACTTCTAAATGGATAAGTAAATTCAGGTTTGTCTGTATAGTGTGAGGAGCGAAACGGAGCGGACTGACGAGCCAACCAGGAGTTACTGATCAATTTTATTATGAATTCGTTATGAGTATGGTACACCATTTCTAAAGTACAAATGTTAGGTTTGATTGTTAATAAGAAGAGTGAAACGGAGCGGAGTGACCAGTCTTCAGAAGATTTTTCCTTATTTCAAAATTTATTATTTATTTTTAATAAATTAATGAATCAAATGATAGCCTTATTTTCCGCTTCCCGAACATGAAATGGAGAACGTTTAATATAACATGTGATGTTTAATGTAACATTCACATGATTTCTGAATTGATGTTTCTAAAATTTGTTGTCTAAGTATGTCCTTTACCAATGTACGCCCGAATATGATAAAAATACTAAAATATTTCTCTCTCATACCGACGAGATTGGTGATTGTCAACATACACCGGTCCATCTCCAATATCGGACATTCAAGGTAATATACGTATGTATGCACGATATAGGTGTTTATGCAAAATCACGACAAATCGGTAGATACCGGTTAGATGTGGTACACGCTTAAAACATAATAGTTATTTGTCATCAGGTATTAAACTAGAAAACCTACAGTAAAAACTACAGTTTTTTTTTCAATGGTCACTGCAAAAAATGATTAATTGAAATAGTTCAACATGCAGGATTTGTTTTTATTCAATTTGTCCAGTAGCAAGAATGACCAATACATACATAAATAATTATAAACTCGAATAGTACTGTCAGTAATACTAAAAAAAAATGTGAAAAACAGTGGCCAGGTGCGTGTTCGACACTCATTAACATAAAAGTATGAATTGACTGGAAGCCCTCTTCTGCGTTTACCATCTAACCATTCATACTCTAGCTAGCTGGTGCAAAACGGCGAGATTCAGTCAGCTAAATCCCCGCGCGCCGGTCTTCACCCCCGCAAAATTGCGTTTGACATTTTCGATATTGTAAAGTGACATTATGACTCTAATAAAACCTAATACTGCTGTCAAATTTATTTACTCTATGCATATCAAGTTTCGTGGTATGTACATACATACTACAAACGAACACCTTATAACCACCATTACACAAAATTATTGGTGCCAATAAGGCCCATATAAAAAGTTACTAAATAAATATGCTAGGTATACCTACATAAAAAAAACTACTTGAGCAAATAAAGATAAATATATACTAAGCGACTAGTTAACGTTGAAAACATGACTCATATCCTACACACAGAGGGCGCATGCAAACTGAGCCAGTGTCTCAACATTGGAGAATACCACCTCTTTAATATGTCTCAAACCCGCGAAAAAAACAGATGCCGTGGGAGTGGTGCAATTGAAAAGTATTTAAAACGATATAATATTGTATGTATAATGAGCTCATTACATACCATATTATAACAGTACATTATGATTCAAGTACGGTAAGCAGGATATTATAGTCGAGGTGTTTATAGTTTCAAATGTAAAGATGGCGGAAGCTGAGGGCGCGAGCGGGTTGCTTTTCACGGTTTGCGCATGCGTTACAAACAGAATGCTCGTTTGTGATTGGTGTAAAATAAAAAAGGCCTGGTACTGTAAAATACAACATTACGGTACAAGTTTCGATGTCATAAAGAGTGTATTAATAGCAAATGTATTGAAAATATAGACATGGCAATTTACGTTATAATTTCAGGTAGTGACTGAATGAAAGCAAGGAGATTTTGATGTCAGTGTTCGTTCAGCTAATAACATAAACAATTCTCAATCTTACATTACTACCAAAATCATCTACAAATACTATATAACTTTTACTAACTATGGATATTCATATTTATTATCAAAACTGCCGGGGTCTAAGAACAAAAACCAAAATTGTTCATAGAAACTTGTAGTAGATATAATGATTGCTATAACCATATTGACATGTTTAATTGTAAACTTGGGCAGTATGTGGACTCAGTCAAGAATTTATTATAAATACGATTTACCTGCCCTTGTCAAATAGCTAAAAGTTTTGATTGAAATAACTTTTTTGGTAATTAATCTTAAATTTAATTATAACTTTTTAATCTATTTTTAACTTATCTATCAAACATTATTTATTAAAATATAAGTTGACACTGGTTGCTAAGATATGTAAGATGCATCTGTGGAAACTGTATTGGCTATTTTACAAACTATATGTTCTAATGATATGTGAAATAAAACGCAGTTTGTTTACGAATAAATAAACAAAAAAATTCCTATAAAGAAATAGTTATTGTGGAATTACTTAAAACAAACTTACCAACGTGGATGCAACGAACGCTAAAATAAACACCTTCATTTTTAGTAGAAGTTTTACTTGTTCTAATGGTGAAACATATGGTAAACCCGTTTATATAGTTTCCCATGCAAAGATGATTCGTTACGCAAATAAGTAAAATCTTGTTTTGTGCAATGAGATTTATCTTATCTTTCTAATAAAACTAGACAAATTTGTTCCGTGATAAACGGGGTGAGATTTTCGTGCGCTAGTTTTGGTCAAGATCATATAAATATACCCCATTATACTTTAGTTTAGTAATCCTGAATGTCCTTGGGAGTATTTGAATTATTTTAAGATTTGGTTTCCGCCTGCGACTACCTGCGACCCGTACTGTAATGCATTTATAATATTTTTTAATAATAATAATAATAACGTATACTTACATCACAACAACATCTAGGCCCCAAACTAAGCATTAGCTTGTGTTTTGGGTACCAAGCGAAGACATCACATACGTATATAACAACCAAGACCCGGTATCAGTATCAATATTCATCATATAAATACTGACCTGACCTGGGATTCGAACCTGGGACCTCCAGCTTCGTAGGCACTTCGCTGCCCACTAGGCAAAGCGGTCGTCATAACAGCTTAACAAAAAAATTGTTGGAAAATTCGAGAAACTTCTATTAAATATAATACTGAACTTTTCCCTCGATGAAACATACCAGTTTGTAGGCAAAGAATAGCGTAGCTAATTCCAGAGAGGTCAATATGAGACTATAAAAGTTCTCAAAGTGAAGAGAAAATTATGGATAAAATAAAAAAAATCTAATAGCACGTGAAACGTTCTAGATAAATGTTCTAGAAGAAACGGTATTATTTGTTATACATTTCTGAAGACTAGAATGAATTTCCTATACAATGTTTATCATAATAGTTATCACAAGACTCGATTTTAACCGTCACTTAACTATGTTAAGAAATAGTCACTGGATCAAATCGAAAACAAACCTAAAAACGTAGTTATACTTTCTTGAAGATCCTGGTCAATAAATTAGGGTAAACTAATAAAGTCACCAGTCTTTAAGGCGAGTGCAAATTTCTTGAAGTTGTTGTCTTGAACTTGATCAAAATTACGTTAAAAGATTCGATCATATTGATAGATACATACATAAGTATAGACATATACCTATACAGGTCAAGCAAATAAAAGCGTGTTAATAAAAACGCTTATTTTACGGTTTTAACCTACTTTTAATGTCAAAACGAACTTCGCATCGCAAAAATTTTATACAATTTAAAATGAAAGATGAACGCGATATTAATTTTTAAAAAATCGTGAATTTATGTGCAATATTGGAGAAGGGTAACGCATCATTTTTTATGGAATATTTTCCACAGAATGTCTTCTTAACGTGTTATTTATAAAATATTACAAGTAAACACTGATAACCTGCAAAACCGTGCATAATAGAAATAAAAAAATATGGAACACAGGAATTTCGCAATAGATTCGTTATAAGCTGTTGCAATGCTCTAAAATAATCAGATAACACAAGTATTGCTTTTACGTCATTAGAACTGATGAAGTAAAGTAAATAGACGTTATCATTGTTGCAATAAAGTTGCGTCGCTTTTATATACGGTGGCTAGTATGCAAACGCGTTTTCGTTTTCTTCAAAACTTTTATTAAATTATTATTATTAATTTTTATATACAGCCCATTGGATAATATCTTGTATTTTCAAACATTTTCACTCCATAAATTTTGACATGACAACAAATTGTATGACGAAATGCAACTGACTTGGTAAAGCGAATTCCCTGCCAATAACGGAACTCTTTATCCAAAACAGTAATGACACAATTTAAGTATGCTCTGTAGTACGCAGTATTCGTGGTGCTAAAAAATTTACAAAGTGGCTCGTTCTATTGCCTTGACGAATTTAGAAATGCAGGTGAAATTTGAACTGCCTTCTAAGAAAATTGAATTTTTTTGAACAGCCCGGAAAATTTACTTATTTAAAAAATAATAATTCAGTGAGTATCAAATCAAACCCTGTTGAAAAGGAAATCTCAAAATTTATATTAAAACTATTTTCACGTAACTTTATTTTGATATAAATCTCCATAGTGGTCAATAATTTAGGTCAATTGAATTTTGTTTTTTTTTTTGGTCTCATACGGGTTCCCCGAGTCAATTCATATTCGTTCGTATTCGCATTGTATAATGTCAACTTTTACATCATATAGAAATATATCTTCAATATCAGTCAACTAACCCCATACTATAACAGACTATATACTATACAAAACTTTTATTTTGGTTATTTCTGTTGTCCGTCCGTTGGTTATAGCTTCGTAGTTTCTTAATTTTATCACATTTTATAAAATAATATGAAGTTAATAATTGTATTTATGTGACGAAAATCCAAGTGTGTTTCAACTGAATTTCATACACATTTGCTACGATTTACGGGAGAGAAATAAAACCAAAATAAATATAAATTAATAGATTTATTATTATTACGATTATATTTACATTCAAATACAACAATTTAATTCACTGAATCGAAGAATGAAATTTTGACGCTTAAATATTATGTTCATATCTATTGACGTATTAAATGTAATGCGATCATAGACGCAAGGAGCGCAAGGGACGCAGCCAGGGTTCCGGCGGTATTGCGCCCGCGCAGGTACGAGTACAATTCAGACGCCATATTGCTTCCTGTGTGGAGGTTATTAACACTGACGTTTATTACATTTCGTCCCGTTTCAAATTCATCAGGCAAACTCAGCTGGTGCTCGTAGAGCCATCTCTGGAACTAATAAAAAAAACATTAATTTCATCAATTTGTTTGTGTACAATAGACGACTATGCCTACACCGCATGTGTCACACTTACGCAAAACCCTTTCGATCGTAGAACGGTCGTAGGTGTACCACAGAGATAAAGTGAAATCACTCAACAAAATTACGAAAATATCTCGAGTAAGTCGGTGATCTCTAGCGTCACGCATGCATCAGTTCATAGCCTTATGAAGTAAAAAGTAATCGCTTAACCTAAATAAATAAATAAATTAAATAAATTAAGAGAAATAAATTCAGAGAGTACTTTTTAATGTCCTTTTTGATCGTCATAATTTTTTGTTTTTAAATTTATGGTAATTCAGCTAATGTATTCGAAATACACCAAGAAAAAAGCCAGAAAACCGCTGTGAATCTTTTACCACTCATCTTTAAGAATTTATACCTACTTGCTTTATTTACATAAAAACTAGCATCACCTTTTCGGGACGAAAGATGAATAGGCGATGCGAAGCTCGAATTCTGTACATATTTACTCAAATGTGAACTTTATGACAAAACAAGAAGATTTTAAACGAATCCAATCAAGAATAATTACCTTGCACCTATTCGTAATGCGTATCCAAATATTTTACGACCCTTCCTTGGGGAAGGGTCGTAAAAAACAATATCGAGTTCCATATCTCGTTTGGACGAGATATGGAACTCGATATTTTTCCTAATGACATTATTCTAAGTAAAATTTAAAATCGGTATGATCATTATCTTTGGGAGAAGCCTATATCCTGCAGTGGAGAACCACGGGCTGATGATGATCATCATCATTATCTGAAAGTTATAAAGCTAGAAATGTCACAGATACTTGTACTTCGTATATAATTATATTTATTTGTATGAAAACAGGTGTTAGGGCAAAAAAATGAAGTAGTCCGTATAGTTCTACTGTTCATTTCTACTCGTAGGACTAAACGAAGAAAAATGTTCTTTTAGTCCTAATAATTTATGTACGATATTCAATAGGACTAAACGGAGATAAAATAAAGTCCTGATATTTGCAGAATACAACTATTTATTAGACAAATGAACGAAAGAGCCACCGACATATGTGTGGAAAGAGCACTAAACAAATGACTTATTTTATTTCAAAGATCCTAAAAACAGTGAAGTGTATATTTGGCTATTGACCAGTATCATTTGCTGGCACAAAATACTTATTTTTATTTACGAGTTAGAAATAAGTAAATCCAATTTATAAGTTCCGTTCAGATTTGCCTTTAATAAATCTGAAAAAACAGGGATATGTATGTAAAGTGGTGATTTGTTTTCCTTAGTAATAAACTGTTAGCAGAACTGAATGGTAGAACTATACGGACTGCTTAATTTTTTTGTCCGTTAATTTCTACCAGTAGGTCAGAATGGATAAATAAATCCGTTCTGTCCTACTAGTAGAAATGAACGGATTTTTTTCTCCGTTTAGTCCTACTAGTAGAACTTAACGGTAGAACTATACGAACCACTTCAAAAAAATCCCCCGTCGTGAACCAACTGGTAACTATACAACCCTAGTAGTACCACGGGCAAGTCATGAAAATAAACTATTATTGTCCGAGAGTGTAAAAGATAAATATAATCATTTTTACGTACCTCTAGAATGGCTTCGAAATCAATCAAAAAGTTTGTCAAAGCGTTGAATGCAACAATTAGACGAGCGGATCCACCATAACTGAAATCATAGAGTTAATAAATAAATAAATAAATAAATAAATAATAAATAAATTTGATACCAGCGTTTCACAAAACAAAATACTAAATTTTTTTTTTAAATTCCTTTAAAATTGGTGAGAAATTGACATTGAAGCGTAGATTATTTTTATTTCGAATGCAATAGGTATATTATTGGAGTTCAAAAGAAAGTGAGCCATTTTACAAACTCAATCTTTTTAAATGTTCCCCTCAAATAGTGATTTCCCTTTAGGTACCTAAGTTTATTGACTAGCAGCCTATTTCACTTAGTCAATATGTGCTTGTCTAATGGAGGAAGTATGAAACAGAACAAAAATCTTTATGGCAATATAAAAATTGTATTTATTATAATGTTACGTTTACTTGTCACTCAAGTCTATAATGTCAACTGAGTAAACTATTTTTATGAAATATATAAAATTAATATAAATTTATTTAGATAAATAATAATAATAATACCTGGGATATTTCACAGAAGGCCATCTAGTCCCAAGTAAGCAGAGTCTATGGGTACATAGAGTGCTACATTACATATACTTTACACCTGTTTTACACCCAACACAGACCAAACAGACATTTACATGCTCACAAATATTTGTCCCAGCCGATATTAGTAAAGGATTATCTATTAATATTAATATATTAATACAATAAACTACCTAATATTCACAAAATTATAAATAATAAAAAAAATGTCATATACTATGTATATAGATTTTAGCTTTCTGCACTCCTATTCCACATAAACTGTAACTATGGCATATCTCTCATTCGATATCTCATAGTAAGCTTAAAAAGGGGTTCAAAGCTTTTCTTTCACGTATTTATATTATGTATAGATGTTTGAGACGATTAATAAAATTGATTATTTTCGGGTGTACAATTGAAAGTGATTATGATCAATCCATTGACACAAAAAAAGAGCCATAGTATGTTCTCACCACGAGTCCATGCATACCTTTGGAATCACTCAAACAATACAATTCAGACACTTTTTCTTTAACTTTCTTTCAGTTTCCATACCACGCAGTTTGACAAGTAAGAAAATAGATAGACAGTAGTGAAAAGTATACAGTATCTATATTGTATTTTTTTTCCTTTTATTTGATATGAGAATATGGAATAAAATACTAAACTGAAAAGTGTGTCTGTTTGTATGGGAACTGTGAATATGTTAAAGATAAGTTATTTAGAAACCTTTATTTTTAATAATACTAACTTTTCGCGTATAGACTCGAAGTTCGTTTCCAGGAAAGTCAATACTGTCTTCAAGTTCTCAGGGTTGCCTTGCAGAGCATAATTGAAAGCATTGGTTCTATCGTGAAGACGGATCAAGTCGTTACTCAGCGACTGTTGCAAGTAACTAAAAAATAAAATTTATTATTTTACTTTATTATTTCACTTATGTATGAAAATGTGTCTTTAATAAAATATTTTTATACGTAAATGGAATTTTGTAAACATATTTAATTAATTATATGGGTAAGTAATTTATTATTTATTTAATTATTAATGATAATTACCGACGTAAGTATTCAATCATATAATTACTAAGTATATTAATATTTCAACTGATAGTAGGGCAAAAAATTACTCTTTCGTTAACATAATATTTACTAAAACACGTATACAACTGTTATAAAATTGTAATGGAGTGACGTTTGAATACTTGTAACAGAAAAACCACTGAATCGATGTGGATGAAAATTTCACAATTAAAAAAAAAACCGTATCACATAGACTACGCGATAGCTAGTATAGAAATGAAAACTTACTCTTCGATATCCGTCTGGTTTTTCGTGCAAGCGAGCGCTCTTAAGATGACCACCATGTTGGCAGTGTTTTCAGAGGTATTATATCGTTCCCAGAGGAATTCGTAATCCTCGTGGTCACCCTCTCTTAAGCCGATACAGTACACATATCGACGAAGGTTAACGGGTACTCTGTAATTGGATTAAGTTTAAAAGCTCTTAATTTACTCTAATGTACGTTTTTATAGCAATCAATTCATTAAGAAATGTACATCTCTGTATGTATGTATAAATGTACGTATTTAGACTTAGAAGCGCATCAGGATTGTGTAATGAAAAGTAGATACATTTAGTAGTACATTTTTAGCAAATGTATGATTAATAATACCTAGGACATCCCACACAGCGCCATCTAGTCCCAAAGTAATACCGTTTCATACATATACCTATCGTGTTCGGCTGAACATAGTCCAAACTTATAGAGCGTATAGAGCTTACCAGACTAAACAAAAAGCTTCAAGTGAGCAGATCGCGCAAACTAACGGTTACCTAGAAAGACATATTTAAAGTTTCATTTTTAACTTTTTTTTAAATTTATTTTGTTTAGTAAGCTCTACACGCTCTATAAGTTTGGAATACGTTCAGCGGAACAGGTCGTATATTAAGTTTAATACTGCTATCGTAGTGGCTACTGGCCACCACAAATTTTATGCGAATAATAACCATGAACCTAGAAATACCCGGACGTTGCATTGCGAATTTACTACCGATGGACCCCTAGTAAGTCAGTTTGTTATGTACGCACGCGTCAAGTTAAACACACTCATATGATAGTAAGTCAACCGACCAGCAGTACGCTGCGAAGTTCCACTCCCACATACACATACTTAGGTAACCATTGTTTTCTTGGTTATTTACCTACTGACAGGGAGCCTAGAGTTTTTATAACGTCTGTGAAAATAGATGTGTATTGCAATGTATGTCAAATAGGATTCTTATTTCAAATAGATGTTTTTAATATTGTCTGCTAACTTGAGCTTCGAACTAATGATTATAAATATTTACAACAAACGTATATTTCGGTTTGAAAGTTTCATAATTCGTCGACTTACGAATTCTCTTCTGGATTTTCTCTGAATGCACGCCAACGATTGAGGCTGTCTTCCACGCATCCTTCGTGTCCCAAGTTGCATGCGTAGTTCATGATTTGCATACGATTCAAAATCGTCGACGTTGTGTCATTCTCTTTCTGTTCGTAACCCAAATGTTCAATAACTGACTCCATTTGTTCCAGTAGGTATTCCTAAAATATTGAAACGACTTGAAAATATTTTCCTGTGATGTTTGATAAAAAAAACGACAAAATACATCAAAGTAGTTTCATAACTTTTTTGGAGGAAATACAAAATTTGAATAAATGTAAATCGTATTTATATAAGCCGTAACGAAGTAACGAAACGATATGTTTTTTTTGTTAGTTTGGCTTCTATGGTTGGTTCTTGGTTTCTATGGAATACAAAACTTATTCAAGCAAAACTTCGATTTGTGAGATATAATATGAAAAAAAAAACGCACAATGTAAAAAAATGGTATGGCTACGGGAACGGGAGCGAAAAATTAGTTATAGCGCAGTTGTATATATCCACGTTACACATAGAGTAAATTAATTTGACAACAGCGTTTGGTTTTAATAGATTCATAAATGTTCAGTTCACAGTATCGAAGTGATATTATGCCAAATTTGGGGAGTTGAAACCGGGACACGGGGAATTTGAGACAGTGAAGAGCGGCTGAAGAGCGGCGCGCGGGGACTTTGCGCACTGAAACTCGGACTAAAACTTCCCATTTTACACCATCTAGCTATAGTATGAGTGGTTAGACGGTAAACGCGGATGAGGGCTTCTAGGCTAAATACTATTATTAATATATTAAGGAACTGTAAACTCTTACATCGTATTCTTCTCTAACGATCGGCAAATGTTGGATGCGTTGTCGAATCCAATCCAGTTGGCCAAGTGCTCCTGCCCAAACGTAATAATCTGTTTCGTCTTTGAGGAACCGCAAGACGTTGAATGCCAGATTTATATCTATTTTACGCCCACGTACAAAAATTAGTACATCGTTGACAATCTGTAAGAAACATAATTATTTCTTTGTTGTCAAGTACTATTGTAATAAAACTGTAACAGAATTAATTCTGTGCTTAAGGAATATTGTATTGTTCTATTTTATATATTGAAACATTTAGTACGTACAGTTAAAATTTTTAAAAGGGAAGCCGTGCGGAATTGGCGTCTACAAAGGCTTCGCTACTGGAAGATGTATTTCAGCACCTAGGTTATATCTTAACACGCTGATAATTTTAAGAAAAGGGTATTCAAAAGAAAAGTGATGCAAGGCAGGGTTTTAGAAAATAGATCTGGTATAGATACAAAAAACGCTTTATACCAAGATATAAGTAATACACCTTAATGTTTATATCAGATAAAAGCCAAATAATGTGAATTATGAACTCCATGCGGTCACAGGTAAAACTTTGAATTACAATATTGTCCATTGCATGATAATATGCACTGTTAGGTGCGTTTCTCACCTGAGCTTTGTTGAGTTTGTGAATTGGGCTTTCCTCTTCCTTAAGTGCGTCAGCGATCCGTTCCCAGTTGCGTTCATCATAATTAACTCTATAATATCCTGTTGAAGAGATAAATACCTCATAACAAGACTTCGTGATGTCGTGATAGCCGAGTGGTATCAAACCCGCTTCTTGTTTTGAAGCCCGTAGTTCGAATCCCAGGGCATGTACCAATGAGTTTTTTTTTTTAATTTATGTATAGAACTATCACTAATGGCTTGGAGCCATATTCGCCCATAATATTTTCTAAAATGTCCTTTACCTTACATGTGAAAATCCCGTCTAAAATGGTTCAGCTGTTCAGCTTCGGAGATTAGCCCGGACAGACAAAAAAGAGACATATAGACAGACAGAGACGAATTTAAAAAACGCGTGTTTGGGTTTTTATTACTTGCAAGTAAACATATGAAATTCGTACAGATAATTTCCGACAAGTGGAAGATATCACGAACGAAGTACTTTGATCTTGGTGGAGTCCTGCCCCCTAGAGTTCTGTCACAAAGGCGTTCCTGGTATCCATATTAGAAGACAGAAATAGGTAAAGAATATAGGTAATTATTTTGACTAAATAAATAGCTGATTTTTTTCTGCGGTAATTTCTAGTTTCGAAGGGCTCACATTCCCGCAACAAAAAAGTTAATAATGTGCAAAAGTTGTAGACGTATTTAAAAATACCCAGTTCTTAGCCTACCATTTCGTGAAAGAGGCAGTACTACTAAAATCAGCAAACAAGAAAAAAAGGACGTGTAGATTACAACATCAAAATAAAAAAAGTTTTATTTCATTCATTCACATTCATCTCAGACTGGAACAGGCTATTATTACCTACTACCGTATTGTATCATAGATATGACTACTTTGTTTTGTGACGAATACTTTGGCATGCTTTGTGTGATTGTCTATGCAAAAATTACCAAAATAGGTACGTCGTTTTTAAGTCACCTGACTGAACGATGTTGAATATGACCCAATCTTCTCCTTCTGGCTTAAGTATGTACATCGAGCGCTCCGTCATTACTGCGGTTGGCTTAGTGTTGGTGAAATCTGGAGCCCCACCGTGAGTCCACGTCAAGGGAATTTGCCACAATGATTCGGGAACTACTTCCGACCAAAGAAAACGTTCCTAAAATTTTATGTAGTATATCTAAAATGTAAGGGCCTTTGATTTAAAAACCTAATTCTTAAAACAGAAAAACAGTCGATACAATATTGTTATCTGATCGAAAACAAAGGTTTTTGTTGAAATATTAAGTAAACTATAAATAACACCTAGAAATCCTGCTTTGTCGTAAGAATTGTAGAAATTTAGATTTGAGAATGGAATTGATTAGAAAATAGCACAGCATATTTTAAATAAGTGGAGAATAATTTTATACTATATGTAGAACCTTTGAGAATATTTAGGAATAGTTGTTTTAGCAAAATTTTAAAAACTCCATTCAGTGATGCCCCAGAAGATTATTTCTTTTATTAGTATTAGCATCGATGCCGGTGTTAGTAGCGTATATTTTAAAACACTTCTATGTCAAAAGCATACCTGAGTGACGGTAATGTTATTGGATTCTGTGTCAACTTCAACAAAAAGTACCGGCGCACCAGGTGTTTGAACCCAGCTATCGAAAAGTTCACCAATTTCCACATCATAATCAAAATCGGTAGCGTTCTCTACTGCGCTTCGAAACGCATCATATAGACGCGTCGGTGTACCCAAGCCGTAAGCACTGTAAATATATAGGTAATATTAATAGAATAAATCACGTGAAAGAATGAAGCAAATTTTTTTAAATATTTAAAAACTGACGCCTTTTAACCTCAAACCAAAATGAGAAAAGACTAATTGTATTAATCTTCTGATCTTAATACCCCTGATTTTTAGCATTTTTAGAATTTAGAATTAGAATTTTTAGAATTTAGAGTTTAAAAGCTAATCGGCTGGGTTTTTGAAGCTTCATTATTATATTATGTGTTCGCTGTTTCTGTCTTTACTTGTTTCCATTGATCACATTATTGATACTTACTTGTCCGATAAGTATTTTCTGAGAGCGTTTCTGAAGTTGTCCGCACCCATGAAGTGTTCCAACATGCGCAAGACAGAAGCGCCTTTCGCGTAACTGGTTGTGCTGAAATGCGCGTCGATGGATGGATTTGAAGCTACAGAAGACCAGTTCATGGGTGTAGCACCGTTCGCCGCATCGCTTAGCAGGGCGCTGTGTACGTAATCCACAACAAACTGCTCGTCAAGTTCCAGCGATGCAGCGGCCTATAAATTTTTCACGGTATTATTTCAAGGATTTTTCGATAACAATAAAGTCCACCAAAACTTCGAGGTCTGCTGATAAGTTTCGTCGCTGAATTTACAAATATTCATTCATGCTGGCAATTTTAGTTTGCAAATTATTAGGTACTAGAACGAATTACCTATTTACATTTTTGACCGAATTTTTGTAAATTGTACTTCAGGAGACAGGAGTGTACTTAATACAAACTTTTTTAATTTTAAATTTTAATAGAAACAGAGAGCGAATACTGAGGGAACAAATAGCGAAATTATTTCATATAAATATGTAGTGATGTGTTTGTTTTTTAAAAAAATATTGCGAACGTTTATCAGTCTTGATTCGTAACGTGTTACTTCTGAGTAACTGTAATTAAGAATTAATATGATTATGAATTGTAATGAAAATAACGTTCAAACCTAATAACATAAAAATCAGAGTGCAGTATCTCTTACTTTAAAATAACAAAAAACATTAGAAAAATCTCAAACTCAGTGAATAGAAGGACTAAACGTGATTATTATTGTTTTAAACAAACATTTTACGAAATTACACAAGACATGTAATTACAAAATTCTTTAGTTTCTTTTCGAGTACGAATTTCGCATGTGGCTCACACAAAATTCCACTTCACAGCGAATATTTAAAGACAACAACTGGTGTGTATTTCGTCTACGACGCATGTATTTATTTTTGCTTACGTTTTTGATGTCACAACGCGTTATCTATAAGAATATCCATGGCTAAACCTGACCAAATAAGAAACTTGTCTAGAATCGAGTATAACAGCAAAGGTATGTTAATAGCAATGACTTTGCTTCGTCACTAAACCTAAGGATTTCTTCATACAGCAATATATTAATCATGATTTTCATTGATTCGTTTTCATTCGATTAGATATCTTACGAGTACCAACCCATACATTAACAAGTGGTTTATAGAAAGTAGGCCCTCGATTATTAGACCAAACTTGCACAATACAATTTTCAACCAATATAATCGAGTAAAAAAAGAGGTCTGCGTACAATTGCCTTTTAGTTTTTATTAAATTTTAATTTTTTTACCTGCTACTATGAAACACAGTTTAGCTTATAACTCCTGAAATAAACAAGTGTAACACGAACTTTATTTTAAATGAAAATATCTACGAGAAAATTGCAACCAGAATTTTTTTGTGAAAATTAACAAATAACTCTATTCATTACTTTTTTGTATCCTTTAAACCAAATGTATTTTTTGGTATAGTAAAACTGTTTGAAATATCTACAATTAAAACTAAAACTACATACATTTGCCTTTTTAAAATATTGTTAACAAGATTAGCTGAAAACTGTATACATGTTTATGGTGCTACAAAAACAGACAAGTTTGATTCCATAACGCTTTATAAAAAAATACTGTGAACAGTATCTCTCGTGGTTATGTGTGTGGTTATGGGATTGTGTATGGGATGAGTATTTGCGTACATTTGGATGCACATAGACTGTGATTTAGATACACCTGCAATTTATGTGAAAAAAATACATTTTATATTCTGTGTCCACATTACTACTTTTGTTTTGGACAACAAAATAACAAATAGGATGTTGTTGATCTACACACAAGTAATATTGATTGGCAGAGCGAGTCTACGCCTTAGGTATGCACGGGGCGAGGTAAAAGACTAATTTGTGAATATAACACAACTGTGATAATCATGTCAGATGGATCCTTCTTTTTTGTCTGCCATATTGTCATTAACAAATTTTGATTAAATATGGTTTTTAAAGAAAAAATCGTCTTTGTTATACTTCTAAAGATTAAGTGTTATATACATACTACCTACGTTTTACCAAATTTTCATTAAACTTGAAAGTCATTTTTTCTTTTGGAAACCGATCGCACGATTCATCTTGTAAAGCAATTATCGTATACGTGTACAATTTACGAACTCAAAAGTTTGACGTCGACTCATCCCCCTGAATACCTAAGGCGTAGTCTCTTTGATCCAAAGAATCTGTACCCCATGAGCTCCGAAATATTCGAAGAAACTGGCGAAGGATTCGTTGAGCCACAAGTTGCTCCACCAAAAACATGTGACCAGGTTGCCGAACCATTTGTGTGCAAGCTCGTGGGCGACAATAGTAGCGATGAAAATCTGATTGATTATGTTAGTGTTGTTTTTGTCGTAAAGAAGATACGCCTCTCTGAAACATAAAGTATTACATGTAATGACAGTGAAAAATATATAGGTACAACAAGCGCCACCGATGTAAACGGCCGTCGACTGTACACTTCTCTTTTACCCGCATAGCGCCGCCTCGGGCAATTTTGAATTTTGTACTCGCCTCTGATCGGCTAATGTGTACAGCCGGTGAACTTTTACATAGGTGGTAGCGCGTATTGTAACTTCATACAAAATTAATAAATAAATAAAAATTTATAAATTAAATGCTTTCAGTTTTATAGAAAAAAATCCTGATTAACTTCTGGCTAAACAAAACATATAGATGTAGGTGGTGCTTGATTTTAATTGGAATGAGATATCGTAATATAAATATTCGTTCAGAATCGAAAAATAAAGTAGCAGAGAAACATAAATGGTATAAAATGTTTCAATTTCATATCTTTGTCATTTTCTTCATAATCTTAGCTTATGTTTCCATTTCATGTAGAATTTTCCATTCCATCAGCATATTATACCCCAATGCAGGGGTTAGGCCTCTTACCAGCGTGAAGAGGCTTGGAGCTAAATCCACCACGCTGCTTCAGTGCGGGTTGGTGAATTGTAACGACCGCCATCTATTGACAGCAACCGGAACTGACTGATTAACCTGCTCTCCCAGGAACCGAGTCAGTGATATTTATGCACTTAAGCCAGAAAAACTCATTGGTACACGCCCGGATTCGAACCACGGCCGCACAGCCTTATAAATTTGAAGCAGGTTCGCTGCGCTCGGGCTATCACAACTCATTACGTTAGAATGAATACTTTATATTGAAAACATCAGATCAAATTTAAAAACATACCTGTAGTTCACCATGCCCCAGTTCTCCATGGCACCAGACGGAAAATCTGGAAGGGCTATGTGATCATTCTTCATGGGTTGACCTTGCCCCATCGTGTAATAATCATAATCAAAGTATTCATCCATCCAAGCAGTTATGTCTGCACCGACTTCTGCAGCATATTCATGTTGGCTCAAAACAGCATCGCCTGGACGTGACACTATTCCAAACGGTCTCTCTTCGGTACCAGTTTCTTTAGTCTCTACGAAGTCACTCACATGGAATGCAATCAGATACACGGATATGACCGGAGTCGGCAGGAACGTTTCACGGGTGCGTCCTCCCGCTAAACTGTAGAGTGACATATAATTTCATTGCTAAAAATTTTTAGTATGGAAAAAAAAATTTAAATTATCTAAACATTGGCTACGCTATTTAACCTACGCTGATTGTGACACAAAGCTGTATCAAAAGCTAATACAATTATTTGCAGGCATTATGTTCGTTTTTTAAACGACTTCAAAAAAGAAGGAGGTTTCTCAATTCGACCGTATATATGTTTTTTTTTTTATGTGGGTTCAGGGATAACTTCGTTGTTTATGAACCGAATTAGATGATTTTTTTTTGTGGAATGGAGATATCTCTGGAGTGGTACTATGATAAATAAACCAGAATCTGATGATGGCATCCTAGAGAAATCGAAGGCAACCTTCGGAAATCGTATTTTAAATGAATAAATGAATGAATATAGAACAAACACAATTTAAAGTGTCTGAGTGAGTAGGCACCGACTTCATTAACTATTTATTTTATATTTATTTATTTCTCATAACTAAAAGACATAAAGACTATATAATAGTACAGCTAATTGTCGGAGTCTGGAGCCTAAACTAGGTCGAACCTGTTCTTATAGGTCTCCAGACCCCGTGACTTATTAGTTTAAACTATTTTGAACTTAAAATGTTTAATGAAAAAAAAGTTAAAAAGAAAGAGTTTGAGAGTATTTGGGAGTGTATGTATGTGAATTAGTGTCATAGAGAGATTGCGTCTGAATGTAGAGTGATGATAGTGTGAGTGAGTGAATGTTAATGTGATGTTACTTAGTGTATATACTGCATATTTGCGTACCTATATTGCATGCATGAATAATTATATTTATTATTTATTTTATCAAATAGAAATAAAACTAAAGTAGGCAAGGAATTATGACATAATGGCTAAAAGTGACTCCGTATATTAATAGGTAAGTTCTTGCAACCATGAATTGAGTTTCTTTTTGCATATGCCGCCTTGGTTTATGGTTTTAAAGTCGGTTGTTATTTTTTTGTTTTTTTATGGTATATAAACATCTAAGCCCCGGCCCGCACAATAGAGACTAGATGAGAAGTCTAGCATCATGCAGTTATGGGCAGTTCATAAGAATTTCATAACTCATGAATACAATTGCTAGACCCCTAGGATCCGGGCCAGAGTTTTGCTGTGCATGGCCGACTACCTCAACGGTGAAGCTATTTTGTTGGCTTCGATACATGGCAATCCAATTCAAATTTTCATATTAAACGCAATGAGAATATTTCGCGGAGGACAACATATGGAGGCGGTCATTCATCCAAGTATTAACCACAACTGCCGTAACTTAGGTTACCGAAAGCAAAAAGTTTTTGTATGAAATTGCTATATGACTATCGCTGAGAAATGTAATGAAATTAAAGTATTCTCATAATATTAGTTACCTTTAATAAAAAAAGAAAATAATTTTCTCCTTAGCATAATTAAAAATATTAGATATAATAAATATTCGAAAAGGAACCCAATATAAGCACACGCGTTTTATATATGTAATAAACGCAGAGTTGCAATGTACAATTGATTCATGAAAATCAATAAAAAAACCGGTCAACTACGAGTTTAACTTGCGAGGAGAGGGTTACATATTATAAACCATCGTTACTTACTACGTTTTTCTTTTAATCTGATCCAAATTTCGGCTAGAATTTGAACCCATGGAACTATAAGTAGGTTACCATGGTAACCATTAGACCAATTGAACTAGTCCTCAGTGAAATTAAACAAAACATTTTTAGACGCATTTTCTCATCACAAAATATAGTCTGTTTCCCGCTAATTTTCAAAATACGATATTAAAATTATTTAATTTAATTAATTTAATAATTTAATTTAATTTATTTATAAAGCGATTTAAAATGTACTTCCTTGATACATTCTGCCTGTACGAAGTTCACAAATTGTCAACACGTAAAAAACAGAAAACAGTACACTACGAAAGAAAATTTAAATTTCTGTTAAGATCTCGTAAAACAGAATAGCCAGAAAAAAAGTTAACTAAAAAGTATTAGTAAAAAGTACAAATGTCTTGTTAAAATCCTTTGTATACGTCGGGAGAATCTTGAATACTTTCCACAAGCTTTGAACATTTAAAAGCTTGGAACAAAACAACATAAATACGATAAGATATAAGATAAACTTACACTTCTGTGTTATTGATGGCCATGTTGGAGTATGAAGGGCTGATGTTGCTAGGACGTGTAATGGAGATGACGTAACTGGCCTTAAATTGAGGCTCATCGAAACACGGGAACGCTTTTCTCGCATGGTGAGCTTGGAATTGGGTCGTAGCGTAATACCTATGAATTAAACATTTTTTTTTAACTGTAGGAAAGATCGAATACATCTACGAAAGGGTACGGTTAAAATTATAGAACTTATTATTATACGTATTATAAAAGTATAAAGAACACAGAACCAATATGAGTACACCAGTACTAATGGTAGCACTTCAGTAGTAGCTGGAACCAATCGGTGGAACCAATGGCGTATTACCATTTTCCATTCACCATTTTCACCGGTTTCCTGATGACGGCGTGATGACTGCGCGAAAGATAAAAGAGTATCTTTCTTTGGACTCCGAATTTCACGTTAATGCGGCCTCGGGTACTTTAAAAGCTCTATGGTAATAATAGTGTGATGTTGATATGGTTGTAACAAAGCAAAAATTTTATTACGTAATAACTGGACTGAAAAAAAACTATTAACCAGACTGGAAATGTTAGTTTGTGTTACAACTATATCCAGTCAGAATTAACATTTACAAAGATTCAAAAACATATAATAAATATATACGCAGGTGTATTACATAGTTAATTTCGCATGCATATCCAGGCCAAGAAACAAACAATTTACCGTTTTTCTCCTTCTAAGTAGTAATAACCTTTGTAAAAACCACGATCGAAAGGATTTTCGTTAATTCTGCCCAAGAAATCGATGGTGATAGTGTATCTAGAAATTGACAGGGGTTCTCCGAAATTTATCATCAGTAACTCGTAGTACTCATCCGTTTCGAAAGAATACCCCAGTGGTACAGGAAAGCCGTTAACGTCTCTTACATTTATGGTTATTATTCTTTCAACCATTTGGTGCATTACAATTTGAGTCAAATTTGCTTCTGTGACCTAAAAAAATATCAATAAGTTAATACTAGAATTAAATCCTTTTGTTTCTGAAGGTCTTCAAGCTGCTGTAGAGGGAAATTTAGAGTGAAAACACAAAAAAATCACAAAAATAAGTCCAGCTGTTTAGGAGAAGTTCAGTTGTATACCTACACACGGGCAGAAGAAATATTATATATATAAAGATAAATGACTGTATCTTGTTATTGCGTTGACGTGGGAGCTTTCATTCTTTACATCTCTGAGAGACCGCCGCCGACCTCAGTATTTCATATTTATTTCAACTTCATACCTGTTTTCTTTCCTGAGAACAAGAGTCTTGACAAACGGACAGGACGGACGGACAACAAAGTGATCCAACATAAGTCAGTACATATAAACTTTGAGATAGTTGAATAAACGGAACGCATCTGTATCATGTTTGTAAACATAAAATATATTTAAATATGTAAGTATATAAGACCATAAAAATATTTTTATTTTTATTTGTTATCACTTCCTGTCTTTTGGTCTGCTACGATGTAGCTTTATTATGATTTTGTTTCATCCTTAAATATTAAGCTTTGAACGTTTAAAATTATAGGTGAGTTTTAAGCGTATCTGCTACATAAATAAATTATAACAATATGTTTATTTTTGGGTGTCTCAAAACTTATGTAGTGACCTATTTATAGGGGTTCCGTTTTTCTTTTCCAAGTACAGAACCCTGAAAAACAAATCGATCGAATCGATAGATTATTATTTTACAAGGCCGAGTAGTAAAATATGTATCTAATCATGAACAAATGTATTTGCGATATGATCAAGACGGCGCGATTTTCATGTTTTTTAATCGAAAGTAAATATTGTTCAATGACCTTAATTAATAATTTAATTATAGGCGTGACTTTAATTGAATTCAAAACAATATAATTTTTTAAATCAATTTTAAAACATTTTTTTAGTTGTTTTTAAAATGAAAACGCATTTCACAATAGAAACGTCGCTCAGCTCTTTTTTAAATGCGTCTTTGTGGCACATTTTTGTATTCACAAAGTAATAAATTCAAACTATGAGTTTGACTCTGTCAATTTAAAAGTACCATAACTCTCTGCATCACCTATATGACAGAATACAAAATTATATGTAAGTATTGATTTTATCGCTTCATTTACACATAAAGAAGCGTCTCGATTTTTCACGACAGGAGGAATTTCATACCACTAGCAACATCTACGGTTTTTAAAATCAATGGTTTTTAAGGATAATTTAGGTACAATGCAGCCGATTCAATTATTTTCACAAATAATGATGTACATGGTAGTTCTATACGATCTCAATGTGGCAGCTCGGGAATATTCGGGAATTCACGGAGACTTCCGATATAATTCCTATGAAATATTTATTTAAATGACAACTATCTTAAAGTCTACTCTAGTCTAACTAATCTACTGTTAGTTGTAATTTTAAATTATTGACTAAATTTTCTTCGTTTTCACTAAACTACTTCAAGACTATATTTGAATGGGTTATTAACATTAGATCATGCTATGATCCAAAACTTTAATTAAATAGGTACTCACATCGACTTCAATTTCCACGTGTCCGTCGAACTTGGATTGGTCAATATCCGTGTCCAAGTGTAAATAAACGAATCTCGGTTGTACATTTTCTAGTAATCTATAAGCCGGTTCAGCTAGATTAGTTCGGTCATCTAAAAATTCTAGATTAGACCTAAACTCCTCATAAGGATTGCCTACTACGGCTCCCAGTAGAAATAAAACTAACATAAATTTCGGCGCCATTTTGGGCTCTGCAATAATAATGTGGAAATAAGTTTTTTATTCGCATATTTATTTTAATATGATATTTTCTATTTAGTAAATTAATCCAAAATTAAATTTTTCAATTACCCTTTGTTTTACAATGGTAAATCAATGTTATATGAAATTAATAATTTTTAGTATTTACTCGTAGCGGTATCAAGAAAAAAAAACAGTAACTAGATACAGTTAATGTCAAGTAAACAACAAATTTAATATTTAAAAAAAAAAATCGTGCAAATCAACAGCTTTGTGCGAATTCTTAAAATATTTTATTTCTATGACATACCTAATAAAATCTACAAAGATCCCAGTCACGCCGGATTTCACACTGAAAACACGCCGAAGTAGTTCATATATTTATCGTTAATTACAACCAAAAATACCTACTCGTGCGCCATATCTAAAGTTCTGATAAGATGAAATGAAATCATCGTGATATGAGCCGAATATCAATAACTATTATCGTGAATTTCCGTGCACGGATAACTTATCGACACTTTGTGCTTTATAACAGTGCATGTCGCTCTTTTTTGTTTTACTTTTTTAGATTTGTATACCAAAAAAACACCTAAAATTTGCACTTGATATTTATAATAACAAGTACTTAGTAATAGTTTGTTGTTACATGTATAAATACTGGACTTAAACAATAAAATGTATCTTAAGTGCTTTGAGTTGCCCTATACGACATTGTTAAGCTCCCGAAACTTTACTATCTACTTCTGATTTACGTTGTTTGCTATTGGCTCATTTTTTTTTGTTACATCAACAAAAATAAACAAAATTATATACTTGAACAGATTCCGTCAGCAGCAGTCCGATAGCAGTGTGCGCTGTAGCGCGTTTATTGATAGCCATGGTAAAATCCGAATCCTTGTGCCAAACCATAATTAGATACGCCCCACGAATTCAATCAACGTGTTCTGTAGACACTTTAAAAAAGTTTAATTTCATTTTCATAATACTAGGCTTGAAATATGAAATTACTGTTTTAGAAGTTACTAAAGAAAAGAAAAAAGGACTTAAAAATATTCGTGATGATGATTTTTACTTTTTTCAGGGAAATAATTTTTTTCTATTTAAAAAGTGGCCCATTCAGCAGAAAAAATTTAAATTTGTAAGGGTACGTAGGATGACGGAGGGTTTCTAACTGTAACTTTGGTAGCGTTAAAAAGATTTCTCGTGCAGTATGAGATTTGAGTGATAATGGTTAAAGATCGGTTAACCAGTCGAAACTGTTTTTCTGCCATGTTTCTTGACTGTAGATCTTGCCTGTTTTTAATACACCGGATCTAAGGAAGCTATAATGAATATCACCACAACAGGACCATCAAACAGTTCACCATTAACCTGTGTGTAAGCTTTTTTAGGGCAACGTTGGTTTGGACCGTGGGCGTTTGACTTGGGTTCAACTATTGGCTATTTTGCTTGCGGTTATCGTAAAGCGAAACCGCTTTTAAATAAATTACGCACCGTTATTTTGTACTGTGATTACGTACTTCTGAATGCACGCCTACCACAAAACTGTAATAATAAAAACTGTGTTTGCTTCGCGTTCCGATTCTACTACACGCGGAACAAGAACGTGATCTATAGGTACTTGCCCCGCAAGTGGGTACACCAATACGAAGTTCAGATATAAACAGTCATAATTCCGCGGTAAAATGTAATGTTCCGTCTTAGGACGCAAACTATCGTATTACTTTTCTTCATCATCACCAGTCCATTTTACCCCACTGCAGGGGCTTAGGCCTCCCCCAAGGTGAGGAGGGGGTTTGGAACTTAAATCCGCACGCTACTCCACTGCGGGTTAGGGATTGTAACGACCGCCATCTATTGACAGCGTCCGGGACCGACTGCTAAACGTGCTCTCCGAGGCACGGAGTCAGTGATAGTTAATGTACTTAAGTCAGAAAAAATCATTGGTACACGCCCGGATTCAAACCATGGCCCTATGGCCTTATAAATTTGAGATGGGTTCGTTGTGCTCTGGGCTATCACGACACTTACCTTTCTTACAAATACAAAATATAAATGATTTATTTCAAATCTGATATTATTATTATGACGACCGCTTAGCGTAGTAGGTAGCGACCCTGCCTGCGAAGCTGGAGGTCCCGGGTTCGAATCCCAGGTCGGGTCGGTATTTATATGATGAATATTAGTACTGATACCGGGTCTTGGTTGTTAAATGTACGTGTTGTCTTCGCTTGGTACCCAAAACACAAGCTATGGCTTAGTTTGGGGCCAAGACGTTGTTGTGATGTAGACGTTATTTATTATTATTATTTATTTATTTATTTTTGGCTAAACGCTATCTGTCATTTTCTATGGAATTTTTACAAATTTTTTACTTATATAAGTACATTTTACAAGTTAATCTATTACTCATTAAATAATACAGTGTAGTTAGCTGTGATAGTTTTCCTTTTAACTACGTTATATATGAAACATAACTTTAGTAACTAAGTACAAAATAATCAAATAATGCGTAACTCTACAGGCACCTACAGGGAGTGAGTTTAGTCGTACTCACACTAGATCAATGCCTGTATCGTGGACAACCTGGACGGAGACAGGTTACTAACAGAACTTTTTTCAAGAGTCTCCTGGTCAACATCATCCGATATTGTTCGGAATTAGTCAGTTTGCGTTGCATGACAACATTTAAGGTGTCTAAGTGACGCGCGCTCAATACTTGTGCTTTCATAATATAAATAGTGTCCGTAGCATAGCGAAAAGGTTTACTATTCATGACTTTTGATAAATCAGTTTCTGAAAATGGTTTAAGTACTTAACTCTAGACAAATCCATTCTCAGTTATTGCATGTCAGCCTGGGGAGGGGCTACGGTTATCTTTATATTGAAGTTTGAAGTGAGCCTAAAGTGTAGCCATTGAGCTACAGAAACTGAGTCATAACATGAATCAGTCACTTTGAAGTAAGCTCAATGTCTACATATTGAGCTCACTCCTAAGTTCAATATAAAGAGAACCGTAGCCCCTCCCCAGGCTGACATGCAATAACTGAGAAGGAATTTGACTAGAGTTAAATAAACCATTCGCAGAAACTGAGTCATAATATGAGTCAGTTTCCTGGTTCTGAGGACTATAATATTGATGTGAGGTTTGAAAGAAAGGTCCTAGTCAATTAAGGTACCTACGCTACCTAAGTATTTTAATGTAGCCAATCTTTCAATAGCTGAATAAAAACATAATTACAATTTGTGAGCTTACTATACCTGGATGTCGGCAGATAGATATGGCTGAGAAACTCAAGTTTTATGAAAGCCAATGTACTACGTGTTGGGAGTATTAAGCGAAAGAAGTTTGTTATCAAACCAATATTTATAAGAATTACAACCAATCCCAGTACGCTCATAGGCAAATTTCCAAGAGCCAGCTTGAAAAAGGACCACAGTGTCGTTTGTGTGACAGACGCTATTGTATCGTTGAACCTCGTTGAATATCATTCATGTAGGTAATAAAAAACGTCCCCGACAGTACCGTCTGACCCAGTACATTTTTTCAAGAGTCTTAGGGTACACTTCAAGCTATGATATAAGCCTGTAATTTTCTGGCACACGTTTATTCGCCGCATTTGTGAATAGATATTATTAATGCCTGTATCCAACTATGCGGAAATACTCCAGAAAAATGCTTAAATTAAGAAAACGTGTTAGAGGAGAAATTACCATATTTTTTATAGACTTAACTGTTGCCGTGCTGAGGCTCTCCATACCAGCAGCACAATTTATTTTCAGTTGAGATATAAATAATCCGACTTCAAAATCATCAGTTGGCTGTCCATGAAAGAAGACCATCAAGATCTGTTTAACGTATTTAAAAAAAAATTAACACATATTTCCGCTGTAAATAGTAGTCTATATTATTTTTTCAACCCAATTGTCACAATCAAAAGATAAGGACAAATAAATTTATACCTGAGATTTGTACCATATATAATACTCAGTTAACTGTGTGCAAAGTTTGGTGTAAGTCAACGTTGTTGGATAAAATAATGATGAATATGGTAATATGGATTTAAATATTATGTTCCGAAAAATGCGACACTGGATTTAAATATTGGAATAATAAACATAATTACCTATGTATGTCTAGAATTCTTTGTTAATAAAAAAAAATTATTTATACATAAGCTAATAACTGCAACTCACGAAGACTACAACAGTTTTATCCCGTTAAAAGGCACGAATTAATTACGTTTGTTGGGTACTGACTGATATTTAGCTCATTATATGATAGAGAAACTGCAACGAATATCGAGTAAATAACCGATCTAATTTTCTTGTTTGTATTAGATCTGAATAATTTTGATATTTTGCGTCCTTGTCAAGTAGTTTAATAAACGTTATATTTTCAAGGAAATTGATGAAGTGACCGTTTACTACTATCTAACGCAAATTCCAAAACTACAAATTATACATTAGCATAAAATAAACAATTTATTCTCGAAAGCTAAATATCCATCTCTGGTGTGCTGCTGTTGTTGTGGATTACAAGGAATGGGCCTCCTGACTCCAAGGTGAAAAACATTTGTAAATAACGACAAAACGTAATAACATACATAAATTTTATTTTTAACGTAAAAACATATCACGATTATAAATTAAATATATTCACTAATATAATTCTTTTACCTAATTTCAAACCAAGTGTCTTATCAATATCGTTGCAAAGAACGTGACAAATCCTATTTGCACAACGTTCGCTGAATTGTCAGTAGTAGTTCTCGTCGATTCCGTTGTCTCTGGCGCCGTTTCCGTCGTCGTTTCCGTCGTCGTTTCCGCCGTCGTTTCCGACGTCGTTTCCGACGTCGTTTCCGCCGTCGTTTCCGACGTCGTTTCCGACGTCGTTTCCGCCGTCGTTTCCGACGTCGTTTCCGTCGTCGTTTCCGTCGTCGTTTCCGTCGTCGTTTCCGTTGTTGTGGTGTCATCAATTACAATATCTTGATAACCGTTTTCGAAATATTCCATCAATTCTGTAAGCCTCTCACTAGTCCAAATCAAGTTTGCCCTGGCCGCGTCCACATTGTTCATGTTCGAGTTGTAAGCTGTACCAAGCAGAACTTGATTGGTGTCGAGAAATTCGACGAACTGAAAATATGAAAATTAAGTTTAAATAAACCATAATGACATAGTAGAGGTCCTATTCCAATTTCGGAATTCGGAATTGAGAACCTCCTCTTTTTTTGAAGTCGATTAATAAAAGATACTGCAATACGTCATTTATTTACAGTTATTTACTTTTTATTTATTAGAAGCCCAGCAAATCCGATGTATCGATACAAACGCTAACATGATTATTTCATAAAGTACAAATAATAAAGAAACTATAGGATCAAGGCAATTAAGTTTTGTAGGAAAATACAACTTCGCTTTCAAGAATGATTTTTTTTTTTTTCAAAACGGCGAATATCCAAAAATATCTGTATTGCAGTGGCAGCTATGGGAGGTGTTTAATACTGAGATAACATTGAGCGGTGTCGGTAATTTATCTTAATTAATTTGCGGTCGAGTAGAAAATAAGATAATAGGTATACATGGTAAATACAAATTCTACATTTTTACATGTCATGTATAATACTGTAAAAATAATTAAACTATAACCGAACAAAACAAATTAAAAATGCGAGTGCGAATTAGAGCGCAGTTCATTACTGCACAAGTTAATACATATCCATATCTCTCAGTTGGAACTATACCATGTATACCACGCTAGAGAAGTCATTGATAGCTTTAGCTCAGTTCATTGCACCACGAACCACGAATGGGTGTTTATTAAACATAAAATAACCATCTAGTGGATCATTGCAATGTTTTAGTTAACGTTTATGTAGATTATATAATAAGTAATTACTGTAAAACATAAGCTGCAGAATAAATTTATTTAAAAAAAAAGAAATATCGCGTAAAATCGCCACTAATGTATTGAGTCAAAAAGTTTCGTATTTCAAGTACTTTATAGTAGTTGACATCTCGAGAATATACACAAATATATTTCAGATTTTCAGGCTCAGAATGACGGGTATTTTTGAAATCTTTACGTTCTACCCAAGCGTAGAAATCCTAAAGTTTTTTATTTCGATAATCGATTAATAAAGACGAATAATAAATAACAAATGATAATCACTTCTAAAATTTGCTGCTCATCGAGTAGACGGCCGGCTATATAACTCAGCGGAGTGTTCACACCAGTGATGCCCAAACTGTAACAAGTCTCATGTTAAGAATTATGGTTCTTAATTAAATATTTATCACTTAAAATACCTGTCATTTCGTGAGTAAACATATAGGTACGAACGTTGGGTCGTATCGAAGTTTCAACGTTGGTTCCAGGCCAGAACCTTGTCATAGTTTATACTACCTATGTTTTAACCTTGTCATAGAAGGGGAATATCTTTCAAATATATGTATTTATGCATGTATGTATGTGTTTATTATTTCTGTGGCACGCTCTGATCTTAAACGGCTTGATATATTTTAACACAATAATGTGTAGTCAGATTCGTCTTATTTCTGGGAGTGAAACTGGATAAATGATATTTAAATATGGCATTTCTGAATAAAAAAAGAGAAGAGGAATAAAAAATGTCATTAATACAGTATGGCTATCAAATAAACAGCTAATTCCAAATATTATATATTTTTATGCTACCATTTTGACACAAAGTACAAAACAATGCACCAAACTGGATCGGTCTGTTATGGATATTAGCTCATATATATTTGTAAATATCAGGCTCGTGTAGCCCCGAGCCAAGTATAAATATCAAATGATTTTAGTTTCTTAGTTTAAAAAGCAATAGTAAAAAAAATTAGAAACCCGACTGTGTAAAAAACAACTGAAAAAATTAAAAACAAGCTGTAAGGCGTATAGAGTTAGCATAAAATACACTATCACCGACAATCAAAAATTACAAAACATATTTGTTTTAAGAAACTTAAATAGATTTTCATGTGGAAACCACCATACCAAACATTTGGTACCTAACTGGTTTATCCCCGAGTCATTTTCAAATTATATTTGAAAAAATATTGTTGATACTTTTTACGGTACATTATGTAAGCGAGATACGAGTATCATGTTATAAAAATTGATAAATAAAATTTAAAACAATGAACCTTCATACAAATTCAAAAAGCAATTCTGTAAGGCATATTAATTTGTAATTGGAAATGATATCCAGCAAAACTTTTGGATTTTAATTTGCAAGAAAGTCCATAAAGGCTATTTCGCCATGAACTAAGTTAACCTAAAACCTAATCAGTAGTACATGATGGCATGAAATGCACTGAGTACTATGCGATAGGCACATTTGATCGCATTTGAGAGCACGAATGCCAAAGTTGCGTAGTATTTCTAAAGTAATCTAATTTGACTAATTATTTACTGATACAGAAATTAAATTACTTAGATTATTAAAACGACGTAATATCAGATACTTCTAATATTACGTCGTTTTAATATATTGGAAAGCACTGGAAAAAAACAAGTATGGGAACCTGTGATAACTGCTAAGTTTTAAATACTCACACTTCGACTGCGCTGTCAATGTTATTCCTGAACCAATCGAAAACTATCAAGGTGTTTTCTTCGTTCCCAGAGGTAGCAGCGTTGAAAGCAGTGTTGTAGTCCTGGGCACGGAAATTGTCGTTGTCGGCGATTATCTGGTCTAAGTAGAAACGTAAATTCTCTGGATTTCTTGTGCAACCCAAAGCACTCATTAAGACCAATTTCTCTGAAGCCAGATCTTCGTCAATGTACTTTTGCCATAAGTAATCAAAATCGCTTTCGTCGCCTTCACGTAATCCGACGCAGTACACCCAAGGACGCATATTGGCTGGGATACTGAACAAAAAAACAAATCAACTATTAATTGTGATATATCATTAAAACGGATTTTGCCATGAACTTACGGTATACTTTAGACACGGCTCTGCCATCACAAATATTGTACAAAAAAACTGATTATAAGATTGAAATAATTATTTGGATGCGTTCACACGTATGTTAGTTACATTTCCTTCAAGTTTAACTCATCACCTCGACAAAAAAGCATGGTAATTAATATCCCAAAATATCCTTAAACAAATTACCTGTAACTGGTTATCATACGCGCAATAACATTGTTTAAGCCTATTTGTAATTGTTTGTAAATGTAACATCTATTTGTAAATTAGTAAATACAAAAATATTAGAATATATTGTTATTCACTGCATAGGTAACCCCAAGTTTTGGTGTGCTAGTTTTTTATAGCGAAATAAATGCACTAATCTTAAAATAAAATTCGTACGCCACAACTAATTCATTTCTTTTCTGAATCTACACCCCTGTACCTCGACTACATTGTTATAAAGCGACTATTACTCCAACCCTGTCTGACACATCGCATTGTCAACTGCATTGTTTTTGCATATTAAATTTGATGTAAATTTTTCGCAACATTTTATAACAGAACTAGTAATGGAAAAGATTGATAATAGATAAGGGTTTACACGTATCCATAGCATTCACAATCTAAACGGCAACGTTCTCAAATCATAAAAATATGCATAACCCTTATCACGTTTCTTCATAGATGCTGTGCATGAAAGCTGTAATCATAAAGTAACTATAGTTCATTATAAGAGAAACGTATAAGCGGTATAGAGCTTTAAAAGCTGTGCCGCCCAAAAGTGAGTTCATTGTTCTCGTTTGGCTCTTGAACGGGTGTTAACACGACATCGGTTGTCGTTTGCAGATCGTTTGTGTTCCTGGCTATTCGTCTCTTTTCTATTTATATGTCTCTGGTAGACTATGTAGTATTTGTCTGGTTATACTGATTGCTCATATAAAACAAGCGGAACCACTTCTTGGGTTGTTTCGTACATTCGATCTTCATTACAATAGTCAAAGAATGTGACGACATGTATTGCATGATTTGTATGTATACTTACAATCCTCCGGCCCTCAATGTTTGGAATTGAGTGCGACCAGCTGTGACGCAACGCTCGTCGCCAATGTTGCACAAAAATTCAGAAAGATACATTCTGAGCAAATCGTGCATGTATGTGCCGTCGTCTGGCTCTTGAAAACCAAGTCGAGCAGTCACCGCTGCACTCGATTCGATGATCATTTCCTACAAATAAACGCAAAACTGGGATAGGTATAGGTATTCCATTGTATTTGAGATTTTATAAACATAAACTATTCGAAATATCAAAAAACCACCCCACAGCCTCACCTATAGCAATCTACGGAGGTTCTCTATCAAAAAAAGTTTACGATTGGCGGTTGTGTAATCTTCCGCGCTGTTTTATGTCAATACGCCAAAAAATAAAACACTTCTTTGTATCATAGATTTGTTTTATTTATTTATTTTTTTATTTAGTGAGGGCGGAATCTGCATACAGACACCTGCGCGCCCAACCTACCGCGCAGATAGTGCCGGGTTGGGATTTCTACACAGAAGGTGCAGCCCGACCGGCTAAACGACATCCTCAACCTATACTCCGGAGAGTGTATAGGGTTTGACATGAACAACGACCGGACGCATTGAGTATGCTTCGGTGTGTTAATGCCTTATATCATAGAGCAACCCGGACCGTCCACCAACAATTTTTTTATGCATTGTTTGTACACCTGCTAGTAATGCTTTTCTTGAGATGTGAATAAATTCAAATTAATTGTTGTTTGCCTTTTTTTGTAATTTTTACATCAAAATCATTCCATGAGAGTATATTTGACTAATTACAGTCAATTTCCTGGTATCTGTCAAACTTTTCAGAAACAGTTGCAAATATGTGAGAAATAGTCAAATATTATTTTGCTGTTAAGTGTACTGTTTCATTAAAAAATGGATTAAACTACATTAAATAGACGAAATAATCACAGATCATTGGGAGAGCGACGGACAGACGGCCCTGAAACAATATTAGCATACTAAAACAACGGAACCTGTTGTAAAATTGACCACAGCGACAATTCGCTGAATATCCTGATCGGCTTAGCGCTTGTGTGCATGTCGTGGGGATATATGAGAGGTAGTGTAAATTGTGCGCTACTATATCAATGTCCTAGTATACGTGTGTATAAGGCACGTTCGATGGTCGAACAAAGCATATCTGCCCGTTTTCTGTTGACCTAAGGTGATAAAGATCATATCCTTACTTGTAACTCCGAAAGGTTGCTAGGATCGTGCGCTAGTCTCCTACGGAGGAAGTTGAAACCGCTGATCGCTGCAAGCCACGGAGCGTATTGATCTTCGAACTTCAAGAACGACAGGATGTTGAACGCTCTCGTATATGTCATAACATCAGCACGCGCCAAAGCGAACACATCGTCGACTATCTGTAAACGTGTGATAACAAATAAAATAAACATTTGAAACAAACTAGCTTAAATAAAACGATTGTTGAATGCCGATGAAGCGAAAGAAGAAGTAGAGAACGTACGTACTAAGTTCAGTCTCTTTGTCTACCTCTTCGGGAAACAGACGTGAACTTATGTTTGTAAGTTGGCACGAAAATCGATAGAGCGACATAACGATAGAGCTAGTACAGTAGTTCTGTAGATTTTGGCAGTGAAGAATAAGCTAAAGTTTGTGTTTCTATGGATTTATTCGCACAAGGCCAACACGACCCGTGTCTTGAAATTACAAATCGAACATCTATTTACAATGTAATTCATTACCAAACATTAACTGCACAATTAGGTACATAAATACATTTAATTAGTTTTTAATTTTTTATTCAGGAACCCTAATTCTATTACTGTATCTTATTATCTTATAATGCCAACCCGCATTGGAGCGGCGTGGTGGATCTAAGCTCTAAAAATCCCTTCATCTTGAGGAGAGGCCTAAGCCCCTGCAGTGGGGTACAAAAAAGGGCTGATGGAATGGAATGGAAATTCTCTTACTGGCGTCAATCGTAAATTTTAATACAAGGAAAGAATTCTTTTAATAGTTTTAGTATAGCTAGTGTCAAAATTTTATAAATCCCAAAAATATATAAAACATCATTACACTTACTGTACGTATATATTAATAGAAAATTTAGCTTCGTTAAAATATTTAACCGTAGACACGTCAAATACGCTACTTGGCATCTATTGCATGCACCATTTACCTCTTGAATTTGCGAACCGGGCATACTATTGTCTTTAATTCACAAAGTAAATTATTTTGCTATATTTTTTTCTTAGATTGATCAAGTGTATAATTTACAACATGAAGTAATCCGTTTACAAGATAAAATCAAGAACAATTTTGCACTTTACACAGCTTTATAAAATCAACACAAAACTAGAAATAATTTTATTTTTTAAACTGGTAATTGCTGGATTAAGGTAAGATATCAACTTTTTTTTAAATTGTATTTATAGCTTATTCAATTTGCGCTTACGTTAAAAGAAAATACAGTGTACGTCTGGTGCCCACCCACATATTTTTACTGCAATCATGATTTTTACTATTCTACAGAATAATATACTATAAGTACATACCTGAGCTCGGTTGAATTCGTGAATATTGACTCGGTCTTCTCCTCTGAGTGCGAGAGTAAGAAGTCCCCAGTTAGTGTCATCGTAGTTGACTCTATAGAAACCTAAATAAAACATTGCAAATTACGTTTTCTTTTTTTTTATTTTGAGGTACAGGACCGAAAAAACTAAAAATAAGAGGCAAAAGTACGTACCAGTTTGTTGTATGTTGAATACGACCCACTCCAAATTAGTGGTTCCTCTTTCAATAACAATTTCTTGATCACTGAGTATCACAGAAGGTTTAGTGTTAGAGAAGTCGGGTGCACCGCCTCTCGTCCACGTAATCGGCACATGCCATAAGCTAGACGTCTGCGACTGGCCAGTATTCCGCTCCCAGCGTGCCTACAACGCAGTTAATAGATGACAATATTTTCGTAGTTTAATACGACAACAATAAAGATGAAAGGAAAGTCCATTCAAGGGTGAGTTAAGGGCCCTCACTGCGTTACTCTGAACACCGTTGCGAGTATAGTTTAAATGCATGCTCTTACATCTGACACATTTTTTCGGAGCGTAGAGCGAAACTTAAAAAAATAGTAACGCACTGAAGAAAAAAATATGACGAGCGGGCATGTGATGATGCCAAACCAACAAAATGGCTTCCAGATTAATTGTGAACAGTATTGAGAATACTATCCTGAAGCTTTTTTTTAATGTGCACGTCATGCTAACGCTATAATTATTATTATTGTAAACTTTCAAGCTTATATATATATATATCCTTTGCTGCTTTCATTAAATTAAGTAGTTTATAAAATTCCGAATCTCATATAAATCTAGAATTTAATAGAATCCCTTCTAAATACTTAATATTGCCGTATTAAACAAATATTATTTTTTAGATGTGGAGTTTTGATTCGATGCATATAAGTCCGTCTAACAGTCGTACTTAAACTAGATTGTCTAATATAACTATGAAGATGTGATGATGTGAATGATATATATATATATATATATAATGTATATAAAATCGAAATACCACAATTCACATGTTTGAGACATAAGCATCCACTAAGAAGAAATTTTTGGGGGAAGCTAAGTTTGTATGAAAATCCGTCATGTTTGAAATGCATGAAAACTGGTATTTGGACTTTGAAACAGAAACTGAATGTCATGTTTCATAATTTTTGAAAATTTAATAACTAATTGGGTAGAATAAGGAATGAAGGGTTCTAAAGAGATTTCTTCATTTTTAAGGATCGCTAAACCGAATCATAGGAAATTCGGACATTAGGTTTTTTTCAGTCGTAAACATTTATGAAAACTCGACATATTTGAAGTTAAATGCATGAAAATTTTCATGCATTTAATTTCAAATACGACGGATTTTCATTCAAGGGGTTAAGAGTCGTTTCACTTTTTTTTTCATAGTTAGTGCACTTTCAACGGATTTTTAAATTACGATTGTGACTAAAGTCAAAACATCATTTGAATCAAAATAATGCATACACGTGAGTTGAAACGTTAAATAA
The DNA here is from genome assembly GCA_949709985.1 of Luffia ferchaultella. Taxonomy (NCBI): domain Eukaryota; kingdom Metazoa; phylum Arthropoda; class Insecta; order Lepidoptera; family Psychidae; genus Luffia; species Luffia ferchaultella. The sequence goes on from OX453249.1 coordinate 16,926,040, forward strand.
AAATATTGTCAATACGAATATGTGTGTTAATTATATTATAAAATGTTTATACGAAATGATAGTAAAAAGTATGCTAAAATATTGTTAATTTGCCGAAATCAGAGCGTCGATATATATTATTTCTGTTATTTTAGACGGAATATCATCAAGTTAAATTATCAATAGTGAAGTTCAGTAGCTATTTAGTTCAGTTTGTTTTTATCTAATTTTCTTCCTATTGACGTAGCGCGAAATAGTTATGTGTAAAGTTTTATTAAATTTGTTTTATCTACAATTTAGCTTTTATTTTACTACAACATTCTACTGGTCGGCGAGGCCCAGCTGAGAAAACAACAACCTTCACTTCTTTCTACAAATACAAAAATCAGACATATGTCAACTTTTTTAAGAAGTTTCAATTCCATTTATTTTTGTCTCTTATAGCATTTTAGTGGGAACTTAAGAAAAAACATTTTTTGCATTTAAATTTACTCTTCAAGTTTAAATTTTAAGGGGGTTAAATAGCTAAAATTAATATTTAACCTTATGTTTGGAAATTGATAATGAAATATTTCAGTTTTTATATATAGTGGTAAAATAACACTTAATAATACACAAGTGTAATCCATGCGCGCAAAGTCGCAGGTGGTCGCTAATATAAATAATAAAACACAGCATAACAACAGGTCTTTTTGTAACAACACGTGGCAATTATCTGATAAAATTAATTCCGTTCCATTCAGGAAATCTTAATATCTTAAGCTATTGACATTTTTATTTTATTAATTTTACCTGGCTGACAGTAATACTGCCAGTGTTTTGGTCCACAATGACAGTCAGTAGGGGATGTCCCGCCTGTAGCGACCAACTCTGAAGATATTCAGTGACAGTGAAAGACGGGTCATAGGCCGCAAGCGCAGTATCTTCTATCGCGGCTTCGTCAAAAGCATCGAATAAGTCTGAGGGCTCGGCCACGTCGTATTGCCTAGTAGAGAAAATACATTCAATTGATGTAAGATGTAGGAGACGTGTTTGTTGAAAAAAAATTAAATATTTGTATATGTCTGATTATCTTACATGATTGCTGTTTTGATATGAAATTGATAATATTGTGGTAATATAAAGTTAATAGAATTTAATTTAATCTAAGTAACTTCCGTCGCATTAATTCGTATAATCTCTGACGTAGTTTTGTTTTGTTCAAGTATTTATTGAAAAATGTTGATAGATTAGATTAGAATAGACATTAAGTTGGTTAGTCCCGAAAAAACATTTTTTGGATTCCATGTTGTAAAAGTCTAAATTTTTGTATTTTGACACAGAAACAGTTCTATTTATTCCAGTCATAGCGTAATCGTTTGCACAATTTCAGATCTAGGTATCCACAAGTAGACGAATTATAGAACATTTCAATTAATATGTACTAAAAAATTACAAATTAATAAATTCTTCCGCAATTGAGAATTGAGTTCAGACAAAATCCAAAAGTTTGCAATACAACTACTACTTGTGACTCATAACTTGTACCATACTTAAATATTTCTATATTTTTTAAATAATATAATTTTTTTTAAATAATTTTTAAAATAAAATTTCTGTTTTATTTGAAAATAACGAAATACGATCAATACAGTTAAGTAAAACGACTACAGAACAATACTTTTACGTATTGTGACACGCATTAGATGATTTTTTTAATCTACGAACGACTTATCATCCAATTAACGTACGTTACCTTCTATCTAGATAAGTCCTGAGTGCCTTAGCGTATGTATTATCATCGAGCAGATGTTGCGTCATCCGCAGCACGGCGGCGCCACGGGCGTACGTGATGGTTGAGAAGTGGGCGCTGACGCTGTCCGGATCGTTGACAGTGGGGTCGGTGAGGGGATGCGCAGTGTCCACGGAGTCCGAGAACATCGCTGTGTGCACTTGTTCTACTATAAAACGAGTGTCATAGCCCATTTCTGGTCGCACCTGCGGACAATACATGTATTTTTCACTCCACCGGCTCGAGAAAGGGTCCTTGTTGACCCACGTTTAGAAAAAGGATTTATTCTAAGTAATTTCATATACATAGAGCCAACAAATTCAAAATAGAATAATATTTTCAGGTCGTTTTAGCGAATTTAAAAGTTGCTTGTCATAACAGCCAAATGACGTCATTTATATCTATTTTTGCTTTTGTTCTGTGCAAAAACAAATATTTATTGTATAAATGGCAGTATTTGGCTGAAGTTATAAAACTTTAATAGGACTCTAATAAAACTTCACGAAACTTTTTTGTTAAGAAAACTTTTTCGACTTGGATAAAATACAAAATGACGTCACCACTCTGATTTATCAGTATTACGTTTTATTAATTTTCGCCCAGCTTCAAAAATACCACTATCGGTTTTTTTTTTTTTTTTCTTTCTTTTGTTAGAAAATATGAAATGTGAATTTTCCTTTGTATCCACTGTTTCATTTCAGCCTCGCCAAAAATAGTCAATTTTGTTTCCTTAATCATCAAACTACTGTTAAACGAAAACTACTATCATTAACAAAGTTTCCAATGACATTATCCATAGATTCAAATAATAAATAGGTTTGACCTGTCTAGCGACAAACTGCGCTGCTTACACTCAAAACTTTTTATTTTAGTAGGTTTTTACTGTAGATATATAGAACACTACGTATAAGATTGTTTGTCACCAGAGCTAGATATTGGTCAAATTTCATTTAAACAAAAAAAAGGATATGTAAAAAACTACATGGAACATAGAGTCGTGTGACGATTCGTCACTTTGCCGCATCCATGTAATATTATATCAATGGTTTCTATAAACACTTCTGCTTATACACCCAAGCAATATGGCGTCTGAAAGTTTTCGAAATGTATAGAGAAAAATAGATGAGAAAAAGTTCTTTTTCGTAAAACGAAATACAATAACAAAAGCCTTATAATACTCTGTTTCGTAAAAAAACCTACCGTTGAAAATCAAAAGTTAAAATAATTGATGGAACTATTAGAATACTTAGAACTCGAATATTATTACTACACGCAACAGACATTTCATTTTTGATAAGGAAGTTTTCTTAACGTATTGTTTTTTTTAATGTATTCTTTATGTATTTTCTTTTATGCATGTTACTAGCGGTCGTAGCCGGCTCCACCCGGTTGGACTACAGAAACGTTCCCCATCCCATTCCCTCCACCACCCCTCCTCCTTTCCACCCACTAACTCTTTCCTGCCTTCCTATGCCCTTACCCTACCCCTACCCCATCAACCCTTCCTCTATACTCCCTAAAAATTTTTTTTTACTATATCTATCAATTACATTACATAGGTACAGTAGGTTTTTAACAATTCGCCTTTAAAATTCACAAAACGGACACAACCGTCAATGACATCTGCCCTCAGATAGGTCTTTCCGCGTTCAAGTCACGCTTTCAGCGATGAGCGACTTCCCCCTCGCCTCTAAAAGCTAATTTGAAAGTAAAATATTGCCTATGTTACTCACTGATAATGTAGCTTTTTATAGGTGAAAGAATCTTTAAAATCAGAGTACAACTGTGTAGTCCACGCGAGCAAAGCCGTAGGCAGAAAGCTAGTATCTTTATTAATTATAGCCTATGTGTTATTCTGGCGTATAAGCTATACTATTGTAAAGTTTCATTAAAATCCATTCAATAGTTTCTGCGTGAAGGAGCAACAAAAATCCATACATACCATACATTAAAAAGCATAGCTGCAGATAATGAAGATATCCGTAAAATCACTTACCGAGTGAGTGAGGTAGTATTGATAGAACCTCGCGAAACCTTCGTTCAGCCAGAGCACGTCCCACCAAGCGCAAGTGACCAGATTCCCAAACCACATGTGAGCTACTTCGTGGGACACTATGTTTGCAACCCTTTGCCGGTAGAAATGATTCGAATTCAGAGCGTCATATAAAATCAAAGCCTCCCTGAAATTAGATATTAGTGTGAATACTTCAATATTCTACAATATTTTGTTGGTTTAAAATACATAGAGTTCAATCTATTGTAGAATTTTTTTTATTTAAATTATTTTGAACATGTGGCTTGTGAAGGATATAAGTAAAACTGTTATTTCGGTGTACCTATAAGTCAAAAGTCCCCAATTCTCCATGGCTCCAGCTGAGAAGTCAGGAATCGCTGCTTGTTTCATGTCCATATTTACGGCCATTTCGTAATATGGAATGCCTGTGTACGTTTCCATTGCTGTTAGAAGTGCTTCGCCTATTTCGAGTGCCCAGTTTCCTGTCTCTCCGGCATTGTCTCTGGCGTGAATTTCGAAGGGACGGGTAGTACTAGTTGAATTAGCCACGACTGTGTAGTGAGATACTATGAACGCCAGCAAATATGTAGATGTTATGGGCGTCGTATAGAAGCTCTCAGAAATTCTGCCGTTGGGTAATCTGAAAATTATATGCATTTTAATAACTATAGATTAACCATATCAGCTTGGATACGTCATAGAATATTTTTATATTCATATAAAATGTTCCTATACCAATTATGGATGAATTCAGTCTTAAGAAGTAGCGTGAAAGTATTTTACTCATTTCGGTCTATTATGTTTAAATATTTTGCTCTGAAAATTGAATTTATAATATATATGGAAGTTATGAATATATTTCACAAACAAAGTATCAAAGTCTATCAAGACTTTAAAAAGAAAAAAAACCGATTATAAATGTGCTAGTTTTATGAAATTATCAGCTTGCATATAAAGAATATGGTAGTTTTTAAATTAACAGTAAACTAAAAGACGGGTGTGAAGGCGGTTACGCTGGTGTCCACGGACTTTCTTGTCAGTTGTTTCGCTTATAAACCGGCAACGTGTACACCAGTAAACTGGTGTTAAGTACTTAATTGGAAATTTACTCTGTAGTCAATTATGTATCTATGTGCGTTTGTGGACACTTACACTTCAGTGTGCATGATAGGCATGTTTGATATAGTTGGACTGAAAGAAGCCTCTCGGATAATCGTGATGTCGAAAGTAGCCTTAAAGCCTGGCTCGTCGTAACAAGGGAAGGCTTGCCGCGCATGTCCTGGTTGGAATTGCGTTGTGCCCATCCATCTGAAACAGTTATAACGTTAATTTTCTTTTACAAATTGCACCATTATCAAAAAATATCGTAATTTATAGGTAGGTATTTGATGAATAAATTCTAAAGTTTGCTATTTCAATAAACAATAAAGCACCTTAAATATTGATATAAACTGTTTCGATCCTCCAGTTTTAAAAAAGAGGATTTTCGAGGGGGCAACTTTGAAGCCTATTTTTATAAATCTGTCTGTTTTGTACATTGTAGCTTCTAAATAGATGAACCGATTTTAAAGTTTTTTTCGTTTGAAAACTGTTTCCGTCGGATTTATTTTGAACTCAATATAATTTAGTTATAAAAATTTATTACACAGTTTTTAAAAAAAACATATCATATGTTCATTTATGTAAAACGTTTGTAGTCAAAGTTTAGTAAGCTTGGAATGAAAATAAAATTATAAATTTAATTATAAAGACTAACATTTAAAAAGTCTGAACTGAATTGAATTAAATGATTTTTTATTCTTAAAGGTGTCGAAAACCGCTATGTAAAATAGTTATGCACTTATATTTTGTTGAGACGTGATTTATCAAAAGGTAAGAAAAGAACTAAGGTAGTAAGTTAATTAAGCGGTCCTCGATACCCTTGAAGGTTAAAAATTATTTTTTAAAGGCTTACATATTTTGACTCGTTTTATATTTTAAGTAACTGCTGCTGTTCTTCGTATTGCTCTAATTCTAAACATAGGTGCCTATGCCTATATGCCTATAGCCTACAATTGAAAAATATTGTTCATTTATTTAAATATGCGAACATCAAAATTGCTGTTCAAATGGACAGAAAAAAATATATTTTGGTCAGAGATGATTAATCGATTGCAATAAATTGCTCAACAATTTCCAATATCTACAGACATCGCTCTATAGATTGATGTCCTTGGTATGGAAAATGCACAGCATGCACACAAAAGTACACTCATATGACTGTCTAAACGTCAACGTGAGAACATAATTCGAATATCGATTGTCACCCTACACATCTAAAAGCATATTCTACTCACTTTCGTCCAGTGGAGTCCACATACCAACTCCTATAGAAGCCTCGCATGTTGGTCTGCAGGCGTCCGGTGAAAGACAAGTGGACATCATAGTCTACTCCTTCTTGTAAAAATGTATTTGTATTTATTCTCAGGAAGCTGTAGGAATCGCACTCCAGTGTTTGACCAGGAACAGCGATCGATTCGGTCGATCCGCTCGCGTAGACGGCGTAATCCGCATTTATTGTTAAATTGTTACAATGCATCACTATTTGATTGACATTACTTTCTTGAGCGCGTATGCGAATATTAACTTCTCCGTCAAAAGTGAAAGGCTCGTTAGCGCCGTCTGTGACTTCAAAGTATGGAGTCAACGTCACCTCATATCGGCTAGGTCTTGTTGTCGGCTGCAAGCGGTATGCTGGATCTCTCAACATAGCATTATAAGCCGCCCATTCATCATCGGAAACATCTATAGGACTAGATAAGTATACATCCTGGATCAACAGCCCAAACAACGCTATAAAGACCCAACGAGCCATCTGCAAGGAAATCAGAAGGAAAAAACGACATGATTCAGACAAAATTATTTATTGCACCACAATATTTGTAATTTTAAGCTCACCATTTTCGTCGCTGATGTCCAGCGTTCAAATGGCAATATTTAATGCTAATGTAATATATTTAACTCTTATCAGATTTCAACGCCATATCGCTAGATTATGTTCTACGTATTGAAGATAATCATTATAAAGTTATAACTAATCAGCCATAAAAATGAATAAACTTGGATCCACTAATTGCAAAATGTGACTATCGGACCCCGTACAGTGAAGGGTTCCGTCGTCGGGATGACCGTTGGAGAAACATGTTTTATTAAAATTTTTTTAAGTTCTACTAACTTAAACTGTTCCATGTTTTTTAAATACTACTACACAATGAGCCTAAAAAATTTTTTTTCGTCCTTCAGTTACATATACCCAAATCGAAAATATTTTTTTCATGATTTCATTACACCATTAGTATAGCTATTTCATAAATACGCAAGATACGCAAAAGCTCCTATCTTCTAAATTTGATTCATACAGAGCGAATAGTCTCCGAGTGAATGGCTGTGAAAAACAGACAGGCAAACAGAAAAGGACGAAATCATAAGTGTTCCATTTTTTGCCATTTGGCTACGGAACCCTAAAATGTCAAAAGCTTATCTGAAAATTCCGGTTATTTCCCAACGCAAGATAATAATAATGGATTTATTAGCAAAAATGTTATTTGTACTTATTACATTTGTTAGGCTACATTTATTTTGTATTTATTATTTATGCCCGCAATACAACAACGTTATGAAATGCAATATGTATATTGAAATACAAAATTTTTTTTTAGTCTCATCTTAAATACGGTTTTGAAGCTATTTCGAAATAGAAATACTACAGTTGAATAAATTATGTTGAAATATGTTTTTTATTTTACTTCATCTTAACACGGAACGGACTTGGCCCAAATTTTATAACACAAAGTTTTTATATTATTCCGAAAATATGGACGAATTTCTATTATATTATACCGCCAGCTAAAAATTAAAAAAAAAAGCTTTAAGTGTTTTATTTAGTTAGATATATTTTTCTAAAAATTTATTAATAAAACATCACTATGACGTCTAGAGAACAGATGCTTACTAATTGCATTCTGTCAGACTAAATAAAATAATAATATTTTTATTTAATCATGAGGATTACAATTTCGTCCTCAATATTTTTATTTACTTTTAGCCTTGCTTTTTTTTATTGACGTCAGATGAATTTTCATAAATATTTAGGAAATTCGTAAATAGAAAAACACAATTGAGAGGGTATTCTAGAACCTTATTCTTTTTAATTTTGATCACGATCAGCGCAAGTTTAAAATTTTGATCCAAGCCCATTTGCACGATGGGCATCATCTGTGTTGTTTGAGAAATAACATTGGAATGTTTCCTTTCTTAACAGATTAACTGGAGAATTTTAGTGAAATCAAATTGCCGGATACGTGGCATGTTGAACTTTCTAATTGGGTAGTCATTGTATTATAAAAGTCTTACACCGAGGACACCAACTTAAATCGCATGTATTAATGGTTACGATGGTGGTTAGGTACCCAAAAGTAAAATGTAACGTTTTGAATTGAATAACACGACCTGTAACATTCAACCCTCATTTCACCCCTTATATTTAGATTTTACAAACTCAACTTCTACTTTACAGAAATTGAGTTTGAAAAAATCTGTCATTAGTAGATGCCTGCTTAAAAATCCAACAGTTTGGAGTATGCGTCGATTTTCAGTCAATTTCTTTTTTTATGGACAGGGAATGGTTACTTTTTGATGATAAGATGTAGGGAAGCAAAATAAAAATGATGGATAAAATTCAAAATTTTCTGGTAGGTACTGAATTATCGAGATACAATTTTTTCCCATAAAAATTTATCAAAGTGCCAGTGTTTTTAATTTTTTTCCAGTGACTGTGACTTCATAACCTAATTTGTTGTGTTATGCTATTTTTTATATTAATTAAACCTCCGTATTTAAATAAATGCTAAAGATATATCACGTTAAAGGAAATTAATTTCATAAAAAGCAGTATTTTCTTTTTTCTTTCTTATTTTTCTCATAATTTTTAATCATATTTATATGTCTAATTTACAATCACATTTTAATCTTTTTAATTACACCTTCTATGTAGCTTAGTTTTATTTTGGTCATTTCAAGATAATAAGGTTGATGTCACAGATATTTATAGTAGATTATTTCATTGTTTATCAAAAAGGTGCCACAATTATTTAAATAGAGGAATAAAAATTGTTTCAGAAGACGCGTTAATGAAAGGACTAAAGTACTACCTACACAAAAAGTTTGGGAAATATTAATAAAAAACTTTATATTTACAAATAAAACTCAAATTTCCGACCGATTTTTTTAGGATTTTTTCAATGAATCACATATTTTTCAAAACGAAAACTAGTAAGTAATTAAAATATTGACAAAAATAATTTTAGAATATATGTCTATCGTTTGAGCCTTTAATAATAAATTTAAGTAAATAGTGATGTTACATTTGTGGTCCCTTATGAAAAACAGACTTTTTACAACACAGCCTTTTACTTTTAAGTGCCTTCACGAAATAAAGCCATTTTCAATGCGCCATAAGGTCATGGAAGCAAATTTTTTTAAATTATAAATTATAATATCTAGTACATCCAACACAACGCCATCTAGTTCCAAAGCAAGCAAATATTATGCGTGTATTATGGTTACTACTCTACTGATATACTACTTATATATATTTTTTTATTTTATAATATATACATATATATGTAGATAATTTTACATCCTGACATGGAACAAGTAGACATGTTCATGCACACAAATATTTGTCCCGGGCGGGAATCGAACCCGCGACTCTTGGCTCTGCAGTTAGTGTCTGTAATCACTCGGCCAACCGGTCAGTCAATAACCATGACATCTGTGGATTCTTTAATGATACGTCACCAAAACTTTACGTTCAAGTTTCTAAGACAAATAATACAAGTGCTCAAAAAACATTGTAAATTTCTAAATTGATGATAGATCAAAAAACTTTTAATATTCATGGCGAGTATGCATATATATATATATATATATATATTTTAATTTTTTACTATGAACATTGGGATAAGGTTTTTATGATTGTTTTTCTTTTGAAATAACACACTGTCTATTTACAGAAATAAATTATATTTACAATAAAATATGGTACAAAATATTTTGTTTGTACAAATGTTAACATCATTACCTATTTTGAATATAATTTATCACAATAAAAAAATCATATACAGGTAATTTAAGGTAAAAATAATCTCTAAAACGATACATTTATTAAATATTTATCTTTGCAACTATGGAATAGAAATAAATAAATCTTACACAGTCACAGTACAATTAGCAGTATTTTATCTACATACAAAACGTCTGAAATCTCCCAAAATGACTCAAATTATTTAGAAAAATTAGGTTATGTAACCGAATTTCCCCTGGCATCATATTTCAGTTCGCTAGAAATGAAACCTAGGTCATAAGTGAGAGGACTACATAAGTCGTCTGTAACCGAAAAACTTAAGTACTTAATAACATCCTAACATTTTAAATTGTGTGTTCATACGATAAAGAAACAGCCAGTGAAGAAATAGCAACTCGGATTCACCTAGATCTATAACATTACTCGCGAAGTGTTCTAATATGTAATACGATTTTAAACTTGATGGTCTGTATGAAGATAACATACTTATTCTTGAGCTAGCTATATACGCTTTAGCACAGGTCTATAAAGCATAGAAGGAAAGGAAACTATAGAAGATTTACGACCACAGCAGCAAAGAACAAAGTTATGGACACGTAAACTCCTGCCGCTGAACCATCAAGATTTGGAGTCGTGGGGGCTTCAAAATTTGGAGTTGTCATCGTAACGGGATCGGCAGTAGGTATCGTTGCCTCCGTAGTTGTTTCTATCTCAAGGTCTCCTATATTTATATATTCGTTGATGTCAGCCGCGTTTTCGCGAGCCCAGATGATGCTTTCTCTTGCACTCTCGGCACTATTGTATGTTGCGTTAAAAGCATCACCTAGCACGTCACGTATTTCCTCCAGCCACTCCACATACTGTAATAGAAATTAACAAGATTAATGTGAAATATTTAAAAAAACTGACAAAAGGAATCTAAATAAGTATGTGCATACTAGATGAAGAGGTGATCCTTAGGTCACCAATTCGACAGCTTTTAAGGCGATCGTTGAACTGACGAAAATTCGGAACGCAACAAATGTCATAAAGTAATGTTCTAAAATTACTTTATAGTCAATACGAGAAAGAGTTGTTGTTTAGATTTCTGTGGAGTCAACAAATAAGATGGAAACAGACGCGTCAGTAAATTATAAAAGATGTGAGAGTGATAAAGACTGTAAATAAATTTTTCATTACTCATACACGGAAAGTGCACTTGAAGTCACCTCATCAGAGGGATGAAAGTAGTACTTTTCGTCCCTGGGAAACGATTTTCCCTGATGTCAAAATAAATTCAAAAACAAAACTATGCAAGCCATGTCTCAACTTTTATGCAACAACTCTGTTGAATCGTGGCGTAAAAGTCTAATAAAAAAAAAATCATTAACAATTTTATAATATGACTCTATACTTATAATTTACTTTTAACTAAATTATTATTTAATTTTTATTTAATAATAATTTAGTTTAGTTTAAATAATAATAGATTTGAGCTAAAAATTTACCATAATCAATGGTAAAAAATACTGGCTGGCAGCTAAAAAATAATGCCACAGTAAAAGAAAAATAAAAATGCGAGAAAGCGGCAATTCGATCTTCAGCTGTTTTGGCAAATGCTGGTTATTTACATATATAGATATTAGTATAAAATGAGTTCATCAGATTTAGATATGAATTTAACCTGGTTTTTTTTACTTTCCTCATATTTATAATGAAAAGCAGAATGTTCACCCCTCGTGTAACAATCTACAAATATTAAACGCTGAAACAAAACTCCCAGTGTGTTTGGCAGACCTCACCTCATTTATTTCTTCTTCAGTCCTTAAACGTGCGGCAATGTACGACAGAGGAGTATAATAGTTGCCGAATCTGTAAAAATACAACATAAAATTTTACATGTACTTACTGCACACTGAAATTATATTGCTTAGAACAGCCCCTAACTTAATAAACCCAATGCAATGCCAAAGTTAATTTCCAACAAAAAAGTCATAAACAGGTATACCGTCTGAGAAATGCATACTCTATACCTCTATAGGTAATATAGAAAAGCCAGTCCGAAATGCGAGTCTCAACAGAAACAGACAAACTGACAGACCTACCACATAGGAGTACCTTGATTTATACTATGGTACAGTTATTTTCCATCCTTTTTTCTCCCATGCCCAACCGTCACATACGGAGCTTTTCGGAGTTTACCTACTTTAGTTATATTATTTCTATGGATAAATGTATAATAAAAATTGATACTGTCCAAGAGCCAACCTGTGTGCTGATTTAACCTGCTGATTTACCTTTGCCACGATACACTTGAAAAAACTTTTGCTTTTAATTTTCTGAATGGCCTCCTACAATTACGTAACCGATAAATGACGATTCGTTTATTTTTGAAGTAAAACTTCTTTAGGCGCGACTAGGGAGTAACTCAGGTTTTTTTTCTGACGGAAGTAACGCTTACTATAGTCTGTGTAGTTTCCGCTATTTAAAAATAGATGGCGTGCGACGGTAGATATGTCTATCCGTCGATAGGTTAAATAATTATTTGAAAATCTCTAACAGCCAAGCCCAATTACCTATCTATCGACGGTCTAACCATACTAGGGTAAGAAATTCTATCCGTTGTATAGTTTTGTCGTCTCAATAACCTATCGACGGATAGACATATCTACCGTCGCACGCCATCTATCGACGGGAGGCCCCGGGAGGGTCGATAGCTTACCAGAGTTAGATTTTTGTATGAAAATGACATTTCGTGCGTCCCAATATACTTCTGACAGCTGTTGAAGGATAGAATTTATTACTAAGGATAAACATGCGGCCTATCTGTCAAATGTGATGGTTTTCCTATCGATCGTCTGCTATCATCAAATAAAAATTCGCTAAATTACTTTTATCCTAATATTTTGAAACCAATATCTATTTAATTTAGTTGTAATTTAGTGCCAACCGTCACATACGGAGCTTTTCGGAGTTTACCTACTTTAGTTATATTATAAACTGTCCAAGAGCCAACCTGTGTGCTGATTTAACCTGCCAATTTACCTTTGCCACGATACACTTGAGAAACCTTTTGTTTTTAATTTTCTGAATCGCCTCCCACAATTACGTAACCAAAAAATTACGATTCGTTAATTTTTTTTTTTGCTATATACAGTGATTGGATCGACAGATGCTGTATAGGTATGTACCAAATCTCAACTTTTTTCGTCTAGTAAGTTTAGAGAAAATAGACATAACGACTATGACATACAGACAGACACATAGTGATCCCATAAGGATCACTTTTTTCATATCTGATGTACGGAATCCTAATTTCTAAAGATAATTGATGTTTAATCGTTTCGAAGGATGAGACGCGACATCTCGATAATCTGATATCTCTAAGTTTCCATTAAGTATAAAAAAGTCCTTACGCCTCTCTAACATGCGTGATGTTTTCTTTGACGTATTGGAGTACGATTTGCGTGTTGTTTTCGTTCCCGGAGACGGCCGAGCTCCACGCGCTGTTGTAGTCTTGACGACGCACCAATTCGTTCTCGTACGTGATGGCGTCTAAATACCTTCACAGAAAAAAAAAATTAATAAAACAATGAGAATTATATACACAGCCGCTTAGACATAACGGAGATCCTAATCCGTCGTTTTTATGGTCGCATTATTTGGGTTTACTGGCAACTAAAAATTATATTACAAAGTCGAAAAAAAAATCGACCTGAAATTATATACCTCCAGCTTTTCAAGTCATAACCGAAGGCCTATATCATATTGTGAATGTACCCTCGGCACACATTTCAAATATATTTTTTGCATGTTTTTTTTTTCATGACAAACTCCGCAACTTTAGACACTGTCTTGAAACTGTGAAACTGGGAGATACAGATTATGAATGAAAAATTTAATTACAAAGTCATAGTACACCTGTCATCTTAATGCAGGAGGCAGCAATCCATTGTACAGCAATAAAAACATATGAACCAGTTATTAAAAAGTTTAAACTTACAAGGCGACGACACATTACAGGCGAGAAACGAATTGTACGTGAAATAGAAAATATTCTAGTTAATTAAATCCACATCAGCAAATAAATGTAACTGATGATGCAACCAGAACGGACGACTTAACGTGCTCTCCGAGGCACGGATTCAATGAGATTTATGTAAACTTATGTACTTAAATCAGAAAAAACTAATTGGTACATGCCCTGGAATTTTAACCATGACCTTCTAAACAAGAAGCGGGTTCGCCACTACACGGCTATCACGACATTCGATGGGAAGCCATCATCAAATGGCTATCGTTAAAATCCAACGACCCCCTCTGGAGCAGCAAGGTGGATTAAGCTTCAAGCACCGTTATCCTGAGGGACAGCTTACGTCTTGCAGTGGGGCATAATGGGCTGATATGGTGATATGGAGTAAATGTATTGCTCGATTAATAAATTGAAAGTTCCATGTAGTTACACTAGGAGTTATCTGGTTTATGTTATATAATAAGTCCGCAGATTCATAATGTAATTAAACACGTCATATTGGCATGACGTAATATTCTGGCTTTTTATTACAGTAAAATAGCAGTGAAGCCATTTTTGAAATTTTGAAAGTTCAGGAAGTAATACTAAATAAATAACCAATCATTATATCAATAAACACTCACTGATAAATCCTGGATTCAATTGGTGTGCATCCAATGTTCAGTTGGATAACGACTTTCTCAGAGTACACTGTGTGATTCATATAACGGTCCCAAAGAAAATCGAAATCTGTTTCATCACCATCGCGCAGAGCATTACAGTAAACCCATCTCCTGATGTTCACTGGAACCCTGAAATTAATAGACGTTAGGCAAACGTGTTTAATTCCGATCTTTTCAAATTTGAAATTTTCTGACGATCTTCACAGACTTGATTGTAGATATGTTGTTGAAATTAAATATAGAAATTTTTAAAATCTCTCAATAAGTAGCATTTGGTATGCGAACCTTTTGTTTAACACAAAACTTCCGAAGAGTGAACAGAGTGTAATAAATGGGACGGTTAAGGCGCTCTCACGCGCACGGTTGTAATAGTGTTAAGGTTGTAAAGTGTAAACAAAAACATGTCTTTGTTATTGTTTCGTCGTTGTTTCGATTAAGAATATAGTGCGTCTCCAGCTGCGAAAACAAAATAACTACACGCTAGTTACTATTAACTTAATAAATTTATTAATTTGGGTCATATATTAGGGTCTGACTGACCGATTGGTCGAGTAGGCCGACTGCAGACACAAAAGTCGCGGGTTCGATTCCCGCCCGGTACAAATATTTGTGTACATGAACATGTCTATTTGCTCCGTGTCTATGTGTTAAATATCTGGGCTCTGCGTAGTTTGGGGCTATATGACCATGATTTTAATGTTATTATAATTGCTCACAAGCGTATATTATTATTTGTAACAAAATATACGAGCTTTCACGTTAACTTATAAGTGACTAACTCAGTTCCATTATTTTTGAGGCCGGAGAACAGCTCACGTGCGGTGTTGCGACATTCTGGTACGTTCAGCTGACACATCAGTGGCGCTAACTGCATCCGCAAGTACGCGCGCATGAACGATTCATCCTCCTCCGGTATGTAACCCACCTCGGCCATCACGCGTGTGGCCAACCTCACTATTATGTCCTGTGATAAATAGCGAGATTATAATTGAAAACAACGATGTAAGTTATATAGATGCCCATCGCTAATCGAGTGGCGAATCACTTAACTTCTACGAGTATCTATACACAAAAAAAGAATTCTGTTGTCAAAAAAATATAGTCTTTAATATATACAAATACCGCATATTCTTGGACCAATGCGATTCGCATTGATATAAAAATTCTTTTCTTTTATGTGTACACAGAAGAAAAAGAATTATTAAATAAATGCATGTTTCATTGGTCCAAGAATATGCGGTATTTGTACGTATTAAAGACAAATCTTTTTTTTTCTGTGTATGTATAATACGCTTAAGATATTACTATTGTGTACTGTATCCAGTGACTATAATAAAAGTCGGAGTGAATATATCAATGTAATGTCAACACTTTGCACTGGGCTTTATTCTGTAACAGTGTTAATAGCAACAATTTTCGTGTTATCGAAATAATCACAGAGTAAATAAATTTGATAGCAGGCAGTGTTTGGTTTTAATAGGGTCAGAAATGTCACTTCTCAGTATCGAAAACGTCAATTTCGCGGGGGGTGAAGACCGACGCACGGAGACCTCGCGGACTGAAACTCAGAAGGAAACTCGCCATCTTTCACCAATTAGCTAAAAGTATGAGATGTTAGACAGTAAACGCAGAAGAAGGCTTCTATAGACAGCTATTTAAGTTGAAAACTATCACGATTAAATTTGGAAAATAGGTGTCACGTATAAACCAATACACAAACAATGGTGCAGTGAAATAATAAAAAACTAACGGGTTAACGGGTTACGGTAATAATAGGTAGGTTTTTGACAAATGATGTAGTTACTAAATGACTTTTTATTTGAGTCAATAGATGTTGAGGTATGCGCTCCCGAATCCTTGAAATTAAAAAAAAAAAATGTTTTAGAAATTCAAGAGTGCATGTCTCAACACCTACGTGTATTCAACTTTATATAAAGGAAACACTTAAAAAAAATTAAGTTAGTAGAAACGAAAACACACTTTCAACGAAAATCGGTTGAATAAAATGTGTTGAATATATAGTTTTTGAGATAATTGTTTTAAAAATTATTTAAATTTTAACCTTGAACGTTCATACCGATGACGGAACCCTTCACTGTGCGGGGTCCAACACGCATGTAGCTGGTTTTATTATTACAAGGGATTGACATAAACGTTTTTAAGAAGCAATTTATTCTAAGTTCACAATTGGCTAACAGCTATTCAATGAACGAAAAATATAGTGCTGATATTGCACTTTCGGATATCCTGCATGAGGAATAAAAATACTTACCCCTAACTCATCCTCGAGCTCGGTGCCAATGAACCTGTTCCTAATCCAATTGAAACCGGTCACAGCGGCTGCCCACGGGGCGTAATCCGTCTCGTATTGCAAGAATGAAAGTATGTTGAAAGCTCTTGAATAAGACATAAGTCCAGCACGAGCGAACGAAAACACGTCGTTAACAATCTGTTAAGTTAAACAGATGTTTTTTAATTTGTAAATTTTCTATTAAATAAAATAAAAGGAATTTTAATTACCTGGGCCTTGGTATATTCGTGAATTTTCAATCTGTCCTCACCGCGCAAAGCCAAAGTGATCAATCCCCAGGTGTAGTCGTCGTACATTACTCTATAGAAACCTGAAATTTATTTTATTATTAAAACAACTGTCGCAGTATGTAATGCAAGTATCATAAAACTAATCTCCATTTCTAAATCAAAGTTTAGCCGATTTATCGTCAATACATTTTATCGCACCAACAACACACTATGTTGGTTCGTTTAAGTAAGTAAGATGTAATGAATAAAATATTTACTTTACAATTCAATTTACAATAATTACAATATAAAAATATCATCCAGGTCGGTCCCGGTTTCCGCACTGCACAGCGATGCTAAGTTGCTGTGCGAAATAGGCGTCCGCTCTGGGATTGCCACCAGTGCTGACCAGACGGGTAGACAAATCCTTCACGAATTTAATTATTTAATTTTTTCAACTGTTTTTGTGTTTGTAGTCTTGAGCCATGATCATCGATCACTCCGACCGTTGAACGTTTACTGCTGGATATAACTTTCTCTGCTCTAATTCCAGAAACCAACATACGAAAGTAATCTAGAGCGGTGTTTCGGAAAATGATTCCGAATAAAGTATTAATGTAATCGTAACAAACATATTATTTAGTATATACACGTCTCACGACGCTAATGGGTAGTGCTCTAATCTCGCCATGAAAACACGCCAAATTCCCTAACATTCAACCATTCTTGTACACCATTTTACAGATAATTTGTCCAAAAATAGGCTCTGTCAATTATGTGGTATGAACTTTCGGAAAACAAAGCCTAATTTTATTTTTAATAAATTAATATTGTGCATTAAAACTTAATCGAAAACCACCAACTAATATTTTGTAGTTTTATACTTATAGTTAAACCTTTAAACAAATAAAGAACCAATGATTTTTAGTTTTTTTTTAAATTATTATAATGGCAAAAGTTAAAAGTATCATTTTTTTAACTTTCAAATGGGTGTATGAGGTGTGCGCCATTTTGGATTCTCCAACTTTTTTCTTATTTTTTGCTGAATATTTCTTAATTACCTGTCTGTTGGGTGTTGAAGAGGACCCATTGGTCGCCCGTGGTACCTCGGTTTATAACTGTGATTCCGTGTCTTATGATATGAGTGGGCTTGGTGTTCGTGAAATTTGGATCATCGGCGGTTACAAACGTAATTGGGATAATCCAGTTTTGGTTCATTGGCGCGTATCCCGTGTTGATATCGAATCGACGCTGAAAATTTGATTTCGGTAATAATTTCGAAAAAATAACAATAATTAAGTAAAGTTTTTAAGGAAGGACATAAAAAATGAAGACCAGGTGATTCATACTCTGGTTCCATTAACCGCCTCATCGAGCTTACACTAGACTATTGAGGCAATCTAGAATCATGTGAATCATAAATCATGATAAGCTGTGTTTTAAAGTTTTAATCATTAACTTTCGATATTTTGTACTCTAGCACTACGCAACGGGTGACCCGTCATTACCTACGACTATTCAAAAGTGATAAATTCATCTGTTAAAAACTGTGTTAAAAAACACAGTTTTTAACAGTGTTTATTAGATTGTTCTAGTTCGTAATTCGGATATGTTTCCGAAATTTACGATGGTAGATGAAAGGCAGTGATCTCAAAAGGTGAAAAGACTTGTGGGGCAATGTATATCACATTTTCTAAAATCGGTCTGTAACTTTTTTCGAGAAATCGAAAATGATGAAAAAAAGACGAACTTTCCCGATTTTTCAGACAAAACGTTGATCGTTTCAAAAAAGAAAGCAATATCGAAAAAATGAAGAAAAAAACTCCCGAGGCAGATACATTGTCTACCGTTTGAAAAATAAATTTTGGAATCGTTCGAAAACTGTTGGCTGGGCAGGTGCCCTTTTCATTCAATGATTCGAATGAACGAGTTGAATCGATCAATTACCTCGGAGAGTGAGATTCGGCTATATTTCAGAAAGGTATAAAGGTAGACGAAAAGCAGTAGTGCCAAAAGATGCAGGAACTCGTAGGACATCGTATGGTATCAAATTTTCGAAACTTGGTCTATAAGATCTTTCGAAAAATTTAATAAAATTGTTTGACAAAAACGGGTAATTAAATTTTTATTTTTGATGTTCATTTTCAATGTCTTCCCGACAGCCGCTAGAAGCGCTAAATCTGTAGATTTTTAATATTTTACATACCTGTTGAATAACCATTTCGCCGGTACGATGATTCACTTGCACCAAAAGTACAGGATGACCAGGTTGTTCCGTCCATGTTCTGTAATAATCCACGACTGAAAAGTCGTTGTATTGAGAAATGGCTCCAAATTCGAGTGCTATACTTTGCAGTGCATTAAATAGGTGAATCGGCAGAGCTGTATTTAAATATCTGAAATTAAAATTCATTATTTTGAGCTTTATATTCGGGACGCTCTCGCTGCTCATTATAAAATTTCAAACACAATTATATATTTTTCAAAAAAGTTCAGAACGATTCAAAGTTGGTGTTCTATTTGTATAATCATACTATGCCGTACAAATGTACATAGGCCACCTTGTTAAAGAATAATGAACTAAAAAAGTAACAAAAAAATAATAATTTATATTGTGTGTATGAACAGCTGTGAAATTTAATTTTAGTTTCTACTTGTACACGAAGAACCTATAATAGTCAATGCATAAAAACTCCTAAAACACATAATTTTAGGTAAAACTGTAGATTCATTTTAGAGAAGACAAAATTTAAAAAAAAAATCTGTGGCAAAATACTTTATGACTTATAACTTAAGACAGAGAGAATGCTTGACCTGTTTCCTTTGTCCGCTGTCATTTTTATGTATAACAAAGCAAACATTTTAAAAAGTATGATCGTTAACGGAAACGAAATATAAAAATTTAAATCATCGTCTGTGCGCCTTGTGTTGCCACAAAAGTGATTAAAGGGACAAAAGCTCTGTATGTCTTATGTGTTAAATATGCAATGTTGATCCATTTGACATACAAGAACACAACAGAAACGAAATGTACTTTATTTGTACATTGATTTGTACAGTGATTTTAATGTACGAAGATTCATTATAATGTATTAGTTAGGTATTAGTCGATAATGCGATGCGTGCATGCATCAAATCTGCTTAGGCTAAGTTTTGACGTTAATTGATATTAACGGCATGGCTCAATTTTATTAAAAGTTTTTTCCTTGTAGATAAATATACTTTTAATAACCATAGGCATTGAATACAAACATTATCTTTACCTCTGCGTCAAATACCTATGGAGTCCCCGCCGGTGAACTTCGGCACCTAATAGATGTTCAGTCATTCTGATCACAGCTGCACCTTTGTTGTATGAAATCGTTGAGAACATGCTCCCCACTGAACCAGGGCTTCCGACCCCTGTGTTAGTTAGAGGATGGGCATTTATCGAAGAGTCCGCTAACAGCGAAGTGTGAACTTGTTCTGGGATGAAACGTATATTAAATCCCATATTTGGCTCCGCCTAAAAAGTATCAACGTACTAAAATAAAATACATCAAAAGCTTTTAAAATAACATCTCCAGTCTTATAAACTCGTACTGTATGCAGCAACAAAGCTATGGTCATCTTATCTTTTTATCTGGGTTCCACACCTCAAACGTAAAAAGGAGCCTTTATAGAATGACTCGTTTTCCGTCTACCTGTTTGTCTGTCTGGAGGTATCAATTCGATATTAATAAGTACTTGAACGGTGTCTTACACTTATAAAGAATCGAACTTCTAAGTCAACGCAAACAAAACTTAAGGCCGTTTAAGTTGTATATTTTGACACTCGCAAGTAAATCAAAACCTACAGGGTACTTCCCGTTGACCTAAAATTATGAAATATGGCAAGAAGCAAGGTCTAATACAGGACAAATAAAGAAAAATATTTTTTTTTATTTGTATGGAAAACCAACAGCATAATTAACTTATTGACATACATATTAGCTACAAAAGGCCAATAACAGGTTCTCACTTATAGATATACTGTAGAAAAAGGAAAACATACTTTATCAACTGACAATACAAAAAAAAGTAAACAATAACAAAGATAGTAAGCGTTACAAGTACACATATTGTAAGTATATGTAGTTATATCACATACTTTTTTTATTGATATATGGATTTACGTGCTCTCTGGCGGTGAGTAGTGTTAAATACGTTATACAACAGTACGGAATCCTCGGGGTTTGAGTCGGACTCGCATTTGACTACTTTTTTTTTTATATATTTTGAAATTCAATTTGCAACCAGACGCGAACTTAAAAGATTATGTGACAGCTGTGTACCTCTACGTGATTATTATGTACCCTTAAGAATTAAAAAAAGGAAGTAGGAAAGAAAGAAACAATAATAAATTATTAGCTGCAAACGAGAACATAAACCGTTACAAATACACACATTGAAATTTTACATACAAGAAGTATACAAGACTACACTCGAGACTAAACTACACTCATCAAGAAGTGTACTCAAATCAACAAAAGGGCTCCTGACTCAGCATATTGTTGATGATCTCGTTTAGTATTCTCAACACTGATTTCGAGCAAAAGGCAGCAAGACCTCAGAACGTCTCCCAGACAGATGTCAATAAATCACGCACACTACTTTCATGTACCAATAACACAGATTAAATCCAAATTAATTAAACAAGCAAAACAATAAAATTTAGTAGATACGTATGTGAAGGTGAAAGGATTAAGTTGAGAATTCTGCCCTGTCAATAGGTATTCTTTAGACTTAAAAGTAAACCTACCGTAGTTTAGTATAACCTTCGAGGCTTCTATTTAGACTTGTACATATAGTAGCGTAGCCAGAGAAAAATTACTTACGATAATTCCAAGGATCTTCGTTTTTGGTGAGTGGATAGATAAAGTGCATTCTGAGCTATTGTCAAAAAGTTAGAAGTTTTAGGGCTGTGCTAAGGGTGTGGCTAGGTATTTCTTAATATTTCGTGTAGCACGCTGTATATAGATTTAAAATTTGAAATTTTGATTGGGTCATAATGAGAACTAACTTAACCTCGCGTTGTAAAATTTTTAGAAAGATAACATAAGGGATACTACGAAAATTTAAAAAAATAATCTGGTCGTGGGACATTAAATTTCATAAAAAAGTTTTGATAATTCTAAAGCTGTTCGTTTTTTAATGAGTGGATAGATAAAGTGCATTGTGAGTTAATATTAGTAAGATTAAAATTTCAAATTTTAATTCTATATACACTGTGTTACACGAAATATTAAGGAAAACCTAAGCCATTCCCTTAGCACAGCCCTAAAACTTCTAACTTTTTGACAGTAGCTCACCATGCACTTTATCTATCCACTCACCAAAAACGAACAACTTTAGAATTATCAAAACCTTTTAGTAAAATTTAGTGTCCCACGACCGGACTAATACTGGAATTATATATCCTAGCTAGGAGACTTGCCCCAGCGGCGTCGAATGAGCAATTGGCCATCGACTACTTTCTCGCTTAAGAAAGGACATCTGCCATAACAATAATTTTCGGTAGTTGGTTGTTCACAAGGAAGAAATTGTACTCGCTTTTCGCGGCGACAAGAGCTTCGCGCAACGATTTTCTCGACGATGAAAAAACTCGCTAAACGGTAGTAGGTTTGATATTTCATGTCACCGTGCGTGTCAAACGAGTCCTATATTACTCACTACGTGTATAGTACGCAGTTAGCTGCGAACGTGTGACGATAAGTCGCTGTGACCTGTGACGAGAATTCACTCATCGCCCAGCGAAAGAACGATTACTCTTTGGTGGGACAAATCCCTAAGCTTGTAACTTTCAAAGTTACAAATTGTGTGATTGTGTATTATTAATTTATTATATAATATGTATATATAACATTATACCATAAGACATTAAATATTTAATTCGTAAATTCATGATAAATAAATTCAATTCATTCTATTTAACATTCATAAATCTATACTAATATTATAAAGCTGAAGAGTTTGTTTGTTTGTTTGTTTGTTTGAACGCGCAAATCTCAGGAACTACTGGTTCAAATTGAAAAATTATAGTTGTGTTGGATAGTCCATTTATCGAGGAAGGCTATAGGCTACACTATATCACGCTACGACTAATAGGAGTGGAGCATCAATGAAAAATGTTTGCAAAAACGGGAAAAATTATTCCTTTTGAGAGCTTCCGTCGCGCGCGCTGCGTAAACGGTTGATGTTAACCAAAAATCATGTACTACGGAATTGTTCCCCTTTAAAAGTTCTAACCAAAAATCCGCGACAGCATATGTGTATCTTTTAAGGTTAACTTACTATAACCTTTTTTATGACTATCAAATTTTTTCAACATAATGTACTATATGCGAAGATGTTTTTTAAACGTGATATTAATCCTTATCAAATTAAATACGTTAGTTGTCTTAAGCATTTCATGCATATTATAATTGCCCTTTACACCCCACAATTTAAATTCATATCTTAGCAGTTTTTATCGAAATATGAAAACTATAGCGGGAGAAAATAAATTCGCTGTCTGCCTCTGTTCGTTAACTTTTTACTTCCAAACCACGCAATAGACTTTGATACGGTTTTCAGTATTATCTTATTTTCTTATTGTCTTATAATCTATTAATCTATATAATAAAAATACTTATTATAAAGCTGAAGAGTTTGTTTGTTTGTTTGAATGCGCTAATCTCTGAAACTACCAGTCGGATTTGAATTTTTTTTTGTGCCTTTGATAGCCTGAATCTAGCGGAGGGTTATAGGCTATATATATGAAAACGAACTGTCTGTCTATTCGAGCAAATAGGTTTCGCCCGAAACAGCTTAACCGATTTTGATGAAACTTTACACATATGGAAAGGATGTAGTCAAAAGTGACATACAGGACTTTTTGTATGTCTGTCTGTACGTCCATCTGTCTAAACCGATTTTAATGAAACATCACAAGTATGAAAAGAAGGTCGTCAAAACTAACAAATGTTACTTTTTGTCCGTCTGTCTGTCTGTACGTGTATCTGTCTATTTGAGCTAAGGTTGTCAAGAGATTTGACATTAGCTACTTTTTGTCCATCTGTTTGTCTGTACGTCTATGTGTCTATTCAATTCAATTTTATCTATTCGAGCTAATTTCCACTACGGCTGAACAGATTTTAATGAAACTTTGCAGACGTGAAAGAAGATTGTCAAGAGTGTCATAAGCAACTTTTTGTGTTTGTTTGTCTATCTGTCTGTCGTTTGTCCACACTGATCTATCAATTACTACAGCTAAAACTACTAAGTCTAGGAAGCTTAAATTTGGAACATAGGTTTATTTTATAACGTGAGTATTAAGTTAAGAAAGGCTTTTTTGGAAATTTCAAACTTAAGGATGGGGATGGAGGGACTCAAATAATGACGTGTTTCAGGGTTTTTAGATTTCCACATTTTAAGGGTGGGAAACGGGAGATGAAAAATTGTATCGGTTTTTTAAAGGGTGGAAGGGGAGTGAAGATTGAAAGTTTGAATGAGTGTAACCAAAATTGGTTACAGCAAAAAGTACGTATAAACCATCTCGAACGTTAATAGTACCTATAACAGGAATTCGTAGTCTACGCAAGCGAAGCTGCGGGCGGTCGCTAGTCTTATATAGTACTAAAGAAAAATCCGCGATGGATATGTCTATCTTTTATGGATAGCTTACTATAACTATTTTTATGTTTAAAAAAATGGTGTCATATGATGAGGTAATTGGAAAGCATTTTATACGGATACAGTATTAATCCTTATCAAATTAAATACGTTATTTACTTTCAGCATTTCATGCAGAATATGATTGCCCTTTACACTATACAATTTAAATTAATATCTTAGGAGCTATTGCGAAATATCAATATCGCGCGACTAGCCGGGTAAGGTTAGGTTAGGTTATATGTATTTATTCCTTTATTTTTCAAATATTTATAGAATTGGAAATGAAATACTTAAAAATACCCCAAGTAGGATGAACTTACGTCACATTTAAAGGTAATTAAATCCAATCCACATGTTCGACGCAACAAGCTGATATGACACTACGACAGAAAAAACATTAGGGCTTATTAAGCTCTGCTACCCGTGCGAAGCCGGGACGGGTCGCTAGTGTTAAATAGAATTAAAACCTCACCACCGCAACCGTCCTTTAGTTCTACTTTACAAATGTGGATATTTTTTTATCGGACATATATAATGAATTCGTAAATTAATAAAAAAAGAATCCATACCTGGCCAGTGAGGAAGTACTGATAAAATGTAGCGAAACCTTCATTCAACCAAAGAACGTCCCACCAATCGCATGTTACCAAATTTCCATACCACATGTGGGCAATTTCGTGTGTCAAAATGTTCGCTATGGTCTGTTTAAAGTTGTAATCGGTGTGATTTTCGTGGTACATCAAATAAGCTTCCCTTAAAAAAATAAAAATTTTGTTAGGAAATTTAGAATTCCCTATATTCTATGCTACTTATATAAATCAAATAAATAATAAATTTAAATAAAAAATATAAATTTTTAAAGCTACTTATAATTTTTTTATTTTTTTTTTTATGCCTCAAACTTCACTGGAAATATTTAACTACAGGTTTAAAGCAATTTTTAATCATAGTAATTTGTAAACATGTATTGAATTAAACGCACCTGTAAGTCAACAGTCCCCAATTCTCCATAGCGCCCGCAGAAAAATCGGGAATCGAAGCCTGCGTCATTTTCAAATTGCTGTCAACATCCAAATAAGGTATTCCCGTCATTATGTCCATTCTTCGTAATAAATCCTGTCCGAGATTAAACGCATAGTCTCCTTGTTGATCTTCCATGGCTTCACGTCGGCCAATTACTTCGTAAGTAACGTCACCATCTGAATTTTCAACCACTTCAGCCTCATAGTCGGCCACGATGATTGCAATCAAGTATGTCGACATCGTTGGCGTAGTGTGGTAAACATCTATTTCGAAACCTCTAAAAATGTAAAGATAATTCATTATACGAATTACAATAGGAATCATGACTTATTTGAAACAAGGAATATGAGAAGGTCTAGGGTTATGCGCATAAACGTACAAACTGACTAGAAGCTTTCTTCTGCGTTTACCGTCTAACCACTTGTAACTAAGAAAAAGAACAGGACATATTGCACATTTTAACAGAATGCAATATGTTCCTTAATTATAAATATGATATAGAAATGAAGATTGGGGTAGAGGTCCAAAGATCTTCATTAAATGACATTATGAAGGACAACAACATGCGATCAGACTTCATGAAATAAATTGAAAAAGTAGTTGAAAAGTGCATTGAACTGAATAAATACATTTATTATTTCATACATATTGAAGAATAAATAATATTATTGGAATTTGTATATAAAGGATACATTGTTATATATAATTTTATAATAATTGTGAAATTAATTAGAAAACGAAACTGTTAATATAAATTGTAAATGGATTGAGAATAATGTTAAAGGTAAGGGGAGGCCTAAGCCCCTGCACTGGGGTAAAAATGGGCTGATGAAGTGAAGTGAAGATGAAGTTGTTAAATATTTCAAATAATACATAATATTAAAGACTTGTTAAATTATTCCATATTTTAAAATCAAAATTGTCTTGAAATAATTTTAAAGACAATAATAAAATAGTATTATTTTAATTTTAAGTTAAGTTAAGAATTGTATATTATAACTAGCGGCCCGTCCCGGCTTCGCACGGGTAGTATTCGTTTCTCATAAAAATCCCTTTTTTTATCTCAGTCTTGTCTCATTCCCGTTCTTCCTTTCATTTTTTCGTTCCCATCGCAAAAATACTTTATTGTTTCTGTTCTTGGCCCTGGTGTAGCATAGTTTTCTTTTCCATTCTCATCAAGAATAACTTTTTTATCTCAGTCTTAACTCATTCCCGTTCTTCCCTTTCCCGTTTTCGTTCCCGCGACACAAATGCTTTATCGTTTCAATTTCTGTCAGTCGTAACTCATTCCCGTTAATTAAAATTAATTAAATAAAGTACACTTTCGCGACGTACATATTTATACAATAATTTAATTGAGAGTAAGTTATCCCCGCCATTATTAAAAAATAGGGGTTGGTGATAGAAAAGTGAAAATTTAGGGTTGTATGTATTTTTGTATGTTGTATCATAAAAAAATAGAAATTAAAAATTTTGTCTAAAAAATAAAAAAAAAATTTAGGGGTGGTCTACCTCTAACATTTAGGGGGATGAAAAATAGATGTTGGCCGATTCTCATAGATACCGGATAAGCACAAAAAATTTCATCGAAATCGGTCAAGCCGTTTCGGAGGAGTATGGCAACGAAAACTGTAAGTTATCCCCGCCACTATTAAAAAATAGGGGTTGGTGATAGAAAAGTGAAAATTTAGGGTTGTATGTATTTTTGTATGTTGTATCATAAAAAAATAGAAATAAAAAATTTTGTCAAAAAATTAAAAAAAAAATTTAGGGGTGGACTACCCCTAACATTTAGGGGGATGAAAAATAGATGTTGGCCGATTCTCATAGATACCGGATAAGCACAAAAAATTTCATCGAAATCGGTCAAGCCGTTTCGGAGGAGCATGGCAACGAAAACTGTAAGTTATCCCCGCCACTATTAAAAAATAGGGGTTGGTGATAGAAAAGTGAAAATTTAGGGTTGTATGTATTTTTGTATGTTGTATCATAAAAAAATAGAAATAAAAAATTTTGTCAAAAAATTAAAAAAAAAATTTAGGGGTGGACTACCCCTAACATTTAGGGGGATGAAAAATAGATGTTGGCCGATTCTCATAGATACCGGATAAGCACAAAAAATTTCATCGAAATCGGTCAAGCCGTTTCGGAGGAGTATGGCAACGAAAACTGTAAGTTATCCCCGCCACTATTAAAAAATAGGGGTTGGTGATAGAAAAGTGAAAATTTAGGGTTGTATGTATTTTTGTATGTTGTATCATAAAAAAATAGAAATTAAAAATTTTGTCTAAAAAATAAAATAAAAAATTTAGGGGTGGACTACCCCTAACATTTAGGGGGATGAAAAATAGATGTTGGCCGATTCTCATAGATACCGGATAAGCACAAAAAATTTCATCGAAATAGGTCAAGCCGTTTCGGAGGAGTATGGCAACGAAAACTGTGACACGAGAATTTTATATATTAGATTAGATTGAATTCAATGTTACATATTATAAAACATAATTGAATTGTTAGATTAAGAATTGAATAATATTCAATAAAGATACTAAATAATACAAGAGATGAACATAGGGACATGTATGAAAATAAACGATTATACATGAAAGTGAAGTATGTGATGAACATAATGAATATGTAAACCAGTATGATTGATGCATGCCGTGCAAAATAAATGGCTCT
This sequence comes from Luffia ferchaultella, assembly GCA_949709985.1. Classification (NCBI taxonomy): domain Eukaryota; kingdom Metazoa; phylum Arthropoda; class Insecta; order Lepidoptera; family Psychidae; genus Luffia; species Luffia ferchaultella. Next base: position 16,954,501 of record OX453249.1, read on the forward strand.
AGCCCAACACGCCAGAGGGGGAAAATGTGAAAAAAACCACTCATACTCTAGCTAGCTCGTGTAAGATGGCGAGCCCCAGTCCGAGTTACAGTACGCGAGGCCCCCGCGAAATCCCCGCACGCCGGTAATCAACTCCGCAAAATAGCGTAATGTCACTTCGATACAGTGAACTGACATTTATGACTATTGAAACCAAACACTGCAGTAAAATTAATTTACTTTTTGGTTAAGCGTAACGTATCTAATTAATTTGATGAAGGGCCCGTGGTTCCACCGATTTGACCTACTGGTAGGACCACGGTATACCACTATGTACCCGTGGTCCTACTGGAAAGATTAAACCAGGAAAGATTGAACAGTATCCATTTTATCTGTATTTTTATTAAGTCAATAATTAAAACTAACATTTTTCTTCATATAAAATAAAATTCACTTTGAAGTCAAACACATTCCAAATCATTTTATGCCTTAGGTTTATGCCCAGTAGTTGAAAGTATGAAAGTTGAAAGTAGTTGAAAGACCACGGTATACCGCTATGTACCCGTGGTCCTACCAGTAGGTCAAATCGGTGGGACCACGGACCCTTCACCATTAATTTCAACTGTTTCAAATACAATACGGATTATACGTTTTACGTTATAAATAAACATTTTCCTGTGTAACACTGTTGGTTATTCAGTTTTTATTTCAATATTTAACTTACGTTTCATACGCATCGGTGAAGTTCTGTCTCATACAAGACCAACTTCGAAAACCAATAGGTCTAATTATGCTGATATCGAATTTTGCCTTAAAACTAGGCTCATCGTAACAAGGGAATGCTTGGCGAGCTGAGGTGGGTTGGAATTGTGTCGTTGCCATCCATCTGTTGGAAAAGAAATATATTATGTGAAATTATTTTTTTAATATCGAACATATTCCTGGAAGTATTATGGTTAACAAGAAAGAATTAATGATTGATGTTTAAACGTTTATGTGGGATCTCGAACAGTCGTCGTCAAGAAAGAACTTATGCACTTAAATTACATATTCAGTCATTATAATTTAATAATAAATAATATAATAATAATATAATATTGGTATGGTGATATGAGACTGCTTGAGTATATGATATGGGTATTGTTGAATAGTATGTGGATATTAAAAAAAAATTATTTTTTTTCGTAAACTTCTGTATTAATGTAATTATTGTTGTATGCATGTTAGATATTATTGATAAGGGATAGGATAGAAATAGGAATAGGGCAACCTGAAAATCAGCGCTGAGTTGTGAGCCAGTTAATACTGAGCACACAGCCAGCAACATGCTGAGGGTGCCCTAATTGTCATAAAATATGTACCTAAAATTAAAGATAGATGTAGCTAGTGAAGTTTTTATTTTCTGTATTATGACAATAAATGTATTTTCTTTCTTTCATAATTCATCGATATAATTGTAATTACACAAAACACAAGTACAAAGTACATAAAAAAATTATGAACAACTTTAATAGACCGTCAGTCAAAGCCGTGTGATGCATCATGCCATTATACTATTACACCAGTAAATATAATATATACGTTTATGACGATTTGGAGGAAGCTATGGCACAGCAGAATATCTCAATTTTTAACCAAAAAAATTCTCCATTTGTATTTTATTTCGATTTCGAATTTGTGTGGATTAGTAGTCATGTATTTGTAGGTAGGAGTAGGTATAAATTTTTTTTTTACTGTAGACGGCATTTCTTATATCGAACTCGATATGAAACGACCTTGGCTGATGGTCTATAACACTTCTGCAAATTCAACATACGCGCGCGACGTATTTGATTGCATTTGAATAAAAGACAGTATTGCAATGTTTTTAGCGACTCGTTATTTTTGCGGCCCAGTGATTGATTTAAGTTACTAAGAAACATCAGTAAATAGTTTTCGTTTACGTATTAGCACACTTCAGGGATGGGTCACCTTTTTAGGGTATACGATAACTGTGTATTTAAGTGTTTTTAGAACTGGCGATGGGGTGTGAAGTGAACGACGGGATTCCTCAGCTATATTAATAAACATACACCCGGGCTGTGGGTAAATCTACTAACATACATTATCGATTTAGAAGGCGTTAGAAGGTGATAAAACAGATCTGATGGTGATAGTTTATGGTAGACAATGGATCCTTCAATTACCGATAGTAACAAAAGAACATAACGAGTTGAAAAAAAATATTTTTTTGTTACGAAATGAACAGCGGTGTGTCACGAGAAGTTAGCGATCGGTCGTTTCACGAAGTCCATTAGAAAATTTATGATTTACATTCATATCACTTACTTTGTTTCGTTATTCTCTCTGTACCAACTTCTGTATATTCCATACATGTCTTCTCTCATTTCCCTCTCATACTCGATTCGGAGGTTGTAAATTTGGTTGACGCCACCATCATAAACTAAAGTTTCATTGTTCTCCAAAGAAATGATAAGAAAATGAAGTATCGTGTTTTCATCGTGGGTAACAGGTATTTCAGTATCCGAATAAAACAATCTCACATTTGTTATGTTCAATTCGTGAGAATGGATGACGATTTCACTAACGTCCGGTTGGTTAGCCAACAAAGTTATGTCGACTAGTCCAGCGATCGTGAAATTTGCGACGTCTATCGTCACAGTCAGATCATAATGGGTAGGTCTAGTGGTCCTCGGTAGTCTATATGCCTCTGGTGGAGTATTGAAAGGTGTGATTTCAGTTAACGTATTGATTTTCTCGAAGATTTCTCCTGGCAATGTCTCTTCGACGAAAATCGTGTTCCTGTACTCCAGCGGGCCATCATCATTCGGTAACGTATGGACGCAGATAAATAACGTCAACACCAAAAAAAAGCTAATCGTCGCCATCTATAATAAAAAAAATATATAATCGCGTGTAACTATAATTTTTATGTGCCCCTACCACTTAGCTAAGTTCTTTCTAATACCGGCTACTACCGAATTGACCGGTTGGTCGAATGGTTAGAGACTGCAGAGTCAAGGGTCGTGGGTTCGATTACCGCCCGTTGTCATTTGTTCCGTACCTGGGTGTAGGATATTTATATAATAAACATTATAAATAATATTTAATTATGTATATCAGTTATCTAGTAACCCATAACACAAGCATGATACTTATTTACTTTAGGAGTATTATTATTACATATTTTCTATGTAATCTTTTTACATTATCAGAGAAATATAAAATCCAAAGTAGAAAAGATATTCCAGCCATGGTCCTGCAGAGCGCCTTATTTGCAGCATATTTGTTGTCATAATGGGCGTATTCAAATGACAAGTTCAAAAACAGGCCGTTTAACATGCAGGATTGCATCAAACTCAGCCCATCCGTTTAAAAAATCTACTCTCCAACACCTTTTCGTGTATGAAAAAACCTGTCTGACATCCTGCTAGTACCTATGAAACAAATATTACAGTATACCTTGGTAGCCCATAAACTGACAACTAATCTAAGAACCTGCTCTGACATGGTGATACCTAGTATTGCAAAAAAGCCGGAATAGAATCGAGTTGGCGATCTAAGAGATACACATTTACTGCAGCGCCCTTTGGTGGTTTATAACAGTTGAACCTATCTGAGAGCTTGCTATGAGGTAATCGCCATGAAATGAAGAAACTGCATCAAAATTCGGCTTAGCCGTTTTAGAGGAACAGATGCAGTGGCTCCTGCCGTGGTTCATGATTATTAGAAAACTAAATCATATTGATATCTCCCAAAAACATTATTTGTTTTTAGGTGATACTTATGTAATAAAATACTCATGAAAATCGGCTCAACTATTTTAAATAAACGCGTTTACTGCAGCACTCCTTGATGGATAACCCATCCTGTTCTAAAGTTATATATAACTTAAAAAACTACACTGAAATCAACGCAGTGCTACCTGTTAGATTATAACTTTAAAAGTTATCCGATAACTTATTCTTAAGTAATACCTATGTGGTCTATAACAGTGAAGTAAACCAGTTTAAGAGCTTGTTTTAAGATAGTCCTCATGTAATGCAAAAAACCGCGACTAAATCTACCAAGCCGTTTTAGATAAACAACCCTAATGCAGCGCCGGTTGGTACAACCGTAAAACATAAAGTATGTCATTTTAATTAAGAATTATACTAAATACTTTTAAAACTTCATTAAAATCAGTCAGATAGTATGCAAGTTATAGTCTAGGAGGTCACGACAGATCTGGTAACGATATCCTAAGTGGCCACTCTTAGTTGACATGATAAAGTGCAACTCTCTGATGCCAAATATGTTGGTCTGCCTGCGCAGTGTATATGTATATGGCACTTGACAAACTAGTAATCGCGACCAAAAAAAACAACAAGCAAAGTGGCTGAATTTGATACAGAATCAAGTGCTAGTTGCACTTTTGCTATAATTCCAATTTTCAAAACTTTAAAAAACTGACACTCACATACAAATTTTCACCCCCGTTTCCCACTCTTAAACAGTTTGACTGCCGATTACGCGCGGGCGCGGGAAGGGACTTGTAGAGCAGGGATCGGTTCTAAGTCGCGTTATTCAGCAATCCTCGTTCATTATTGCAATAATAATGAAATCACCGAAATAAAAAAATTACCGAATATTTGGCCAGTCTTTATGTGATTCATAAAAGTGCAGCTAGTACTTAATTAAGCATAAGTAGTAATTAAGTAAGCGGACGACCGCTTAGCCTAGTGGGCAGCGACCCTGCCTGCGAAGCTGGAGGTCCCGGGTTCGAATCCCAGGTCTGGTCAGTATTTATATGATGAATATTAATACTGGCGCCGGGTCTTGGTTGTTATATGTATGTGGTGTCTTCGCTTGGTACTCATAATACAAGCTAATGCTTAGTTTGGGGCCAAGACGTTGTTGTGATTGTGTGTGTTATTATTATTATTATTATTATTAATTATGTATCAAATTCAGCCACTTAGCTTATCTTTTTTTTTTCGCGTACCTTTCTCGGAAACGGCTGTAACGATTTCAATTAAATTTGGTATTTAGATGAGGTTTTGCTTTTTAAGTTTTATCTAATAGTTGTATTTCTTGTAAAAATGCAATTTTACACCAAAAAATAATGTTTTATCACTAATACAGCGCCATATCGTAAATTTTTTGGGATACTTATAATTGACTTATAATAACTACTGATTTGAAATTTCGTGAGACGGTTCAATATAATATTAAAGAAATGTCAAACGAATTGCACTCAAAACCTTTTAATTAAATAACCAGTTCATGTGTAGGTAAGATGGTAAAATATTATTATTTAATCAGTATGTGATTCGTATTTAAACATAATTTTTTTTAAATAATAATAATAAAAGACTCAATTCAAATTTTTACATACATTTTATTCATTTGTATTTTCTTAATATGAAATATTTTTGACATGAGATGTCAAAAATATTTCACAAAATAAAGCACATACAAGTCGAAAAGTTGCAAATATTGTCTTCGTTATTCAGGAATAGAATATTAGATAATATTTAAACAATTTTAACTTCCACAAATTATTTCTATGCCATGAAAAGCAAAATTTTTGTATTATATTTATAGAGGAAATAAAAGCGTTTAGATTTTTGTATTAGCACATGAGCTTAACAAATTTTGATAACGGTAAAGCTTTCTTGCAGTATTTTCATTAGAAAACATAGATACTAAGTACTTACATTGAGAAATGTACTGGCGACACAAATTAAAAATTCGGAGACTACGCTCCGCCAAGTCTATTAAGTCATACTATTTTAATAAATACAATATCTATATGGAAGTTTCAGCAAGATATGCACGTTTATCATTACTAGATTAACCCTATCATATCTTGCGTTGATTATTATTTTATCAGAAGAGTACTTGTATAGAGCTTTTATTCAAAGTTTGTATGTGTTTGTAATACTACTACATTTATGCAACGAAGTATGAAAACAACGCAATATATAAATATTTATAATATGAGTATGATATAAAGTGTCTCCGGTGTACTAAAATGAGCGTCTTTGAAATATTTCTGGGTTAATAATCCTGTAATTGTTGTTTTAACAACAAACCTAGTGTAAACTTTCCTGATGGATGTTTTTCTTCACCTAAGAAATTACCAGTAAAGTGCGATTTAAAAAAAAAAATTTGTACACATTTATTCTCGAATGGATAAAGCGTCCGTCCATCAGGGCAGTCTGTCGATTAATATTCTTATAATCTAATCCATATATCAGTGACTCGAAATTTTCCAAGTTTGCTTGAAATTCCTAATTCTTAGTGTATCAATCGGATACAGTACAAGATTGCCATCAATTTTAGGAAAATATCGAATTTCTGGTATATTATAATTGGCATTTATAATTCGTGATTACAGTCGTCAGGTTTTTTTTATAACTATATACAGAGTGTATGGTTTGAAACAAGCCATTAGATTTTCGATTTCCGAGTTGATTTCGATTTTGAAACTGTAACGACCGCCATCTATTGACAGCGTCTGGGACCGACTGCTTAACGTGCCCTTTGAAGCACGGAGTCAGTGATAGTTATGTACTTAAGTCAGAAAAACTCATTGGTACACGCCCGGATTCGAACCATGGCCCTATGGGGCCTTATAAATTTGAGACACGTTCGTTGCGCTTTGGGCTATCACGACTTGAGTACGCATATCTTTCATTATTCCATTTAGGTATATGTGCTCAGCTCATACTTTGGCGACTCATCCCAGATCAACCAGAGTGATGCTTGCGAGATATTTTGAGGAAGGCATCGAAGGAATAGTACAGCATCATGATAACTCTCATTCGAGATTACACTAATTCGGTTCCTGTTGCATGGATCAAGGTATTTTCCAATACTCATATGCCATAGAGATATCAAAATGTCGAGATGTCCTACAACATACTATACCATAACCCATTAATGCCCCACTGCAGGAGCCTAGGCCTCCCCTCGGGATTAGGAGTCTTGGAACTTCATCCACCACGTTGCTCCAGTGCGGGTTGGCGGGCGGACGAGTTGGTCCTACTACAGTGTCAGTCAAATTATTGAACATGATAGCCAGTTACTAGTCAGTTGTCACGAACTTAAGCAGTCAACCTGTAATCGCGAGGTACAGTTCCAATAAAACTTTATGGCGGATGTCAACATAGGCACAAGTCGCGTCACAGTAACCAGTTTTAGGTGTAGCGGGACGCAGTGGAGCGAGGGGCATATGACTGAAGCTGTGCAAGCACGTATAAAGCGTTGTATTCCGATTCGCCATTAAGTTTGATTGGAAATATAAAAGCATCAAGAGGTTGAGCACAAACTTTTGCGTTAGATCAATTTTGTTTTCATTAGTAAGTTGTTAAAATAGTAAAATAGAACAAGAATTATTTTTGCATGTGAATTTTTTTAATTTTTTGTCTACATATATATACAGCGCGATTGGTTTTTGTGGTTAATAAAATCTTTACTTCTCATATTCTATAATCTGAGCCGCTATGTTATGTGCATAACAAAACTTTTTCGTAAACCCTAAGAAAAAAAAACGACGAGTTTAGCATAATTTCTTTGGAAATATTGATAAGAATACAATATTCTCCAGTGAAAACAATTATGACAAATTCCAAGAAAACAACTTAAAGCAACACATATGTCTTGAAATGGAATATTTATTGAAGATAAACATTATCATATGATATCACGTATCTCTTGTTTGACACCGATTTTGAGTAACTTTCTTACAAATTGCTTTATGCTTATATATTTGTCTATACAGTACACCACTTACTCAAGTTTTAGGCAAACGAAAAGAGCGTCATAACGGAAAACATTTATATTCTAACTAATATGTAAAATCAAATGATCATGTCGCCCAAATAGAGCAAACTGTAATAGTAAGCTATGCAAAAGCTCAATGTCAACCAAAATGGCTGATCAAATTTTGTTTCGTACTGTATTTATTATTTTGTATGATCTGAATAATATTAATTAAATGTTTGTCATACCAGTCTTTTAAACCAACGAATAAAGGAAGAGGTTGCCAAGTCGACGCGTGATTTATAAAAAAATTGTTTAGGAGCTTAATTATTAAGACTAAAAAGATTTGAGAAGCTGGCGAACAGAACCGGATAAGTCCGCGAAAATAAATTTTACACTCCGGTTAAGAAACTAATATCAATATATGGAGGTGATTAGTAACATAACACTGCATTATTGCAGGTAGGTGAATTAGAACTATTGTTGCATGAGTAATTCATTTATTGTTCCTTTTATATTCTAGAAGTTATTAAAAATATAAAAATTGACTAATCTGGTTTACTAACTGGGTACTAACTTATCTGGTTGTGACTGCGAATATGTAACAAGTCCGGTTTTATTAATATCGGACAATTTCGGTTTTGTATAAAAGGGGAATTTTAAATTAAAAGAAAAAGTGTAGATGTGAAAGGTTCATTGTATATGTTTTAAAACAAAATCAGATTACAACTTCCGTAATATCAAGTTTCAGACATTCGCAATCGTCAACGTCATCACATTCATATGCTACATAATATGTACGTATCTTGTGCCATTTTACCAACATTTGCATACAAATATCTCATCATCATCATCATCAGCCCATTGCTTCCCCACTGCAGGGGCTTAGGCCTCCCCCAGGGTGAGGAGGGGGGCTTGGAGCTTAAGTCCACCACGCTACTCCACTGCGGGTTGGGAACTGTAACGACCGCCATCTATTGACAGCGTCCGGGACCGACTGCATAACGTGCCCTCCGAAGCACGGTGTCAGTGATATTGTGTACTTAAGTCAGAAAAACTCATTGGTACATGCCCGGATTCGAAGCATGGGCCCTATTGGGCCTTATAAATTTGAGACAGGTTCGTTGCGCGTTGGGCTATCACGACATACAAATATCTACGGATGCTTATTAATTCGTTTTGTGTTAGAGTGCTACATTTAAACACGCTACATTTGTAGTCACACGGCGATTTCTATTTTGTGTTTTATTTTTGCAGTACATTTCCGGTTTTGATTAAAAATGTGTTGAAGACATGGATACTCTAAAAGACAAGTCCACTTTAGAATGAAAATGATGGAACTTTTTAAAATCTTTATGTTGAAAATCGAGCTGATCCGGTTTCGTTTGAAGAAGCACTTTGTAAAGCCTTTTTTTGCCTACTTAGAGCTGGTTTTGATTGAATACATTAACAGGGATCGACGCAACGGAGTCAAGACATCACGATTCGAAAAAAAAGTACTTTTGAATTATAGTGGACTACTTCGGTTCTGTTCGCCGGCTCCTCATTTATTTTTTGCTTATCAGTTTCTTCTGTTATCTGTTTATTAATTAGTTCTTATAAATTATCGTAGGCGTCTGATTTTCTAATCACATTTTATTTGGGTGTGACGAAAAGCGATAACAATAGCACAGTTTAAAATAATGTCACTTTGTCACATAATGATTGCTTAAAATTTAATATAATCGATTTATCTATTTAAGTGCTGATAAAATCGACATTGACGCCATAGCCTCTTTGAAAAAAAAAAATTAAAAATGTAAAATGGCACGTATCAACATCCTGTTGTGATTTAAGATAGTAAAAGAGTACTTCCTTTTTTCCTGTTAATAGTATAAACCTACATAACACAGATATTCAATAAACCTTTTTGGTTTTAGTAGATATAGGCAATGTGAGTATTTCAAGGTTATATGACAAACTTTGATATAAGAAAGAAAAATACTGCATTAAAAATACAAAATGTATAGACTACAAGCCCGTGGGAAAAATTAACATGTGAAATGAACCACCGTGAATAACGTTTAGAAGGCTGCTACTATATCAGAAAATAACTCTGAGCACTATGCCGTCATTTCTGAGCGGTACAGGTGAGTACGTGAGTGTATGGAATTTCTCAGGTACGAATGAGGAATTACGACTAATTATTAATGTACGGCTTTGTTATAGTGTATAGATGATTAAAAATAAATGTCGAAAAACCTAGTGCCATACTAAAGTGGTGGTGCCGGAAGTCAGTGCAAATTTTTAATTCGCCGATAATTGCGGAAGCAATATAGGTCATATATTATTGTACGGTATTTGCGTAATTCTTTTTGTACACATATACAGATACTTTACCCGTAAACGCCGTACATATTTCCAGCGCAGGGGTCGAAAGCCAAGGGTCGCAACCCTTATCTCTGAGCAGATTATCCTTATTACTGACTTCCGGCTCAGAAATAACGGCATAGTGCTCAGAGTTATTTTCTGATATAGTAACAGTCTTCTATGCGTTATTCACGTTGGTTCATTTCACAGCTAAACTTTTTCCAAGGACTTGTAGTCTATACAAAAAAATACGCCCTGGCATGCCATTACGTAGCATACTTTGACTGACCGTTTGGCCGAGTGGTTATAGAGACCCTAACTGCGGAGCCAAGGGTCGCGGGTTCGATTCCCGCCCGGGACAAATATATTTGTGTGCATGAAGATGTCTATTTATAGATTTTTTTAATTTTATTTTTTTTTAATCATAGACTTTTAATAGTTGGTCCAATGTTACCATAACTAAAACCCCTACAAAAGTTACCCAACTATAGCAATAGTAACAGCTGGCCCATTGTTGGTTATCCATTGGGTAAAATGTGCATATTTAAGCCATTGGGTCTACTTTGGGTTTATGTTGGCCGTCCAACTAACCATCTACCAATACATTTCCAACAGTTGGCGAATGGATGCCAACGGCAAATGCTACTAGGGCAGCTATAGCTAGAGTCCGATTGTTTAGATTGTTTGTTAAGGTTGTTTTAGAGACTTCTAGTCAATTCGTACATATATGAGAAAAGATCCTGTGGAAATAATATCTTATGGTACGTAAAATGAAACACAAATATTAAAAAAAATTAGATTTTAATATGCACAGTGAATTATCAAGTATTATGACACTAAAATACAGGTAAATCATTAAATATTTTGATGCAATACATTGAGTCAATTGGAATTAATATTAATAAATATAATATTTGGACTATTTTATGAAACACATTTTTGTACTAAACACGAAAAAAATTTAATTACATATATTTTAACTAGTTTCCTTAAATTCTAAGTCATCATTAAAATGCAAGAATAGACAGTACATAAGAAAAATTGTATTATTGGTTAGGACATCTATTCGAACGATTCCTATGTCTTGACTCTATAGGAATATTTCATTGTTACAAATCTTGCGATTGAAATTTAGACCCCTTCCTACGGCTGAGCTGAAATTCGGAACACATGTAACTTCGATTGCAATGCAATAATCTGGTGACCAGCACCTGGTGATGCACCCAGGACGGTCGGTCTCTTTACTAGAGAACTTCTCAACGGTTAACCGTATCAATTTCAAAAACAGATTATAATTTTAATGACAATCGATAAATGTGGTGCCATCGAGCTGATCTAATGATGGAGTTGGAAGGTTAATAACAGAATCCTTCAATCATTACTAATAACAATATTACTAGAAATATTTCAAAGAAAGTGCCAGAGAAGGTGGGACGTTTGGGATAATGCGACGGTAGATTGGTGAGACAGTAGACTATACAAGAGGAAATTTGAAAAACATATCTGTCAAGTTAAAAGTCTAGGTTTTGCTGAAAAAGACAAAAGCGTTTCTCATTTAGCAACATGCAACTACAATTCATTATTTTAATTTATAACAAATTACTGATGGAATATGTTTTCAACTTTATGGTGGATATTACTAATTTATCGGATATGAACAAGTGTTCATATACAATAAATTAGTATATAACAACGCATATTGTACTCTACTAACAGCACCCGAGCGTTTTTAAAAGTTCACAATTTTTTAATTTTTTGAACGTTTACGACTCGGTGCGGAGTGAATGACATGAAATTACTGCAAAATGCTTAAACTATAATAATAATTATTGTACATTCAGTTTTCATAACTTATTATACTACTTACTGCTAATCCTTAGTTAAATAACCTCAGATTTAAATTAATAACAAATTAATCATACTTATTCTTTATATGTGTAGGTAACTAAATTAAAAAAAATCCTAATATAATAAAAAAATAAGATTATTCATATACGAGTGACAATCCTGATGTATTGGGTTGTAATTTTTTATTTTTATGTCTTATATAAATGACGATGCCCTTTGCGCCATATGCATCTGACCCAAGTTATTATTACGTGAGGACTAGTTGCGTTAAATTAAAATATATATTAAATGAAATCAAATCAAAATATCTTTATTTCGTATTTATGTAACATAATCTTGAAATACGTCATAAGAGTGAATTTTATTACTTTGTGGAAGAACGTCACCACAAAGGCGCATTCAAAAATGCTGGTTCCTCTCAGAAGAACACGCAAGAAACTGAGGGACGCTGTTTTTAACAGAATTATAAAAAAAAATTAACAATAAGTGCTTAAAGAATAATATTATTGAAACAAACTGATAGGCGAGCGGCTTACACCCATGGATTTTTATCATCTAAGTAGTCTGATACTTTATAATAAGCTTTTGCATAAAGCTTTCGTTTTATTTTAGTTTTAAACTTGTTAAGGGGTAGATCTTGAATGTCAGCTGGGATCTTATTGTAAAAGCGTATACATTGCCCTTTAAAAGATTTCGTAATTTTATTGAGGCGGCTGACATGATTAGCAAGTTTATCTTTGTTTCTTGTATTGACATTATGCCGATCACTATTTTTTTTAAATAATGTAATATTTTTTTTACGTACATAATGTTTTCAAATATATATTGAGATGGCAATGTCATTATATTAATTTCCTTAAACTTATCTCTAAGTGATACTTTAGGTCCCAGTTTATAAATTGCTCGTACAGCTCGCTTCTGCAACACGAAGATTGTATTAACATTGGCAGCGTGTCCCCACAGCAGAATGCCATATACCTATTATTGAATAGATCGTCATTTTTGAGAATTGTAAGTAGCATGTGATATTTTTAAAAAAAGCAGCGTTTTTATAATATCGTTTAGTAAAACTTATACATATGGCGCCATCTCTATATGTAATACTGCACTAGAGTTCTTTTATTTCAAGGAATACGTATTTTTCCAAAATAATACGTATTAAGTGTTTGAAAATTTATAATTTTTGTTCGAAATTGAATAATAAAGGTTTATTTAAGACAGCTCTAGTGATAGCGCTATTTGCTGTAAAGGATAATAACAAGTTAGATAGCGCCATCTATGGTAAAGTATAGCAACTAATTCGAATATATTGAATAGTTGATTTATTCTATTGCAATTTCGCTACTTTTTTTCAGAGTTTATCAAACCCACAGACCAGTCAACCTATAGACCACGCTTTAATGAACGTCAGTACGAAAACGAAATCGCCAAAAAGTGGCAGGGTCGTTCAAAATTGACAATTTAATGGCTTCCGACCTGCTTGCAACTAACGGCTCACTAGTGACGTAGTGACGTCACTACTTAGCCTTGGCGAATGCTACTCCCTGTCAAAGCGTGGTCTATAAGGTTGACTTGTCTGTGATCAAACCCCACTGAATAGAAGATCAAAAAATCGAAGTAAAGGTATTTTCGCGTAACTTTATTTTTTTATTGATTTTCTTAAGGGGCAGTTTTTTTAATTTTTATTCATTAGTGTGGATACTCGCAAAGAATAAATTTCAATAATCAATGAATCATAGGGCTCGAGACTTTCATACATATTTACTTTCTTGGTCATACGTTAGTGTTCTAAAATACACAAATAAACAAGTCCAAAATATATTCCAATACTGAAGACTCGCGCACGCACTCGTCCCTTCATTCACTCCACTCACTTTATAAAGTTAAGAGATTTCAAACAAGTGTAAAATTAATTTGAGATGCAATTTTTCGTTGAATCAAATAAACATTTCAGATATAAAAATGTTTCAAACACGTCCATTAAACAGACATCTTGGCCTTTAACTAATAGCGAAATCTTAGCGATGCCGTAGAAATTCACAATAATATAGAAAATGCAATGGGTACTTAACTTAATCTTAACGAAAATAAATTTAATATAAACTAATGCAGTTAAACAGGTACACGGCTCGTAAGCAAAGTGAAGAAAGTGATATAATAATCTTTTTTTATTTAATTTTTAAGTTCTCGCATGTGTTCTTCTAACTTGGACATATTCATCGTTCGATAGGTTTATAGTAAGATGTATAAAAAAAACAGTATATCACTTGCCTCACTGTACAGACGACATAGGTTTATTGTGTAAGAATGCATTCTGAACTATAAGAATCATTTATATAATACGCGTGCATGTCACGCGGCGCCAGATGTTTCGGAGTTCTTCAACCAGTCCACAATCGTGTCGTAGTTTCGCTGAGTCCATTGCAAGTTTGCGGCCGTCCCCTCTAATACTTGCTGCGCCGGCCGTCCGAGCTCGCTGCAGTTTTCCATCAGGAATTTCTTTAACTGTCGATGAGCATATGCATTTATTTGTATGTGTAGGGATAGTTCGTGGACTTTCGTTCAACTAGTAAATATTACAAGTATCTATAAGGAACTAGAAAATTGAATAAGTGTGCATCCACGACATTTCGCCATCACTAATTTTGTTTAGGTCAGGGAATCCTCCGAAAAGTGCTAGAATGTAAGGCGTACTAGTAAATTATATATAAGTCAGTCGAATCGAATGAATACGAAGTGAAATGTCATGACACTTAATTTTGACAATAAATAGGAGGTTTTGTTAAAAGAAGAAATACTTTTTCATGAGATTTCATGATGAATGGATTTCAGGAATAGTGAATTGTGAATAGTGAAAATAATAGTGAATAGTGAATATTTTTCTATGGGGTATGTGCAGGTGAAGTAAAAAGAAAAAAAAGTTTTTACTTTTATAAATACCACCATAATATAATAATACCACTTTTATAAATATAATGACCTTGACAGCACTTAGCATTCATGTGATTCTATTAAGAAGGATCATCCTGCATTTTCATATCGATGAAACTAGTGAAAAGTTTAAAACGGTATTGTGCACGACTTCGTGTCATGTATAACAAGCTTATAAATAATAATATAATATTAAATAATGTACTCGTGATTTAATATATTTTTGGCAAGCTTATACTTTTACACTGAATTTTTTTACAAGTTAACTATTTAACTGTGTTTTTTTAATATATATATTAATGTTTACGATAATTTAATAAAATAAAACTTATTACCTCTTCATACTCATGAGGTTGGTTTAATCTCCTTGTAGCAACTTTTATGATAGAGTTTAGCGTTGAAACAGATCCGACACTGAAAATTTAAATATACAAATATACAGATACATTTCCATTTATTATAAATTCCATGATTTGATGATGCGGCAGTTTAAGTGATATTCTAATCTTATCATATCTTGTCAATTTACAGAAAACACTAAATAAAAAATTAAGAATATCCCATTGTACGGGTGTTTCACGAAGAGCGCTTAACCGTTAGTTTCATACAAATAATTTAAACAATGAAAGGTTGTCATTGATTATGCATGGAATGACAGTAGACTGGAAGTTTCATGAAACTTTCACGAGCTTTCAATTCGTTCAATAGATGAGTAATGCTGGCCGTTTAGTTCGAGAATCAATATCATCACATTTGAGGCATAGTCTCCCCTCGCGTCTGTGTTAACCGTCACAATTAGTACAGTTCCAATCAACCTTTATGGCGGATGTGAACATAGGCACAAGTCGCGTCGCAGTAATCAGTTTTAGGTGTAGCGGGACGCAGTGGAGCGAGGGGCATTCGACTGAACCTGCGCAAGCTTGCATAAAGCGTTGTATTCCGATCCGCCATAAAGTTTGATTGGAACCATACTATTGAATGAAAGGCAGGTACCGTTAAAAAATATTATAATTGTGCTGACAAAATATTTCGGTTTTGAGTCATTGATTTTATAGCAAGCGTGCGCCTTCTATACTGATAAACTCAAAGCCCGGTGATTCTAAGCAACTGGTTTGTAAATTGGATTATCTAGACCGTATAGGTACACCATACAATAACTAATAAAATAGCTAGTGCGCGCGTTATCATGCCGTGATTGAATATGCAATGTGGACTGTTTTTACGTGATACTTAGTTAAAGTTTTCTCATAAAAATGTAAAAAATCGATCACTACAAATATAAGAATTAAATACAAAAAACTATACTGTTCAGGTAATATTAATGATATATAATATTAAGATAAAGTCATATTGGTTTCATTATAAATGTCATATAAATAAATGTACTAACTATTGTTTAATTCGTTGCCAGTGCGCGCGCACGAACGAGAAAGCTATGGGCTGACCGATAGCCGAACTGGCCACGGCCGAGAACACACGCACGCTGTCTTGCTTGCGGATGCCACTGTCGTTGCGTAACGACCACTCTAGGTATCTGAAATAATAAATTAAGCTTAATTATTATAGTACACTAGGTACTGTACTATGTACTATGGCGGCATGTCCCGCTGGGTCACTTAAGACGGAGTACAATATCAGTTTGAGTCATTTTTGTGCAAATAGTGCTCAAAAATCCCAATAAAAAACTTGGATTTAATTTTCAAAATAGGACCACAAACTAGTACAATCCCACGTACAATATATCAATTGAATCGGTCCAACTAATTTCAAATGAATCTATAGTTACGATTGTATGAACATTCGGACGTTTGGGCCGTTCTAAAAAGAATTATCTGGACATGATGGGTGCAAGGGTGCAGCGCTTTTTAGAAGTTGTCCATCGGCAGTGAGCGCGTTGTGCGTTAATCATCATCATCAGCCCGTGTGTCTTCACAGCAGGAAATAGGACTCTCCCAAAGCTCGCCACCACACACGGTCGTCCACTTTTCACATCCAACTAACCCCAGTATGATGTTTCAGGTCATCTGTCCACCTGGCCGGGGGGCGTTCGCGCTTCGCTCCCGGTACGTGGCCTCCACTCAAGAACTCGTTTACCCCATCGGTGGTCGGTTCTACGGGAAATGTGACCAGTCAATTGCCACTTCAGCTTGCTGATCACTTCGGTTATGTCAACAACTTTAGTTCTTCGACGAATTTCAGTATTCCTGATTTTAACCACCAAAAAAATACCCCTTACGGCAGGACTGGTCCCCAAATTGAACTTTCGATTTGGGGACCAGTCCTGCCGTAAGAGTCCATATTTCGGTATCGTACATATGTCATTCTAGGCAGAAAGCATTGGTTGAATACCTTGGTCTTCAGATATTGTGGTAGTGGCGACGAAAACAAATGACAAGGCCACTTTCGTTTTGTCCAAATTCATCCCGAGTCCCGCACGTCGAAAGGTGATATTGAGCCCGTTTACCATTCCGCTGAGCTCCGCCAGCGACTCCATCATGACGACCATGTCGTCAACAAAGCAGGGATGGGAGATGTGTTCGCCGTTGACATTGATGCTGTGATGTTTGCAGTCCAAAGCCTTGAAGAAGTTTTTGTTCTCGTGTTGCGTTTGTTCTTATTTCTTTATACGCTTTTGATATTTTCGATACCTACTGTAGGATAAACATTTAATTACGGTACGTACGACAGCTCTACCACGACGGCGGTCACGCGAAGCGACACGCCGCGTTGCTCTATGCGATGCGACGTACGTTTAATATGGTCCCTCAACAAAAGTACAGTGTGTCTAATATTATAAACTCCGTAATTATAGTTTGACCGAAACCGCTGTACTGCGACTTAGGTATGTGCGCGGCGAAGAGGGAAGGCAGCTCCTAAGCGTTGACGACGGACTGACAGAGCAGCTCTGCCTCCCTCCGCACCGCGCACATACCTAAGGCGCGGTACAGCGGTTTCGGTCAAACTCTAAAGTGCATGATAAGTAATTGACCTATAAAGCAAATGAGGAGATCTGGTGCAGCCGAGCACGGACAGCAAAAGTTCGCGCTCGGAAGGCGCGCTGGCAGCTCGGAACCTGTCCCAGGCGAACTGCCATTCGCGCGCGCCGCCCGCCTGCACGCCTACGCAGTATACCGTGCTGCGAACGTCCGACTCGATGCTGCAAAAAAAAATTATTACTAATTAAATCTTTAACAAATAGATACGAAATTAAACTAAATTGAATTTCAACTAGACGCAGGGAACTGTCTTTATTTGGCGACAATCTGCGTGAGCCAGTTTATTTCAACCTTTAATTATATGATGTCTGGATCGCAGAGAGCATTGACTTACAGCAGCGTTTGGTTTCAATAGTCATAAATGTCGATTCACAGTATCGAAGTGACAGTCGCAATTTCTCGGCGGTGAAGAGTGACGCGGGGACCTTGTGCACTGAAACTCGGACTAAAACTGGCTATCTTACACGAGCTAGCTAGAGTATGAGTGGCAAAACGGTAAACGCAGAAGAGGGCTTCTAGTCAATTCGCACTTTTATGATCTGGATGGACCTTCGTAATACAACATCAACCAAAAAGACAGGCCAACTTTTACGTACTTGTGTGTGTGTGACTCAACAGGCCACATACTCTCGCTACGCCATACCAACCATGTACAAACAGTCTGTGTGTGCGTGAATTATAACCGAACAGTTAGGTGATATTTTTATTTAAGTTTTTAACGCCGACTCTCTATCCAGACATTATATAGTCAAAAGTTTCAACATTATAGAACATTCTTTTTTGAAAGCATGACAGGAATGTTACACTCTGTCAGATCCATGGTCCTCACATGCTGAAAACGGACCCCAGCCTAAAATTATTGACAGGCCACTTTAATGTTTTCTAATATAAGTTGATTCAAAGGCAGCACGAAGAGTGGACGAGAGTACAATCTCACTCACTCGGCTTTCGCGTGGCGAACTCGGTCGAACGTACGATTGTAACAATAACATTTTTGACTGTACCAACAATACCTGGCCATACTTACTCTCGTGCCCCTAAGCTAGTGCCCCCCCACCCTCTTGTGCGGCCCATGACCAGATCTACAAATGAAAAATTTATCCAGGGGATTCTATTCCCATAATTAAATATACTTTAGGTTTGTAGAAGATGCTCGTATCAGGTACTTTGATTTCAATATGTTTTGGAAGAACCTATATGGGATAGTACGTACTCATTAAATGAATCTGGGTTTGGCGTCATCATCCAATTGGTGTATTGGCGCACGGCATGTTCAAGGCAATCTGTGTGTTCGAGATGGCAAGCTGTTGACATGATGTCCACTCTATGCTGCGCTCTCACCACACTCTCGCCTGGCCCCCCTGACCAGCCAAGTTCTGCTACCGACTCGTTCACTAATCGTAGTACGTAGCGCTGTATATAAAATAATTTAAATATATAATAAATTAAATATAATCTTTTGTTATTGTTAACAACAGGGATTTAAGTATGACATGGCCGTTGTAGCTACCGGCCAATTTTAATGCAAATGAAACCTGCATCGTGAAACTTTTGAACTTAAGACTTTTTTTGCAAATAAATGGCACAGTGTCCTAAATTCAAAATCAACAAGTCAAACGTATTTGGCAAGTATCGCTGGTTGATAAGTATGAATTCAATAGTTTCAAAAAGACATGCCAACAAGACACAAAGACAAATATATGTATGAGCGTAAAAAAACGTCACGATTTTCATTGAAACCTTAAATTGCGCTCTATTACATGGAGCATCGTCATGTGGTCAAATCATTTATTACAATCTCCAGTGTCATATTATTATTTTAAATCGTGGCAGTAACGCAGCAGATACGGCTCGTAACATCATTGTAGTGTTTGGAAGAAACATGATTAATGAACTAATGTATAGAACACAAAGAGGTTGTGCGCGCAAAAAAAACTGGCTACAACTATATTAATAAAAAACGCAGTTTCAGAAAAAAGATTTATTTTATTTGTAATCTGATAAATGTTTCATAAAAAACATTGTAATTAGAGAGTTGAAATTAGTGTAATTAGTCAGAAGTTGTCCTGTAAACTGATCTTGTGCCACTGCACTAATTTCGCACGGAATTTCAAAACTCATGGTGACGTGGTGGTGGTGATCAAATTGTGGTGACGATCTTAATTGTTCTTAACATACAATCAAAGACCATTAACCTGCTAACTTATATCTCTATGCGTACAAAGTAATAAGTTCACTCTCGTGGCGTATTTCAAGATTATGTTACATAACTACGAAATAAAGATATTTGTTTTGATTTGATTTCACATGTATTTTGGTTCTGCATTGGTCCTGTGAGCATATTGAAATATGTTTTTAGACCAAAATCAATACTAAATATTCGGTCTTAACCTGTTGAATGAATGAAGTGGCCGTTCTTCAGTACTGGCCATTTCAAACAAAAAAAAAATTTTGATTTTGATTTTGGCTTCTATGAATTGAATTCTCTGAATTCTAAATTCAAATTAATTTTGTTTTAAAACATGACATTCTTTTCACAATGTCAGTCTTTTGTTTATTGATTAGCGTTGTGTTTTCAGTACATTTGAACATTTTTCGTCATAATGGACACTTTAAAAATTCGTGTAATTATGGAATATGAGTTCCGTCGTGGCACTAATGCTGCACAAACGGCCGTAACATCAACAACGTTTACGGAGAGAACTTAACAAACGTGGTCGTCCGGACACTTTGGTCAACAATGATGAATTGAATGTGATTGTGGAAACTGATGATACTCAAACTACAGCTGAACTAGCAGTAGCTTTTGATGTTAGCATCGAAACAATATTGGACCATTTGCGATAAATTGGCAAAGTAAAAAGCTTGATAGATGTGGGTACCCCCCGAACTTAACGATGGCCAGCGCAACGTATGCGTCGAGACCTGCCTCGCGTTGCTAAACAAACACAGAAATGAAGGAATTTTGAACCGGTTTGTTACCTGTGATGACAAATGGATTCTGTTCGACAATCGAAAGCGCTGAGCAAATTGGTTAGATCCTGGTTCAGCACCAAAGCAATGTGTTAAACAAAAAATAACCTCTAAAAAGGTGATGGTCACTGGTGGTCTAGTGCCGGTGTGATTCATCACAGCTTTTTACAAAATGGCATGAGCATTACTGCATATGTGTACTGTAAAGAACTGAAGACGATGTTGGAGAAGCTAGCCCGTCTGCGACCAGCTTTGGTCAATCGATCGTCCCCCCTGCTCCTTCACGACAACGCGCGACCCCATTCTGCACAACAAACAGTCTCCAAGATGCTAGAGTTGGGGTTGGAAGTTCTCCCTCATCCGCCATACTCCCTAGACCTTGCACCTACCGACTATTACTTTTTTCAAAATTAGGACATCTTTTTAACAGCAAAAAAATTCAATTCCCGAGAGACAGTACAAAATGTCTTTGAAGAGTTTGTTGCCTCCCGTCCAGTTGATTTTTACAAGAAGGGCATCAATAAACCGCCACTGCGTCGGTAAAGATGCATCGATTCCACGGGTGTTTACTTTGAATAACAGAAATAAAGATGTTTGAAAAAAAATTACTTAAACTTATTTCATACAAAACGGCAACTTCATAGGTTAAGACCTAATATTATTATAAAAAAAAACTTTTCATATAAAATTTTGTCGATGCGATTAAGATAAAAAAATCGACATTTTCATTTTAGCACTACAACAATAATTAATTTTTATAAGTATTAGTAAACTTTAAATTAAAATCTAAATAAAAAAAACTAAAAATACCTATAAATTAAAAATACTATCTAAATAATGATAAATGAGAAAATTATAAAGAGACAACAGGTTCAGGGTGCCAAGGATACTTGATAAAAGATAAGATAAAATATATCTGCGAATTCGATTCGATAACATTGTAATAAACATTTCTTCAGATTACTGTGGTACCGATTCAGTATTATCACGTATCGATACGAAATCAATCATCGTACATAATCCAATGTGGAAACTGTTTTTTATAAAATATTTTTGAAGGAATTGATTTTTTTAATCTTTAATGGCATATCTTGGTACCGGTAATTTGTTTTGAAAAGGGATTGAACGACACCGAAAAAAAAATGTATTAGCTATAAACCTACAAATTATTATTTATAGTCTTGTACAATAAAGAGTGCAACGCACGGATCTTTGCCGCTCTGATTTGCCTGCAAATGACTTTATGCGCTAATTGTGCGTACAGTAAAGTATTGTTATTGTGATGAACACTTAATATAATGTTATGGTTATAGATGTGTTTGTGTTATTTTACGACTGTACCTACGCAGAGAGTCATTCGCTGGCAAATAAGAAGGGCAAAGATCCGTGCGTTGTCCTGTACAAATCGAGCAAAACTTCATGATCGATCCGAATATATCGTCGTGTCTCAGTAGCAGTGGTGGATTTACTAACAGGCTGATTAGGCTGAAGCCTAGGGCGTCAAATTTTAGGGCCAGCGAATTTGGGGCTCAAATTTTTTTATAGCTTACAGAAATTAAAAAGATTCATGTTATGATAATTTAAATAATTAAGGTAGGGTAGGTACCTATAATAGGTACCTATAATAGGTACCTACCCTACCTTAATTATTTAAATTTAAAGACAAAAAACAATTAACATAATTGTGAACTAGAGTATCGAATTTTAGATGTCGGTATATAAATATAGGAGTGGCAAAATTTTAATACCCTACTAACGGCAAATGTGTAAACCCATCAGTGCTCATAGTAGCGTAAATTTTCGTCTAATGTTCAGAACGGACATGAAGTTTTGTTCGATCGGTAAGTGATAGTAACAGAAATATCGATAATAGTAGTAGTTGCTTACTTCACCGAGAACTAATAAGTTCAGTTGATTTAGTAATTACCATAGTAGACTAAAATATATATATATGTACATACATATACGAAACTTAATTTAAATGAGATTTAAGAAAACATAACAAATTCCACACGATGATGGTGCGATAATTTATAGTACGGGCAGAGAGTACGGAATTCCCTCCACGTTAGTCTGACTCGCACCAGTTTTTTTTTTTTTTTAACCCTGTACTGTAATTTTCTTAAGCCATTCTCATTTCTTTGTTTTTTAGCGTTGCTTCTTGTGTTTATTACTGGATTAGTAATAATAATAATAATACCTCGGACATCCCCAACAGCGCCATCTAGTTCCAATTGTACTAATGGACACCAGAGAACTGATATAAATAATTTAATAATGTTTACATATAATATTATATAATATATAGATATATTTTTTACACCCAGACACGGAACAAATAGACATGTTTATGCACAGAAATAATTGTCCCGGGCGGGAATCGAATCCGCGACCCTTGGCTCCGCAGTTAGGGTCTCTAACCACTCGGCCAACCGGTCATCGTAGTAGTTCGTAACATAATGATAACTCGAGATAATAACAGCGTTGTATACCTTATATTCTAGGTAGTAAGCTCCTTTAGAAAGCATAGTGTCGATGTATCCCAATGCGACCAATCCAGCTTTCCAAGGCACGTAGCTTCGTTCGTGAGCCAAATAACTGGTGATGTCGAGCGCTATCCTGTAGTCCAGACGGCCCACGAGAGCCAAATTCATAGCGTCGTCGATTATTTGCGCTCTATTGATCGGATGGATTTGCTCGAAGCGGAATCTATCTTTTAGAACCTCGATCAAAAGCCTCCAGTTATGTTCGTCGTAGTTGACGCGGTAGAATCCTGAAATTGAAAATGTATTATTACAATTGGAAAAAAATATTGGCTTTACTATTTATAAATCTGGCTGAACCGATTTTAATGAACCTTCGCAGACTTGGCGGTTGTCATAAGTGACATAGAGTACTTTTTGTCTCTTTGTTTGTCTGTCGGAAGGCTCAGACTTGGAGGTTGTCATAAGTGGCATAGGCTACTTTTTGTTTCTTTGTCTGCCTGCCTGACGGCTGAACTTTCGTAGACATGAAAAGAAGTTTATAAGAAATAACATAGGTCACTTTTACTCCGACCGCTTGTCTGTCTGTTCGGGCTAAATAGAAAGAGAAGCAAACAGGAGAAATCGTGAAAACCACGAAAACCTAGTCGCAGGCGCGTCGCTAATATTACATATATATACAAACCAGTCTGCTGCACGTTCACAATAATCCAATGGTCGGGATCAATATTCAAATCGGCTATATAAGAGCGGACGCCTCTCATCCATAATTTGGGCCTCGTCGAAGAGAAATTCATTTCCGCAGTCGTTGTATACGATATAGGTATCCACCATGTCGGTTTTTCATTTTGTGTTGTGTCGTTTATTAACACAAACCGCTCCTAAAAACAAACATCCATTGTAAATTTCAATTGCGAATGTACCGCGTGTTCGTTTGAACGTAGATAGTCCAAAGTTAAGCTTGTAGAGCTTACCGAACTAAACAAAAAGTTTTAAGCAGATGGCGCAAACTGACGGTTACCGTGTAAAACTTACCGAGAAAAACATATTTAAAGTTTAATTTTTTTATATTTTTCCTTAAACCTTTTTGTTTAATTCGCTAAGCTCTACACGCTATATGAGTTTGGACTGCATTAATCCGAACCCGTATATGAAATCGTTGTGTCTGTCTGTGTGTTTACCTGCCTGTTCAGGCTAATCTCTGAAATGGCTGAACCGATTTTAATAAAAGTTCGCAACGCAGACGTGAAAAGAAGATTCACAATCGTTCCAAAGTATAAGACGCGATATCTTGATAATTTGGATGTCTAAGTCAAAAAAGTAACTATACCTTTACTCTTTTTTATGGTAGGTACTATACAATTAGTCTGGATCCTATCACTAACCCTATAATGTGTGTCCAGCCGTCTATCCGTCTGTCTGTTACAGGCTTCTAACTCGGTGATAGTATGAGGTATATAGAAATTTTCACAGATTGTGCATTGTAGTGACAAATAGTAAAAAGTTAAATAAGTTTACATTCGAAGGAGTCTTCATATATGGGCATCGTTAAAATTAGTCTAGTGAAGGCATCCTAAGTTAAAGCGTTCCAACACGCACTAGATAAGTCATTCGGGTTTATTTAGATAAGGTAAGTAAGTACCTATAGGTACCTACTATGCATTTTTTATTTTTCAATTACTTAACACAAATATATTTGACTGACCGTTTGACGTGGTTAGATACCCTGCGGAGCCAAGAGTTACGGGTTCAATTCCCGCCCGGGACAAATATTTGTGTGCATGAACATGTCTATTTCTCACGTGTCTGGGTGTAAAAAGTATGTATGTAAAAGTATATATTATAAAAGAGAATATTTAAATATGTATAGCAGTTATCTAGTACCCATAATACTAGGATAATACTTGCTAACTTTGGGTCTAGATGGAGTTCTTGGAATGTCCCAGATGTTATTGTTATTGTGTGGTGACACGGAATTCTCGCCTCGGTGTATAAGTTCGACTCGCACTTGACCGGTTTTTTAAAGTCAACGTAAAATTACAATAATTAGAATGAGTCTCTTTAAAAAATTGCACTATGTTTTTATAAATTTTTTAATTTACCACGTGTTAAACTTTCGCCGTAAAATAGTTTTTAAGCAGACAAATAAATGCTCCAAGATATTGTGATGTCTATAGAAGCACGTCAATGTGTTATAGAATGTACTCGAAAAGATCACACGGCTATTCATAGATATCGATCAAATATAGAAACATCGAGATAAATAATAAATTCCACAAATTAAATTCAATTAAGAGATGGTGTTCTCAAAGCGCATTCGATAATTCGAATTTTGCGACGCATTTTGGTAAAGGCTGGCGCCGGCGCTAGAATTTTTCGACAGTAAATTAAGATTATAATTTTCAAATAGAATATTCGAGACGCCTGTTGGTGGGGGATTCATGAGGGTTATATAAGGACGACGACACGACGTCAGACAGTCAATTTACTGATAAGTCAAGTACGACTAACTGCGAGTAATAGTGTGACAACAGTGTAATTCGTGATCTGTGTGAATTGTGATTGAATCAGTTTGTGAATTTATTTCACAATAAAATATAGTACAATTAAATCGGTGTTTTAGTGCATCCCATATATCTAGACCGATAGCCTGTAATAATATTGCTGTTGGTTACCTATTCTTTTATAGTTTTTCCAAGGAGTGTCATTATTTTCTAATATATATTTAGAAATTAGCTCATTGGAAAACAATTTAGCTTAAGTGACAATTATGTAGATTGTTGATCAATGTTCGATATCGTACAAAGACGCAGGCGATAAGATTATAGTGATTCAGGTATTTTTTTGTGTATTTCCTGTTATTTGGGCTATTATGGTCTTATCATTGACAGGATATGTCCATTGTCTTATATATTGCATTTTTAAAAACATGACTTGGCAACATTCATGACTTGCCATAAAAACAAATCCGATATCTTAAGTCAATTCAACCACTTATGGTAGACGTTCTGGTGGACTTTATGCGTAAAACATGTCTAAGAACATGCTCTGATGTGTTACCTACGTAATACAAAACCCGTATCAAAATCGATCTAATAGTTTTTGAAGTAAATGGTAACAGACACGCACATAGCCTCTTCCCAAACGCACGTACCGTCTCTGCCCCGTCGTGGGTAAAAAAGCTGGCATTCGTTTTTCACATTCACAGAACTACTGACGACATCTAGTGGTTTTTTTATATATAGCATATACTCACTTGTTCGAAACGGACGACATTGCTTTTGTAATTTCTGTTAACCGTTAAAACAGGGAATCCTATTTGTAGCGTCCACGAATCCATGACAGTTGCAACATCTACGTCAAAAAGTTTACGAGCTAGCGATGCATTGGTGAGAGCGCTCCATAGATCTCTCTGTTCTGCTGCACCATACATCCTAGCTTTCAAATAGTCAGTGATGCCAGCATTAAAAACCTCGTCGGACAAAAAGTGGTTCATCATTCGAAGGATTGCAGATCCTGAAAACAATACAGACAAAAATTACATCTGCAGGACATTTACAGTCTAGGTATAGCACAGTTTTAATCTCGCAGTTAGAGTTTCTCAACTATAACTTTTCTTCCTTCAATGTAAACATTTTAGTGTAATTATTAGCATTATAACACATTCCAAAATCTATGTTTTGTCGATAATTTCAATTAAATAATTCCAAATACATTTTAGGCATACTTTCAGTTAAATTACTTTGTAAGTATTTAGAGAGAATTGTCAAGATATCGTTAACAAGTTCTAGCATAATTATAAAAATTACTTTATATATGTTTGCATTTATTAAATACCACGTACAATAATAAAACGTATAGAAAAATTTTAAAAACCCGACTGTGTAAAAATAATATTAACTGAAAAAAAAACTACATGACAATAATAATACCTAGGACATCCCACACAGCGCCATCTAGTCCCAAACTAAGAAAAGCTTGTAGGTATAAATGTTTGACCCATGCGAAATGTACCTTGCAATATTTTTTTGTTCAATACCAAATTAAGCAAATAATAAAATATACTATGATACTTATAAATTTAAATTGAATGATATAAGGTACTGCTGGCGTGGACAAAAAAAATACAAAAGAATATTTTTTTTAAAGAAAGTTGATTTTTACTTAAAACACATAATAAAACATAATTTTCGCCTTTATGTTTATCCCTGCCTGCATTACCTTACTTATAATATTAAAGTTAATTTATATTATAGTTTAATAGTTTAGTAATTTATAGTTTAGTTTATGGTTGACCACAGATAGTCTTCTCAATTAGAACACTTTTTGTTTTAGGACACGTCAATTAACAGTTTAGAAGAAAATTAGAAAATCTCGTTTGTAGCACACACCTCATTGACACCCTAGTCATTTAACCCAGCCAACCATCTGTCAAGGCCGTACCTACATTTAATAGTTTTTTGTAGGTACCTACCTCCCTACTGTTTTTGCGTTATTGTTTTGTTAAGTTTTACATCTAGTTACTATTTAAATAGGAACTTTGCAAGGCTAGATTGACGGTTTTTTTCAAACTTTTTTTCAATTGAAATGAGTTAAAAATTACAGTTTTATCAGTAGGTATTTAATTTATTTTAGTTACACACATCCTATGAACATGATACAAAGTAGAATTGTGTTCAACTTTGAGTTGCTTTTTCTCAGAAATTATAAATAAACAGTTTTATAACGTGTAGGTCCACTGTACCACTGTTCAGGGCGGGACACCACGTCAGTATTTCTCACGGCAGGGCGCAGAGTTCGGATGAGTGTGAGACAGATAGGTATCTTAGGGGTCAAAGTTCACGCAAGTTACTTTATTATCTTGACACGGTATATTAAAACAGACACAAGTTAAAAAAACGTTGAGGAATCAACAGGTATCCGTGGGGAGCAAGAACGCGCGAGAAGCTTTAACGGTTTTTTTTTCTATCCGGAAAGCTTTACATCTAATTACGATGATCGCGACTCACTCACTAATTTGAATTTTGAATAGAATCGCGTCGCGGGGCAGCAGCGGCGGCGCGCGGGTCGACCGTGTTCGAGCAAACTCCTCTCGCGCATGTGGAGGGGATCGCTCCGTCTTGCTTTAATTCGTATATCGTACGGGAATTCGGGAATCCGTCCACGCGAAGTCCTTCCCGACAACTGCCGATCGGACGATGGCGTACTCGCTACGCTTTGTATTTATTTTATAATTGTTTAGGTATCGAACAAAAAAGCATTACATGATGCATTTTATCGTATATTGCTCAAACAAACAAACAAATTTTATAGATTAAGGAGCTCTTATTTTTTTTTCTATTTAGTTAATTATTGTTTACGCAGTCAGAATTAAAAAAAAATTGACTGCGTAAACAATAGGTACTAAAAATCCCATTTTGACCTTTTCAAACATAAATGAGCTAGGATCCAAAGCAGCAGTATAGTGCTTTTTAGAACTGCTCGTAGTTTGTGGACGGCGAAGTCCAATAAAAAAATTAACATCCGGTCCTTACATCGTTAAATGTATTTTTTGGCGTTTGAAAATGTTAAAACACATGCTTCTATTTTATACCTTGTTGACGACCGATTGGCCCAGTGGTTAGAGCCCCTCACTGGCGGAGCCAAGGGTCGCGGGTTCGATTCCCGCCCGGGTGAATTATTTGTGTCCATGACCATGTTTATTTCGTTCCGTGTCTGAGTGTATATATTATTTAAAAAAAAAAGAATATTTAAGTATGTATATCAGTTGTCTAGTAACCCACAACACAAGCATAGTCCTCGCTTATTTTGGAATTAGATGGCGCTGTGTGGGATGTCGCATGTATTATTATTATCTCACTCCACATTCAAAACAAAACTAATGACACCTAATATATTAAAATCCATCTAGGCATTTAGGCTCAAGGTGTGCCATAAATAGATATACACTATAAAGACATAATTTTCCGGGACAGTCTAGAAAAACTTACTGTGACATGATCCTAATACAAAATTAAGAATCATACTTATTCGCTGATTCGTTTTTACCTTTTCCATAAGATATTTTATCAAATATAGCTCCTATTTCTTCCGGATTACCAACTTCAACCGAAATTTGATGTGAAGAAGCCAAAGCGTCGAGTTTGAATACACTCTGAACCTCATTTAATATGAACACTTCCATCAGTTTCCAGGATTTCTCCACCTAAACAAGGCATAATATCAGATTAAAGCAAACAACTTTTAATAACAGGCACCAGTGCATGAGATTCACACCAAATTCCATGAGTACGGAATACTTTTAAGACAAAAATAAAGTCGAAATAAATGGCAAAATTTAAGGAAATTTCAACAAAACTGGGTTCTTGGGGTGACCTTTATTTTGATGTTCTCAAAATGAAGGCTATACGTACATAAAAATTGTTTAAAGCACGCAATAAATGGTTTAAAGTCATCAAATGTTGTAGTTCGCCTCAAACTTTATGGCGGGTCGGAATACAACGCTATAAGCGTGCTTGCGCAGGTACAGTCATATACCGCTCGCTCCATTGCGTCCTGCTACACTTAAAACAGGTTACTGCGACGCGCCTTGTGCCTATGTTCACATTCGCCATAAAGTTTGATTAGAACTGTACGCACCGCATCAACCGCGACGTATTCCACGTATGATGCGAACCCCTCATTCAACCAGATGTCTGACCACCACGCAGGAGTGACCAAGTTCCCGAACCACTGGTGAGCAATTTCGTGAGCAACCACGGAAGCGACTCGCGCCTTCGCGGTAGTCGGTGAAACGCTGCTGTCATATAACATAGCTATTTCTCTGAAAGAAAAAAAAATCGTAATAAAGTCTTGACAAGACAAGCTAATTATTGCAATTTCTACATTGTACGTAAATAATATTGAACATTGAGTTCTTCTAAATTATATACATAATTCCTATCACTGACTCTGTGCCTCGGAGAGGACGTTAAGCCGTCGGTCGCGGTTGCCATCAATAGATGGCAGTCGTTAAAATCCACAAACCCGCACGGAATCAACGTGGTGGATTAAGCTCCTAAATACCTCACACCAAGGGAAGGCCTAAGCCCCTGCAGTGAGATATTAATCGGTTGATGGTATGGTATGGTATTATTGAACAACTGAAATTAATTAGTAGAGTATCACAAATTATAAGCAGATTTTTAACTTGATCCGGCTCACACTCATTCCATTTTTTAACCATTGTTTTTAATCCCGACGCAAAAAGGTGGTCTTAAGTTCGTAAGTAAGAAAACCTATGTATGTCTGTCTGTGGCATCAAATTTCCCAAATGAATAAAAACCAACTTCATTGCCGTTTCATTTGTTTGGAATCAAACGCTTAACGTCAAATATTCATAGTTAAGTTTGAAAAGTTTGAAGTAATAATCTCTTTTATATATAAACCCCCGAAACAAACATTTGAACAGTCTGATATTTAAAAAACTTTTTGTCAAAAGATTTTTGATCGTTAAGGGCGTCGAGGACCGCTGAGTAATTTTTAGAGATGCACCGAATATGGGTTCTGCCGAATGTGGGTTCGGCTGTAGCCGAATGTTCGGTTTAAACATGTGCCGAAGCCGAAGTTCAACAGAACTTCGATTTAAATTGGTGCGCTTTTATCTGATGAACTTGTCCGATGTCCGATGAACCCACGCGCGACCCGCTCGTCACTTGCGATCACCCTGCCGCTTCTCATTTGACGTTTTGTTATCACAATTTTTAATTGAAAATATTTTTTGTTAGTCTCAATTTTTAAATAAAGCGTAGAAATTGATTGTTTTTATTCTTTTTACCTCCAAAATACAATACTACAATAGTAAAATGGTACCTAAACAAGTAGAACTAAGTATTTAAATGTAGTTATGCTGATAATTGGAGTTAGGTACCTAAGTTTGGCCGATTTTCGATACCTATATCCTGGCATATCTAACCAAAATTCGGCCGGAGACGAAGTTCGGTAAAACTTGCCGAATTTCGGCAGTACCGAATGTGAACCGAATTTCAGTACAACTCTAGTAACTTGTACCTAAGGATTTATATATACGTATTTTGTTGTAATGTGATGTAACATAATATAAGATAGTCACTTAGGTAGTCTGGGACATCCACACAGTCATCTAGTCCCAAACTAGGCAGGGGGCCTGTACTATGGGTACTAAACTACTGAATATAGATACATGTTTCAATATTTTTTTTATTATTATTTTTTTGTTTTATTTTATTCGGAATACCAACAGTTAGAAAATACAAAAT
This sequence comes from Luffia ferchaultella, assembly GCA_949709985.1. Lineage (NCBI taxonomy): Eukaryota > Metazoa > Arthropoda > Insecta > Lepidoptera > Psychidae > Luffia > Luffia ferchaultella. The sequence goes on from OX453249.1 coordinate 16,986,085, forward strand.
ACAAATGGTTCTTGACGTTTTTAACGGCTAAAATCATTTAAAAATTAATGAAACTGTATTGTTTCAGATTTTTATTTTTTTATATTTTTTATTTGTCCGTTTTTGTGTTATATGTTCATTGAATTTTTAAATTTAATTTATACAAAAATGCAATAATATTGAACTATATGTCTAAAGGAAATATCGTCACAGAAACAAATAAACATTTCATATACGTTTAGGCGTCGTAGCAGAAGTAATATTCGACAGGAAAGCAACAAAATGGCAATCGATCAGGCGTCATGTTGCCGAGCAGGACACTTCATTAGTCGCTCTCGCCACGCTGAACTATCCGTCACTGTCGCTTATTTGGGGTGGATCCATATTGTCCTAGCGATTTTACGCGTTCCCTACAATGCCCTCTATAATTAAGGGTATGCGTTATTCCCACCTCGTACTTACCATTTGCTAGCAGTCTTATTCGTAAATGGTAACAAAAACTAATAAATTTGTACCAAAAATATAAAACAGACTCTTTCGTATAACATTTATAGTATGTTTGTCTGAACATACCTACAGTTCAGAATCATGCAAATTCACATGTTTTGTTACAAGTTTATATTTCCAAGATGTTGCTATCTAATAACGTCTATGGATTCTACCAAAACAAATATATTCTCCATGTATTGGACATATTTAGGTGGCGTAGTGTGTCGTGATAGCCCGAACGTAGCGAACCTGTTTCAAATCTATAAGGCCATGTGGCTGTGGTTTGAATCCGGTTTCGAGTCCTAACCAATGAGTATTTTCTGACTTTAAGTAGATTAACTATCACTGACTCCGTCCGTGCCTCGGAGAGCACGTTAAGCAGTCGGTCCCGGGCGCTGTCAATAGATGGCGGTCGTTACAATCCGCCAACCCGCATTGGAGCAGCGTGGTGGATTTAAGCTCCAAGTCCCCTCATATTGAGGGAAGGCCTAAGCCCCTGCAGTGGGGTATAAAAAGTGCTGATGGAATGGAATGGGAAAAAGATGACGTCCTCCGTGGTGTAGTGAGCAAGCTTACTGCTTGCCATGCGGAAAGTCCGTATTCAGTTCCCGTGTCGGTATATGTAAAAAAAGTATTCTATAGCTTGCATCCGTATCTGAATGTACGGGTAACACAGACCAGTCAACCTATAGACCACGCTTTAATAAACGTCAGTACGAATACGAAATCGCCAAAAAGTGGCGGGGTGCGGGGAGAGGTCGGCTAGTTTTCATTGGCTCGTTCAAAATTGACAATTTAATGGCTTCCGACGTGCTTCCAACTGACTGCTCACAAGAGACGTAGTTATGTAGTGTCACTACATAGCCTTGGCGAATGCTACTCCCTGTCAAAGCGTGGTCTATAAGGTTGACTTGTCTGTGAGGGGTAAGCTCCCCATAGTGTATATAAATACCGTTGCAATCACACCACAGGGAATTCTAGGGTGACGATAAATGCAATATTAAGTGTCAAGACATTATTCATATTATATTACTTGTGAGTACATACCTAAATGTTAAAAGCCCCCAGTTCTCCATCGCTCCTGCCTTAAAGTCGGGGAGGGCGATCATGTCGATCTTCGGCAATGGAAATTTTATCTTGTAGTAGTCTTCGAGGAATCTCAAAATCTTTGGTCCAATATGTAGAGCGTAAGCGGCGGATGGTAAAGCTTCTTGACGCGCCCACACAGCAAAGTTTCCATCGCTCATCCGACCGAAATCAGTGACAGCGAAAGCGACTAGATAAGTTGACATAGGTAACGACTCTGCATATTCGTCCCATTCATAATGCACTATACTTTCGCTGTAAAGTATTGAAAAATTAGCATCAGTACCCAGTAATGAATAATTTTGTATTGTATAATTGTTAGTTTATTAAGATATTTTATTTATACTTAGCAAATAGTGTCATATGACAAAAACGAGTAGCGTTTCGCTTAAGTACTAGTCGACCGAAGTATTTAGACAAACGAATGTGGTGCTTCCTCCTACCTCCCGCCGCATGCACCGCTCGTCCATGCTATCTCTCTATAGCTGATCACGATAAATAGACCACTGAGAAAAAGGGACGTGTATACCAGCCGAGAACGTATCTACATTCTACACGTCCCTTTCTTTCAGTGGTCTAATTACTGTGGTCGACTAGTTCCAAGCTCATCGTTAACGCCACACCTCCCGTTTGCCCAAATATTTCATTCGACTAATGGGTAGAGAATCGCTCCGGCCGAGAAAAAACCGAAACAATAGCACTGTCTACCCAAGAGATCCAGCAACATAGATTTGAACACATCTTGTTCTTACATTATTGACCAGTTGCGACACAACATCTACAACTTTGAGGAAAAGCAAGGTGAGCTTTTTAAAATTATACTTGAAGTCAGAAATCATTAAGAAAGCTGTAATCATCTTTTACAGCCCTTCCTCCACTCAGGCTGAGGTTGAAGAGGCTAGGAAGATGTGCTTCCTCAAATGGTAATGGGGCTCCAGTAAGACAGACTTCTCTCAACCATCTTCGCTTTCGTTTGTTCATGAGATCACTGGCAAATATTAAGCCTGATATCAGCTCCCTACCACCAACTGAGAGTGCAGCTAAACAGCATTTCCGGCGCATCTACTATCAAGGGCAGCAGTGCTTCGGGAATGAACTGTCCCCTCAAGAGTGGGGGTAGAAACATGTAAGAGACATCCTGGTGCCAGTAACAACAGAATATCCGCCAGCACCAAAGGTTCTATTAAAAACAATATTTTGCCGCTGCACTAAGGACTATGCTAGTGGCAAACGTGCCTGTTGACGAGTACGACAATGAAGACGACGAAGAGCTCCGTCCGTAAAAACCACCCACCACTGAGGATGAGGATGCCATGGACGAAGAACCCTTGCCATGACCCTCACAGCCAAAGATAATGATAATGTTGTCCTAGAGAGAATTGATATTAATATATCATTTAAGACTGAGAACACTGATAATTATTGAAATTGAATACACCTACTTCTTTACATATACAATTTTTTCATTCTACCTCGAAAACAGGAATACGTAAAATGTGTATTGAACAAAAGTGTAGAGAATTTCATAAGATTTTTTTTTTTTGAAATTGCTACGTACTGCGGTTTTGGCGGTCCTAACGTATTCATGTTGGAAATGGAAGTCATATTCTTGGGACGTGCTATGCTGATCGTGAAGTGTGACTTCAGAGCAGGCTCGTCCCAGCAAGGGAAGGCGCGCCGAGCGTCCGTCGCTTGAAACTGCGTCACCGCAATCCATCTAAAATGAGTGTAGTACGTATATAGGACTAGAAAAATAAATATCTTAATGTGATCTCCTCTGTTTTATAATACTTTTAAATGAAAATAATAAGAAAATCATATTTCATCTCTCTTTCGCGAAGAATTAACTCTAAAGGATGGCTTGATGTTTTAAAATATCAATAGAAATTATAAGTTACACAAATTTTACATTTCTCCAAGTAAAATCGTAAGTGCTGCTGTTCAATCTGCAGTTAATAAATACTTAATAATTAGATAAGTTCTGATGCTTGAATTGGTAAGATTTTAAAATTCTGCCAAGTGCTTCGACGAACTTTCGATTGGAAGGCAACACAACATACAGACACAGTTAAAGAATATAGAGCAGAGAAACGTTTAAAAATTTACAAATTCAACATCACTCAATCATACGATCAAAACAAATGAACTATGATATTAGCAATTGAATTGCAATAATTTTTAAATCAAATTATTTAAATGGTGGAAGAAATAAAACTCAAGGTAACAATAAATGATTCCAAAAAAAAGTAATCCTGTTTCATAACTTTGCCCTTAAATATATGAAAATTAAACTAAAAAGTAAAAAGAAAATTTAACACTTTAAATAAAAGATTATTTCAATACATTTGCTATTAAAACAGTTTTTATAACATCGAAAATTGTACCGTAATGTTGTATACAATATGTGTAAAACAATAGATACAACAATATACAATATGTTGTATACAACAATACTAGGCCTTTTTACTTTACACCCACCACAAACGAGCATTCTGTTTGTGACACATGCGTAAACCGCGAAAACCAACCCGCTCGCGCCCTTAGCTCCCGCCATTATTACATTTGAAGTATCTACCTAATTTTAATCGCATATGTATTGAAAAACATCGTATGATGCTCATACTCAGTAAGCTGGCTATTATCGACATCCGTTTATTATGACACCTAGTTGTTATAGTTGTAAATATTATTTTTGTTTGAATTGTTATTGCTTGGTAAGTACCTATTTATTGTGTCTGGGTTGGAACCGGTTTGTAAATATAAACAAAGTTATGAATGCCTTTATTTTTTTGTAATAATTTATTTTATATTTAAATCAGTGGTAAGCAACCGTAGCTGTCTGCATTTAATATGGGCAGTCCTTCTAAATGCGCTGCTACAATGAGACAGCGCCGTTTGGAGAAAACTAGTGACGGCACCGAGGATAGTTTAAAAAAAAAATAGGGGAAAAAATGCAATAATTTACGGATGGGTACTTAGCCGCTGCCGTCAATACAGTGGAAACAGAGCAGTACCAGAAACAACTGGCGACTCCATACAAATGCATACAATTTTTCTTACTACCCAACATCCGCTTCAGCTGTGGTAGTGGCCGCGGTCTTCTCGATGACAGTCAACACACGTCAAAACGAATCATATGAACTCAGACACGGGGTAGCTGATGCAAACCGTTGAGAAGTCCCCCCACTGCCTGTCATTTCCATTATCATATCAGCTCTATGTCACTATAATATTTTATTTTCGTTGGAACTACACCAATTTTCATTAAAATCGATTAACAGATGAGAATAAACTGGATCCATCCCCTAAAGTTCAACTCTTAGAAGTATTTTTTTTTTTCAAATTTAGATGGCACCTACCAACTTCGAACCATAATTTATTTAATAAAAAAAAGAATCAATCAAATTTGTTAACAATCGGCAAAGATATTGGCATATAACATAATTTTTTTTTAAATACAGCCTAATTGAGAACCTCCTTCTTTTTGAAGTCGGTCAATTTAGTGCACTCTTTAAAATTTCAAAATCGTGCATCTCTAGGCATTATCGAAAATTTCCGATACATTATATAGAATCAATTCCATTACATTAAAAAAAGTTCATCGATCGGGTTATTCAACATAAATCGCAATAAATCAAATCAATTTGAATTCAACGCACACATTATGCCCGCATTTTGTCATATACATGAGTAATCCTGACGCGCCGCCGCGTAGTAGTCGCGCATGACGCAGAATATTAATATGATCGGAAGCATGCGTGAGCCCCGCTATAATCGTAAAAGAAGTGTATTTCTGTTGTGGAATCTAACATTGTGTTTTATAAAGTGGAATTTTTGTACGATTGCCAGAAGCTATCAAAAACTAAAGTCATATTAATAGAATTCCATTGTTTCATACTCATACCTTGTAATATTCTTTTCTTCGTAGGAACTTCTATAAAATCCGTGCAAGTTGTCGTTGAGAACGCCGGTATAAGTTATGTTCATTACATATCTCTCCCCTCGACGTAGCTTCTCGTCGACCCTTATGATGTGGAACTGCCTAACCATGTCTTCACTTCTTCCGACCACCCTGATCGTCTTACCTGTACTTTTATGATAAACGCTTAGCGTATGGAAAGTTAACTCGACGGCGTGAAATGTGATCTCTTGCGTGTCATTTTCAGCCACGATAATGATAGATATTTCTCCATCGAAGGTGAAGTTACCTTCGACAATATATGGTGTCAACTTGAGGTGGTATTTCTCGGGGTGTACTTCTAACGGAAGACGTACGTTCGTGACAGTGGAATTATATTCGTCCGTACCGCCGGCCGCTGTCGAAGGGATGGGAGACCTGCTCGTACCTAATTCTGAGGGTACCACACTTTTACTAGGTTCCGTTGCCAACGGTATTACTGTTAACCTTGGACCGCCACAGTTATTGCTCAGGAGTTCTAATTTGGTGGTATTGGCTAATTGATCAGTCCGGGGGCATGTGGCGAAATTGTACACTATAAAAGCGGTGGCGACGAGCGCCAACGCAAATATCACAAGTATTAGTAACGCGAGGCCTTTGGAGAGGAACAGGCCTCGTTCGCTCTTCGTGGAGAAATCGCAGACGGGTGGGTTGCCGTCCATGATGCCGAGCGGTTCCCGCGTTTGGGTCATCACATCACTCGCCGCTCACCGTGCTCCACCTGTTGACAATAATATTTATTGTAATGATTTTCCTCAACGCAAGACCCCTAAACTGCACTGAGCTCGAACGATAATTTAGTCGGACTATCAGGCTTCTTCTATAATCTGTACATAATAGTGCAATAAACTTTAGTAATTAGAGATGCGCCGAATATTCGTTTTGTATTCTGTATTCGGCATATTCGGCAGTTTTGGAGCTATTCGTATTCGGCCGAATATTCGGTTTTCTTGCCGAATATATTCGGTTCTAGACTTTAAATATAATAAGATAACATAATACTTATTATTGCAGCAACTCTCAACTGAAATTCCAAAATATTGCGGAAATATATCGTCGTGTTACTTGCAAGACCTCGTATCTAAAAAATTTCATATTTTCGTTTTTTTTTTGCAAATTATATATATATATATATATATATATATAAATTAAATCAACTATTTTTTAATAAATAAAATAGTTGATTTAATTCTTGTGCTTTTGGTTACAATACAACCCTGATACACGTCGAAGGCGAAAGCGGTCCGCTGCGGGGTGAAACGCGCTCTAGGTATCTAGTTGTCGGCTTTTTTACCATTTGTAAAGAGGAGACGTCTCCATTAACTTGTTTCATTATTATTTACTCGTGTGCCAATACGGAACCGAATATTTCAGCCGAATAATCTGTTCGGTAAGTGTTAAACCGAATAGTATTCGGTATTCGGCACAAATCACTATTCAGCGCATCTCTATTAGTAATACAATGCAGTTTTCATCGTAAAATGTTTTTTTTTTTTAAATTATCTTTTACAATAACATCACAAAGATAAAATGCATCTACTTTTCGCTTATTGGCTAAACGCTATCTGTCATTTTCTATTGAATTTTTATACAATTTTTACTTAATTACTCTTTAGTTTTTTAGTTTTTTTAGTTTAGTTACTCTATTTATTTTATTTAGTTACTCTATTACTCGTTAAATAATACAGTCTAGTTAGCTGTGATAGGACTTTAGGAGTGCATATCTCAACAACTATTGACTTATATAAAAAAAAGACCTATCGTTTGGTACCTCTCGCGTTAATATACGATGATTTTTTTTCGTACTTCAGTTACATGTGTGGTGACCTATCCCAAAAAAAATGTTTTCTTAATTTCACTACGTCATTGTGTAGCGGTTTATAGATGACACCTAACTTCCAAATTTCATCTATATTTTTCAAATAATTTCCGAGAAAAACCCCAGACAGACAGACAGACAGACGGACGGACGGACATGACGAAAGTATAAGGGTTCCTTTTTCGACATTTAGCTACGGAACCCTAAATGGGATTTGAAATTTCTATGCAATATGTACCTTTAACTGTTTTTAAACAATAAATACTGAAAACGCCCGTTCATAATGTAGTTTGCCTCCTCAGACACTAACCGTGATATCTTTGCGGCAGTGATTAGTATTGTGTATCTCGTATCTTGTTCTGACTTCGAGTGAGGTGCTTATAACTGTGTCTCTTGCGATTCGGTACCGCCGTAATATCGTGGTCCGAGAGGTAGCGTCGCGTCGTCGTCGGTGTGCAAACGGCCTTAAGAGGAGTGCGTAGTGACAAATTTCCATACAAATGGCATCAACGGTTGCACCCCATCAAACCTTAACTGATTGGGGCAAAAAAATTATATGTTATTCAGATCAACAAAAACTAGGCTTGCTTAAACTTTTTTAATTTTTAAATATTTTGTTACATCATAAAAGAAAAAAAAGTTCGCGAAAAAAAGTTTTCGAAAAAAGAATGTGTTAAAATGAATCAATTTTGAAAAAAAAACCCTCACGTTTAACTTTTTGTTATGGTGTAACAAAATATTTACAAATAAAAAAAGTATAAGCAAACCTAGTTTTTGTTGATCTGAATACCATATAATTATTTTGCATCAATCGGTTAAGGTTTAATTAGGTGCAACCGACAACGGCGCCCGGTGCGGTCGCACCGTTATTATGTGGTGGCCTGGAAGCCTCTCGCCTGCGCTACACCGACTTGCGCTTGCATGGCCGATTGCTATTTAATGATTTTTTTCATCATAGTGAAGTATTATATTTCAATATGATACACGATTCTTGGTTGTGTTTTTTTATTTATTTTCCTAACGTAATGTGAAGCGTAAACAAATAAAATGTCAATAAAAAAAAATTCTATAAAATGCGTTACGACATACATAATTCCTTTTAATCATCAAATGTGAAAGTATTCGAGGAAAAAAAATAACTTACGAAAAAACATGTGTCTATTATAGGGGTCGAAGACAATCAAACCCCTTCTAATCCGGTTAGACACTTGAATACGCTTTGAAGTAGATCTTCCTCACACAGTTTCCGTTTCTTTTGTCTTTTATATGTGGGCACAAAGAACACAATTTTAAGTTGGTAACTTTAATAGTCTATATACTATAATACACAATATCCAAAATCTGATCATGTACTCACATTTTTTGTTTTCGGAATATAATATGTTATCATGATACTAGATCGGGAAATCTTGTCGTCAGCGAAAAGCATATATACAAGTACACTGGTACAATTTATTTTCCATATGGACGTCGTCCCACTAATACCCATATTTATATTCATAGTGTTGCTTCTTATCCGTTCTCAATATATATGTATGGGCTGTTATTTTATTTGACTTACAAAGAAAAACCAATTAAGACATCTATTGCTTAGTATTCATATGTAATAAAAAACCTATTTATTTATTACAAGCGACCGCCTTCGGCTTTGCTCGTGTGGATATGTTTTATATATCGTAATTAAATTTGTTCACTTCTTCATAGATTAAGAGGGAGATCTATTTCTTTTCACCCTTTCTTATGTTTATCACTTTCTTCTTCTGTCCTTCTTCACTTGCCATTTTAAAACTGAATTGTGAATCTCGGGATAAATAAGCTCATATTAAGACAAATCTTTTAGTTTGAAATCACACAGATATTTTATTTATACGTATGTAGTTAAAAAAAAGTAACCTAGACTGCTCTCCGAAAAGCTTTCTATTTGCCAATTAAAGTCCCATCAAAACTGGTTCAGCTTTTTCGGAGATTATCCCAGACAAATAAATGGCAGGGCAGACATAATATAGCTTATGTCCATCTTGAAGGGTCGTTCTAATTATTAATGTAATAATTTTTGAAACTAGATGAACAGTTTCTGAGGTTACCTCTTACATCCAAACTTATATACCTCTTATTAATATTAGTATAGATATATATTATTATTAGTAACCAAAATTAAAAAAAAATTGAATGAAAATAAAAATAGTAAGATCCTGTAGCCGTTATTTTGGTACGCAACAAAATAAATGGCTTCAGGCAATCGCAGTAGGATGTCGTGATAGCCCAGAGCGCAACGAACCTGTCTCAAATTTATAAGGCCCCATAGGGCCATGGTTCGCATCCGGGCGTGTACCAATGAGTTTTTCTGACTTAAGTACACAATATCACTGGCACCGTGCTTCGGAGGGCACGTTAAGCAGTCGGTCCCGGACGCTGTCAATAGATGGCGGTCGTTACAGTTCCCAACCCGCAGTGGCGCAGCGTGGTGGACTTAAGCTCTAAGCTCCCCCCCTCCTCACCCTGGGGGAGGCCTAAGCCCCTGCAGTGGGGTAAAAATGGGCTGATGATGATGATGAATCGCAGCAGGGATCACAGAAATTCCACGTGGACTGATATCTAAACAAGCTCGGGTACATATGATGTAAATGACCTTTCATGGCATTGGATGTCTCCACTTAGCAGCCTCTATAAGACGAATTAAATTCCAGCTAGTTTAATGCTTTTTTAACGGACAATAGCAAAAATTGCGCGTTGTATATCAACGCACAAAATGAAAACAATATTTACACATTGGTTTATTTAAGGGTGATCACAGAACAAAAGGTTGTTTATAAGACTACACCAATAAAAATAAGTTAGAAAATATACCATCGTTCTTCATTGACTCGATGACAGTTCAATAAAAGGGTGACTCTATCTAAATAAGGGGGCTATTTATTTATTGTAATTGTAAGCGTCGTAAAAAGATGCATTTTAATCAAATCACATCTATATATATACATACAATCATGTGGTACAACCATAAAACGATAAAACTTAGCACCAAAACAGACTGTTAACACGTTGTACAACATTTAATTTTTTTGTGGCTAGATTTTAAATCTTTTGAAATTTTTATACAAACGACAAATAGTCACTGCGCTGTTTCGTGCCACGCAGCACGTCATTGTGTCAGCCAACAATGCAAATCTTCACAGTGTATACGTAAGAACGGCCTTGTGAACATTGCTTTGTGAACTTTTGACAAGCCAATTGATATTCATCGCGAATATTATTATAACCTCGCATTTATCCTTTTAACGAATTGCTAATAACGTAACAAGACTAACAAGTTAATCAGTTCTGATACTAGATAATCCTTGCCACAGAATAAAAATATTGTCTTTTTGTTCTGTTGTTTTTTTATACTTCTTTCTTGTTTCAACCATCGACATACTAATGTAGTGGGGTACGCCGAAATGATCAGGAATAAAAGAAACTAAATTCAGGATATTTGGTACCAAATATTTTTTATTTTAATTTATGCACTTTTGTAATCGATTAATTCAATCGTGTCTTATCTGAAGTTAATGATAACGAAATGGCCAATTCTCAATACATTTGCTATTAATACGGTCTTTATGACATCGAAACTTGTACCGTAATGTTGTATTTTACTGTACTAGGCCTTCTTACTTTACACCAATCACAAACGCGCATTATGTTTGTAACGCATGCGTAAACCGCGAAAAGCAGTACCGCTCCCGCCATTTTTACATTTGAAGTATTATTTTAATTATTTTAATCGCAAATCTATTGAAAAACATCGTATGATACTCGTATTCAGTAAGCTGGCTGTTATAGTTTCGGTTTATTATAAGCACTCGGCTTCGCTTCGTGCCTATAAACACCTCGCCTATAATATCCAGCTTACCGTACTTGCGTCATAATGTACTATTGTAAGCCTATATTGCTGCTTCTGGTTCTTCAAACCGCTGACCACGAAATGAACATTCTAGATAATATAAAGAAATGTAGTAGGAAGAAGAAAGGTCGGGACTGTCCGAAAGATAGATCTTTACCACAATAATTTCGAAAAATCCTTTATCTTTTGAACGGTGCAAGAGCTTGCATCATTATGATATAAGATGATGCGACATTTCGGATGTACAACCATCATTTCTAGAAGCGTACTGTGGTGTACCGATCGGTGGTAACCGTTCTGTGTTCCTGTAATGGAATGACAATATTTTTTTCTAAACAAACTAAGCGACCACTTTTTTCAACACGCTGCGGGGACGCACATATTTATATCGCGGGAATTTCTATAATTTACACCCAGACACGGAGCAAATGGACATTATGTTCATGCACACAAATTTTTGTCTCGGCTGGGAATCGAACCCGCAATATTTGGCTCTCTAAAGGCCTCTAACTACTCAACCAATCGGTCAGTCACTGAGTAAAAAAATTTACATTAATTATCTCTGTCACTCTAAATATCCATTGAGCGTATGATTTCTGAAATTTTGATTTTATTGATTGACGGAATAAGTTGGATATAAACTCGGCTATCTTCTGACGTCATAAAGATCAAATGAAGGTCAATGGTATTTTCAAGCGGGTCTAATAAAATAGTGTACCTATTTTAATGAAATGCCCCAAAACAATTTTTCTCATCTCGTATAATTTAATTATTCTTGTAGATGTTAGAAAACATTATTAATATACCAGCTATCTAACAGTGTGACGTGATGGCATTGAAGGCTTACCTTCTTAAGTCTGAGCGAGAGTACCTATAGGTGGAACTGGTCTGCAATTGAAAGGCGTTATTAAGTAATAATTAGCATTAATAGACGGTCCTTTAGACGCTCTCGTACGTGACTGTGAATGGATAAAAGCGATTCTTTTTTAACTACTAGAGAGTACTTAAAATCATAGAACTTTACGAGTTTCATCACAAAAGGTACATCGTCCAATTTATATTCAACAAAAAATGTTATCCATTATTCCAATTTTTTATTATCTAAAACGGGACGAAAACGGTAGGTTGGGGTAAGAGGTTATGTGTTTTTGTACATGTTTGTATTTATGTCTGTTACCATTTTACTCAAAAAGTACTAGACCGATTTTAATGCGATTTTTACATCACATAGGTATCACCTCAGAGCAAGTTCTTAAATGTTTTACTAATAAACGTCGTCGCCAGCGGGCGATATGTGTTTCTCTAAAGTTATTGGAATTTTCATACGATTTTTTTTCTATTAAGGTGAGTTGGGTGAAGACAGGATCTGAGGGAAGATCGGTAACGTTTAATTTGTGGGACCTAGGCGCTCTGTGTTGCCAATTTTACAATATTATTGCCCTTCACGCCATTAAATTTAAATTTAAATCTTAAGAGTTATGGTATAATTAAAACTATCGCCTGACTAAATTCAAACGATCCGATACCGACGCGACACGCGTGATGTAATGGCATAGGCAGAAGTCATCAATGATGTATAAATGATGATATGAAATATTTTAGTTTGTTTTTATGTATTTATATTCTTTATACCTTTTTAAATATTTGCAGAATTAGATATAAAATACATTAAAAATACTCCTAATACAATGAACATATGTCATATTTGAATCTAATTAAATCTTATCCATATGCTCGATGTAACAAATTAATACAACACTACGTGAAAAAAATGTAAGCATATGCTGTACTACCCGTGCAAATACGGGGCGGGTCGCTAGTTAAAATTATAAATGAATATACGCAATTAAAATTCATTTTTTTTTTTCAAATATAAAAGTCGTTTGAATTCTATGATCCTACAAGAGTAACGCTGCCAATGCTGTCATTAGTGCTCAGATCCAAAACGGCCAATCTTAACAGCATCTTAACCGGGTTATACATAGATTAATTAACCTTTTCTGAGATATATTTTACGGTCATAGGCCAGGGACAATGCATTAGATATTTTTATAAAAAAGAGCTAATCCAGTTTTGATGCACTTCGTCCTTAGACGTATTCTATGGTTATGAGTATATGAAAATTTTACGACCGTATAATAATTTCTTGGCTTTACGAACAGAGCTAAGATGACCTATTTTCTAGGCTCTCACAAACTGCATCTGTTACTTCGCTTGCATCGCGCTGCAATTCCTCGCGGCATGACGTCTGTATGATTACTAATACAGATGCTGCACAATAGTAACAATAAAACATTTAGTATAACATATGGAAAACATATGGAATGTGATATTAAATGTGATGTAGAAGTGACATGCAGTCAGCGGTCTTGCTAGTCGAACACGGCTGGCAAGGTTTTAATACAAGTTTTAGTGCAGACATGTGCATAATTCACGTATTTAGAAGTTAATGGATAAGTTTTGTACAAAACTTTTTTGTTCACGGCACACTTTGTCTTTCTATTTTTATTGATATGAATTCTATATTCAAACAAGTTTCATCAAATTCTAATGTTTTGAATGAACAAATACACGCAATATTTTTTTCCAAACATATCCAAAAAAAATTTGGTATATTTTAGGTAAATACCGGCATAGAATCTGGATTTCGATAACATATTCACAATAGAAAGTTTCATAAGTCTGCAAGGTTAGCATTATTTCAGTTGGACAGCTGCCACATTTCGATATCGTGTATCCGGCCATGAAAATTCTTCCAATAACTAATATCCGGTATCCGCGAGGCCACATGCTGAGAAACCAATCAAACGGTGAACTCGCCCTTAGAAAAACGTAACTATATTTCATATCGCGCTAATTTTTATATGAGATTATGCCTATATAAAAATATATTGACGTAACACAATTATCTTTTGTATAAATAGAAGTATACTACAGCTTTTGTATAGTATTGTTCTGCGCACGTGGCGTGGCTTAAAACTATTCGAGTTCCATTCGTAAACTAAATAGAAGTAACCATTTTCTCACTTTTATCTTTGATAATACCCGGACCCTAAGTACGATAAAGTTCTATAAAATAATATATTTCATAGAATTTATAAACTCGCATACATCTGTCAAATATATATTAATGAATTTACATATAGAACATAAGAAAATAAAAGTCCAAAAAGGAAACGAAAAACCCGGCCAAGTGCGTGCCGAACCATGCACAAAGAATAGTTCCTTTGCCTGGATGATCGTTCATGGTTAAAATTCCAATAATAAGTTCAAAAATAAATATCTTGCAAACTACTCAATATATGTTATTCAAACCAATTTCCTTTCAAAGTGTTTTATGAGTCGTATATAACCTAAATATTTTCTGAATTTTCCATTAAGACTTTAAGAGCGCATAACTCAACAACTATTCACGTAAATAAAAAAGTTATTTTAAAACCCCTATTATTTTTAAATACCTATTTATAAGCACCCCACTGCTGACCTACCTTAAAGAAATGTTTCTCGTAATTCCAATACACCATTGTATAGCGGTTCATATATCACATCTACGTTTCAAACATCTATAGAGTGCAAATACTCTAAGAGTAAAATGTTTGTGGTTTTTTGCCATTTGGCTACGGAAACCTAAAAAAAATCTACAAACGAACTAAGTTTACATAAAATATATATGAACCAATAACGGTCGAAAATTGCCCTACATTCGTGTAGTGTTAGGGAGCATTCAAACACTACGTAGCCGCATATTTAACAGTCCCTAAATAGTGAAATGTTTAGGAAATAATTCAAAAATATTTAATATACCTCTAAAGGATTAAAGCCTAAAAATAAATTTATTTTTTTAAAGATTTTATTTCAACCTAAGTTTTTTTTTTCAAAGGTCAATTGGTCGTTAATGTTAACAATTTTTTTTCATTTCATACTTTTTATTAATCTATATGAAATAGAACACTACATTCGAATACAAATATTGAGATTAAAAATGAACGGGTATATTCGAAACCGTTTCAAATCTACTTGAGTATTACTTGAACGTTTCTTTAAAATACAAAAGTACTTTCTACTCTTAACAGTACTAGGTTTCCATGAAATCTTTATCAGGCTCTTCCCCCTGTACTGTGTGTTTGCCTATTGTCCACAACGGATACGACAAAGCTCCCCAAAGCTCTATAGGGGTGTTCGTGCCGTGCGTGCGAAGATCCCATATTTACTTCGAAAATACGACCAAATCAAGCTCTTATCGACAAGGGTGAGTAATGTGGCAGCAAGGAAGATAATTCTGGTCCTCAAAGATATACAAAATAAATTACATACAATTAATTTGTAAAGCGTATAAAAATGTTTCATATAATATACACATACAAACATATAAAAAAGTTCAAGTGCGAATCATGCTTAAAGTGTCCGTAATATAAAGATATGTTTCCATTTATGCTAAATTCGTATATGCCAATGGCTAAAGTATAGTATTGATCTAAATAATAAGTAGGCAATCTAAAGATCTATATATTAATACCTGAAGGAAAATCTTTCAATCCTTTTTTAGTATACTACGCGTACGGCGGAGTGTGGGATTTGGCATAGTTAAACGTTATGTGGAGTAGGAGTGCTTCTGCACTTTCTAGCTACAATCTATATACAAGGTAAGTTTTTGAGATGGAACTATATGACCAAATCAAAAACTATGAGAAATAGCGAAAAATGTTCAAAGGGGTCATGAACTCGATTTTTGAGAAAATAGAAACTGCATATTAACTGGTTTGAAAAATCTGTTACTTTAACAGGTATTCAAACCACTTGATTTGATAATCTACATAAATATTAGGTAGGGGAAAAAGTCCTTTCGCATATAGTTTGTGTATACTTTTAAAAAAAATCTCTTTGGCTGTACTAGTTGTGTCTGGCTGGTTTTGATACTATTAAAAAGGTTACAATTCTAAAAAATAAAACAATTTAGTAAAATATTGTTGCCTGCCAGTTTTCATTTGTTTTCTTTTTGTCAAAATTAATGAATCTAATGAAGAAATTGGACACATTTTAAAATTTTATTATAAAAAAGGAAAAAATGCAACGCAAGCTGTGAAAAAATTTGTGACGTTTATGGCCCTAATGCGGTGTCAGTAAGAGTAGCAAAAAGTTGGTTTAAACGTTTTCAATCCGAGAATTTTGATGTCAAACATGCACTTCGCTGTGGTCGCCCTGTCATGGCTAAAATGGACACCGTTTTTTAAAAAACGGAGCAAGATCGGCATAAAAATAATTACGACATAGCTCAAGATCTGAGAATTCACCACAAAACAGTTTTGATCCATTTGGAAATAAACTGGGTAAATAAAAAAGCTCGATATTTGGGTGCCACATGATCTCACTGAAAGAAACCTAATGAACCGCGTACTAATTTTCGATTCTTTATTAAGATGTAATGAAACCGAACCGTTTTTGAAGAGATTGATAACGGGTGATGAAAAGTAGATCAAGTACGATAAGAACGTGCGAAAAAAGGTCGCGATCAAAGGTCGGTCAGGCTTCACAGACTGTGGCAAAACCCGAGCTAACTCGCAATAAGGTGATGCTGTGTGTATGGTGGGATCGGAAGGATATTGTTCATTGTGAGCTTTTACCGTCGGGCAGAACCATCGATTCGGATCTCTACTGCAAACAACTGATATTTTCATATAAAATGCGAAGAAACTTTTTCCCCGACCAATATTAATACGTAAAGAGTTAGCTCCATACCCCTTTTTAAGCATACTATGCACTCGGAGGAGTGTGAGATTGGTATAATTAAAGTTGATCTTAAGTAGGAGTGCAGAAAGTTAAAATTGAAAAAAAATCTGTATATTAACTGTCAACTATACTAGTTCGAATTAACTTACTTTCGCTTAATTATTATTGATGGTTTAAAAAAAATTAAAACGGTCGAATTTCGACCACTGGGTGACCACTAGTAAATATTAGTATTTAATTATAATTTTTTTAATTTAATTTATTAAGTTGAACATTTATTTAGTGGTACAAGTAAGACAAATTGGTCAATATTTAGGGTTTAAGAGCTTAATGACGAAAAGGGTACCCTTTTAATTACGTCATGTTTGTCTGTCCGTCCGACCGTTCGTTCGTATGACACAGGTTTGTATGTTTGCCATCTTTCAATCGATTCTATTGAAATTTCACATGTAAACCAAAAACTGTTATAAAGCGTGTTCGACTGAAAATAGTTCAAACTTATATATTGCGTGTAGAGCTTACCGAACTAAACAAATATTTGCAAAAAAATAAAATGTGATAAAAAAATGAAACTTTAAACATATTTTTCCCGGTAACCGTTAGTTTGCTCCATCTGCTCACTTGAAACTTTTTGTTTAGTTCGGTAAGCTTCACACGCTCAATAATAGTAAAAAACAATCACGAGACGATATTGTTTGTCAAAGGTACTTCCTTAATATTCAAAGTTAACAGAAAACAATTTACCTACAACGATGTAAAAAATGCTATCTCGAAAATAGTCGAATGGTTCAAAAACCAAATGATAAGATTCTCTCTACCGAACATCAAACAAGTACCTACAAATACTGTTATCAAAAGCGAGAACTGGGGCCTTGTGAATTCCTCTACATTCTTGCAAATCACATTAGACGCTTCAATAGGATCCTCATCAGTAACTTGTCGAGAAAGCTCGATTCTACAGCTTAGGCTGTACGAAGGATTCGCTTCTTTTCAAACATATAAACCGTAAAAGCAGTGTATTCTATAGAATCACGACTCAGGGTAGGGCATTCCGCTGCGGGGACACGCTGCTAATGTAGATCCAATCTTCGTAGCGAGCGAAGCGAGCTCTATTAGCAATTTATAAACTAAGGCCTAAAGTATCACTTAGAGACATAATGACATTACCGTCTCAATATGTTAGCCACCTCAATAAAATCACAAAATCTTTATAAAGGCACTTTTGATGCCAGATGAACCAGATGCAATTCCAAAATCCCTCAACAAGTTAAAAACTACAATAAAACGATCCCTGAATGTACCCCGCTCGCCTATCAGTTTGTTTCCATAATATTAATATTTAAGCACTTATTGTTAAAACAATTTATATGTTAGAATTTTTTTTAAAGAGTGTGTCGTTGTTTTTTGCGTATTTTCCTGAGAGCAACCAACACTTCTTTGAATGCGTTTTTACGGGGGACGTTTTCCTAGAAAGTAATAAATTTGTGACGTTTTTCAAGATTATGTTATATAAGTACGAAATAAAAATATTTGATTTGATTTGATTCGCTAATAAATCGTTACCGGCGCAGACGCACTCATT
Organism: Luffia ferchaultella; assembly: GCA_949709985.1. Taxonomy (NCBI): domain Eukaryota; kingdom Metazoa; phylum Arthropoda; class Insecta; order Lepidoptera; family Psychidae; genus Luffia; species Luffia ferchaultella. Next base: position 17,004,608 of record OX453249.1, read on the forward strand.
GAATTTCAAATGTATATTACGCAGCGCTAGGTACCAATAAACAGGATGAAACCTACTGCGAATGAATTCGAAATCAACAAGCGCAGACGTTTGATCAACAGCAGATCTAACGTGTATATTTTATTACGGTTATAAAGAATCGAAAAAAAATATTTACAATACCATTAAAATACCTTTGGTTACGAACGTAACATATAATACGATAAAAATTCAAATGTGAATATGCCAACTGTGTTACAATCAAGGAACGACTTAATTTTTTTACCCTCTCAAATCTATACAAATAAATAAATTTAAAATTGCAGTTGATGATTTCACAACAAAGACTTTTTCTTATTCTCATATGTTTATTTGGACGTAACCAAAACCGAAACACGCGTTTTTAATTTCCATCTCTTTCTGTCTGTCTGTTTGTTTGTTCGGGTTAATCTCCAAAACGGCTGAACCAATTTTGACAGAAGTTTCACTGCCGAGTACCTAAAGGCTTTTTTAGAGAATAGCATAGGATACTAAATATTTATGATTACTGCTTAATATTGAAAAACAGAGGAAATTATGAAAACCATTTTTTCGAAGTCACGGGCACTCATTAGTCTAAAGTACAACTCAAGAATTATTACTTTATATAATGAATTCAAAACTCTTGAATTCTGAGTTCCGTGTTTAAATTCACAAAGATGTCATTCACTTTTGTGATATTGTACATAGACTAATAACACACGAACCAGCTAAGTGTGAATCGCACTGTTGTATGGAGAATTACGTATATGAAGTACCCACACTTTAACTCTTCAAAGTTTGTTTGTTACGCTTTCACGCAAATACTAGTTAACCGATAATCATGAAACCTTGCACATATATTTTTGGAGGTATTAAAAGTAACACAGTATACTTTTTGTTTGTCTGTCTGTCCGTCTGTCTGTTTGTTCGAGCTGATCTCCGAAACGGCTAAACTGATTTCAATGAAACTTGGCAGACGTGTAAAAGGCATTATCGGAAGTGACATAAGCTGCTTTCTGTCTGTCTATCTGCCCGTCTGTCTGTCTGTTTTGGCTAATCTTCAAAACGGCTAAACCGATTTCAGCGAAACTTTGCAGACGTACAGAGGGCATTATTGGGAGTAACATAAGCTACTTTTTGTCTGTCTGTCTGTCCGTCTGTCTGTCTGTTTTGGCTAATCTCCGAAACGGCTGAAACGATTTCTATGAAACTTTGCAGACGTGCAGAAGGCATTATAGGAAGTAATATAAGTTACTTTTTGTCTGTCTGTCTGTCCGTCTGTCTGTCTGTTTGAGCTGGTCTCTGAAACAGCTTAACCGATTTCAATGAAACTTCACAGTCATGATAAGAAATATTATCAGGAGTGACATACAACATTTTTTGTTTATCTGTCTGTCTGTCCATCCGTCTGTTTGTTCGAACTGATCTCCGAAAGGGCTGAACTTATTTCAATGAAATTTCACAGATATGATAACAACATTGTCAGGAGTGACATACAATACTTTTTGTTTATCCGTCTGACCGTCTCTCTGTCTGTTTGAGCTAAACTCTAAAACATTTAAATTAATTTTATTGAAACTTCGCAGACGTGAAAAGACGGGTATGAGGTATGACATACGTTAATTTTTGTTTGTTTGTCTGTCGGTCTGTCTGTCTATATGCATGTTCGAGCTAAACTTTTAAAGATTTTAATGAAACCATGCAGACATTAAAAATAGTTTGTCAGGAGTGATATAAATAACTTTTTATCCGTCTGGTTGTCTGTCTGTCTTTTTGTTCCGGCTAATCTCCAAAACGACTAAACTATTTCTATGAATCTTCACAGACACAAAAAGTAGGTTATCAGGAGTGACGTAAGTTGGTTTTTGTCTGTCTGTTTGTTAGGACTAACCTTCGAAACGGCTGATCCGATTTTACTGAAATTTTACAAACATAAAGAGGACGTTATCAGGAGTGAAAAGCAATTTTTTTTATGTACGAGTACATATAAAAAATCGTAGTGTCTGTTAGTCTGTCTGTCTGTTCTGGTTAATCTCCAAAATGGCTAACTGATTTTGGGACCGACTTGTGGGATAGCTATTCTTCATGCTAAAATGGCTAAATGGATTTTTATGAAATTAGGTATAGAGATTTCTTAGGTAGTTAAGAAGTTTCAGAATGTTCTAGAACGTGTTAGAATGTTCTGCACCGTCGCGTTCCTTTAACTGTCGCGGTACAACTGTGTAGTCCACGCGAGCGAAGCCGCGGGCGGAAAGCTATAGTCAATAATGCTTTTTACTATTTTTTACCAAACATGCCCACCTCAGCAATCACAATCGTATATTCGCAAAGAAATTATAGAGATAAACACCTCGTAATATTTTTCCTATAACCCTTTTACCTGTTACAGAATTACAGTCTTGAGTGCTGGATTTGTTATATTCATACTTTTTTGATATATTTTCGTAAACAAAAATAAGCACATATATATAAAACTCATTTCTGACATCTTCATAAATAAATGATTCGCTTTTCAACGTGGTACTTTTTTTCAACTAGATCGACTTGACTCCCTGAGGCTGAATCAGAATGCCTGTAGAATAAACAGACAGACAAAAAACTAACACGCGCACCATAAATTAAGGATATTTCGTACAAAATGTTGACCCAATACCGATGGAATTATAAATTTAATTAAATTATTTTTCAGAGGCGTTTCATATATGAAAAAAGAGCCAAAAAATATCGTAATTATAATATATACTAATGTGGAGTGTTATTGTCTAAAACACATTAATTTGTGTACAAATATGTTTTTTTTTCATTTTTCACCTTCAAAAATAAAGAAATGGGGAGGTCTCAAAATTGGTTAGTTTTAGATCATTTTGGCTATATAGACACAAATGTGTCTAAAAACATGTTAGAAATTTGATATTTCTATGTGTTATGTACCATATACGGTATTCTAGTAATAATTTTAAAAAAAAGTTAATTGGTCATAAGTATTTAACCATAACAGAGCAAATCCTAACTCGTGATTGGCCAGTTTTTACCCTTTTATATACAGAAATCTTGAAATTGTCAATGTTCAAGTATAACTAGTATCACAAGAAGAGCGAGAGTCAAGGACAACCCCATTATTTTGTCTCGTGCCAGTTCTCGAACGCAATAAGCCTTGGCAGTTTGACACCTAACGTGCTCGCCCCTTCGCCTTCGGGGTGAGAAATGAGAATTACTTTGAAATTCAAGAGCAACAAGTTATCTAAAAGACGTGAAAGCTTCTTACGTTGTTGACGCTGAATACGTCCGAAAGAGCACAAAAAGCATACATACCTACTTGTAAGTATGACCTACCTCCTTACTTATATAGCTACACATACATATATACCTATCTATATACGTATGTGTATATATGCTTAACCGAAGGCGAGTTATTTAACTCTTGTTGCGTGGCCTTTTCAGGGTTCCGTACCCAAAGGTATCAACGGGAACCCTATTACTAAGGCTCCACTATCCGTCCTTCCGTCCGTCTATCCAGCTGTCACAGATCTGTATCGTCTGAACCGTAATAGGTAGACACTTCAAATTTTCACAGTGTGTAAAACTATGATGACCGCTATAACAACAAATAATAAATAAAACAAAGTTAAAAATGAAAGGGAGCCCCCATACAAAAAACGTGTTTTTTTATATATTGTACGGCGGTACGAAACCCTTCGTGTGTGGACCCGCCTCGCACTTGGCTGGTTTTTTGAGCTGTATAGGCGTATCTCATTTGCTGAATTCGAGTGACGCGACGCCAAAGCGAATTTTACCTGACTGTACGACGCAAAAGAGGGTAATTTGTAAATCTATATACGTATTTATGTTTGTTTTTTCCTTTGTGGCGCTCTCGAGACGAAACGCGTTGGCCGATTTTGATTTTAATCTTTGATATAGCTACAACCTGTTGCCATATAAATTTTAGCAAAGCAAAAATTAATGTCGATGAACTATATTTAGTACGGTATCTTTGAAAAGATTTCCAAAAATCTCTTCGATTTCTCAAAGCATTTTATTTTTTTGAATGACCATTTAGCATCTTTGATGATTTTTGAGGCAACCATCCTCTATAAAATTATCATTAAACAATACTTCTTCTTCTTCTTCAGCCCATTTTGGTGTAGGCCTCCTTCAGCTTTCTCCATTCCTCTCTGTGTTGCGCTCTTTACATCCAGTTCGATCCAACGACTTTCTTTACGTCATCTTTCCAACGCATTTGTAAGGTGCGCTATTCATTTTGTTACGTCTGCGACTTTGCTTAGCCTTCGAATACGAAATAATACTTTCAGCATAATAAAATACATGAGCTAACAAATGCGTAGATGGATCCACCTTCTCAAAATAACTAAAGAGTGAAAAATTATAAAGTATATAAACAAAATATTTTGCGACTACTTCAGAAGCGAACCTAAAAAAATGGACACAAGCTGTCCTATACCTCTCTCCGATCCCACAGCCCGCAAGAAACTTCATCCTGTAAACAATATTATACAGGCAGAGGCGTTAGTTATTTCCGTTAAACTTATGAGATGTGCCGCCGAGTCTATGATATTGTTTACAGTATGAAGTTGTCGCAGGCTGTAGGATCGGAGAGAAGTAGGACATCTTGTTTCTTCTATCTTTTTTTAAGTTTTCGCAGTCGCAGTTTCGCAGTCGGGTTTTTCGATTACTTTTCAATAAACGGCTCGGACGATTTTCACAATATTTTACAATATCTTATATAAAACTTGACTCAAAAATAAACCTTTTTAGTAAGCAAAATGTTATATACAAATATCCAAGATTGTGTAATAAATAATCTCTAAAGCGGTTCGCCGATCTCACGAGCACATACGTCTTGCGAGAGTGACTTATATAAATACAATCTCGCTTAATTAAGATGTTATCACGTTATCAAGCCCTTAGGCGGTATTTAGGGAATAAATCGTTTTTGGTATTATCTGAAAATTGGCCAGGGGACAAAAGCGCATCGTTTGCCCGAGGGGAACGGCGGGAGGGGTTGCCACCCAACTATTATTCACTCGTTCTATTGTACTAGTTTGGAGGGCACTTTTCCCCTCTACTGTGCACCGAACGTGCAACTAACAAAGGGGTACGAACGCGGCGGGGTTGTTTAATAATAGTAATAAAAAGATACAACAGACCGCGTTCTGATTGTCCCTCGGCGGCGGGTACATTGCCTACGCTTAATATCTTTATGTTATAAATCTCAGCAATAACTTGCCTATAATTTTATTTACGGGCTTAATTTTGACTTCGTATTAAATGCTACGAATCATAACTTTACGTAGGTTCCACGAAAATATTTGCTAGTTGGGGACAATTTAAGGCATTATTTAAATATTAAAAGATGTCGAATGTTAATCATTCAATCACAGTTTAAACAAATAATTTCTCATAACAAACTCTTTCATAGTTGGCCTACAACTATCTTCAACATACAAGTTTCTTAAATATTATCATATTATTATAATAATAATAATAATAATAATAATAATAATAATCATTTATTTTCAGGTGCTAGCCCCATAGTAATTTTACATATTTACACAGTATCTACATATCAAGTACTAAAACTAAACAGTACAATAAAATAAAATATTAACAAACTAAACAATATATTAATTATTTGACATGCAGGTGTATCCAATAGGCTATAAATGGAGAGTCCCATCTATCAGCGATAGTGTCCAAGATGGTGTTATGGTAGAGATGTCTTAAGACTAATTAAAATTAATTCGCAAAAAAAATAATTGGTAACGCTTCACTAATCTGCCTGGCCAAAAATAAAAACGCATGCCAGGATAGTAACACATTCGGGCTATACGATGAGGGGCGTGGAAACGTCCCGTAGTTAACATTTTTTTACGGAAATACGAAAAAGATAGGCTTTTTTGTTGCCTAACCTATTTTTGGAAATGGTGGGCCAACAAATATTTATAGAAAATATCTAGCCCAATTGTTAAGAAATATCATTTCATATATAACGAAAAGAATATTCTCTCAAAATAAGTAAATATTTTTTCAGACCAACAAATATATTGTTGTTGCAAGATATTTTTTGTTGGTCTGAAGAAATATTTACTTATTTTGAGAGAATTTTGTTTTCCTTTTATACGAAATCGTATTTACTAGATTAAAAAAAAAAATTCTGTGTGATCAGACAGGTATGAAAAGCCGACTCAAAAATTTCGTTATTAAGTGCTAGATAAAACGGTGCTCGTTTTCAGAAAACAGGGTTTAGACAAGCATAAAAAAAATGTTCACTAAGTATTATTAGTTTTCTCATTCCGAATGAAGTAAATATTTTGATTATTCATTTAGAGTTTTGTCTAGATAAATAATTACAATTAAAATTTTACAATAGTATGTGTTAAAAAGAATATATTACTGAGAAATTGTTGTAATATATCTAAAATGTTTGATGTTAGGTACCATGTTCGTATCAGCGCGTACGCATATGCTATCAATAAATACTTGTAATTCATTTTTGCGTAAGGATTAAACCAACTACTTAAATCAACGTAAACGAGTATAGCAACTGAATAACATAAAAATCGACATTATACTTTTATTTATCCGTCAAGAAAAACACACAAACAAAGTTTTATACCAGCAATAACGGTTTTCACGGCCAAAGGCGGTGGTGGGTACACAAACGGCCATCCTCCACTCAACATAAGCTCTAAACTCTAGGCCCCCACATAGTCGGGAAATGTTTTCCCGGTTTGTTTACTTCAAAACCCCGCCGCCGCCGCGCGACCACCTGCCCAACGCCGGGCTTGCGTATCCGGTAATACAATCGACGTATAAAAAAATACATCACCTAGTTATGACGTTTACGGAGCTAACAATCCATTGTTCTGCCGGGGAAGTAACGTGCGACGCCGTGTGCGGGCCGCGTGATTAAACCAGAGAGCGAACAAGCGGGCGCACGTTGTAGTGCGCGTCCACGGGCCGACTGCCGCCCGCCCGCCCGAATGGCCTCGCGGGAAAACGCCACCCGGCGCGGAAAAGGGCGCATTTTGACATGCCTACACGATAATAACGTCCCCAGTGCGACAACGGACTGCTCGAGAATCTTGAATCGGCAAGACTTATACGTGTACAGACACACCGAACAACCGTTTTGGGGCCAGGTTTAACATAGATTTTTTTCAAAAAACACGTGAAGGTATGAAGTTAAAATTGATATCAAGTACTTAAGTTTACGGTCCCTTGGATCTGTAAAAAAATCAAGCATCTAAGTCAACACAATTAAAAAACGCGGCCTTTTTTGGGTAATTTTTGTTAATCTAGAATCAGGAAGCCAACTTGTACCGTGTTATGAAAAAAGAATATATAAATATGTACCTACCTAAACTTGTTGTCTAGTACCCCACAATACAATCATAATCTTTGCTAACTTTGGGACTGGATGATGTGTGCGATGTCCCAAGTATTATTGTTATTGTCAAAAATAATAAAACCTGGGACATTTCACACACGGTTATTTAGTCCCAAACTAGAGATAGTCTGTACTACGGGTACTAAACAACTGATAAACGTACTAACGTATCTTTATAATGCATACATACAAATAGATATTTTGCATCCACACACGGAACAAACAGACATGTAGATGCACAGAAATATTTGCCCATGCAGGCAAGAACGAACCCGCTACATTTGGGTTTGCAGTCGCCGTATCCGACCACCCGACCAATCTGTTAGTCAATTTATAGATATAGAATATTAAAATAATATGTTTTGCGATTATTCAGTATTTTTAAATTTTCATTTATTTTCGTGCCATGTGGTGATAAGTAATATACATATATTTAAATAGATAAATAGATTATACCAGTATTGAAACTCTTAGCGTGCAAATACGACTCGCACTTGGCCGGTTTTTTTATATAGGAATACATACGTAACGTATACATCACAACAACGTCTAGGCCCCAAACTAAGCATTAGCTTGTGTTTTGGGTACCAAGCGAAGACACCACATACATATAACAACCAAGACCCGGTACCAGTATCAAAATTCCTCATATAAATCAGTATAGACTTGGTATTCGAACCCGGGACCGCCAGCTTCGTAGGTAGAGTCGCTACCCACTAGGCCAAGCGGTCGTCAAATCCTTTCAGGTTCGACTTTTCATCGTGGCGTTGCGTGAAAAGTCGTTCGAAATTCTGCCACCACAGCCTCAACATAATATTTACCCTCCTAATGAAATAAAATGACAATTTCGCGACGTGGCATCACTCCCACGATCGGCCTTCGATAAATTCTAAATCACTCTCATCAAAGATTCTTTATAGGTAATAAATATTCTCAGACTAACATGCAATAATATCATTTATAATAACTAGGACAAAGTATTCCATAGGGGATCATAACACAATTACCTACTTTATAAAGATTATTTTTTTCCTATATTCATCTTGACATTAGCTACAATGTTAATATGTATTTTAATTTAACATTTATATACAACTAGCAGTTGTACCCGGCTTTGCCCGGGTGGACTACTGAAACGTTCCTCTTCCAGTTCTACGCATTAGTATATTACACCCGTTCGAAATCGGGGTGGGTCGCTATTCCAACCATATAGTATCATTACACTATGGTATAATCATCATCATCCAAAAAATAAATTCTCTGGCGCGTCTACCAACAAATTTGATTGCTATAAAAAAGGTTATAGTAAGTCAACCTTAAAAGATACATATATGCTGTCGCGGACTTTTGGTTAGAACTTTTAAAGGGGAACAATTCCGTAATACATGATTTTTGCTTTCCTTTTGAGAGCTTTCTCAAAAGGAAAGCAAAAATCATGTATTTTTCAGATTTTTCCCGTTTCTGCAACATTTTTGATTGATGTTCCGCTCCTATTGGCCGTAGCATGATTTAATAATAGCCTATAGCCTTTTACGATAAAAGGACTATGTAACACAAAAATAATTTTTCAATTCAAATGGGTAGTTCCTGAGATTAGCGCGTTCAAACAAACAAACAAAAAATATAGCCTATATCTTTCCTCAATGAATAGACTATCCAACACAAAAAGAATTTCTCAATTCTAACCAGTAGTTCCTGAGATTTGCGCGTTCAAACAAACAAACTCTTCAGCTTTATAATATTAGTATAGATTAGTATAGATACTCCATGCAGCTCCTTGATGAAAATATGTGATGAAGTTTGCCCGGCTATGCACATGGGCACACATGTGCGTGAATTAGAAGCACTCAAGCTAAACTGTCTTTCCCAATCATTAAACCTTCTATTTTCTCCTCGGAGTACTACCTCTTCTATCTCCGTATTCTTTTCAAGCTCCCTGGAGAAGATAAACTCAACAACGAACCTCTAACTGTGTGCTCTAACCCCACGGGCCGACGCTTGGAGTATAGTGCAGGCTCTGTAGTAGACATGTTTCTCTAAAAACTCCGAACCAATTTTGATGCCTTTATTGTTTTACTTTGATTAAGTTATTTTGATATGTTTTACGGCTATGGGCCCGGAAACTTTGAATGACATTTAGTAAATTACTTGCCACCGACCTGTGCGGCTTTGAAGTTTGTCACAAAAACGTCGCAGTTGGTTACCTAATTTCATATGACCACTTTTTCAGTAAGACCACTGAAAAATCACGTTAAATTTTTTAAATTATAATTTTTCAAATTGGTTACAGTGCCGGATATGCGGATATATTTACACTTCATAGAGAGTAGGTATAGAGTCGAAATATATTCTATATCACTGATTGAGAACTGCGCATGTGGTATGCCGTACTTTTTGCGTCATTTTGAGAAAAAAAACTAATAATCGTACAACGTATAATTTTTTTTATTAAAACATGTTCAAAGCAAAAAGTAAAGACATATGGTCTAAATAGGTTAAAGACTAAATAGGTAGTAAAGACATAGATTCTTTTTAGTATCGGATCTATCTTTTTAATGATACGGAGGTATCCTCAAAATGACGTCAAAACAAGTCACTGGAATCCGCGCCACCAAACGGAATGTGAATTTAATTGTGTATAACACCTTGTTTCCACCAAGTATAATACACTGTATTAAACTGTCATATCCATACTGTATCACTGTATCATACAGTGTATTATACTTGGTGGAAACGAGGTGTTACCGTTTAAAAAGTCATTCAAGATGCTTAAAGTCCTACGAAGTGTGACCCGAGAAATAATTCTCAAGATGAAAGAGTTTATGAAATGCGCACACAGCGCCGCGACTACGGGACTTCTTTGGTGACGCGAACTCTACGCATAACATAATGAAAAATCCTCTAATCTAACAGTTGTCAATCAGTGACATAGAATATGCATATCAATGGCATAGAATCTATTTTAACCCATATACTACCTATGGAACCACAAAATGTCATACAAGGTCTTGTCTATTACCAATTTAAAAAACCAATTAAGTAAAATTTTTTTTAATTAATGAATGAAATAAGTTTTTTATTGTGAACCATATTTTCGATAGAAATTTAAGTACCTTGTGTTAGAAAAAGTGGTCATATCGAATGTCATAGAAGTTTTGACGCGGGAAGTCTAACGGACCTGCGCTATTGGGCATACAGATTGCACTTCAAAGCCGCACAGATCGGTAGTCGGTAGTACTAGTAAGTGATGTCGATCCTAGAAAAATTTTAGATTTGTAAATTCTGCATTTAATTAAAATTTAATAACATTAACATTTTTAATGAATGTAGACGATTCTGGTGCCGAAGATACTGACCAATTTCAGGAACCAATCAGGAATGAGTACCATCACAAAAGTTACTACAAAACGATAAAGAAATAAAACTAAAAGTTTAATGGAAATTAACTATCGAATTAAAATAGAGATAATTAATCTTCCTATTACTAAAATAAGTGCTAAAATTGGTTGTAAAACTTAAACTGGCCACAAAAGCAGTCTTGATCGGTTTTTGTTGTGTACATAGAGATCACGGTAGAGTTCTTCAACAAAAAAAACTATAGGTAACTTAAACTTAAAAAGAAACTGTAAGTAACTCGAATGAACTCAAATTTTAGTTCAAAATAACCAAACTTTACACGGTCCTATAACCACATCTAAAACTGAGTAGGTAAGGCCACTTTCCGTAACCTTAACTTGAAAATAGAAATACGATGAAGTCACTTAGAAATAGTAACTTTTTTAGTAATAAAATAATAGTTCCCAACATAGTTACTAGTAATTCGTTAGTTAAATATTATACACCTTTAGAAATTAGTATCATGAATATAAGTATATAATTAGATGTAAGTCACTACATTAAAAAAGAGACATCTAGCGCACGATTGTTGAACTATACAGTACACTAAAAGTAGGAAGTTGATTCCTTAACAGCAAGCTTAAAGTGTATATTTGTGAAAATAGATGGCGCTGCGTTATCATGACAATTTTAGAATTTAACTTATAGAATTTCGAGTTTACAAATTAGTTATAAGTTTTTGGGCAGTTAATAATAATTACAGAAGTCATTCATGTATAGTACTTTCGGTCACTCAAAAGCACTTTTTATAATCTAACAATTTTTTTTAATATTTGGAGTTGGATTTGCAATTTTATAAAACCTACTTTTTTGCATACCTACTGCTAGTTTTTACACGAACAATAACAGAGCTATATTTTGAAAAAAACTATCTAGTGAAAGAATTGTATTTAATCCATATCCTGTAGTACATATAGTAGGTACGTTTCTATCTTCCACCAGCCAATTATGCCTCACTGCAGGGGCTAAGGCTTCGGAGCTATTCGGCAAATATTTTAATTAAAATTCAAACTTTTTAGTGAAACAGAATTTCTTGTGCCATTTACACAAGGGCAAGCAGAAAAGTAGGTGATCTTTTGATTGAAGCTGTTTCAACTAGGCCGTGAGGGTTTTGAAGATGACTACCGTATAGTGGGCGACCCGTTTGGGTCGTTACCAACGAAAATGTATCAATAGTGGAAAAAAAAATTTAGAAGACCGGCGAATTAAATATTGGGAGATCGCTACAGACATGGGCATTAATTAGAATACAACGCGTGAACAAAATGATTCATCAATATGTCAAAGGTTAGTCCGCACTGGGTTCCTAAAATGTTGACTGCGTCCGACATATAGAGTAACGTGTGTCGATATCGAACCGACAATGAGATCCCGAAAGTAAACAAGAATCATTACAGTGGAAATTTAGGAATGAAAAACTTCCTCGGAAGTTTAAGATGCGTCCATCGGCAAAGAAACTAATTGCAACTATATTTTGGGATGTTGAAAGGATATTATTAATAGGTTTAGTTTCTATACTGGCGTAGTTTTCAAAAAGCATTTCCAAAAATAATTCCATTATCCATTAGCATTAGCATTATTCCATAAGCATTTTCAAAAATTCAAAAAGAGCCGTATTTTACGGGTTATAGGAATACAGGGTAAGTCAGAATGTTATGCAGGTTTTCAAAAATTTATTATGTGAAATATAATGAACATATAATATTGTGAGATATACTGTGTGAAAGGTAAACTCTCAAAGTTTAGTTTAGTGTAGTTTTTTTTAAAAAAACACATCACAGGTGTTCTATGTGAGCGCCTTTTGTTACACGACAGACATCAAGCCGATATTCGATCTCCTGACAAACTTTCTGCAGCATATCGCGGTCGATATCAGCAATGTCTTCTGTGATGCGAGCACACAGTTCATCCAGTGTTGTTGGAAGTGGTGGTACGTAAACACGATCCACGATCCACGGGCCAATGAATGAGTTGTTGATCACCCTGTGATGCACGGGCTATCCAACGCTGTTGCAAAGCCTCATTCAAATGGTCTCGAACACTGCCATAGTAATGTGGAGGGGCACCATCCAACTGCAGAATGAAATCGGCACTATCCTCTTCAAGCTGCGGAAGGACCCATTGTTGTAGCATATCAAGGAAAGCATGTCCGTTCACAGTACGTTCATGAAAGAAAAATGGCCCATAAACCATAAAACTGCTCTCCTGCTGACATCTTGCGGGCGAACGCGGAATCAGTTTCAGGAAACTAAACTTTGAGAGTTTACCTTTCACACAGTGTATCTCACAAATCTCACAATATTATATGTTCATTATATTTCACATAATAAATTTTTGAAAACCTGCATAACATTCTGACTTACCCTGTATAACTCTTAGTAGTTATGTACTATTCACTTGGTCCGACAATATTTTTAGTAGGTAAAGAAATTATACTGACAAAAAGAATGTGCAAATCGGACTTTAGAACTATACGCGCGGAAACAAATATTATTTAATTTATCCATGACATTTGTCTTTCTCTAAAATGATTCCACTTAAAAGAAAAAAATTTCAAGTTTTAAACCATATTCAATAAACAACAAAAAACTTCAACAATTTACTTAATAAAATTACAAAATCATTAACCGATTTTTTTTATTTCGATATACTTTTATATTCACGAAATATATGCACATACATATGGAGTGAAAAAAATCGTCTCATTTATTCATACATCATATAGCGACCGACATGACCGTACGTCGTAGCTCGTTCAATGCTCATCATAGAAGGATATTGAAGAGTCCATTTATATCTGCGACAAGTGGGACAACGACACTGCAACAATATACTCTGCGGTACATCCTGATACTTGACAGCAGTCTACAGGATATAGATAACTATACAGGAGAACTATCATAGCACTTTCTTTAGCATTTAGATATCAAGAGAATGTAGTATGACAAAAACTGGTCAAATTCGAGGTTACTTTACATCCCGAAGGTACTACATACAACGATTTAGTTTATTCAATTCATGGATTTCACTATGGTTTTAATTGTTTTTTATACATTTTTCTAAAAAAAATCCTTAGGTTATATATAATGATATAAATAAATATAATAATATAAATTATATTTTTAGCACAATTAAATATAATAATATAAATATGTTATTATTTAATGTAAAGATAGCAAAAAGAAATTAATTTGGGAAATATCGACCTTGGACAATAAATTAATGTAGGTACTACAGAATGGTAGAATTCTGTTTTCACTCATACATGTATTCTGTTTTTTTAGAGAATCAAACTATATATCATTTTCATAAAACTCTAAAACTAAATTATTCAAAGTTCTTGTAGTTTTTGTCGGAGATAACTCAGCCGCATGCAAGGGCCACATGCTATTTTGACATTTATATGTAGGTATAAAAATGATGCGACGTTTGTTTCACTAAAACTGGAGAACGGCTGGCCCGATTTGTTCAATTTTATTTTGGAAATATTTGTAGAAGCCCAAGGAAGGTTCAATAGGTAAGAAAATATAAAGAAATTGCAAGGAAAAACAACAATATAGAAAGACAACTATTTCATTTTTTCCATATTTTTTCATACAAAGTATTCGTACTTGTCAAACAGGGTGCGTTCAGAAATTAATTTTGTGACTAAACTTATAAAGAGAAATTCAGAAATCAATTCCTTACTCTTTTATTTCATTTCTATTCTATATACATATTTTATTATAGTATTCAATCTATATATATTAATGTTTATTGTGTATTATCAAAACGGACTTTTTTTTTATGCAGCTTGATATATCTTTCTAAGTTTTTTCACAAAATAAATCTCTGAATGCACTAAAAATGTTTGACAACAAACAAATATAACTTTTTCGTATTATTGAAGACCACTTGGCCTTGTGGATAGCGACCCTGCCTACGAAGCTGGGGTCCCGGGTTCGAATCCCAGGTCGGGTCAGTATTTATATGACGATATTGATAGCACTAACACCGGGTCTTGCTTGTTATATGTATGTGGTTCCTTCGCCTGGTACCCAAAACACAAGCTAATGGTTAGTTTGGTGTCTATACATTGTTGCGATGTATACGTTATTATTATAATTTGTTATTTTGTTTACTACAAATTTCTAGTCATTGAACTTTGACACATTATTTAATGCTGAAATAGTACGAAGTTCGCCGGGTCAGCTAGTGTATTAAATAAATATACGTGTTTTTATGTAAATGAGTTTTTCGATAGGACAAAAATAAATAGTTATATGTATTCCCTAGGATAGTTGACATCTGTTTGATTGTTTTATTCGTAGAAATAAGGGATGGTTGGCGTCACAGTCGTGTTCTCAGCTGCGCCTCGCCGTCCAGGAGAACGTTGTTGTAGTAAAACGAAAGTTAAATTGTAAATAAAATAAATTTGACAAAACTTTACACCAAAAACTATTTACCATAAAAAACACGAATCTAAAAGTTGACTTGTGTATGTTACCTGAGTGCGGTGGTTCTACTGATAATGTTCGGTAGTTATACTCGTGTTTTATAGTGTTGTAACATTCGTGATAGATGTGACGTATCGCTGCATGATTGGCTTGACGTATAGTATTAATATAATAATCATACCTAGCACATCCCACACAGCGCCATCTAGTCTAGCAAGAAAATATTGTTTGTTCAATGAATTGATGACGGTGTGAAACGACGGGAAGCTATTGCTAAATTAAGGTCGCCAATTTGGACTTCGGTATATACAAGCGGTCATTACCTTTATACATATAAGTTTGGTTTTATAATGCAGTCTATTTTTTTTCAGACAGCTTCCACTGTGCAGGCAGAGAATAGTGCATTTCGTTGTTCTTCGTTCCCATTATACTTGCCTTTATTCCTTTCGGCTTTCTAAGTCAAACTGTTCAAGAATTAATTTATTGCGTCATTCCCAGAAATTTTGAAAATGTGCTTTTTTGTACTCATATAATATTATTACTTATACTTATACTCATAACTTAATTCTGTATTATTAAGTAGCTCATTCATAACAACTTCAGCAGTTATTAGACTTATTGAAACCGCTTCATCAAAGTTGACCTTTGTGAATTACAATTACAAAAACCATCGAACGTGGCCGAAATCAACAGGCTTTTGTGATCACGCCGTGTATGGATGAACCACTCTATAAGCCCGCTAATTCCGACCCGTTGGTTGGCTGAAATATACGAAACTTTGGAGTTAAGTTCTCAACAACAAAAGCCTGAGTTGAACGTAGGCTAAGTCAACGGACTTATGTACTTCCTGGCAGACCGATATAACAACGCCTGTAATGAACAACAGAGACAATTATTTTTTTATTTGGCAAATGATATGTTTAAAATAGGTTTTGTTGCGTAGAGTTCAGATATACAGACATGATATAATATTGAAACAAATCCAAGTATCCATCCATTCATCCATCAATCCATTCCTAAACCTAAGTCTTTTTGTCAGAACAACCGTTTTCAAGAAATCAATCTTTAAAATTAGGCTTGTAAACGTATCAGCTGATAACAGATACCAAATAAATCTACGTACTAGTCACGTCTCCGCTCACTGTTGTTCGCCAACCTTAACGCACTGTACGTTAGGGTTGGCGAAATCGGAAAATTGATTTTTTTTTAAATGTATTTGTTTAATAAGCAGTTCCTTGTAGCATCGACCTTGAATATCCCCTTCCAACCTGTATAAATATATACGAATTATTTTATATGCACCTACTTATCAAAAATACGAAATATCTTCTCACGTAATAACAATACAATTTAAAAAAAAAATTAGGGTATTATTTTGTCAATTTTATAAGAAAACTCTAGTACTTCTTACATTCACCAAAAAAGCATTATAATGGAGTTTTCAAAAGCTGCGTGTTCACTGTGAAGTACGCCCAAGATTAGCATCTTTTTCACATCCTTTATTTGTATAAATTGAAGATTCAATAGGACAGAACCGAAAGCAATACCATTTAAATTTATCCAGTTTTTGTTTATGTTATCGGTCACCTTTAAATTAATAGCAGATAATGTTGCAAAAACTCAAATAAGTAATCATCAAGTCTGAAAGGGAATGTAGAAAAATGGCTATGAACCTAGTTCAAATCAAATCAAATCAAATCAAAATATCTTTATTTCGTAGTTATGTAACATAATCTTGAAATACGTCTTAAGAGTAAATTTTATTACTTTGTGGAAAAACGTCACCACAAAGGCGCATTCAAAAATGCTGGTACCTCTCAGAAGAATACGCAAGAAACTGAGGGACGCTCTTTTTAACAAAATTATAAAAAGTTAAAAAGTTAAAAGTCTAAGAGCAATAGTACAAAATAAAATCATTGTCAATTACTCAATGGATCGTTATAGTTTCGTGACCCAAATACACTAAGCCGATTCATGCGTCCGTCCTGGCTTGCGGCCGTTGTCGTCCGTATCAACGAGTACACGAGACAAGATTTTCAATGACAATTTCAGATTATTTTAACTTTTCTTAGCAACTATCGGTTACATTCACATTTCATAAACCTAAACAATAACTAAGATCTATTTAAACGAAATAGATATATTTTTAAATCCACTTTATGGTGCTATTCAGTAACGAACTATAAATGGTATACTTGAATTATAATTTGATCCGTTATTTACTTCTGAAATCCAATTACATTACATTTCGGTACAAAATTAACTTTCAATATCGTAATCGTGATTATTGTCAAAATATTATAACAAGGAAGTGGTTTTCCTTCCAATTTCCATTTTAATAATTTTCACCCACGCTGCGACACTTAGCATTGTGTGCTACTGTTTTTCACCCTAAACGTATATATAACCTCGAGAACAAACAAACCGTGTATATACGTCAACAGTAGCATCGTTTCTTCAATGCATACAATAGATAGGTAGTCCTCGTTTTCACGTAACACGCTATGCCAGCAAACGACGTTTTACTTAGAACGTCACGCAGCGCAGGGCCAAAAAGGTCACAGTTCTACGTCAGAGTTCATCAAATAATACCTCGATGATATGTATGTAGCTAAGTAAGTTAAGGCCCAGTTCTCAACGTTGTCTCAGTTTACGCTTCTAATTCAAATGTGTTCAAGCATGCGTTTTCGCTATTACACTTATATGAAAATCTATGTTTACTGTAGATCGTGGAAAAGCGACGAATAAACGCCAAAAATAAGAGAAAGTCGCTTTAAAGTAATTAACACCATAAAATGCCCAACAAAATTATCTAGTAATAGTTTTATTTAACCTTTTACCTCCAAAATAATCATATTTAAAATTAAATTAAAAATTTAAAAAACCCCCGACACAAAAAAACTAACCTTTAAAAAGTGTAAAATAATACAAGTTTGTTCATTGCCTAATGATTTTTGATCCTTAAAAGCGTCGGGGACGGCTAATTATTAGGTACCTATTTTAAGTTTACTTAGAGGTCCCCGACGCTTTTAAGGATCAAAAATCATTAAGCAATGAACAAACTTGTATTATTTCACACTTTTTAAAAGTTAGTTTTTTTGTGTCGGGGGTTTTTTATATTTTTAATTTAATTTTTATTTCAAAATTATTAAACTTTCGTTTAGTTAAACTAATTCATACATGATCAGACAGAAAATATTTTCAAGTTTTTAGTTTTCATTTCGTAATTTAATATTCCTCATTCCCTTTCAATATAGTGAACATTATGCTACTAGTCAAGGTCTTTCATTTGCTACCCATATTGAAGGATTTGTGAAAAAAAAAGGTAATTCCCTATTTCTACTGGCGGCCAATTTGGATTTGAAATTTGTCATAGTGTATAGTATTCTACTAGTCAAGTCCTTTCATTTGATACCCATATTGATGGAGTAGTGAAAAACCTTAATTCGCCATTTTGTGTTGGCGGCCATCTTGGATTTTGAATTAGTTATAGTGTATAGTATTCTACTATTCAAGTCCTTTCATCTGATACCCATATCGATGGAGTAGTGTAAGAAAATATGTGATTCGCCATTTCGTGGTGGCGGCCATCTTGGATTTGAAATCAGTCATAGTGTATAATATTCTACTAGTCAAGTCCTTTCATTTAATACCCATATTGATGGAGTAGTGAAAAAAAAATGTAATTCGCCATTTTGTGCGGGTGGCCATTTCCGATTTTTAATTTGTCATAGTGTTTGTATTCTACTAGTCAAGTCCTTTCATTTGATACCCATATCGATGGATTAGTTACAAAATATGACGTCCGCCATTTTGTGGTGGCGGCCACCTTGGACTGATTTTCATCAAACCTAGCTAAGAACACTTCCGACTAATTCACCTTTTATATAAAAAAATTCGCAACCAAATTGGTTCATCCGTTTGGGAGCAACGATGCCACGGACAGATACACAGATACACAGATTTCTCTTTCCTCCACTTCCGGTGATGTTCGCTGTTTCCGCTTAGCCTTGCGAATAATGCCTTTCTCTCTTTCTCTCCAGTTAAGGATTCATTATCTGCGTCATCCTCGGTGTCTTTCATTGACGTCGATTCAGTAATTGTCCGACTACGCGCCATTATTGGCGTGAACCGAGTTTCTGGGGCCAGGACAGCAGGGCTTCGGTGTGAGACCAGTGCATATTCCAGGGTTTTTAGCGCCTTGAGAGCACTACCAATACTGGCCACCTTGACTTTGATCTCTTTGTGAACGTTTAATTTCGGTTCGATGAAATCTTTAAGATCATTGACAAGTCTTTCGAGACGTTCCGACGCTTTAGTCCTCTTTGTATCAGCATTTATATCCAGAACTTCTTGCTGGGTATGATGCCCGCTATTACCTCCTTTTTCTACATTTTTATTTTGTTTTTTGATTGAATTTTCCATTTTGTTCTCACGAGTACCCCTTATTGCGGCGGAGAGTAGCGAGTTCCCGGCATTCTTGCTACAGCACACTAATAAAGTGCACTGCAACAAATGCCCCGCCGGACGGCACTCGTCTCGTACCGACAAGCCAACAGTCAACTGCCAACCCTCAAGCAAAGAGTAGAACTACTCAAACGGAATGAAGCTATGACTTCGATCACCTGAAGGGAGAGCAACAGCTAAAACCTCCCTCCGTGAAGTAATGCCTAACGGCGGTTCCGCGGGGGAAACAGAGGACGACGACAGAGGAGGTTTTTAGTCGGTATGGGTTTATCCGAGTCCGACATACCAGGTAGAACGATTAACCCTGACGATACGTAAAAGTATTTTCCTCCTCTACGGGAAAAAAAACACAGATACACAGATACACAGATACACAGATACACAGATACACAGATACACACACACGTCAAACTTATAACACCCCTCTTTTTTCGTCGGGGGTTAATTACAAAAGGTCTGATATTAAATAGGTATTTAAGAGCAAGCGACAAATACTTCACAATGTTATTATTGGTCTCTTTATTTTTTTGCCGCCGAAAACTGGGCCTTAAAAATTCAATATACAAGTAATAGTTATTTTTAACATTGCTATCAAATTTATTAATTCTATGATTTTTAGTTCGGTTGTTGATTGGATTTTTAAATCCCAATAACACTATAACTCCCATCGATGATAACTCCCTAAACATCGCGTCGCGCGTCGGTAGCACATGTGCAATACACAAACAAAAATTTTTTTTATATAGTCAAGGTTATATACGTAGTTAAGGAAAATTGAACTTTATTCCTAAGATGATATCATTTCCTTTGGAAAATGCGCTTATAATAATAATGATAGGATTAAAAGTACAATGTCTAGAAACCAGAGGACGTGTTGGTCTGGTTGGTTTGATTTGAAAAACCTCACAAATCCTAGACCAACTACTACTTCTCAGATCAATTCTAAGATTTATAATATTTGGTTAACAAATTGCACAATCTCATAATATTCTGATCAATAATAGTTGGGACATCCCACCCAACGCCATCTAGTTCCAGACTAAGCAGAGCTTGTATTATGGGTACTAAACAACTGATATACATATTTAAATATTTTTTTATAATATATAAATATTTTTCACACCGACTTTCAAATTATTGAAATGTTCATGCACACACATTACAAATAGCACAATTTGGGACACGAAATCCTATAATTTTATACACACTTTCTGGCCTCAGGGACATGCGATCACAATGTCTCTAAATTTAGGCCAATAATCCCAACCCGGCACTACCTGCGCGGTAGGTCGGGCGCGCAGGTGTCTGTATGCAGATTCGGCCCTCACTAAACAAAAAAAAAAAAAAAAAAGTCTACAATAAAATGTATAATTGATAATTTCGGTGACATCAATTATTTTTTAAATTTCGGTAACGGTACATGACGGTAGCTTTGTTAATTTTACAGCGTTTTTTTATGCGTTTATTTATATGTATTAAAATTAAATCAGACAATTACACTAAAACATTTGGTCAGTAGTTGCTTCAACGTCTTTTACAGTTACAATCAAACTTTATGGCGGATCCGAACATAGGCACAAGTCGCGTCGCAGTAACCAGTTTTAGGTGTAGCGGGACGCAGTGGAGCGAGGGGTATAAGACTGTACCTGCGCAAGCACGCAAAGCGTTGTATTCCGATTCGCATTGAAATACTGAAGTAACCGTAGCCGTAATAAAAACTCTAGACACTCTGTCACTGAACAATCAAGGAAGACGTACAGTGGTGGCGTAAGTACCTTTAAGTGAGTGGAACTTTGTAGGGTACTGGTGGTCGGTGTATGACTGTTCGAGTTGACACGTACGTACATAGCCAGCTGACTTACTAAGGGTGGCTACGTCCGGTTATTCCTAAATTCATGGAAATTTCTTCATAAGTTATGAAAACAATGTTTACTATACAATGGAAAAATAATAATGAAATCTAATATTTACCTCCTGTTCTATATTGTATACCTATCAAATTATAATAATACCTGGGACATCCCACACAACGTCATCCAGTCCCATACTAAGCAAAGCTTGTACTATGGGTACCAGATAACTGATATCAATACTTAAATATACTTAGATGTAGATATATTGTTATGAATACTCGTATTTTAAAACCATTAATTTAGATACCTACAATGTGCCTAATTAACGTCCTACTGCGCATTTTTATCATCGACTAAATCGTTATACCTAAAAATAACCAAAAAATTATTCGCTAAGCTTCAAATGTCAAGGTCATAAAAATCAGGTAGTACTGAATCGATTACATACTAAAATCGAATATAAAACCAGTCTTATGATTTATAAGAAAGAAAAAAAAATACACTGTCTGCTATTTACGGCATAGAGTTTCATCGCTTCGTGGATATTATTTTGTAAAGTGCAAATTAGTTTTTATAACTTACAAACGAACTACAAATATTTACGTACCTATAGTTGTAGTTATTTTAGAGTTCTGTAGCCACATGGCCAAAAATGGAACCCTTACAATTTCGTCCTGTCCGTCTATGGTAGGAGGGTTGCGATTTGAGGCTCCCATTACTGGAAACATGCGTAAATGTTTTTATCTAGATAAAATTCACAACCGTGCGTGTGATTGTTTGGATGTGGATACGGAAATTAATTTGTATAAACCGTTCATCCTTTAAAAGGTAAATTACACTGATACTGTTTACGAGAAATGTCTGAAAAAAAAAAACGAAAAAACTGATTAAGCGTATTCAAAATACTTGTTTGTTTTGTTTTTCTGTTTGTGGTTCCCCGTCGTGGCCTACACATAACTTCTTTTAATTAACTGCACCAATTTTCTAAATATGGTCGCTAGACAGACACACGTTATCCTTTGCAACATTGCTCTAATATCATAAATAGACAATTAAGAACGGCAGTACCTACACTACAAATTGAAAATAGGGTTAGATACGCGCGTGATATGTCTACTAAACAGAACAGCTGCTTACCGTGGTAGGTTTCCCTGTACTGCTACGAAATACTGAAACAACATACCGCCTTCGATTAGGAACTTGAAATCTGTTACCTTCTTCAAGTCATGTCTTTTCTGATCGACGAGCAAACTTCTATTGCATGAGCAGTCGAACTGTATAGTTTTATGCTATGTAGTTTAAATGCATATACTATGATCACACCGATTTCAGACTACTGTTCAGTACTGTTTAGTTTGTATTAATAACTGCACTAAAAATTTAAATGTGTTGCTAATAATAATAACCGTCGGAATTTTTTTTTTATTATATAATTATCTTTCTCGAATAATGTGTGCAGATTGGCTAATTGTTGCCTTTGTAGTTGTGTAGTTGTTGTGTAGACTGGTGGTGGTGTTTTTCAAATCTATATAGGTGGTTACAGCTTAAAACCAACGTCATGGCAATATTGTGCCATGACAAAAAATGAGTGGCATTCATGTCGGCTGCACAATCGCATAAGATTCTATTTTTATAGACTGTTTTTGTGTTATTATTTATAACTAGCGGTCGTACGCGGCTCCGCCCGGGTGGACTACAGAAACGTTCCCCTTCGCTTTTCCTCCAGCACCCCTCCTACTTTCTACCAACTTATTCTCCCCTGCCCTTCTAACCCCTTACCCTGCCTCTCCCTTACCAACCCTCTCTCTAAACTCCCTAAAAAGTTCTTTTTTTACTATACCTATCTATTACATTACATAGGTACAGTGCGTTTTTAAGAAATCGCCAGTGCCTTGAAAATTCGCAATACGGACATAACTGTCAATGACATCTGCCTTCAGGCCTCTGTCCGTGTTCGGGTTGCGTCGCATACTCAGCGATGAGCGACTTTTTCTCCCACCTCGCCCCAGAAAGCTAGTTTGAAAATAAAATATTGCCTATGTAACTCGCTGAAAATATAGCTTTCTATAGGTGAAAGAATTTTTAAAATCAGTGTACTACTATCTAGTCCACGCGAGCGAAGCCGCAGGCAGAAGGCTAGCATCTTTATAAATTATAGCCTGTGTGTTATTCTGGTGTGTATGCTATATTATTGCAGAGTTTCATTAAAATCCATTCAGTAGTTTTTGCGTGAAAGAGCAACAAACATCCATACATTTATACATGCAAACTTTCGCGTTTATAACATTAGTAGGATTGTGATGATGTAATGTGCACCAAATAAAGTTCTTTCTTTCTTTCAATGTAGTCGTACCGAAAGAAAATAAAAAGACCAATAACATTGTGAAGTTTTATCGAAAACAAACGCCTAAAAATCTTTGAATACGAAGCGTAAAATGAGACGTAATTGAGACCCAGGTCTTAATCCATTGTTATATTTCTACGGATATTTTAGTACACTATTATAGACAGACAGATGGTAATTATAAGCCTACTGTATCGTAAATAAAGTTTAGAAGCAGACAGATGTATGTTAGTTGCGCCAAGCGCCAATAGTCGTTGCGTTGCGACGACAGTTGGGCTCGCGTTGTCTTTAGTGTAAGTCGCGTGATGTGCTATTGCGCTAAGCCAGCCACGGAAATTATTTCGTTTCGGTACGTAATTCATTTGCATATATTTTCCCTTTGAAATTCAGTTTGCAAAATTAGAGCTATAATGACAAAGCAGCAAATTTTTGTCGTACGATATGGGTTTTCGACCCATCTACTTTAGGTTTTATTGGCAAATTAGCGTCCATCTCCGTATTCAAATTGACATAATATGAC
Source organism: Luffia ferchaultella (assembly GCA_949709985.1). Lineage (NCBI taxonomy): Eukaryota > Metazoa > Arthropoda > Insecta > Lepidoptera > Psychidae > Luffia > Luffia ferchaultella. Next base: position 17,029,032 of record OX453249.1, read on the forward strand.
AATAAAGCTTGAGGATATTGTATTTGATACGTCTAGAAATCAAAGATATATTTTAAGACTACATTAAAACTGTGAATTTCTTTTCAAGCATTATGCGAGCAAATTCTGACAGGCTTTGTATTATGTAGGCAAAAATTATTAATCTAGGTATGTTTATTTTTACTTATTGCAAGACTAGAAACAACACGGCAAAATACATGTAATGTCTGTTGTGTACACAGATGTCTTGCCAAGATTATAAACTGTTGAAGTTAAATTAAATATCTATCGATTTATACACTTAAATTAAAATAATTTGTAATTATGCAGATCGTTAAGAAATTATAACTTAGATAACTTCACTGTAGGTACCTACAAGGTTACATACATTATTGAAACACGTCTTCACAAGATGTTCAAATAACCATGATATTTAACTTACATATACGAAATATATACAACCAAACTTTATAATTATTATTATTATGTACAAAACCAACTGCACAATATCTGTCACAAAAATATTTATAAAACACGTTCACTTGTAATAATTTAATACCTAATAGTTTGGTTAGACTTATCTATACTAATATTATCAAGCTGAAGAGTTTGTTTGTTTGTTTGTTTGAACGCGCTAATCTCAGGAACTACTGGTTCGAATTGAAAAATTCTTTTTGTGTTGGGTAGTTTATTTATTGAGGAAGGCTATAGGCTATATGTATAAAATAAATACTATCTGTGTGTCTGTCTATTCGAGCAAATCACCAAAACGGCTTAACTGATTTTAATGAAATTTCACGGGTACAAAAAGGAGGTGGTGGTCAAAACTGACATATGCTACTTTTTGTCTGTCTGTCTGTCTGTCTGTACGTCTATGTGTCTATTCGAGCCAATCTGCAAAACGGCTGAACAGATTTTAATGAAACTTTGCAGACGTGAAAGAAGGTTGTAAAGAGTGACATCAGTTACTTTTTGTGGCTGTGTGTCGTTTGTCCTCACTGATCTATCATCGTAGATAAAAACGAAACTACTAAGTCTAGGAAGCCGAAATTTGAAATAGTGTTTTATTTTATAACGTGAGTATTAATTTTTTAAGAAAGGAATATTTGGAAATTTAATTTAAGGAGGGAGGGATGGAGGGGCTTTGTATGAGAGTCTTTGTTCTTTAAAGTTAGAAACATAAAAATTTTAACATAAATAAATAATGACGTGTTTCAGGGTTTTTGGATTTCCACATTTTAAGGGTGGGTAATGGAAGGTGAAAAGTATGGTAGTATCGGTTTTCTTAAAGGAGTGGGAGAACGAAGATTGAAAGTTTGAATGGGTGTACCCAATATTAGTTTCAGCAAAAAGTACCTACATATAAACCATTTCGAATGTTAATACTACCTAAAACAGGAATGTGTAGTCTACGCAAGCGAAGCTGCGGGCGGTCGCTAGTCTGTTCTAAACGTAAAGTCTTCTTCGTCAGTATATAACTTTTATTACATATGACGACCGCTTAGCCTAGTGGGTAGTGACCCTGCCTACGAAGCTGGAGGTCCCGGGTTCGAATCCCTGGTCGGATTAGTGTTTATATGATGAATATTGATGCTGGTACCGGGTCTTGGTTGTTATATGTATGTGGTGTCTTCGCTACGAACCCAAAATACAAGCTAATGCTTAGTTTGGGGCCTAGACGTTGTTGTGATGTGTACGTTATTATTATTATTAAAAATCATACTCTTATGTGTACCTATACTATCACTTGACGAAATAATTATATGTGTAGACATTAAAAATATAATTTCAAATTGTAAATGCGTAAACAAACTTGTTTGTATAAAAAAGCAATTGTAAAAAATTATACATTGCATAAAAAAACATTATTGTTTTTTCAAGATTATATAATACCTACATTCGTAGAATATACCATTCTATTTAAAATTGCGGCGTGTTAAATGATTTTAATAGGCGCTACCATTGCAGTAGTTAACAAAATTTTTTATCCCAACAGTTAATTAACTTAAATAATTCATTATGAACTAGTATTGTTCTAAAAACGAAGGTTAGTCATGTTCCAAATATTTTGATGACACGAGTCTCAATTCAAAAAGTTGCGACTGTCATACTTTATATTTTAAATCCTGGTTTTCGCTAGTCGAACTCATAGGTATAACCTTTTCACCTTTCTGTTATGTCATTATGCCGTATCCATCATCATCATCATCAGCCCATTTTTACCCCACTGCAGGGGCTTAGGCTTCCCCCAGGGTGAGGAGGAGGGCTTGGAGCTTAAGTCCACCACGCTGCTCCACTGCGGGTTGGGAACTGTAACGACCGCCATCTATTAACAGCGTCCGGGACCGACTGCTTAGCGTGCTCTCCGAAGCACGGTGTCAGTGATATTGTGTACTTAAGTCAGAAAAACTCATTGGTACACGTCCGGATTCGAACCATGGCCCTATGGGGCCTTATGAATTTGAGATAGGTTCGTTGCGCTCTGGGCTATCACGACACTTGCCTTTGACTATGCCCTATCAAAACTTTTGAACACTTCTAAGTTCCACCACCAACAAATCAGCGTCCCACATCATTTTTATAGTTTTAAAGAGCAGTTTATAATAATGATTTTTTTAAATGTTTGTAGAAAAGTATTCAATCCGTGTTTTGATGTGACATTACAAGTGCGTGGACACGCACGTGCATTGTAACGTTCCGTAGTTACCCGCCGCAACATGTGTACTTAAATTTCTGTAAATGCTAAAACAAGTTTTGTTAATTCCTAATCGTAAAGCCAAGTAATAAACTTCATGGTTTTAACTCTAAGAATGAGGGCACCCATACAAATTTTCATCCCCTGTTTTGCTCCCTCAAAAGCAGCTCAAAGGTTAAATTTTTAAAAATCTCGATAATCGACATATTTAGATACCAAATCACGTGCATTCAATTTCAAAAATGACGTATTCTGATACATACTTACCCTCTTCCCCTATTTTACCCGCTTAGGGGTAGAATTTTAAAAATCCTTTCATTGTGGATACGTGCGTTACAAAATCATGCTCAGTGATTCGTTTTAGCGGTTTCAGGTCAGGTGTGGTATTTCCACTTTGTATGTATAGATAAAGCGTTTCGAATATTTCTCTGCTATTAGTAAGTTTAAGAAAATTAAATTCAATGTGGATTTCATGAATTTATCGATGTCAAAAACTCCACAAAATGCAATGCTAATGTGAAAGTATGATACAACGGACAGTAATTAATTGTTTACATAAATATGGGCACGCGAATAAATACTGTAAGTACACACGGGAAAAGGGAGTGGGAAGGTAAACATATGATTAAATAAAGTCCGACGAAAATAGTTATAATAAAAGTTGAAGTTGGTACTAGAATCGTAGTCAAATGGCAAAAGTCAGTTTAATCCTACATAACAGGCATAACATATTTAAATATAGTAGTAATTTTAGACTGTGTCAGGAAAACATACCATAGTTGTTCCAGCTAGTTACAATCCAAGAGTTATTTAATCATCCAATTGATTATTCATCTGCCAAACTCAGTTCCCTTACTCGTGTATTTCCAGGCAGCTGCAAGGTGAAGTTTACTTGCCAAGTCTGTAATTTACTCTCATCTATAGTTATTACGATCTATTTGACTCATCGATTGGTCTAGTGGTCGGAGACTCCGACTGCAGACCTAAAAGTTGCGGATCCGATTCCCACAGTCAGTTTCCATATCAGTTGTACTTCTCTATACTTATGGTATAAGCTCAACCTAATTTAGAACCATGTATGAAATATCCCAGATATTATTTTTTATTTATAGTTACGAGTATTCAAAATCTAGAAACAGATATTTTTGAACGTTTTGGCCTATTTAGTTACCAATTATAGCCAAAAAATCTCTTCTATGCCTATGTTGTAAAATAATTTCGACACGGCAATCCAAACTGGTATGTCCTTGATTTAACTAAAGCCTGATTGGTCCTGTTTAAATATATCTCTAAAGGTATAGAAAAGTGTATCTTTAGCAAATATTTGTACGTCAAATTCTGGGTAAGTACTGCACGGAAGTATTCTAAATCCAATGCTGTTTAAGGTTTATATAAATACCTTTTGTCATATGTGTCTCACGCAAACATAAATATGTAAATTTTATTACAGGTAACATTTTTATAATACAAGTTTTTATTATGGGACGGAATTATTAGTAGGTATCGAAAATGACGTTTTGCAGCGGATGATGATATTTCTGTATATAAATTGACACCATTTTTTTAAACATAAAAATAGGTATAGTAAGCTATACATAAAAGATAGACATATGCCATCGCGGACTTTTCTTTAGTGCTACAAAAGAGAAACAATCCCTCCATACAGTATTTTGTTGTATCTCAAAGGGATTAGGCAGTGTTTTCCATGAAAGCTCCCAGCCGACTTAATTTTTCCGACGTCTTCAACAATAATCGTCATATTTCAACTAATTTGTACAAAACGTTAATGAATTATACACATAAACCTTCCTTTTGAATCATTCTATCTATTAAAAAAACCCGTATCTAAATCCGTTGCGTAGTTTTAAAGATCTAAGCAAACATAGGGACAGACAAGCATGAAGTGACTTTGTTTTATATTATTATGTAGTGATTAACACTCAATGTAAATAATAAGAGTCATCGCCTTCAGAATTTAATAGCGAACAAGTTTTTAGAACCATTTAACATAAGCCCCTCACAATGTGTGCTTTACACGAGGAAACCTATAGCATCGCATATATTGGTATATTCATTAATAACTAACTAAGCTGGGTCAACCAGATCGATGCTTCAAGTGGAATATAGACCACTTCTAAGGCCGTTTTCACTTGCCCCGATTGTAACGTGGTGGTACGGGCGAAGCCGAACGGGCAACAGTGTGTTTTCTGAAACTTAGAGAAATTTTGTACTACACATTATTAAAAACTTTATTTATATTTTTAACTAAGCAACTAGCGGTAACTTCATAATATTTTCGTAGTAATATTAAAGGGAGATTGATGTTTTTACGTCAGTGAAACTATGTATTTTAATTACATTAAATTTATAATAAGAAAACGCCAGAGTTTGGGATATATATCTATACCTCAAATCGCCTTATTTACAAAATGAATAATGTATAATGTCTAGTTTGTAAGTCGGCTGCGACTTTGTGCCACAGACCAATATCGAAGATATAATGAATGTATAGTGATCAATAATAACATGTAATCATCAATGCATATAATAATATACGTATTTAGAGTCGGTGAATTTAAAACACCATACGAATACGTAAAAGGATCGGTGCAACTATGGCAATATATTTTGAAGTAGTATATAAATGTAAAAAATATATGTTAGTTTTCTAGTACCCATAATACAGGTTAAGTTTAGTTTGGGGCTAGATAGGCATGTGTGAGATGCCATAGGTATTATTATTGTTCTCCTATATCGGACATTGACGGTAAGATATTAAAATATTACAGTTAAATAAATAGCAAACAGTTTCGGAAATGTGTAAAATTTGAGTTCTTCAAAAAACCTTAAATCACTCTGTCAAGGAATATTTAAATGATAACAACGCATGGTCATTATTGTAATAACCTTAAGCATCCCGTACTACAAAATATAATATAATTTTGATTTAGGAATTTTGAGTTTTAACAGTGACACTTGGGACCTCTCACACACGGCCGTCTATATTATCCTACCCCTAGGCAGAGCCTGTATTATGGGTACAAGACAATTGATGTACATACTTAGATATTATATTTTTTTATAATATATACATTACGAGGAGTGACCACAAACTATCTGTAATAGAATATAAGAAACAGTTTTGCTGATATTGTAACGGGCTGTCGGTCGAGATATATGGGATGCACTAAAACACTGATTTGATTGAACTTTATTTTATTATGAAACAAAATAAAAAAACGGTTTTTAACCACAATTCACACAAATCCCGAATTACACTATTGTCGCACTTTATAGCTCGCAGTCGATCGCACTTGACTTATCAAGTAAACTCCGTCCTGACGTCGATTCCTCCTCCTTATATTATATACTACTCAGAAATTCCCACCACCAGGCATCTCGAATATTCTATAGTCGAACACTCTATTTCAAAATTATAATCTCAATTTACCGTTGGTACTTTCTAGCGTCGACGTGCCTCTATACATGGACGTCATAATATTTTTAATATATATGATCTTTTGTTCGTTGTTACTGGACATTGTTAATATGATCCGCGACGGGTAATTTTTTTTTACTTTTTTATTATTAAGTATATGTCATTATTACATAAAGCATTCGCTTTACTCACCAGATCTTGCTCCTCGTTATTTTTACCTAATGTCCAAGTTATAAGAACATATATATATCTTTGCCTTAAAATTTGATGACAATGACAAGGTAATGAGTGTTGTGGAAGCACTTTTCGAGGGTCAAGAACTAGATATTTTTCAAGTGGTATAAAAGGACGGCTGAAATGCTACACTACCAATTCAGTGTATTCATAGGCAAGGAGACTGTTGAAAAATTTATAAACAATATTTTAAATGTTACTTCATACTAATTTTGGATACTTTTTGATCATCCCTCGTATATACTCTGCTTGCTTATTATTGAGCATTAGTTTATTACAGTTCAGTGATACCGCATTTCTCTGTTTACTAATTGGATTCACTAATTCCTCTCAAAGTAAATAAGTTTCAAATTGTTCATTTTTATATAATAACATTTACCTACACAGTAAAGAGTGCACCGTTAACAGATTTATAAAGTAATAATGGCGTGAAAATCGCATTTATATACCATAACATCAGCCCGTTAATGCTTGACTGCAGAGGCTTAGGCTTCTCCTCGGGATAAGAGGACTTAGAGCTTAATCCACTACGCTGCTCCAGTGCGGGTTGCGGGATTTTAACCGGTTGCCCGGCACCGATGGCTTAAGGTGCTCTCCGAGGTACAGCGTTAGTGATAGTTATGTACATAAGTTAGAAAAAATTCTTTGGTACATGCCTTGGGCTTCGAACCGCGACCTTCTAAACAAGAAGCGGGCTCGCTATTACTTGGCAGCAATTATATATGGTAACTGTATACTCAAAGCATGAAAAATTACTATAACGTATTTCTCATTTAGTTTTGTTATGTTAATACGGCATATATGAAACAATGCGATTGCTTCACACAGAAGATTCACAATACTCCCAATTTCCATGGTCAGTTAAATATTTGCTATGAATATCGAATAGTATACGACATTCAGCTTGTTTTATTTGATAGTTGTGACACAAATAGACAGTTGACCGTTCGGTCAAACTTACGGACGCAACAAAACGAGCTACTCGTACCGATGTAGTAGGGCCAAAAATAACGCGCCAAATATATCCGGCGACAATGTCGGACGCCGAATTCTATAAGGGCTGGCGTATTGTTTTCATAAAAGAAAAACTTTTGGTGTGGTAATAACTAACGATCTTTATTTGAATTGCCGTTCTGATAAAGTCCTGAGCATTTGGAGCGGAGCCAGTTACAGAAATACAGTGGTCCTAGGCTGTCGTCTCGGCGGCAGTCTGCCTGGGAGAGCGGTCGGAGTGTCCCGGGAATTCATTTGTCTAGGGTTATAGTTGGGATGTGACACGAAACCGAGTTTTGATCGGACGGTGTTTGGCAGGCGCTGCTGACAGTTGGAGGCGGCGAGCGGCCTTTGGGCCTCGACCACGATGTTCCGCAGCGAGGAGATGGTGTTGTGCCAACTGTTCGTTCAGCCTGAGGCGGCCTACATCTCCATGTCGGAGCTGGGCGAAGCCGGCGTCGCGCAATTCAGAGATGTGAGCAATTGTTGTTTTTTATAAATAATAATAAATTCAGCTGATACTTTTTCATTGTACTATCAGTGCCAATACCGTAATTTTAATAAATACGTACTCAACACAACGTTGATGTACTAACTTAATACCACACAGTGATAAAAATGGGCCTATATATCCAGCCTCATTCCACAATCCAATCAATACATTTTCACATTTCTTTCACAGCACCAACAATCACAATACACTTTTGAATCTAATACATTATTGAACTACATTTGAGATAACTCGTATTCGTGCCATTACTATTGTAATACTTAATCATTAGTATAGATCGTCTATCGCGCCATACTTTATGTCTGATCTGAACTTGCGGCGAATGCGACATTGTGGCAGTATTTTGCGCTTACATCCCCAGACACCTAAAATTCTGCTACTGCGACACTACACGACGCTATGTTAGGATCGCCCATAAAATTTGGCTCGATTTGTGAAATGCGTATATAATAAGTGATTGAATTGATAATTCTATAGCGTCCTGTATATTTACCTAATTTACCTTTACAAAATGCCTATTTCGCATAGGGGTAGGCATAGACTATATAGATCACTTGATATGTTTCTTACACATATCTTTCTCTTTATCAACATTCATAAATTGTTTCATGCAAACTCGTATGTCGTATTAATGATAAACTTGAGAAAAAATCATTAACTAAAATCATTTTGAGAAAATTCTCTTTTTAAATTCCTGAATTGGACTTTATTAAAAAGTATCGTACATAAAAGGACTCTGAACGCCTCCGTGCAGATATTGGTTCATCTGGAAGTCGAAATCTGCTTCGTTATTTGTCCTAATGATAAAAATAATATTTAAAATGAATGGATGTTTAAATGTGCAATAATTATGAATTAATTTGTTATTACCTACTCAACGACTAGAAATTACTTTAATTAGACCAGACATTAAAACTTGCACTTCGACCTTTGTATGTACTCATTAATTAGGTATACAAAATGAATAGGTCCTTAATCTCATTGTCAGTTGTCATTAGAGTGAAGTTTTATCAACAAATAATAGCATCTATTCGATATTTACATATTTCTGACGATATTTTAAGTATCCAGTAAATACGAAATACATGTACAACTTAAAAACTATTTAAAATTCAAAAACCATGTAAGAGTTATTATAAGGAACGTTTTAGATAGATGTTTAAGGTTATAGATATCAACTGGCAGCTACCGAAACATCTTATTATACGAAATCCTCATTTTAGTGAAAAAACAAACTCTTTTGTGAGTAGTGAAGTAACAGAAGAAACGTTTTCATCAAAACAATATTTAAGTATTTTCATTAAAATTTTATTGGTGTTTATTTAAAAATTAACGGCGATTATTATCGTCAACATTTTTTGAGCAATAATTGGTTGAACTAGATGCCGGCTGATTTATTTATGTCTGTAACTAGTATCATAACTTGTTTATTCTAGTTCGATCCGAAATTTAAGTATGTAGTTTGTAGTTCCTAAGCGTAAAAAGTTATATGTAAATGGAAACCTGTAATAGGCTAAACTTTGATTTTATTTTCAAATAATATTGTATCTTAATAGCTGTTGGTTTTCCCACCATAAATTAATTAATTAATTAATTAATGTAACATCACACAGTAAAATTATTAATCATTTTAGATATGAGATTGCATGAAGAAAACAAGTTAAGATCATTTTTTGGGAGTGAATAGTAAATCAGTGGCAACCTTTGAGTTTGCAAGGTCCAGTTCCCTCCAAAATACACAATTAGTCACGTTTGCTTCGTTAGGATTTCGTACCGGTATTACATCAACAAAAAAAAAACAGTTTAAAATATTTTGGGAAAGTGTATAAAGAGTACGAACGATAAAAAGTAAAACTAGACTCAAGTTTATCGTACTAAAATATGTTAAAGAAAACCGTAAGACTTTGCGTATTTTTGAAAAAAAAAGTATTTTTTTTAAATAGCTTACATAAACTTATGAACCATTAGGGTTATTGAGTTGTACCTAATAAGGGGTTGTTCATTAATCACGTGAGGTCCAAATACAGGTTTTAGACTTTGTGTAACATTAATATTGATCACAATGGTTGAGAGGGGGTAGTCGCTTCATATCACGTACATATTTTTGTGCAATTTTGCCCGAGAATGTCTGGCTGCCGTATGACACCACGCTAAGTAACGCGCAATAGACGTGGTTGATTTTTATTTATTTAAAAATATATTTATATTTAAAAATAATCGGAAAATATTAAATTTTTTTATCAAAAAATACACGTGATGTAAGATAGGTGGGGGCTGGGGTAGCTTAGAACCTCACCACGTATTATCAGCGAGGAGGGGTGTGTAAAAAAAACTAGCTTAAAAATCTCACTTGATTAACTACTCATGTTGTTTAAAGCGTTATATTCCGGTCTGCCATAAAGTTTGACGCGAACTATGATCAGCGTTACTTAAGAAAATAATGTTTACAAAATTAAAAACAATAGCTTAAATATTTGTAGGTTATTAATTAAATTTTTTTTTTAAGTGCCCATGGATATATAAATTGTTTTTTTTTATTTGATTTTTGTTAATAACAAACCATAATAAAAACTCGGGTTTATTAGATGGGCGTTTTCTGAAAAATTCGCTTTAATTGAAAAAAAAATACTGATCGAGGATATACTATGTAATAATTAAATTTTTGTATTTAGTAATAATTCATTATGGTTTTTTTATCTTGTTTTTATTTCACTGAATAGCCTTGATAGTTCATAAGTTATTGTGATTTATTTACATAAGCTCTTTATATAAAGAAAAAATTTAAACCTGTAAAAAACACCAAACTCGGATTTTTATTATTTGTGTTGTACTGGAATAACTTTTCCCTGTGGTAACCATGTGGTAACTGAAAAAATATATTTTTTTTTTGTTTTACTATGAAACTGTGAGAAAAAGAGGCGGTTTTCCTGTTATCTGTGACATGAATATTTTAGGTTTAGAAACATAAATTCGCCAAAATTTAGACAATTTATTTTTCAAATCCCTAAAAGTAACTTCTTTTAAACGGTACATTACACATTACAAAAACTTTTTCGAGAGGTTTTAACTTGCATTTAAAAACTACCCGAACACGACAAAAATTATTCGTTAAAGTGCGGAAATAAAATATTTTATTATTTCCTCCTTACTATGCCATAATGACAAAAGATTCCTTAAACTACTATCTTTGACTAGCTTTCCGCCCGCGGCTTTGCTCGCGTCAATTATACAGTTGTACCGGGATCAGTAAAGATACCACTTGTGAGACTTTCTAGAAAATTCTTAAACTTAACTACCTACGAAATCTCTATACCAAACTTAATCAAAATCCGTAGGATCCACAGGAACCGTGTATTTTTCCAGGATCAAATTTATATTTTTCCAAGCCTTAAAAATTCATCAAAATTCATTCTGCTGTTTTCGCATGAAGAATAATTATCACACAGGAACCGTGCCTTCTTCTGGGATAAAAAGTAGCCTGTGTCGCTCTCCAGCTCATAAGTTATATTACAAAGAATCACGTGGACCCGTTCGTTGCTCCGTTGCTGCGTGAAAGAAGGACGAAATGCGCCAAAAAATTACAACCTCAACTGAATGCGCGAAATGAAACGGTATTGTACATATCCAGTAATCACGGAGTATACGCGCATGTGCACGTCATAAAAAATAGTTTTAAAAACTATTTCGAAAACTGAGTTAGATGTTTAGAAGCGAAAGACTGTATGGGGGCATAAATCGAGATAAGCATTACGATGATAATCGACATATCAAAATATCACTGTGAACCACCCACGTATTCGAAATGCAAAAATTTTGACAGTCGATAAGAAAACTTTCGTTGGATGAACAGTTTTTAAAAAAATTACACGCAGTCAATTGACAATATATCATACCCAGGCGTGTCGAGGGCAGGTGTCTGGCTGAATCAGGTTGAATCGATAAGTCCGCCACAGCTACGGTTTGGGTCACGAAACAAAACAGGCGAACCGCGGCTGACACACCCCAGTTCGCCACGCTTGTACGTAACGCCACGCCACGTCGATCGATCATGCACCAAAACACGCCAAATTTGACAATAAAGCTACACTACACGTCACTGTCTACATGGATATGTTAGGTACTGATCAGCAGAAAAACCAGTCAAGTGCGAGTTTATGAGTTTGTTCAGAGTTGTACCTACTATACGCACTAACTCGATAGCCTGTACCCTATACCTTTAAACTGATTGATCCTAGATAGATCGTGATTTTCTTAGTACTACTTGCTGCTACTTGCGGCTACTTGCCCGATGTATTACGGGAATATTTTTTCCCATGGTAAGTAGTACCAGATAGGGGGGGGGGGGGGGGGTATCTGTTACCAGATAGGGGTGCGCCAGATCAGATATTGCTTGCTATGCTTCGAAAAGTCGTGTCTGTGGTCGGGTTTTGCACCTTCGCCAAATGAACTTAGAAAGTGATTGATTAATAAAATTAAAATTCAATAAATTTGTGGGTTCCTTTGGCTGGTAGTACCACGGGAAAAAATATTACTCGTGGGACTAGTAGTACCACCGGTATTCCGACGGCCAAGACACCCTAAATGTGACTGTTGTATACAGGTTGAGGTTTTAATGACCAGCCAAATTTTAACATAATGATCTTTGGTAGAAAACCAATAACCGTCTTGTTTCCTTTTAGTATCGTTCTATAGAAAAATATTGAGATATGAAAAAAACATTAACTTTAGTCACCATTCATGCCCGCCGCCCCATTCCGTTTCAAGGCCTTGGGCGCGTACGTTTACTATAGCGTTAAGAAGGCAACCAAACGTTATAAAATAACACAATAGATAAAATAATTTACTATGAAAATGTAACCCATATTTTTTATTTACGCAATGAGGTCTATTGGTGACACCTAACATCTAGAAAAATTTTAGGTGGTTACTAAAATGTCACCTTGTATAATAGATAGTAATATGACACTTTAATATTAGAGAAACGAGTAGCGACAACAATAGTGTAGTCAGCTCTAGAAAAAGCTTAGGTAATCAATTCATTATATAGACGGATCAAAATATTCATGGAATACATAATAATAATCCTTGTGATAAAAATATCTACAAAAAACGTCCTCTGCAATATATCTAGTATATCCATTTTGCAATAAAAAATTTAAAAAATTTAGGTACAGTTTTTAATCTTCGCCAATAGGGAAAAATAAATTATAATCAAATTTTATAGTTGCAAACATGCTTCAAGATGTCTGTAGGTTGTATTTTTTGCTCTTATATCACGCCCAAATAAAATAAATAAAAAACAAATATACGAATACACAGCACGAATTGTTTTTAATACATAGAATGATATTTAATATACCAAGGGGCGATATCTCGTATGGAAGCTAATGTTCCTAACAATAAATCGTTTTCCTTAACATCTAAAGCTCGTAACAGCTAATAACACATTCTGCAAAAATAAACGATTTAAATTCGTATTTTAGCAACATTAAAACAGACATTTAGCCTTATCGCTCACGATGATTCACAATTATTCGGAATCAACCTGTAGGTGTGTTTTATTAAATCTCCTACCAGCTTGATGAGGGTTACTTAGTATCAGCTTTTAAGCCCAAAGAAAGTTATAAAAATTTGTGTTCCAAATTAAAATAAATTATTTTTTGTAAAATTGATTTTCACCGCCATTCAAGGTGTCATATAGCATCGATATGACGCCGTTGCATGTGTTGAAATGGCGAATTCAGACATGTAATAAAATCAATAATAAATAAAGTTTTCATCCGAATGAATCAGAAATGCTGTCTATAGTGGATTCGCCTATGAACTTTATACAATATCTTTTCTTCGTGTATCGTCAAACGGTAAGGCTAGAAACTATGGCTAATATTATCGGTAAAAATAATTAAAAAGCGAGGTCTAGTACACCAGTTTTTTTTAGGGGGGGGTTTCGAAATTTTATTTTGTACATTATCTCCATTCTGATTTGGTCCCGTATTACAATTGAACCAACGACCTGACATACTTTAAAAAAATATTTTTATAAACTATAGTTTACTAGCTTTTCTAATAAAAATAAGAAGATATTATGAACATGTAACTTTTATTAAAAATAAAAACAAATAGTTAATAAAATGTCAAAAAACGCTATTCATTTTTAATTTTTGTCCCATTTCTCGAAAACTAGGTCGTCACACTTATGTTGTTCTATTTTATTTTTCAATTTAGGTATCATAACTACAATTCAGGAAATAATCCAAGACTTTAAGTATTCGAAATTACTTACTAAAAAAGGCAACAAAAAAAACTTCTTTGTTAGCTCCTCAAACGCTCTCTTTTTTTGGATAGATACGCAAAGGAAAGGGTCGAAAAAAAAACGGTGTACTAGACCTCCTTTTTAATTGTTTTTACCGATAATATTAGCCATAGTTTCTAGCCTTAACGTTTGACGATACACGAACAAAAGTCATTGTATATAATATAATATATATATATTAATTTGGCGAAAAAAAAAAACCACAACTTTTATATTGCAAGGTTCTCGGAACTATTAAAAAAGCCGATAAGGATAACTATGAATTGTACCACTGTACTCGTAATAACAGTAGGTACCTAGGTATATATCTCTCACTTGCTCCCACACGAAGCTGTGATAAAAAAAAACTTTATGCTCCGCCAAGTTTCGTAGTTTCGCATAGTAATCCAAATTGAAATAATGAGTTTGCAAGTCAAACCGACATATCTATTTTGTTTCAATTTAGAGATAAAGTAACGTTTCCTTGACCTCCAGTCGCCCCCGCGCCGTACATCAATTCATTGCGCTTGTTCGCGTTCACACCCGGCGCGGCGCGGGCGGCGGCGGCGTGCGCTTGCGTCGGATTCTCTGGAATTATTGTTTTTAATTGAAATGACCCTTTGCGGTAATCAACAAATTGTTTATATATTACAACATTGTCTTTTAAACAATATGAGATCATTTGTATTATAAGTAAGATTATTTTCTATTTCCCACTATACTCATTTTGATTTAAGTATGCAATTAAGTATTGAAGTAATAATATTCATATTCATATTCATTTATTCCACAAAGTAAGTGCTACATAAATTGGTAAATGTTCCAGAACTTACATGTCTTACAGTGTAGTCGTCATAATATACATATAAATCATTAAACATTTGAGGGATTCAGAAAAATGAAAAAAAAAAGTTCAAATAAGTTCTCATTAAAATGGTAATAATGCACAAGTCGAACGTAAGAATTTTAATAATAATAATAATAATAATAAAACCAAAAACTTCCCAAACAACGCCATCTAGTCCCAAATCAAGCAAAACAAGGCTTGTATTACTGGTCCTATACAACTAATGTACATGTATACTTAAATATTTTTTATAATATAATATACCTATATAAAAATTTTACACCCAGACACGAAACAAATAGACATACATGTTAAAGCACACAAATATTTGTCTCAGGCAGGAATCGAACCCGCAACCTTTGGTTCTGCTATCAAGGTCTATTAAGGTAATCTAATACTCAGCTAATCGATCAGTCAACCCTAATATCTCCAATCCAATCTGCTCCAAAATGATACTTGCGGAACCAGAGTTTATAGTATAAGTCTCTGAGCCATGTTCCAAAAAAATCTGTTGGAAAAGAACGAACGAAACTTTAGCTTGCTACATTTGCTCCAATCAGATCCAAAATAGTACTAGTAATCAGATCCAAAATAGTACTAATAGTACTAGTAGTAGAGCTGAACTTAGAGGTCAAATGGAACGTCAGTGGCAAGTTTAAAAAAAATCTGTTGGTAAATAACGAAACTCTCGCTTGCTCCAATGGTCGCTGCATTTACTCCACTTGCTCTAATCAGCTTGAAAATTGTACGTGCTAAATTAGAGCTCAAATGGTACCGCTAGGGAAGTTTCAACTTGGTAAAATCTAAACTCTCGCTTGTTTTATTTGCTTTAATCATAGTTAACTTTAAAATAGTACTTGCAAAACTAAAAATCTATTGGAACTTTTACACGGAGTTTCAAACGGACGGATAACTGGGACCCTGAATGAGCAAGCGTGGTGATCTGTCTACACTTTGTGCTTCCGACATCCAAAAATAAGAAGGAATGAAGATATCATCTCAGTCTGTTGTACACTAGAGACGTTGTTTTTATGACTCGCCAATTAGGGATATCATTTTTGATAGGTAGGCAGGGCTACGTAACTGGAACTTTATTGGTGGCGGAGGCCGTACAATTACTACACACTGTTTACTCTATTTTATGATACGTTCATTGGATACGTTTTAGACGTTATAAAACATTACGTCCATTTTGCGTTACACAAATAATTATAATAAATAATTTATGTCCGTAAAATATGTAATTGCTACTACAGGTTAACATACCACATGTACTCGTACTACCTAATAACGAACAATACCATGCCATACCATCAGCTCATTAATGCCCCACTGCAGGGCTTAGACCTCCCCTTTGGATGAAGGGGCTTGGAGCTTTAGCCAGCACATTGTTCCAATGCGGGTTGGTGAATCGATGACAACCGGTACAGACGACGGCTTAACGTGCTTTCCGAGACACAGAGTCAATGATAATTATGTACATAATTAGAAAATCTCATTGGTACATGTCCTGGGATCCGAACCACGGTCTTCTAGACAAGAAGCGAGCTACCACTCGGCTATCACTACATTAACAAAAAATAAGTAATAGCAAAAATTACAGCTAAAATTAAGAAATAATGAAGTATTAAAAAAATGGCAATGACATAAGTATAGTGAAAGAAATATGTTCCTAACATAATTTCGGAAAGAGATTATACACAATATAATATTATTTAGTTAGGTTGGCCTTGAAATGTCGTGTTGACATTTCAAGTTGAAAGTACTAGAAACGAGTTAAGTATTTGCAAATATTCGCCTAATCTTTCGGTTTTGCATATAACTATTGCTAGAAATAATTCGCAGAGATACAAATATTAAAATAAAATCTGATTAGAACATTACTCATGTGACTAGATGTCGTGCAAAGTTTCTATAGGCATACCTGACGGCATATGAGGGCACGCATGCGACGCCAACATAATATTTCTAACCTATTTAATATCTGTGGTTTTATATTAACCAATCTTGAAAGTTGAAGTTGTATGTGTAAGCGGGGTTTATTTATCTGACCAAAAGAATCTAAAAAAATTACGTGGTACCTTATCAGCTAGACGATTCCCCAGTTTATCCTTTATCACCTGGGGAATTATCTTTACACCTTTATTAAAGTCTTAAATTTTTTTTTTTATAAAGAAACAAAACTGCCTTCACAGATTTTTCGAAAAGCTTACCTGAATCGACCATCGAAGCAACCAAAAAATCCAACAAATGAACCCTCGCTATTTTATTCCACTAAGTCCATACTGTCAATGTTAAAGATAAAATTTCTCCAATTAACATTACGTCTTAGAAATTAAAAATCATGAAATGTAACATTAATTTATTTAATCATCAATTTTAATATACCATACAATGTTGTCTAAGAAATTTGAGTTAGGGGCTATTTCTTGTTTGAATATTCCGACAGAATTCTAATCTTCTTTGACGATCTCCCGTACGAGGTTTCTGCACCAACCGTTCATCACGAAAATATTTGTATTTGTACTTTTTCAAAACAGTATGGTTGGTACCTATCTCTTGAGCAGCTTCCCTACTAGAAGCTTTCGGGTAATAAAGTATGTCAAAATGTTTAGTTTAAAATCGGAAAAGTCTACATTTTGTAGCAAAATTTCTCACCATTCGCGACAAATCTTTTCGAGGCGGTATTTGTCTATTTGGGTACTTCTCGCAATATGACTGTGGAGATGAATTGCAATTCTTGTTGTTTAAAAATAAACCTCCTAATAAATCACATTGTTCTTGATACGCCATTATTACACAATTACGAAATGGAAGCAAAACAAAGCAAAATCGATAAAAATGTCCAAAAATGAAAAAAAAACCAAGTTAAACATTCTATCTTAAACTTTCCGTCAAAACGCGTCATCTAAGGAAGAAATGTGGATGTAATTATTATATATATTATACTTATTACTATACGCTCATACTTACCAGTGGAATAAAATAGTTAGTGTTAATTTTTTGAATTTTTAGATGGTTCGATTCCCCGTTCGGGTAAGGTTTTCGAAAAATCTGTAAATGCAGTTTTTGTTCTTTTCAAAAATAAAGGAATGTTTCCTTTCAGTAAACAATCTATCTTAAAAGGATTTAAAGTTGTTTTCCTTTAAGGGCCCATTGATTTTTTCCATTTTTCCAACTAGTACTTACATATCTATTGTATTTGACAATAATTTCATAATTATTTTTATGCGTTAAGAATCCAATTATTATACAAGTAGTAGGTATAGTCTACAGTCTCTATTGTAACGAATGTTATAAAACAAATTGCGTCTTTGTATTTAACTCGAATGATTAATGCGCAAGGTATTTTTCGTATTGATCTGAGAAATATCTACACAGATCGCTGTCAATTAATACGACAGAACATCACGAATATCCTTCAACACTGAGTCTTATTGATAGGTATATCTTAACATTCTTAACTTGGATGACTTCATGACGCCATCACTTTAAATAATGAAGTTCATTTTCACTTCAATAGTAGTATACTGTCAATCGAGAAAGAGATAAGAAATGGTCATTCCATAAGAGATATAAATAGTTAAATAATAAATTAATTACGCGAAAAAATCATATGAGACCCCCCGGTCCAGTACAATAACGCGTTCAGGGTCTTGATGTGGCTGCCTCGACACTGTAGCACGTCGGGCATGTTTACGCAGGCGTGCACCGACTGCTTCTATACCTCGATGCGCAAGCGGTACGTATCTCTGGTGCGCCGGGTGCGAGGCAGTCCCAACACTATCCTGGCGATGATATCAAAAAGGTATGATTGTCCTTTTATTGGTCGCTGTTGAAGCCTTCATATAGTGTGAACTGGTCGCTTGGGAGAGGGCATGGGTCCATGAAAAGAATAGCATCACTTGAAAAAAAGAAAAAGAAAACTGTGACTTCTTGTGACTTGTGTTCTTTCTCGGATAGCCATTTCATATAGGTTAGATATAGTATTGACATCTTGTGTATGACTTAGTTAATTTTTACAATTTGATGTGGATTTGTAGTTTGTTTTAATTTTGACTGTTACTAATATTTAGGTTGTAATGTAGGTGTTTTACTAACAAATGACTCTTTGTTACTTGATATATGAAATAATAAATAAATAATTAGAGATGTGAACGCTTCAGTAAATTACTCCAGGTATATTATGTTTTGAATTTACATTACAATGCGCTTTAATTCGTTAAGTATTGTAAAGGCGACGAATATGTCTAATAAATTTACGTACCTCTAAGGATTTTACTCTTCCTATATACGCGAAAACTGCATAATCCTACTTTGGTGAATGATGCCAATATAGCTGAGATGAGGCCAGAGTTGTTTCCTTTCCTTCACCGTATTGACACTGATGTCATCATCATCATCAGCCCATTTTACCCCATTGCAAGGGCTTAGGCCTCCCCCAGGGTTGAGGAGGGGTTTGGAGCTTAAATCCACCACCCTACTCCATTGCGGGTTGGGGATTGTATCGACCGCCATCTATTGACAGCGTCCGGGACCGACTGCTTAACGTGCTATTGTGTACTTCCGTGATATTGTGTACTTAAGTCAGAAAAACTCATTGGTACACGCCCGGATTCGAATCATGGCCCTATGGGGCCTTATAAATTTGAGACAGGTTCGTTGCGCTCTGGGCTATCACGACACTTCTGACTGATGTCATGCCTTGTTTATATAATGTCTGGATGGACTCTAGCAATACAATGTCAACAAAAATGACAGGCCAATTTTTACGTACTCGTGTGTTTGACTTAACAGATTACAAATACTCTCGCTACGTCATACTAACCATGTACAAACCGTTTCTGTGTGCGAATTATAACCGAACACTTAAGCAATATTTTAGGCGAAGTTTTTTGATGCCGACTCTCTATCTATCCAGATAGTATACAATCCAACTATATGTATGAATGTAATTTTGCTATCAGTTACAGTCCTTCAATATGTTATGGTTACAGTTGAATCCACACGTGAACGACTTCCAACGTACATATGTGAGCGAGGTGCGTAGATGCAGCGAGATGGAGCGCAAGCTACGTTGGGTGGCGAACGAGCTGCCTGTACCACCTGCGCCGCCTGCTCGTCTCGTTCCGCGTTCTCTCAGTGGACGAGAAATAAACATACTTGAGGTTTCTGTTATCCTAGTAATTCCTAGAACGTAACAAGTTTCTGTGCTTACTCATATTTGTTTAGATTATTTAACTTTATTATAGATAGGTTAATAATTTAAGAAAAAACGAGTAGAGTCTAGACCTCATCGCATACCATCTTGTTTCACCTCTCTATATAATTAAAAAAATCGCAATGAGTTTAGTAAATTTATTTATTTATTATTAAAAAACATATTCTGCTTTTATGCATATAGTAAACCTTCTTTATTGCTTTGGTTTTTTTTTCTTGCCCTTTTTTAGTCTTCAAGAGTGCCTTTTGCAATATGTGGGAAAATGTATTATTTGCTACGTCAAATCCATCAAAAATGTGGAAAATTAGAAACCCACACAATACACTCATTGATTCGATAAATTCGAAGCAAAAGGCTACAAAATCCCTTACTATCAGACAAAGTGTTTGTTCCCTGTTGTGGTATCGGCGGGCGCATTCGGTCAGAAGTTACAACATATAAAATAAATATTCTTATCAACGAGTCCATTGGTCAGATAACAATATCGTGCATTTATTTAGTTAAAACAAACCGAAAGTCCGATATGATATGAAATAACATTAGCTATGTATACCCAATGATATATTAATTATAATTTAATTATATTATTAATTATTGATTATAATTACTTATATATTATGTATAAAATTATTGAATTATATCTACTAAAACATCATCGACCTATACCTAACACAGACACGGATTGATAATAACTTCGATTAAAATTTCATTGAAATCTAAAGTAAAATTTCGACCCAAACAGTTTAATGAGGATCAAACACATAACAATAGTTATTTGTGCAACAAGACAGAAAAGTTCGTTTTTATTGCGAGTGCTGAGTTTGAATTCCGAGCAAGCGAAAGACTACATAATTCAATCAAGAACGTAGTGAAGTCACACGAGTAGATTTCCATATATACCTTAAATACATATACTCATAGGGTTGACACCTGTGACACTTTAATAAAATTAGGGAGTGAGGAGAAAAAAGAAATAAGGTACCTAATTAAAATCTGTATTTGAAAAAGTAATAATGATTAGTGTAATTTGACACATCCTAAAATAAATTTAGTTATAAATGGTTACCCCTAAACAATGTTTTATTGTATGGTTTTTTCTTGTTTTACTTACTACTTAAAATCGATATTATTTTATTTTATTTTAAATACTGAAGTGGTAAAATCTATAATTCGTCATTAAAATTAATCGAAAAATTCTTATGAATCTCGTTGTATGCGCATACTGCAGCCACAGCCCTATCGGTTATACCGCAACTAAACCGGTGCAAACAAGTTCTTACCCCGACGGAGTGTACGTTAAGCCGTCGTCGGTGAGAGGTCACGCACACATCACCGTGCTATGTGTCAGTGTACCTATACTACAGCGGGCCGCTTCTATGTAGCTCGGCTTCTCTATGGGTCATGTGGTGAGGTGGTAGCGAGTGATTCTATGTTAGGTTAGAATCCAAGCCGTAGTGAAAAAATTAAAACATAAGAAACAAAATTTTTTGCTCTCGTATATCACATACAACTTTTCACGTCACTAGCTAGAAATTACTGTAACTGAATTGAACAATACAATAATTTCGTTTAGTTTTACAGGTCTCTGAACATGTCTTTGTGCCTTTAACAAGTCTCTAATCATTAAATCTATACTATATATATAATATAATAATATAATAATATTATAAAGCTGAAGAGTTTGTTTGTTTGAACGCGCAAATCTCAGGAACTGCTGGTTCGAATTGAAAAATTATTTTTGTGTTGGATAGTCTATTTATTGAGGAAGGCTATATGTATAAAATAATACTATCTGTCTGTCTGTCCATTTGAGCAAATCTCCAAAACGGCTAAACTGATTTTGATGAAACTTCACAGATATGGAAAGGAAGTGGTCAAAAGTGACATACATTACTTTTTGTATGTCCGTATGTACGTCCATCTGTCTATTCGAGCTAATCTCTAAAACGGTTAAACCGACTTTAATGAAATTTCACGGGTATGAAAAGGAGGTGGTCAAAAGTGACATACGCTACTTTTTGTCCGTCTGTTTGTCTGTACGTCTATGTGTCTATTCAAGCTAATCTCCATAACGGCTGAACAGATTTTAATGAAACTTTGCAGACGTGAAAGAAGGTTGTCAAGAGTGACATCAGCTACTTTTTGTGTCTGTCTGTCGTTTGTCTTCACTGATTTATCAACGTAGATAAAGCCGAAACTACTAAGTCTAGGAAGCCGAAATTTGGAACAGTGGTTTATTTTATAACGTATCAATTTTTTATGAAAGGAATATTTGGAAATTTCAAATTTAAGGAGGGAGGGACGGAAGGGCTTTGTATGAGTCTTTGTTCTTTAAAGTTAGAAACATAAAAATTTTGACATAAATAAATAATGATGTCTTTCAGGGTTTTTGGATTTCCACATTTTAAGGGTGGGAAACGGGAGGTGAAAAGTATGGGAGTATCGGTTTTCCTAAAGGAGTGGGGAGAATGAAGATTGAAAGTTTGAATGGGTGTACCCAATATTAGTTTCAGCAAAAAGTATGTATAAACCATTTCGAAAGTTAATACTACCTAAAACAGGAATGTGTAGTCTACGCAAGTGAAGCTGCGGGCGGTCGCTAGTTATTTATAAATGTAATCTTTCAGATATTTTTCATAGGATTTTTCCAGCATGAAGTTTAGTTGAGCATTAGAAAATTGTCCCTTTTTAACTCTAATGGTGTTAAATTATAATCTTCGTCACTAGATTCACTCATTCTTAAAACTTTTTACGACTTTTACACCTCTGTTGTCGACCTGTTCGAAGACCTGTAAGATAAATATATTGTTAAATCTAGTTACAAACTCTTGTTACCTAGTTACATCTTGTACTGTCTCGCTAGTGAGTGAAGTGAAAACTTCTATCTATGTGTCACACGAGAGCAAAGTATTTTATTTCTTGTGATTTTGAATCCCTCACTACGCTCAGGATTCTTGTATAAAATCCTTCGCTCGCTCGGGATTCAAACTCAGCTCACAATACATACGAACTTTACTCTGTTATAGCATTAATATATTTTAAACGGATAAGGTAGATACGCTATGTATTCTTAATAATTTCAGTTTTTAAATTATGAAAATCGGTCAAGGAATTACGAAGTAACTTTTTTTTCAAACGGCTACTTTAAACCGGGCCACTGCACTTCGTCCCATACAGAAAAATAAATAAATTGGAAGTTCTGTTCCGCAGGCACTTAAACAATCATCTTAAATTCAGAAGACGATAATTACTATTATTTCACCAGCTAACACTAGTTTCCTAAAAAAAGTGTCCATTTAAAGCATTATATATATCATTTATGACCCAGTTAATTAACCTTACATAACGAAGCGAAGACGAAAGATGACGTCACGGCTAGTTGCAGCTGTTGTCGCGCACGTTTTTGCAAACGCTCACTATAATAACTGTATTTATGTTATTTTTGATAAAAAATTTTGAGTTTTATATTTTCAAAGGCACTAAAAACATGCGTAATCGTCATTGCTAATATGTCTTTTTACATTCAATAAGACTGATAACGATAATTCCATTAATATAGATCTAATTTGATCAGTAACTGACATTTAAAGGTCAATTTTTCTATCTAGGAAAGGATCGATTATATAGAATCTGAAATACAAGAAATTACGCGGAACGCACGCAACCTGAAAGCTGATTATTTGTCACTGAACGAGCTGAAAGTACTTATAGAGAAAACCCAGAGCTTTTTTCAAGACCAAGACGCTCACAGGAAAATCTCGGCATCTATTCACGTCAAAAAGGAAAGCCATGACAATGAAGCTGATATAGGCCATCTAGGCTTCATAGCGGGGGTCGTCACAACTGCCAGAGTACCTGCCTTTGAGAAAATGCTTTGGAGAATATCGCATGGTAACATTTTCTTTAAACAAGGTCGAATAGAAAAGCCGTTACTGGATCCAGTCACAGTAAGTTACACGGTTTTCACATACTTATGTTTTAATATTTTATATTACGACGGTTTTTGGCACAGAGTAAATTTTGACAGCAGCGTTTGGTTTTAATAGCCAGAAATATGACTTCACAGTAACAGTCAAACACAATTTCGCGGGGGGTTAAAGCTGGCGCGCAGGGACTTCGCGGACTGAAACCGGACTGAAACTTGCCAAAGATACACCAGCTAACTAGAAAAATAGTGGTTAGACGGTATGAGCGCAGAAGAGAGTTTCTAGTCAATTCATACTTTTATGGTTTTCGGTCTGCTCTAACTTCTATAGGGCCTATCGTATTATGGATAACTTGGTTCGACGCGACAATAGAGAGCTTTGACTCAGAGACAGTTCCGAAATTCACTAATTTATTAATAATGTTTTATATGTGGCGAGTGATATATCTTTGCGCAAGTTTCGTTATTTGGTTATATATGTATATTGATATATTGTAAATTAATATACATCTGCAGACCATAATTTCCGAAAAAAACTTTTGTAATTAAGTGTTAATAGTTTCGCATCCCAAAACAGAAAACGTAAAAACGGAACAGGTATAAAATCATTTTGTTGTCCGTCCTACCGTCTGCTGTCTCTCTTAATTTGTACGTCAAGAACTTTTTTTCAGGCACGAAAACTGAAAACTTTGGTCCCGTAGTGATGTAAAAAATTCAGGTTTCTAGAATAAATGCAATAAAAATATATGACTTTTCATACATATGTTTTTGTGTGCTATTTGGAAGTGAATAGCGAGAACCGAAAATACTTCACATTTTGTATCCTCATCACGCGAATCTCACTCGCGCTTAGTTGCTTTACTTTTACGATATTTTTATCAGCGAAAGTTTTCATGTAACTACAATTTTTTAAAAGCAATATTGAGCTAGTTATACATATATGCATATACGTATATATAAGCCCTAGAGACTGGCTCACATACTTACCCTCGCATAAATCTGTTTAATAAATAAATTATAAAAGCTGAAAGCGGCAGTGAACTAGGGTATTAACCTCTTGTGACACACGACGTGGTTACTTTATCGATCTCGCTAGCAAACAGGGTTTGGCAAAATATCGTAAATATTTATAATTAAACGAAATATTTCATTTTCTAGATTATATTATTATACGATATGTTATATTTATGAATCGTGGTATGTTTTAAAAAGTTAGCGTTTTTTCCCTCCATTGCAGTAATCTACCACTCCATAAAGTAGTGAGTAAATTGGCCTATACAAAGCTTAACGAAAAACATTCTTCTTCAAACCACCTAGATCCTCATTTCCATCGACAACTGAATAAGATGATATTAGTTTTTAATGTAAAGTTGGTAAATTTCCAAATATTTTACTTCAACCAACTAAGATCGTTGACCCATATGATTCGAGTATTTGTATTGTTTTCGTGCAGGGACACGAGCTACAAAAGTCCGTTTTCGTGGTATTTTTCCATGGGGAACAAATTAAGTTGCGTGTGAAGAAGGTGTGCCATGGATTCCAAGCCACGTTGTACCCTTGTCCTGCGACTTCAAAAGAACAGCATGACATGCTGGCTGGAGTCACCTCACGGATAAAGGATCTCGAGATCGTGAGTTATACAAATGAACAGCATTTTTTTTTTCAACACATTCCGTCCTTTTCCCATGACGTGCAAAATATTATAAAAGCAACTCACCAAATCAGTTTCTTAACATTTCTAATATTATGTAATGCTTCACTTTTTTTAATTAGATAATTAATAACCAAGTAATGAACGTTAAAATCTCCAATCAGACAAATGGGCAATATCGATGCGTGATGTCACGCTTCGGTACGGGGCGTGGCGGCGATTTAAAATAATGTCAAACCCTTGTTTTGCAAAAATTAAAAAACCCTTGACAATAAAAACTAATATTTAAAGAATTTGGAATAATACATGTTTATTAATAATCGAATGATTTTTTTTTTATTTTTAACGGCGTCGGTAACCGCTAAGTTACCTTGCTAACTCAGTTCCTGTTTTTTTTTTTATTTTGTATGTCACATCACAAAAATATATTTGTATAGATGCTTACTTAGCGGTTCCGGATGCCTTTTTAAAGAACAAAAATCATTTAAAAATTAATAGTATTACTTTGATTTTTTTGTCGGGGTTTTCAAATTATTTTATTTAATAATTTTTTCAACATTATTAACCTTAATTATAAACATTCAATAATTTTTTTATGTTAAGGTCATACTAAATCGTAATTTTTCATTCACTAAATCCCATTTAATCACCTCCCACTTTCGTAGTCCGTGCTTGATTATATTCAGCAATCTATCGTTTAAAATCATGTTTAATTATTCACTCAATCCAAATCACTCATTGAATTGGATTGAGTGAATAAGTAAACATGATATATTCAGTCCTTCATTTAGTTTACACATTCATACGCTATTTCGCTACGGTATTACATCGTATATCAAAATTTCATGTCGACTGAACAAAAAGTAGTTTAGAATGCATGACCAATTTATCCTCATTTCTTTTTCTTGTTTCGTTATTAGACCCTGGACCAATCTACAACCTATCATTGGGACGATTCCAATGACACACACACGATACCTCTGCTATGATTTGGTGAATATTACTTGAATGGTATAATATAAAGTGCCTATTGCAGGCGGAGACAAACAAAAACTATTTGTTGTAGAAATCTTTATTTCCACATACAAACCACCACCAAACATGTTTTGGTTATTGGCTTGTTTGTACCTGTTACCCGCCTACAATATCTTATACCATTCAAGTTATATTTGTATGATAGTATATTTTAATACATGCTTAATTAGGTATGGGACAAAAAACCCTACATGGTGCATTCTACGTTGTCCAAACCAAATTCTATATAGAATACTTAGCTTGTTTTTCTCTTTTCAGTTAATAACTTTTTCTTTTCAGTTAAGTGGTTTTGCAGTCGGACTTTTTGTTTGTATTAAATAATTTAGTTTTTCTTATATTTTCCTAATGAAAACATTAAGTGCGACATAAAAAAAGACTCGGGTATAGTGAATGTTTTTAGATAATTTAATATTAAAATTTTTGCTTAAAAAAATGTTTATAAATCACTAAACAATTTTAACGTAATTGAAAAAAGGCTTTAGTAATCCTCAAACAAAAGATATTTATCCAGATATACTAAATTGCGCAGGTACTAAATCAAACTGAAGAGCACAGGCGGTTAGTCCTTGCTGGCATCGCACGAGACATCAGCACGTGGATAGTGATAGTACGGAAAGAGAAAGCAATCTACCACACTCTTAACATGTTCAGCATGGACATAGTGAAGAAATGCCTCATCGCCGAATGCTGGGTACCGAGGAAAGACGTTACCATTGTACAAAGAGCACTGGAAAATGGCGTTGTGAGTATACAAACTCCATAGATGTACAAAATTATTATAACGTAGACAAATAATTTTCTTGTACAAAGCGATTGCTAAAATCATTCCCCGTAATCTATAAGCATTGCACATGTATTAAAATGAAATACATTCCTTCCATGAAATGAAAATTGCCTACAAGATTCTCGATGCTTCCTGTCAAACTTTATTGCCAAATCAGTTGTATGGGTATTGTTTTTAGTCGAGCAAACTGGTTTATTAAAACACTGGTTTTAATTATGTTTAATTTAATTCTTAAAAAACTAATAATTAAGAAACTAAATTACTCTTTGATTTTCGAAAACTGTTATGCTAACTAAATAGTAAAAATCTACTAAAAACAGTAGCTCAACTACCAAACGTCCAATCTTAATACTTGTAGTAACGTAATAACGTCAATTATCTCGAGTACAACGTAATAACATCCTCACACAGTTTTTTTTTTAATCTTCTCTTAAAGCAGCCATTGTTAATGATGTTCAATTTTTTAACCGCGATTGATTATGTTATATATTGATACATGATAAATTTGTAAATGTATATTATTAAGGCAAACATTAAAAATTACAAAAGCACTCAAATAGAAGGAAACATTTGAATTTGGATACAATACGCTATTTCAATTTACATAGTTGAACGTAGACAATAATAAACACTAAAGCATCATTATATAATTGGATCCATGTTGTGAGTGAATACACTACAGTATAAATACCACAACAAAATCTAAATAAAACTTACGAAATAACAAGGGATCACTGTAAAAGTACCTAACGTTTACTTTGACCGTAGCGCCTCAATTCCACAAATGACTCTACATTTACTCATTTCATGTTAAGCACCACTTGAAATGTTAATAACTGACGAGTAATACTTTATATTTTCAGAAAGAGAGCGGCAGCCCGATTCCTTCAATACTGCACTACGTACCCACAAACGAAATTCCGCCTACATTTAACCGCACCAACAAAGTCACAAAAGGCTTCCAAAACCTTATTGATTCCTATGGAATCGCCACTT
Source organism: Luffia ferchaultella (assembly GCA_949709985.1). NCBI lineage: Eukaryota > Metazoa > Arthropoda > Insecta > Lepidoptera > Psychidae > Luffia > Luffia ferchaultella. Next base: position 17,057,634 of record OX453249.1, read on the forward strand.
ATAGAGAAGTTAATCCAGGTAGAGATCTAATATTATGTTACTTATTCTATTAAACTATGAATATGAGAATACACATAGATAATATGCGCTCTACGAATAAGCGCAAGAAAACCACCCGTAATTAAATTTTGCCACTAAATTTTGATTAGCAATAAGTATTAAAATTTTAAAGCCACGCTTCAAGAAAATGGCGACGATTTTTTATATCCAAATCATCAATGTATAAATTAAGGAAGATACACAATTACTAGTGAAAATAGCCGCCAAAAGTGTACAAGGGGTATACAATTCTGTCTATTTATTTAATTACAATAATAATAAAAACATTTATTGCCAATTACAAATAAAAGTTTGTTACATGAATAATTAATACTTATCTTGTAAAATTAAACACAAATGGAATCGGCTCAGGCTAATGATATGGCCATTAGCCCGTCGCTGATATTCTGCTGAATGTGAAATATATTCATGTGTTGCTTAAGTTTAATTTTTTCTTTACACTCCTATCCCCCACTACTTACAGTAGAGGTACTGCCTTCTTTCCTTTCTTAATTTCTCTATCCTCCGTACCATCGCCCTCGCGGTGTCCATACCCATTTGACTGCTTTTCCTTCTCCAGTTTCCTCCTAGCTGTCAACTTTCCCTTTCTCTCTCTCACCATACATGCTCCATCAAGTTAAATAAACTATTTACTTTTTTTATTTATATGTTATATATATCTATTTAGTTACATCGCTATAAAAGATGAAAGAATATGTTCTCTTAACAGTCTAGAAATTTCAACCGTATTACTTTAAACACAAGTCTCAATTTTTCAATTTTTTTCAATTCAATCTTCCCTAACTTATACCTCGATGGTTCAAATAGAGCAATTAGGCTAACCTACCTAGTTATTATTCTATGACCTCAATTTTTTTTCAGCTTTATACACCATCATAACATTCCCATTTTTATTTGCTGTGATGTTTGGGGATGTCGGTCATGGCATACTGATGACGATCTTCGCTGCCATCCTCGTTATACTCGAAAAAAAATTCAGCAAACAGAAATCAGACAACGAAGTTTGGAACATATTTTTCGGCGGCCGCTATATTATTCTTTTAATGGGCATATTCTCTATTTATACCGGAATGATATATAATGACTTCTTCTCGAAATCCTTAAACATATTCGAGAGCAGTTGGCATAACGTGTACGACAACAGTACGCTTTCGAGTAATAAGTTTTTGAGTTTGGATCCGGCGGTAGCTTACGAACAAGTACCGTATCCTTTCGGCATGGATCCCGTATGGCAGGTAATATTTACAAATATTATAGTCTGGGAGCCCTTGGCCGAAAATGGTCACAATTTTTAAAAAGTCGAATTTTGGAGTAACCAATAGTAGTAACAAGCTCATTTACATACTACAGTCAGTCAGCTAGGCAGAGTGACACTAGAATAAAATATGTACTAAAATAATTTTCTGTATACGTTATAAAGCTAAATATTCATTGACCGTACCCGTTCTCCAATATGCGCTTTCTTTTTTCCAACAGCTATAACTCATAGGGCTTTAATTAAACTAATAAGTGAATGAAAAACAGTTCTTGAAATTATTTCCTTAAAGCTGATGCCCGTTTCTGGTTGGTTCCGTACCCAAAGGGTACCACGGTAAACGTCCGTCCGTCCATCCGTCTGTCACAGGGCTGTTTAATCTGAACCGTAACAGGTAGACACTTATGAACACTTTACTTACTATCATTGAAGTAGGTATTTCAAATTATACGCTTTTATAAACTCATGGCCATTTTTAGTCACACACTCCCGGACTATTAGTTTTGTTTAATTTGTTTTTTATTTGTCGATATAATTCAGTATTCTGTTTATAGTTTGCGGAGAACAACATAATATTTTTAAATTCGTTCAAGATGAAACTGTCGATAATATTCGGAGTGCTGCACATGGCGTTCGGTGTAACAATGAGTGTGGTAAACTTCAAGTAATTACTAAATTCATAGAAATTAGATACTGTAGCTTTGTATTGATCAATAATAAATTCGCAAACTGTTTCATCAATGTGTCTTTTTATCCTCAACAGTCACTTCCGGAAGCCGGAATTGATTTTTCTTCAATACATCCCACAAATATTATTCCTCATGCTGCTATTCTGGTACCTGTGTCTACTAATGTTCATCAAATGGACTTCGTACAGCGCGATGTCTACTGGTTAGTATTTATTCTAACAAAAAAAAAATACATTGACATCTACTGTGTGAATATAATTGAACAAAATAATGCAATTTTTATAGATCCAGCTTATGGGACGTACTGTGCACCATCGGTGTTGATTATCTTCATCAACATGATGCTATTGAAATCGACGGTGGCGCGACCACCGTGTTTAACGGAAATGTTCTCTGGACAAGCCGTCGTGCAGAACATGTTTCTGGGCATCGCACTCTGCTGTGTACCCATCATGTTGTTCGGCAAACCCTTGTACCACTATATAACGGTCACTAGAAAACGACGCGTAAGTCAACCTCCATGTAACTTGGTTTATAAACCGAAATTATACTATCTACAAAGTTATCATTCACTAAGTTCCTCACATTAATTGGACCATTTGTTATCTACACTCAGGGACAGAAAATGTGACCCAAAAATAAAAGTAACCCCATTTTTTTTAATGAATTTGTATGATAGGGTCGGTAGATAATACTATTGATAGTTTAATCATTTGTAAGTTAAAAATAGAAGTTAGACTAAAACGTTTGAAGCTTATTAATGCTAATCAAACACAAGAATATGCCATAGTTTTTTTTATTAAAAAGACTAATAAGTACATTTAAACCCAAAATAAACATAATGACATTCTTACATGCTTTGCACTATGTTTTAATTTCAACTTCCTAAGTGTTTCTTGTGACCCACCAGCCTCCATCCTTCTGCTTGCTTACACTAACAATTCCTGCCAATTCAATTGCGGTGAGAAACCGATTTTCCGACATACCGACAGCCAATATATCAACCGATCGTCACTGGCGGAGACGTCTTACTCTGCTACCTACTGGCCGTCGCATAAACAGACCAGTTTCTTACAAGAGCATATTTTAAGGCCGTAATATTGAGAATTGCGTCACCTCAGGTTGAGTTCGATCTTGGTTGGTTAAGAAGACTGAGCAACCTGAGCAAATCAAAAAACTTTTACAATAAATAATAGTATAAAAAAACTTGCAATTGAAATGCGTGGCTCTGAAGTTAGTAACAAAAACGTTGCAGTAACTTATTTTCTTAGAAGCGGCGCGGCGCGTAGCGTTAAGTATAGCTAGCTAACCTGCGCAATCGGGTAAATTTTATGCGCAGACGTATAAAATTTACCTTCCTGACTGACGTACGAAACAATTCTGTCATTAATTTTAACACAGGTCAAATATAAACCAAAAAAAAATTAAACCAACATAATCTCAAATTACTTATCTATACTAGCGGTGTCTCAGTGGTCGAAATTCGACCGTTTTTAAAACCACCCAATAATAAATTAAGCGAGAGTAAACCAAATGAAATTGCATCAAACGACAGCCTCGTATGTTTGACAGTATTTGTAACATATATTATACTAGTGACCCGCCCCGACTTCGCACGGGTAGCAGAGCATTTAAGCCGTAGGGTCCTATCAGCTTGTTGCGTCAAACATGTGGATTGGCTTTAATTAGATTTAAATGTAACGTAAGTTAATCTTACTTGGAGTATTTTTAATATATTTTATTTCCACTTTAGCAAATATTTGATATAGTAAAGAATAAATACTTGAAAACTACAATATTTCTTTGTATACAAGATTGATAACTTCTGCCTAATTTTATATCACGCATGTCGCATTGACGGCTTGGGACCGTGTCACCCGGTCCGGTCGCTTGTCGCGCGATGTTTCGCCATAACTCCGAAGATATTAATCAAAATTGTATGGTGTAAAATACAATTATAATGTGCATGAAATGCTGAAGGTAAATAACGTATATAATTTGATAAGGGTTAATACTGCTATAAATGCTTTCCAATTACCTCATCATATGACACCAGTTTTTTAAACATATAGGTATAGTAAGCTATCCATAAAAGATAGACATAATAATAAAAATAGACATATGCCATCGCGGACTTTATTTAGTTCTATAAAATAGAAACAATTCCTCCGTACATTATTTTGTTATAACTCAAAAGGTTTAGACAGCGTTTTCGATGAAAGGTCCCAGCCGGCTTGACTTTTTTCCGACTTCTTTAACAATATTCGTCATATTTCAACTAATTTGCACAAAACATTAATAAATTATACACGTAAACCTTCCTCTTGAATAACTCTGTCCATTAGTGTCACTTATACGCCAATCCGTTCGGTAGTTTTTGAGTTTATCGCGTTCAGACAGACAGACGCGGCGGGGGGCTTTATTTCATATTATTTAGTGATATTTTTAGCTTTGGGCACTCCTTTTCCATATAAACTTTACCTATGCCAAATCTTACACTCTTCCGTACCCGCAATATGCTTAAAAAGGGATACAAAATTGTCTCTTTAAGTATTAATATATTATCAAATCAAATGGTTAGATTCCGTGTTAAAGTAACACATTTAGATAAAATGTGAAAAAGTAGTTTTTTTTTTTCAAAAATTGAGCTCGTGACTCTTTTGAACACTTTTCACTTTCACTTTTTTCACACATGTTCTATAGTTTAGGATTAGGCCACACAGTTTCATCTCAGAAACTAGATTGTAGCTTTCTGCACTCCACATGACCTTTAACTATGCCAAATCTCACACTCCTTCATGCGCGTAGTATGCTTAAAAAGAGGACCAAAGTTTTTTCTTAACATATTCAATGTACCTAAATAAATAAACTAAGCACTCCACTTGACACGAACTCTATTTCAAACGTCTCAAAAATAATGCTTAATTTGTTTACTAATTCACAATACACCACACACACACATTATTTCCGCTGACTGTAGAACATTCTTTAACATTATCTTCAAATAAGCGTAACGAGGTCCATGGAATTATTTCTTTATGAGTAACAATATTGACCCATACCTACATTCTTCTGCGTTATGCTTCATTCATTGTATAAGTATACAGTGTTATACGAAAAAATAGCACTATCAGTCTGTTTTAGAATTGATATGAACCTGTACATCTACCATCTCATCTTACTGCTAGAGCTTTATATTCTAGCATAAATTGAGATATGAACACAGAAAAGTATCTAAGTATCTATAAAGTATCTAATCAAACATCGTAAAAAACTACAACCACGTTTTACATTTAATAATTCTCGTATTCGTAGTTCTACGAAGGTGGCGTAGAATCCGGAGGAGTACCAGGACATCAAGACGGAGGCTCAGCCAATTCAGGTGGATATGGCGAGATACTTATCACACAAGCCATACACACCATTGAGTATGTGCTCGGGACTGTCTCGCACACTGCCTCATACCTTCGCCTGTGGGCTCTTTCGCTGGCCCATGCCCGTGAGTTCTACATTATTTAAAATTATTTTTTCAAAATAGCTAAAAATATTTTTTTTCAATACATTTGCTATTAATACGGTCTTTATGGCATCGAAACTTGTACCGTAATGTTGTATTTTACGGTAGGTACGAAGCCTTTTTGCTTTACACCAATCACAAACGAGCATTCTGTTTGTGACGCATGCGTAAACCGCAAAAAACAACTCTCTCGCACCCTTAGCTCCCGCCATTGTTACATTTGAAATATCTACTTAATTTTAATTGCAAATGTATTGAAAAATGTTGTATGATGCTCGTACTCAGCAAGCTGGCTATTATAGTCGTCGGTTTATTATAAGCACTCGGCTTCGTCTCGTGCCTATAAACATCTCGACTATAATACTTGCATCATAATGTACTATTATATTTGATTTAGTATAGTCAAAACCTTATTGGTAGCTTGGTTTGTCTTAAAAACACACTATAAACTGAATTTCGTAGTGTAGAGATTCCATGCATCACATTGCACCGGGACTTCTCAACATCATTGTACCAGTGAATCCGACAATCCACAAGCAAAGAATATACCTATACCTAAAATAATCTAGGCCAAAGAATGTACAAATTATGTTTGTTCCAGACACCGGTTCCAAATATTATTAGAACTAAATTAAGTAATCAATAAGTAAGTGTCGTGATAGCCCGAACGCAGCGAACCTGTTTCAAATCCGGGCGTGTACCAACAAGTTTTTTGTAACTAAGGCGCTCCCTCTAGCCAAGGCGCTGTAATTATTTGTTTAGTGTAATAGCCCCTCACCCCCGGCCTAAGCCCCTGCTGTTTAGAATAAAAAAAGGGCTGATGGAAGTAATCAATGCAAATGTTTGCAATGTTTCAGAATTGTCGGCTGTGTTATGGAAGCAAGTACTGAAGATAGGACTAAGCGGCGGATCGCAGGCCAATGCCATAACTCTCTTTATAGTTTTCGCAGTGTGGGCTTTTTTTACCGTCGCAATTTTGGTGGTGATGGAAGGTCTCTCCGCATTTTTACATACTCTTAGGCTGCATTGGTGTGTACCTATATTTTTTTTATCCACATATTTGCCCGACGCTTTACTTTAGTCTGTTGACAAAACTAATTAAGCCCTGTAATAGGCACCTACGTATTGGACCTAATTCGACAAAAGATTCTTTACCGACGGAAACCAAACCGGATAAATGTACCCAAAAAATAGCCGACATCTTCGCACACTATGAAAATTGGGTCCAATAAGAGACTTTTGGCCCGCAACATATAAAGCCATTCTACAGGCTTGTCTTTAATAATTTAAGAGCTAAGAGCAGAGGGCATTGTTTACATATGATTAAATAAATCCTGTCGAACATGTCAGTAATTTTTGTAATTAATATCCTATTAAACTTGAGCTCGAGATATAATACCTACTAAAATCGTGGAAGTTTTGAGAGCTGCTTAGTTTGGGACTAGATAGCGCTGTGTAGGATGTCTCAGGTATCATTATTATTTTATAATGAAAATACTATTGTTTTCTAAGTAATTTAACAAAACTTTATTCAAGACAAAAATACAATACGTTCTTCCAGTAATGACCATACAGTAGAGACCATAGACAAAATATAGACTATATTAATAATACTGAGCACAGAAGGTACAGATTTTTATAACAACACTCCCCTCAAATCAATGCCTAGATCAATGCCTTCTAGTTACTATATTTTTTTTTGTTTTCTGTCACAAAGCTAAATATAGAAACAAAGAATTTAGTGTTTATCTCTAAGATAACAAAATTTTGTTTTACACAAAGGTTTGGTAAAAATGTCAGCATACCTACTGATCATCACTGCACACATAATTTAAGTTAATAATAGCATAATATTTTTCTTTAATAAAATGAAACTTAATGTCTAGATATGTTTGCATAGTTTGTGAAAGTTTATGTTTTTAATTATGCTTATAGCACTTTGACTGTCTAAGTTTAAACATACAGATTTTTGGTTAAATTCACGAATATCACATAGCAATTGCTTGACCCACATAGCCTCTTTAGTAGCAGCACAGGCTGCCATAAATTCTGCTTCAGTGGTTGACAGGGCCACTGTCTGTTGTCTTTGACAAGCCCTGGTCTCGACCACTGTTTGTCGTCTTTGACAAGCCCAGGTCACTGCTGCTTCATTTTGTTGTAAATACATATCCTATGACTGAACGTCCAGTGCTAGCATCGTCTGTAGCCAATTATTACATTGGGATCTGCCATTGGTGTGTAGCACAGACCGTAATATTTAGTCTCTTTTAAATATTTGAGATTTTTTTCCACTGCATTCCTATGCGTTTCATTATAAAAATTTAAAAATTAACTCACCAGGCTTATGGCGAACAAAATATCAGGTCAGGTCAGGTCAAATTGTACTTGAGTTTCCACATTCCACGCAATCCCATAGCTCTTCGTGCTGCAAGTATGTTTTAACAGCAAAACGCCATGTGGAATAATTATCACGGCCGGTAAATTTTTCAATTAATGTCAGTGGATTATTTGAGGACATGTCGAATTCGATGTGAAACTCAAATTTTGTTGTGAAAACTGAGCACTTGACTTTGTAGGTCTTTTACAGGTGTTTTTCACACTAATCTTGTATACTTTTTGCATTGATTTTATTTATAGGGATTTGTGTGCACATAACCTGTTATTTTATAATGAAAATACTACTGTTTCAAGTAATTTAGCAAAACTTTAGTCAGGACGAAATACAATACCAACAATACGTTCTACCAGTCCAGTAGAGTCTGTGTCACCAAAGAAGTCCCGTAGACTTAGCGCTGTCTCTGCATTGCATGAACTCTTTCTCCTTGAGAATTATTTTTTGGGTCGCACTTCGTAGGATTTTAGAGATTTTATATCACTTTTTAAACGTTTCATCATCATCATCAGCCCGTGTCTCTCTACTGCAGGATATAGGCCTCTCCCAAGGCTCGCTACCACACACGGTCCTCCGCCTTCCGCATCCAATTACCCCCGGTATGGTGCTTCAGGTCATCAGTCCACCTGGCCGGGGGGCGTCCAACGCTTCGCTTCCCAATACGTGGCCTCCACTCGAGAACCCGTCTACCTCATCGGTTGTCGGTTCTATGGCAAATGTGACCGGACCGGCCCATTGCCACTTCAGCTTGCTAATCACTTCGGCTATGTCGACAACTTTAATTCTTCGACGGATTTCAGTATTCCTGATTTTGTCCATCAAGGGAATACCGAGCATAGCCCGCTCCATAGCGCGCTGAGCGACTTTAAATTTGTGGACCAGTCTTGCCGTGAGAGTCCATTTTTCGGCACCGTATGTCATTGTAGGCAGGACGCATTGGTTTAACGTTTGTAATCAATTAAATTCACATTCAACGAAATTCTCATACGCTCAAACACAGACAACCAACACCTCAAAAATAGTTCATTTTTTCGCCGCGGGACTTCTTTGGTGGCGCGGACTCTAGGTAATCATAGGCACAGACAGACAAGACAGACACAGATTAATAATTGGTAATGACTTGACTAATGACTAGAAGTAATGACCACAGAGTAGAGACCATAGACAAAATATAGACTATATTAATAAGACTGATCACAGATTATAGAAGGTACAGATTTTTATAACAGCAATTATAATATTATTATTATATTATTAACAACAATATTACTAAAATTTTCGATATTTTAATTCGTACCCAACTAGCACACATGTTGAAAATTAATAAAACATAGGACGTCCCACACAGCGCCATCTAGTTCCAAAGTAAGCAAATATGGTGCTTGTAATATAGGGTTCTAAACAACAGGTAAACAAAAACACAGCTTTGGTTGCTTCATTCATTAACACGTGTAAACAAACAGTCCTAAGAAACCATTGGAGACAATTTTTTCAGCCACATTTGATAAATTTGTTTTCCTTTGACTTGACTGACTGACTGACCGAGTGGTTAGAGACCCTAACTGCGGAGCCAAGGATCGAGGGTTCGATTTCCGCGCGGGACAAATATTTGTGTCTATGAACATGTCTATTTATTCCATGCTGGGTATAAAAGTATCTATTTAAATGTACATATATTATAAAAAAAAAGAATATTTAAGTATTTATATCAGTTATCTAGTACCCATAATGCAAGCATAATACTTGCTTACTTTGGGACCAGATGGCGCTGTATGGGATGTCCTAGGTTTTATTTAAAAAAATATTATATTATTAATTAGATACTTTTGACACCCAGCCACGGAACAAATAGATATGTTCATGCACACAAATACTTGTCCTGGGCAGAAATGGAACCCGCGACTCTTGGCTCCGCAATTAGGGTCTCTATAAACACTCGGCCAATCGGTCAGTCAATAATTCGTGATTTAGGAACTTTGAGCGGCATTACATTGATTAAAGATACCAGGAGAAACCTCTAAGAAATACGAAAGACGCAGTATAACGTATGCACATGAGCAGATGTATATGCGTGAATTACTACTATAAAACTATAACAGCATTAATAAAGCCATAATCGCTTTAGCGTAGCACTATTAGACCGCCTTTACTTTAGTAAGTCGTTCTATATCATCATCATCATCAGCCCATTTTTACCCCACTGCAGGGGCTTAGGCCTCCCCCAGGATGAGGAGGGGGGCTTGGAGCTTAAATCCACCACGCTGCTCCACTGCGGGGTGGGGACTATATGGCTAACGCTAATTCTATATGGCTAACGCTAATTCTATATGGCTAACGCTAATTCATCAGTCCTCGAGTGACGTTGATGAACACTCCTATGGCGACGGCCTTTGTTAAGTTGCGATTGTGGAACTATCAACTTCCAAAGAACAAACTTCAGTACTGTCCTACACTATTGATTATATGTTTAAAAATAAAAATACTGCTCTTTAAAAAATCAATATCAAAAATAAAAGTTACGTGAAAATACCCTTAATTTCGATTTTGTTATTCTCTATGCAGCTGAGCTTGATAAACTCGAAAAAAGTAGTGGAATTGCGATGGAGTAGATCAAACATCCAATATATTTAAGCAGCGAAATAAATTGAAGTCGATTCAGTTGCTATGTTTAGCACAAATGGCTCTTTCTAACCAGATAGCGCTACAAACAACAGACAGCGTTATCACTAGAGCTATTTTGAATAAACCTTAATTATTCAATTTGTAACAAATGTTATAAATTTTCAAATACATAAGTTTTTTTTAATTCGGAAAAATACGTATTGCTCGAAATAAAAAGGTTCGAATGCAACTGTGTAACACATAAAGATGGCGTACGTTTTAATATAGATAATTAAAAAACGCCGCTTTCTTGGAAATATCATATTCTACTAATAATTTAATAAAAGACGATCTACTCAATAATATATATTTTAATTGAACGCAACTAATACTCAATAATAACTTGAGTCAGTTACATATAGCGCAATAGGCATTGTCGTATGCTATTGCACTACTATTGTACTTCTTAAGAGCTTGTGTGCTAGTTGGGTAATAAGCGTAAGTAGGCATACAACTCACGATTACATTTATATATTCACAGTTTTAACTATTTCAGTATATCGTCACCACTAAATCTGAGTCAAAGACGTACAGGGGAATTCGTATGAAAGTAAACTCTTGCTGAGCGCTCTTAGGATTTCTAGACTTATAGCTAATTTCATTATTTTGTTTTTCTCAGGGTGGAGTTTATGAGCAAATTTTACGACGGTCAAGGTTATGCTTTCGCGCCATTCTCTTTTGCAGCCATCTTAGAACAAGATGAAGATGAGCTCGTGGCAGAAGCCAACGGCACGGGTTCGCCGCAAGAATAATACGTTATTATAAAACATTATAAGCAACTAAAAAGATATTATCTACTAAGATTTTAACAAGTGTGCACGTTTTCGAATGGATGTAAACATATCATTTTTGTATGTAAAAGTATATGAAAGAAGAAGACGCCATAGAGGTTTGTTTGACCCCGAACTGAACTATTAAAGAATTTTGTAGATACGGTATTTGACTAATATTGAAACCATTATATTTATAAAAAAGATATAAAGATAAAATTTTACATGATAATAAAATTTATAAACAAAATTATAATCGACTGAAGAGTATAGAACTTATAACCTGTTATAAGTTTATATTTTTTAAATATTATTTCACTGTTATTATTTGTTTAGAAAACTCTCTTAAATAAAATAATTAAAAAAAAAATAGTCAAATACCCTATTCTCATTTTCGAACTACGCATGTTGTAGTTAATAAGTACCTATATTAAAAGCACTTCGCCCGTTTTGGAAACAAAAATTCGAAACCAGTTTCGAGAGAAAATTTTTAATTCTTCTTTTGTAACTGGTTGCGAAATGAGTAAAATAATTCTATGTACCTATGTATCTCAGACATTTCTTTGATACGCCTTGACGGCTTGATGGATTTGAACATATAAGGTGTCGTTATAATCGTCTTTTAACTATCAGAGTGACATACCTAGGGTATATATATTTCAATATGGTGTCTGTAAATCAAAAAAGAAAGAGGGATTAATTTTTTTTTTTGTTATTATTACAATATGGGTATCAAATGAACGCTACTAAATACCTTATTCCAAATATTTATTAGGCTAGATACTATTTGACATAAATTAAAAAACAGAGTGTTTAACTCAAAGACAGTAGGACTAAAACTATTCAATATGTCAATAAATAAAACTAAGAAGTTTGTAATAAAATAAATTATTAAAAAAAAAAACAATAAACCCATCAATTGGACTAAAAACATTAGATTATCCATTCTACGTTGTTCAAATCAAATTCTATAAAACATAACTTGTTTTCCTAACCTGTTTTCAGTTATTACCTTTTTTTCTTTTTTTCCGGGGAATTCTTATCTCTATGGTTCATTCATGTATGTTAGAATGTAATGCCTTTTTCAACGATGATTGGAATAAAGTGTCTCAATATAGTGCCTTCGACATTAATTTTAATACTCCAAAGTGTAATTATCTATTATAAAGCACTCCTGTCAATAGAAAACATGTCTCAAATTATTATTTTTTTTGACAAAACCCGAATATAGGTATGTAAATGTAAGTAAATGATTTTGTATAAGTATATACGTATTTTTTCGGTGACTCTTCGACGACCTATCATTTCTATAGTTAATCAATCAAAAAATATGCAAATTTTGGATTCATACTTAAACTTTGAACAAACGAATTAAAAATAGAACAGTCAACAGACATAAAAGTAGCGAAACACGCCTGCGCCTCTCCCCAATAAAAGAACCACAGCCCACTATTGACAGGGCGACCGCTCATGCACCGCGCTAGTATTGTATGCTACAATGGTCAGCAGTCACCAGTCGTTAGTCAACAAATGCCAGTAAGCAAGTAATTCATCGCGAAAACGTCGAATTATGCAGTGAAATGTTGTAAAAACACGTCCAAAAAAAAACAATGTTGAGTGGTATAACTTTTCATGTGTAAGAAATTGTGTGGACGCTTCACCCTGCAAACGCGTCTCTACCCACCCCGCGCTGAATGGAATGCTTTGTTTCGTATAGTAAAATATGTCCTACCGTGTCTCTAGGTAGGGAAGTATATATTGTTCTGTGGTCTCTAGTGGAGGGCGGCGGACAGTGAACAACGCAAAACGTTACCTATACAAAATCACGTTGCTAAAAATTCAGCAGACATGTGGTAAGAATAAGATGTGTACATTGATGAAATTGATTCCTAAAACATTTATCACGTATGTAGTACAAAAATGAAAAGCACTCTATCTTAGAAAAAGGTCTCCGTAAAAAGGACAAGAAAACACGATTCTTAGGCGCCAACGTTCGTGGCGAACGCGGTCACCAAAACAAGCACTGGACTTGCACAGTTGTGCACGTGCCGTACGTGTTATAGATTGAAAAGGACCGTTCAGTGAGTTTAGTTTAAAGCACACCTCACAAAGCAAAACATTATGGGTAGTAAGTAGGTAGGTACTTTAATCTCGCCAAGACAACACGTTTAATTTCCTCACATTTAAACATACCTAGATCTTTTTTGGTACATAAATATATAATGAAACGTATACCATTTTACCATAGATCGATTCAACCAAATATTATTTTTTAATATTTTATTCCAAAAAATGGACTCTGTCAATTAAGTTGCATGAAACTTCGGGGGCACGGTAACTTTCGAAAAACACTGATAAAAAAAACAGCCTTTTTTTATTAGATTGATATTGAACATTAGAGAAACCGTTTCGAAAGCCACTTTCTAAACAAAAAACAAACGGATGATTGTCGCCATTATTTTTAAACTATTATAATGGTAAAACTAAAAAGTTGTTCGCGCCATTTCCGTTTATAGGTAGGTATTCAGTTTATCAAAACTTCTTAACGAACCGACGACCTTCATATCATTCGTTGACCGTCGCATACAATTTAGGACAGCGTCTGCCGAGAGCGTTGGCAGTAGATATAATAATATGTCCATTTAGTTTAGTGATGTCATTTTATTATTTTCGTTGAACGCTAGAAAAATTTAGAATCTTTAAGATTGTAAATTCAAAGTTGAAAACTCGAAAGGGATTGTTAACAATTTCATTAATATATTTATTGTTAAATCAAAAAAAAATGTGTTATTACATTTTCTGTTATTTTTATTGTTTATGATCATTAATTAATATATTGTTTTAATTAATAGTTAATGTAAAGTTTATAATTCTAAGGCTAAATTAATTATATGGACCAAGTACGTGGCCTTAGTGATTAATTTCAAAATTTTCGTATAATTACGTTATGCCATGTAAAAAATATTGACTATGGTTAAACTATTGTTTATTCTGAACAATAAAACCAATTTTATAATAATGTCTAATCTTTATTAAAAGTCCTTTATATACATTTTATATAAGTAATAACACACGATACAGTCAACATGCTAAACATCGACATCAAAACCTTTACAAATTGTAAACAAAGACAAAGACGAAATTCACCCGACGTTACATCATTCCTAAATAAAAAATTTTATTTCTTTAATTGTTTTATTCACATATTCTCTAGTGGTCCCCTCGTAACTTCGGCGATGTCACTGTCAGACCACTGAAGTGATTTATTTTCTACACGGAATGTCAAAAACTATTTATTTAAAAATCATTAAAAAACCTTTTGTATATCACATAGTCGTAATAACTACACCGGGTAATTTCATATGTGAGCACCGTATACTCCTCTACACATTCTTTTAATACAAAACTCCAGTGTTCATGTTTCTGAAAATTGAATTGCACAATAATTTGCAAAGTCCTTTATCTTTTCATTCGTTCATCAATATCGTTTATTTTTGCAAAGCTGCTTAATATAATAACAGTTACGTGAAAGTGTTTAAATGAACATAGGTAATTAAACGTTATTGGGTTTCATCTGCAGAGTTTATTAGGTACCCAATTGAGTCTTTGAAACTAATTGATTAGAAAATAATGTTGTCATGCGCCCATGACTTTGAGTTGAAACATCAAAAATAATATTTTAGAGCATTCACGTATTCCTCTCTAGAATGGCATATACGACATCCATGACATTTCATAAATGCTTAAAACGGACATCGTCGATATAAAAAAGCATTGCATCGATCGTTCTTTATGAGACATGTCATTGCGACATGAAAATGTTTATCGATTCAACAATGGCAGCTTCAGTTTAGCATCGTGTGGTCCATGAATGGGTGATTTATGGCGAGGCAGTGCGCAGACGTCGGAAAAACGCCCGCAGCGCTCGCGCCCGCCGCTAGGAACACCCGAACTTCTGCATCCAGCTGACGTAACGCGCGACGTCCGCCTGGGACACAGTACGACGCGTCTTATCTGCAGCGATACGCAGGTCTTCCGCGCAGACCGGCGCCTCCAGTTCAGCGCGTTTAAACCGACGAATTTCCTCTGGAGACTTTCCGGCGATCTTGCGTCTCATTGTCATCATTGCCGCGTCTCTGACATGTTACACAATAACTGATGAATATTATATTTTCTTACATAAAAATACAATAATATGACTGATCGATTAATCTAATGGTTGGAGACCCTAACTGCGACCCAAAGGTCGCGGGTTCGATTCCAGCCCGGGACAAATATTTGTGTGCATGAACATGTCTATTCGTTTCGAGTCTGGGTGTAAAATAGCCATATATTATGTAGGTATGTATTAAAAAACATACATCTAAGCTATATCCAAGTTATATCTGTATAGTCTGTCTAGCATCCATAATACAGGCTCTGCTTAGTTTGGGACTAGTTGACTATTTGTGATATGACCCAGGTATTATTATTGTTAATATAAAGTTAAATAGCTAGTAAATTAAATATGACGTTGTTACACAAGCATAAGTTAAGTAATTTATTGAAAACTGTCACAAGCGGTTTACTAAGATAATTTTTTTAACATGCATTTACATGTACACATATATGCATATATGTTAGTAAATCTCTTGTGCCAGTTTTCCTTGTTTAGCATGACTGTTGCGCTCTATCTGTGTACTATTGTACAACGTTGAAATCGTTTGAATAGATTGTTTTCTAATTACAGTTAGTCTTAGATTTTTCAGTTTTTTTCTTGAAATTACCAATGCAAATTAAAGTTAAACATTACCTCTGATTTGCATAGAAAATTTATTTAATCGCAGAAGTAATAAACTATTTGTTGTATAAATTTTACCGTTTTAATAAATAAAGCCTGTCATAAAATCATCGTTAAATTTAAAACAAAAAATCTTTCTATCACGGAACAGTTCTAATTTAAGTTTTTCAGGTGTCAATGTAGGTTGATAATTTTAAAATTTTCGTGTCAGTTATGTATGTGCGTGTAAGTTATTTTTAAAGCTGAATTAAAAGTGTTGCGTGATAGAAAAAACCAATTTTATAAATTTAACGACAATTTTATGATACATTTTATTTATTAATATAATAAAATAAATACAACATAGTATAATTTTTTATTGCTGGTCAAATATATTTTGTTTGGAAATCAGTGGTATCGTTTGACCTTAAATAAGAAATTGAATTTACGACACTTAAATATTTAGACCTGTGTGAAAACGGAAAATCAGTTTTATGTTTAAAGTTTTTTTTTTGTACTAAAAGCAACAATTTTATAACCAACTCCAAATCAACTAGTTTAAAGTGTAGATAGATCACCTGCAAAGATTGCAAATGTCGGAACCGCTATAGCCGTCGAGGCGAGAAGCAAAATCTACTAGATCCACATCGTCCGCCAGAGCGACCTCACGCAAGCACTGTTTCAGCAATTCTACTCGTGTGTCTTCTATAAACAAAAAAAAACTATCGTTATCGCCAGCCGCAATAATGTTGGCGAAAGATAGTGAGATGTTGTATTTAGCTATTCAAATTTTATTATACTGAAAGTCACTAAGCATTAAAATAGACCATTGCAATATAAATTACAGGATGTCTATTACTTGTTGTGGTAGCCCGAGCCGCAGCAAATCTGTTTCTAAATCTATAAGGCCATGTGGTCGTGGTTCGAATCCGGGCGTGTACCAATGAGTTTTTTCTGACTTAAGTACATTAACTGTCACTGACTCCGTGCCTCGGAGAGCACGTTAAACAGTCGGTTCCAGTTGTTAATAGATGGCGGTCGTTACAATCCGCCAACTCGCGTCGGAGCAGAGTGGTGGATTTAACAAGCCCCCTCCTCTTGAAGGGAGGCCTAAGCCCCTGAAGTGGGATATAAGGGCTGATGGAATGGAATGGATGTCTATTACCTAGATTTTTGCAGCCGGTTTGCTTTTTTATAGGTCTCCATACCACTGCTCTTAATATAAACTGTTTTGTACTGAAGCCAAAACTAATTATAGTTTTACAGAAAATATAACATACATATTGTATTATAAACTTACCCTCTGGAAGACCAACATAAATCCTCTTTTCAAATCTTCTCCTGAAAGCCTCGTCTATGTCCCAAGGATGGTTCGTCGCTGCAAGAACCATTACTATTTTGTCACGGTTGCTGAAATGAAACACAAAAAAAATATTATTTGCTGAACAAACTACCTACACGCAAAATTAAATGAAAACTTTGTACCCTTGGAGATAGAAAGAAAAACACTGTTGTACTTCTTCCTACCTCTTTTATCTCTCTTTACTAGTACATGTGCATGGTTTTTATAATTTATGTAATATTAAATATGCACTATCTAGTCCGACAATTGCAAGAGGGCTCTCCTACGTTGTTTTAAATCAGCAGATCGTTAATTTGAAACACGCCGATTGGTCGATAGAAGTCCCCTTGCTTCCGCCCTGCATCAACATAGGAACTTACAGCTTAATGTTGTCAGACTGTATTAATCTGGCAGACTCACAAAGCAGCGGCAAGTCCATCCATCTGTATTAGAAGCTCAGCCTTGAAACGACGAGAGGCTTCGTGTTCGGAGTCAGCTCCACGTACCGCGCACAACGAATCTACCTCGTCCAGAAATATCGTGCTCGGCGCGTAAAAAGAAGCCTGACAAACAAAATACCGACAATTTATTGGCAAAAGGTAGAACTTGACTATCTCATTGACACTATAAATTACTTAGAATGTAAACAGAAAATATTTAAAAAAGATTCCGTACTTGTTGTTTGAAGTATTAAACTCTTGTTTTTTATCCACAATCGTTTTTTAGAGCTGGTAATTCATTAGACCAGAGATAGAAAATTTATAAACCTACTACGAGTACCTATTTTAAAACTTTGAACGGATTTTGGTGAAACTTATTGTGTTTAAACGCTTTTGATAGATTTTAAAATTAGAATATATACTAGAAAAGTAGGCCACCACGAGACGCTATAGTAAATGTTTTTCTCTAAAACAGCTGACTCTATTTTGTTCCGGTTTTTACCATTACATAGGTAGAATCTTAGTACAGGTTCTCATACAAATTTTACTATTATGGGCCACCAGTATGCACTGCTGTAAATGTGTTTCATTAAAATAGTTCGGCTGATTTCGGTGCGATTTCTTGTATTATATCTGTATATTATAGTGTTAAGCCTGTTTTTATTAAACAGGCTTAACAGTATAACATACATATATAATACAAGTTTTTATTATTAACAGTTATAGGGGACCGGGGGGCGTTGCAGTAGATAAGTTTCTCTAATACAGCTAAATCTATTTTGAATCATTTTTTTCCTTTGCGCGGGCTTCATCTCCTAAATAAGGATACTTAGAACATTTTGAGTAAAAATTTTCTAATAATTACAAAGGAACAACATAAAATACAACACCAACCATATCAAAAAGAAGCCGCACTAGCTTCTCTGAGTCGCCACGATATTTTGAAGTGAGCGTAGCGGAAGATACATTGAAGAAAGTGGTGTGACACTCCGTTGCAACCGCACGAGCTAGCAGCGTCTTGCCAGTACCCGGCGGACCCGTCAGCAACACACCTTTCCACGGACGACGAATGCCCTGCGAACCATAATTTCAATAACTTTCACAACCTTCAATACGTTTGAAAAACATTTCAACGCACACCCTAAAGACTCCTGCATTAACAATCCGCCATCGCAATCTCACGCGACACGTTACGCCTGTGTAGAACCCGTCTCGTTTGAAATAGCAATAGTTTCGCAGGATTTTAATGCCTTATAGCAAAAAGCTGTTTATGGCGGAAGGTAACACGTATTTTAAAAAAGAAAGCAATATGATTCTGAACTTCCTTCACTCATTCGCAAACGAATGTATAACCACCTTTGCATGGCTCTCTCACGAAATTGTACTTTTATACTACACCTGCTCGGAAAGCGCTCTAATCACCTCTAATATTCTTTATAGAAGAGGCCAGAAAGTCCTTTTTTATTCTCGTTGGAGAGAAAAATGTATGAAAATTCATTATTTCCGCTGCCTTTTCTATTATTAAAATACGAATCTTTTATATGAAGACGCATAACGGTACTGGCCACTTACTTTTTGTTCTTAATATAAATTAATTATTAGTAAATTGCTTAATTTACATAATAATTTTTCTCAAAATGTCCTCTAGAAACGATAGTGACGATTTGTTGACTCCAATAGACTTAAAAGAAACCGCTCAATCAACTGTTATTGACAGCTTGTTGGAACCGGATAAAAGCATTGTTGGAAGTTTTAATAAGTATAGTGATTTTAATATTAACTTTAACTCATAAACATTTTGTTTAATTTTCCTCGTAGGTGTAATATAAAGCAGTATGTACGAGTATAACAAATAGTACGTAAAACTAGCAATGGGAAATTAATCTTTACAAATAAATATTTAGCTGTCAAAATCTGATTTTAAAATAAAGAGCTTTTGTTAAACTCATGTGTTTCATGTAACGAAAACACACACACGCATTTTTTAAATATTTGACTCTCTGTATATTTGTTTGCTTGTACAGCTAATCTCCGAAACGGCTGAACCAATTTTGACGGGATTTTTATTGGCAGGTAGAGGATATTTAAGCGAATATTTAAGGCTACTTTTTATTCCTAAAATATTAAGAGTTCCTGAGTAAACTTGAAAAACTGTAGAAATTATGAAAACCAAGGAAACAAAGTTGCGGGGGTCCGCTACTTTTGAATAATTCTGTAGCATACCTACTCGACCTCATCTATTATATTGGTCAGTATCAACAAAATGTTCGTATTCTTTAAAATTATGATGTTCTAAAGTCTGAATTTTCACGAACAACTTATATCTAAATGTATGCGGTGCTTGAAAATAGGAATATTTATGTTTAAGCGACATTTGGCGTCCCATTCATCCTTAACTTGGTCCGTGTTGGATATGAACGAGTCCGAATCCCTAAGGTACAAGACCTGGTCGTAATTTGGTATGGCTTATACATTATATTTAATAAAATGACAATTTACCTTAAAATAATCCGGCATCACTAAAGGTAGAACCATCGCCTCCTGTAAGACAGCTTTGGCATCATCTAATCCAACAACATCTTTCCAACGTACATCGGGATTCTTCTGTAGGATATCTCTCTCTAATGTCTCCACCAAATGTAGTTCGTAACCGGTGGTGTCGAATACGCGTTCGTCCTTTTCTATCAATGCGACATCGTTTCCCTCGTTCGGAATGTCAGTTTTACGTGGTTTTATCGGTGCTAAGTGTCTGCCACGTGACGATTTTCTTTCTACAGATCGACTCTTTCTTGCACCGCCACCACCGCTGCTGCCTCCACCGCTGCCATTAATTGTGGATGTGCAAGACACCTTGCGAGACACGATATGCGGCAACGTAGACTGGATATCGGGATCTCGTTTCCGTAGAGTGCCCGCCCATTTTTCGGTCGTGGGATCTGGCTGCTTTAGGGAATCAGCTGGATTGTCCACTAACGTGTTCACTTGTATCGGTTTAACAACTAAAAAATATGAAGGCTTTATGTAAAAATAATGAAATTAAAAGTAATTGTATTGTAAAGATTTTAGGTATACCGAGGTGAAGTATACATAGAGAATGCAGTCCAGGGTCATAATCCTTTTTAGTCCCAATCCGGTTTAATTCATCTACTCGTGTGTATTAGTTATCCCAAATAATATTTGTATTGTGTTTTCTGATATTGACGTATAGTAATTTTTATTTTAATTAATTTGAATCCAAAATTATTTGGGTAGATATTAATTGAAGCTTTTAAACATAGCTATTTATCTAGTTAAAAAGTATACTTGTATATTTTTAGGGTTCTGTACAGTATTATTGTAGGGTTATTTACAGAAGAAAATTTCTTCTCGGATGTACAATTCTATACTGAATCATTCTAGTGTCTGCTTGTCTGTCTGTCTGTCCGTCCGTTCGTGACAGCCCATTTTCTCCAAACCTACTGGACAACAAAACTAGAAAAATTGGTACATTTACAGAGTTAAATGATTCTAATTTTGGGGTTAATTTAGAGATGCAATTTAAAAATTTTTAAAAAAAAGACCACCTTTTTTTGTGACCTTTCAAAGTGTTTGAATACCCGTGGGAAACGGAAGATATTCGTGAAGAGAAAATGTATATGAAAGGTGCTGCTTAATTTCACTGAGAACTAATAAATTCAAATGGTCTAGTAGTTACTATGGTAATTCACTTAAACAAAGGAGTCTGGTTTAACTTCTAACCTTTGATCTGAATTTTTAAAAACATAGTGAGTAGTGTTATGATTTTATAGTACGGAACACTCTCCTGAAAAATCCAACTCGCACTTGACCGGTATTTTGTTGATTTATTTTATACTAGCGACCCGCCCGCCGCTCCGCTCACGCGGTATTCGTTTCTCATAGGATTTCCTTTATTATATCAGTCTTTTCTCAATCCCGCTCTTCCCTTTCCTGCTTTCGTTTCCATTCTCATCAAGCCTATTAGGCGGGGATGGGAACATGGAGGCTTCCAAACAAAATAGATGGTGTTCGTATATCATATAATATACATATTTAAAAGGATCTTATAAAAAATCAAAAAAGTCTATGCAAAAACTTGATAAATATTTAATTAAATAAAACCATTTTTGTAATTCCTATTAAAAAAAACCGGTACTCCTATACAAATTCACACCCCGACTTCCCCACCTTACAATATGAAAATTCACAAACCCTAAAACACGTCTTAATATATTTATATGATGAATAGATATAATTCTTATTTTCAAGTGCTTTTCTTTAAAAAAAAAAACCATAGATAATCTCATTCAAATTTTTACTCTCGGTTCCCCCCTTAAAATATGAAAATACAAAAACCCTACAACGTAATTATTTATTTATGTTCAGTGGGTAGCTATAATTCAAATTTTCATATTTCTAATTTCAAAGAACAAAGACTTTCATACAGTGTACCCCCTCTATTTCTCACCTGAAAGCCATATATGGCCTATCATTTGCGTAATTGAATGTACTATATATAAATTTTCTTCAACACCCGTCAAGTCGTTTTTTAATTATATAAGGACACAAACAGACAGACAAAATTTCTTAATAAGAACCTTCCTCGGACTTCACCGAATATAGGAAAAAAAAATTGCCGAATCCGTCCAGCCGTTCTAGAGTTTTGCGGTTAGCAAAATATTTAGTAACTCATTTTTAAGGGTTCCGTACCTCAAGGGTACTAACGGGACCCTTTTAGTAAGGCTCTGCTTTCCGTCCGTCCGTGAGTATCGGTCACAGGACTATATCGTATGAACAGCAATAGGGAGACACTTGAAATTTTCAAAGAAACGTGTTTTCTTAGTGTTTTTGGTGATCTGTATATATAATTTGTGAGATTATTGCTTACACGTAAAATTTTCATGGAGTGTATACTATTATTATCTATATATATATTTAAATAGAATTTTGAGACAAATTTATTAACATTTTGTTCTGACAATCAGTACTAAATATGATTTGAAACTGCAACTGCTTTTTATTCGAATTGTGATTTTTATCGATTCAGGGGCAACACCAGGATCCCGCAATCCCCAAATACCGTGAGCAAATATAAGAATCAGGACTGAAATCTCTAGGTACACAGCACAGCAGACATGCATATGGGAATAGGCACCTTGAGTGGGCGGATGACGCGTACCGGTGGCGGCGTGAGTTGCGGGCCCGGGGCGGCGTTCGCGGCGATCGGAACGTAGTCCATTGCGTGCTGGACCCGGATCTTCTCGCGACTCCGATCCGCCGCCGGGTTTTCCCGCTCCATCGACACTGCGCCGTGCCGATAGTCGCGTGAAGCCGAATGGTTGCAGGCTCTCCGACATCATGCGGTCCATCATCCGCGCCATGTGGTGGAACCCTGACGCGGGGCTGTAATTTATTTCTTAAATGATTTACGAACAATGTTTTAGTATTAGTATAAAGTATAAAAAAATTTAGCGCAATTTAAAATTTTAAATCAATCAAATCTCAATTCAAAATTTAAATTTAAATTCTAAATTTAAAATTTAATTTAATCTCAATTTAAAATTTTAAATCAATCAAATCAAATCAAGCGCAATCAAAAATTTAAAATTTT
This sequence comes from Luffia ferchaultella, assembly GCA_949709985.1. NCBI lineage: Eukaryota > Metazoa > Arthropoda > Insecta > Lepidoptera > Psychidae > Luffia > Luffia ferchaultella. The sequence continues at coordinate 17,081,127 of OX453249.1, forward strand.
ATACTTAGTATAAAAAAATTTAGTAATATTGGAACAATGCGATTGTCGTTCGAAAGTACAAATATTGGAATACAAATAGATATCAAGAATTTACCAGTAAATACGATGTAAAATCATCCATACATATTATAAATACTACGTCTCTTTGTGCGTTGTTATACATATAACTCGAAAACCACTGGTCCGATATATGATTTTTTTAAGTGAGGAATTACGTTCTTTGGTCAGATTTTAAAATACATTAGGTTACAATCTATTAGCACAACTTTAGTGCATCATGTCGGAAGAAAAATCTAGGTGCAGCGCCTGCGCACTACGCAACAGTGGTAATTTATGGTGGTATTCGGGGTGATAGCCAGTGAGGGGGCAGAGCCGTGGTCGCTCGCTACCCGCGTCACTATTATCACTAATGCCCTGCCCCATCCCCATTCCATTACAATCCGGTGGTGCCCATGACGCGCTTTGGTCCAGTGAAGACATAAGTATGAATTTATCGTGATTTTAGTATCTACTATAATGTCTAGTCCACGCGGGCGAAGTCGTGGGTGTAAAGTTAGTTCTAGAACTACATTAAAACAAAAACTTTACCTCTCGATAAATTAATAAATTATAAATTTTTGGTAGGAATTTAGAAAAGCCTTCGTTTTTTAGGAAAAATGGGCTGAAGAGGGGAAGCGGAGGTGTGTTAAATAGTGATTTCCTATGATATAAAACAACGGACACTCAAACGGTAAAAAATATGTACCACCTTTAGTTAATAAGAAAAAAACATCCTATTTGTCATCAGTGGCGTATTAAGAGAGGGGGGGCGCTGTAATTGGAAAATAATGCATTTCTATTTGATACTCAATATAATAGTATATTATTTACACCAAAGTACGTAATACAATTAAACAGGTATAGTGTTTATTGAATGCTGACCACATTTTACTTAATTAGATCTGTTTAAACATGGCATGTTTAGAGTAACGAATTTCCATACAAACGGCGTCAACGGCTGCACCCCATCAAACTATAACCAAACAGCGCAAAAAATAATATATTATGGTATTCAGATCAGCAAAAATTGGGTTTACACGTTTTACCATTGAAAATGGTTATCAATTCCTTTTTCTGTGAGACGTAAATTTAGCTATATCTTCGAGGATAACAGAGGGATGGGGGTCCTAGGGGTTTCAAAAGTTGCAAAATTTATCGGGTATATCCACTGAAATTGTGAAAATTGGTTGGTAATTTTTTTGAAAATAGAAATTATGTCTGAAAAAATAGGGATTTTTGCGTGTCGTTTTTTACAAAAATATGCATATTTTTGAAAATATTTGGGTTATCAAAAATTGGCCAAAATAGCCATCTGAGGAACTAAATTGCCTAACGAATGGTAAAAACATTTTGAAAATCGGTCGATAATTGCGGCCTTTAGGTGGGGCGTGAAAAATGACAAATTTCAAGAAACTTATATAAAATAAATAAATTAACACTATAGGTACGCGAGATTTTAATTTTCCTAAAACTTCTGAAATCATTTTCAATGTTTCCTATGATTGCGGGAACTGAAATCCCTGTAAATTTTTGGAATTTTCTAAATACATCGTAAAAAAAACCTAAATGCGTGGGATTTTTTCTCGAAATTGTTTCACCTTTCACTACATGTTCAACATGAAAGTAAATGGCATTTTCACAAGATCTCATCAAAATTCATTATTTTTTTTAAATACTTTTCACAGCTTGCAAAAATGCAATTAGTTTCATATTGAACATGTAAAAAAAGGAAAAAAAATAGACAAAAAAATCTCGCGTATTGAAGTTATAAGAAAGTTTTTTTTCTTATGATGTATCAAAATACTTTAAAAAATTTAAGAAAGTATAAACCTAGTTTTTGCTGTTCTGAATACCATATATTTCTTTGCGCTAATCGGTTAAGGTTTAATGGGGTGCAACCGCTAACGCCGTTTGTATGGGAATTCGCCACTACATGGCCACTACACAATCGTCCAATCCATGTGCGAATCGGACTAGGCAAATTGACTCATTAATTTTCAGTAAAATTAAGCAACACATTTTATATCTATGCATTTTCTCTTCATAAACATTTCCCGTTGCCTGCGGGAAGGAAAGACTTCATACATATTACGGATTTTTTGATTTAATTTTAGGCGCAGGGGGCAATGGGAGATTATCATATATTTACTTTACTATCTATTAGACAATGCATTTTAAAATTGTAATAAACATTATAAAAAATATATCTATATCTCATAACGAGCACTTTCATTTGATATGAACTATGACATAGGTACTTGAGAATTGTTTTTAATTGTATAATTTTCGCCCAGAGTGATAATTTTATTTGTTTAGCGTTTAGTTTTTCCTGTAAAATATAAATGAAGCTCTATATTCCGTATATTTTTTTTCAAAATTTTATACACTACAGTTTCGGGAATAAGGGGGGAGGGGATAATCAATTTTCTTTAATAACTTTGAAACCATGAATATTAAAGTTACGAATAAAATATGCTTGTACGTTTTACATTAAGCACTTTCATTTGAGACGTCACTAGGAGCAATTAAAAAAAATTATTTTATTTTTCTACTTTGCTCCCCAAAATGGAAATATTTTATTTACACCATACGGCCACAACACTCTGTACGTACATGTATCGAATTTCAACTAGTAGATTCAGAGAAAGAGGCAGTGACAGATGGTCAGACAGACTGAAACCAGAATGACCCTATACGGGTTCCTTTTTTCATCTTTGATGTACGGGACCCTAAAAAGGAACCCTCATAGAATCACTTCGTTGTCCGTCCGTAAGTATGTCGGTCTGACCCTGTGGTTTGACCAGACCCTTTTCCTCCGGAACGCGTGGAGATATCAAGTTGAAATTAGTATCAAATACTTAGGTTAATTTATTTATTAGAATTAATTATATGAGATGTCTTCATGAATTAACGAAAATTCCTTAGCTTCCCTATTATGATCGTAGAACGTTTCTTGCATAAATAAAGCACTAACATAGGCTTTAAGTTCAATGAAAAACATGGGCCCTTCCCCACAACCTTGAATCCTGGATACGCCAGTTTGTCATATATGGCAGCATTAGTAGATAGGTACAAAATATCATAGAGTAAATTAATTTGACCGCAGCATTTGGTTTTAATATTGTCATAAATGTCAGTTCACAATATTGAAGTAAGATTACACAATTTTGGGGGGGGGGGGGGGGGGGGAACCTGCGCGCGGGGATTTCTCGGGGGTGAAGAGCGGCTGAAGAACGGCGCGGCGGGGACCTTGCGCACTGAAACTCGCCCTTAAACTCCCCATCTTACATTACACCACCTAAGTATAGTATGAGTAGTAGACGGTAGACGGTAGACGTTAAACGTTAGACGGTAAACGCAGAAGAGGGCTTCTAGTCAATTCGTACTTTTATGCATAATATAATGGAAATTCCGTTTACATTGCGATTTTTATATACCTATCTACTAATATTGAACATGAGGAAATTCGACTGGTTTTTCATAGCGAGATCAAAAGCACTCCCCACAATGCTGTGCTTTTTGAGGTTTGAAAAAAGAAATTGCGTCAATAATACGTCGGAAATTATTAATAAATTATTATTTATTTTACAAATTCTGTGATAAAACCAATAACAATATACATGACAAAAACGCAATAAATCATTGGAATATATTCCTAATATTCCCCGAGTATGTTTGACAGCCAATCTTGTGATTTTTTACAATAAAATCGTACTTCAATCATTATTATTATTAGATTAGATTATTATTATTAGATAGATTAATTATTTTAGAGCTGTTGAATTTGGTAAGTGACCAAAATTCTAATGCTAACCAATGCCAACAAATTTTATAATTTTGCTGGCGAAGTAATTATTCTGTATTATGTTATGACTATTGAACAAACATATATGTTAAACTGACAAGATGACTTTATTGTTACTGATAAATTTTAGTTTGTTTGCTAAACAAGTAGGTACTTCGCTTATTTTTTCTTTTTAACCCCCGACGCAAAAAGAGGGGAGTTATAAGTTTGACCTGTGTGTATATCTGTGTATCTGTATGTGGCATTGTAGCTCCCCAACGGATGAACCGATTTAGATGCGGATCTTTTATATGAAAGGTGAATTAGTCAGGACTGTTCTTAGCTATGTCTGACGAAAATCGGTTCAAGATGGCCGCCGCCACAAAATGATAGATATCATATTTTTCAGTACTCAATCAATATGGGTATCAAATGAAAGGGCTTGACTAGTAGAATATTATACACTACGACAAATTCTAAATCCAAGATGGCCGCCACCATGAAATGGCGAAATATGGGTATCAGATGAAAGGACTTGAGTAGCAGAATACTATGCACTATGACAAATTTCAAATCCAAAATGGACGATACCACAAAATGGCGAATTGCATATTTTTTTTCACTACTCCATCAAAATGGGTATCAGATGAAAGGACTTGACTAGCAGAATACTATACACTATGACAAATTTCAAATCCAACATGGCCGCCACCACAAAATGGCGAATTAGATATTTTTTTTCACTGCTCAAGCTGCTCCATTTTGATGATTCTGCCATCTAATGTTAGGACATTTTGTTTGTATCAATGCGAAGAGCGAAGCGGACGTGAGCTGCAAGCCACCAAGTAGCGTGATATTTTTTCTGGAAATTCCGTTAAAAACATGTTTTACTGCGGAAGGTTTCCACACATCTATGCTTTAAGCCCGAATATACTTTTTTTACTTCTCATCAGGCAGCGCTGTGAAGCGCTACCAGTTAAAAATGACTTTTTTACGTTGTCCATTTGAGCTTTAAACCTTTTTCTCGTTGTGTGTACATGATCGTTTGTTTAGAAGAACCTTTTCTAGAACATTGAATATAGGTACAAATTAAGACCATTACGCACCGTAGCAGAGACAATATGATGTTATGACAAAACGCATAACAAGTAGAAAGGTAGGTATCCAAAAGTTTTCATTGTTAACAAATTACTGAATATAATAAAGTATACTGACGTATATTACACCTAACATTTATTGTGACTTTTAAGTTGAATTCGTTACTGAAATGCATTTTGCCACCATACTTTTGTCTACAATCTGGTTTTCATTATTTACTTTGTTCTAGACAATAATTAAGCGTCAATTAACTTACGAACCCAAAAAACGGATCATGTTCGAAAAATTGTCTGATGCCAGACACGTTCGGGTACAGATGGTCTCCGTAACCGAAACTCATCCTCGACATGAGCCGCGTGGCGATCGCTTGAAACATGAAGTACCGCTAGAGGGTTAGAACAGTAGAAACGAGGTCACTGCGTCACGAAAGCATAACTTCTCGGCTTTAACGAGGAAAATCGCGTCATTACTTTGGTGGAGGCGGTTTGTTGGAAAATATTGTGTGCTATTTGACAGGTTTGTTTGTTGCTGGTTGCCGGGCAACAGTTTGCGGAAAACAAGGACGTTAAAACGAGTGACCGCGAGTTGGTCGGTTGGTGCGTACCCGACGCGACGGGGTCGAATACGGTCCTTGACCGATCTACTTTCTTGTCCCCTTGTGTGAACTTGTTAAAATATGTAAAACCGTTTTAGTATGCGTTCTGTTGTACTTTTTTAACTCCATTAAATATTAAGTGGCAAAAATTTAAATAAATACATTATTGAAACGATACTTAATTATTAAGTTTTATTTAAGTTGAAGTAGTGAAATTCGCGAACTTAAGCAAAAGCTACATAAGTACAAGATAAGAGCTGTAAAATTATTTGTGAAATGCAAAAAATCATAAAATGGCAGATGAGTGAGAGATTAACATGAAATAAAATAAGTATTACAGCTGTCAAAAATGATTTCAATTTGAGCCATCAAGCAAAAGACACGTGTTTAAGTTCAACTTAAATTGTTATCAACTAGGAATAATCAATTGAGAAACAGATCCATGTTCTATTGAAATTTAGATATTGATATCATAATTCTTTTAACTTTATTTACATATCCTAATTGTAGACTTAAATTATTGATAAATAAATTAATAATACTTAATACACACGGTACACATATTACATTAATTCTTAACTTTGGGAAAATTCTAGATTTGACTGCCACCTATCGCAGAGTATGGGTAGGTACTCATATAAGGATCTGCGCCTCCTGCGGCAAAGATATCTAGACCAAAGTATAATAAAATACTAAAAGCTAAATCAAAAACAATCCAATGCATAATTGAAATGTATATTAAATACATTTCAATTTGAAGCTTTCAAGTCTCTGTTTCAAGTGAATTTTATGTTAAGGCAGTATAACATGACTATTAGAGCTTTCAATAATGTGAAACAAAATCATTAAAAAAAACTTAATATTTTAAGATATTGAACATCAATTAGTGGTTAAGATATGAATTTTAAGGTATAGTATTTTTGTTATTTGACATTATCACAAAGAGACTAAGCGACGCCGATAAAAACAGAAATCAGTCGAAGAAAAACGGCCGCGTCAGAACTCCTTTTATTCCACGCAGCGATGCAATAAAAGGACGTTTAAAGACATAGTAAAATGAAATATGAAAACTGTTGGTCCATAAAAAGATCAATAAAAATCGCGACAGCAAATGTCAGTTCTATTACAGCAATAAAAATATTAACGTTTGAAATTACGACTAATTTTGGTAATGGCCCAAGGAGACGCCGGCCGCCGCGCCAGGCCGATATCAATATAATTGTGATGTTTGATCTAACCTTTTCTCACTGAAATTTCTGAAGTCTTTAACATCATAAGGAATAACATGAAAGTTGTCGGAATGAATGAGACTTTAAAGGCATTTTTTTTTAGAATCCGCCAAATGCGCTTTTTGTGGAATAGGTATGATAAAAAAAATATGTGGCATTTAAAATGGCTAATGCTTTTTGTCAGATCAGATAAGTTATTATATTAGATAAAGTGGCCAGGATGGACGGTAAAGGCAGTCTGAACACATTCGGTTGATGTCTCATGATTTTATTTAATTTTTTTTTAATGTCTTTTTATTTGGTATATCTTATTATACCTACACTTTTGTAATCAAACGTGATAATGATATCTAAAATAGGAAATGTAAGAAGAACGAAAGAAGTGTCACTTCAAAGATTTCATGATTTTATATTTCTTCCTTTCTTTTTTTTCTAAATACTAATTATATCCCAAATGTCAAGTTTGTAGATCTATTAGAAGTACCTTAGAATTTTGTTGATTGGTATTTCAGTCTATGACAAAATAGCGAAACTGCAAATATTTTCTAAACTATATTTATTGGAAATTAGATTCAAGCATTTATTTAAAAAAAAAATGTAAACACTTATTCAAAAAATAATTACCGTCGCGATGCGAACCACTTTTGTGTACATACTGTTTTTGATATACAATGAATAAATTAAAAAAAATAATTGTATCGGCGTTATTTTATTTTTTATTTTATTTTATTTTATTCGGAAAACATACAGTGCTTATATAACTATACATAACACTAATTAAATCTAATCACCATTTAAATGTTTCCACATATATACAGCTAAAAAGCTAGTTTGTAAATACAGACTAAGTTATTATTAAAAAAAAAAAAATATAGAAACTTTAATAGTGCCTCGAGTTACTTATAGAAAAGCGTGGACGGTGGCGTCCGTTTCCTCAACTTGGTAGAGTCACTAACTTGACCCTGATATGCATTCGCTATATGGGTGACTCTGCATAAACTGTAATCGAAGTGCCAAAACGCAAATCAACGAAGCCGCACTTTTTCATCTTGACCATGAGTTCACCATACATACACAACTCACCGCTTGAGATTCATAAGAGGAAAGACGCGATATACAAGTGAATATTGCGCAAAAAACATATTTTAAGTAATACAGATGAATTTTCGATACTTTGAATGAGTTAAAAAAATTGCAGCCCATACATTTTCTGGAATGATACACGTTTGCAAGCAAAATATCAGATGGTGGTAGTCGTGCTAATTCTACACGGTTGCAAGCGAAGTGTCCGAGTGAAGTTAAGGTAAAATGTAGAAAAGAAAGAAATGAATTGTCAGTGTCAAAGTCACGTGCCGATTTCAAATATTGACCTAAAGATACTGGATTAATTTTACTGTAAAAAGTTAGACAGCGAAATAAACGTGTGTAACTGAATGTCAAACGAAACTATCATATCTATATCGTATAGTAACTATCGTATCGTACCGTAACTATATTTATTGTAAATAAAGTAAACTAGAAATGCAATTGGATTCACATTGTAATTTAGTGCTAATAATTTGCATCAAAGAAAAACTAGTAGAACACAACGCCTGCCTCAACACGTGTTCACTGTTCACGTCATGTTGAAAACAGACAGGTGAAAAGTCGACATGGTGGATGTGTGTCAAAGGTGAACGTGCCCTCGACAGACACTGTACTGCCACTCGTTCGTCGGTCGTTACACCCCTCTTCGTACATGAACCTTTCATTGATGTTGCACCTTCATAAGGTCGTAAATAAATACTGGTGCATATATTATTAAATTAAGGGTTGTAGGCATAAATAATCCTAATTTAATATTATTGATGTTTCGTAGGTATCTAAAGAGAAGTTATGAAATCAATTCTATGTAGGTATGTATGTCTTCTATATTTCGTATGAGACCACATCACATACAAACAGATTGAATTGTTTTATTTATTTAGTACAAAAAAATAATACTAGCTCGTTATAATTTTATCGTTACCATTTCATCCCTTTTGCTGTCGAGACGATGGGTCCCTGGTCCAAGGATACCAAATCACTTGTCCACGATTTGGGTGTCGCGCTGTGTCTGTTGACAGGGGATCCTTTGAGCAAGGAGTACTTTGGTCAGAGGATCAGTGTCGCAATACAGCGCGGCAACGCGGCAAGCATCCTTGGTACCCTGAACCCATCGTCTCTTTAAAATTTTGTCATTTATCATAAATTACATAGTATTTTTTAATTTGTAAATACTTTTAGTTTTACTTTTTATATAATTTAAAATTATGGGTTCTTAGTTTTAATTTTATGTTGTTCATTTATATCCCACATATAGAGTTTATTTATATGATACCGATAATTTTCAAAATATTTCCATTTTAAAAATTAATTTTAATGTTATAAGAGTGATTTCATTAAAATAAAATAAAATATCAAACTCCAATTGGTTCTTGAAAATCTTTCCCACTGTTCTCCATCTTGTTCCTATACTTACTTTAAATAAATATTAACTTGCGTGCACAAGTGTTTGAACCTGATATTAATAACATACACGCAAGAAAAAATATAACAGAATTGAGAACCTTCTCCTTTTGGCGGTCGGTTAAAAATGATCAGATTGCTGTTTTTTTTTTTTAATGGAATTAATACTATCGGCTCTACAAAACGAAATGTACTTGTTGTGTTTAGTAAGTATATGTTTCTCTTTTGTAAGCAAAATTAACCAGATGGCCGTTAACCCACTAGTACTAAAAAAAATATTTTTTGTTACTTTTGTTATGTGTAATAAAAAATAACATAGTTATATTTTATTATATTAAAAGATAAACAGATGGTGCACAATGGTATTAGATGGAACGTATTTCATGTACGTAAACAACCAGAAAAATGTCGTGAATCCCCTAAATCCTGAATATTTTATGAGATTTCTCCCTTTTCCTTATAAGCCTGCCTCTCACAATATATCTCGCGACGAATCCATTTACTCGTAGATAACAAAGCCAAATCACTCTTCTTTTATTTTATTATTACTTCGTATACACAATCCAAATAAATGGTACCATTCCATTGCACTAACTTTCTGCCTCTATTTGGATAACTATATAATGCCTATAAATGTCCTCGCCAAGAAATATGTGGGGTTGAATATAGGTTTTACTAAATTCATAATAGTACATTATGATGCAAGTACGGTAAGCTGCATATTATAGTCGAGGTGTTTATAGGTACGAAGCAAAGCCGAGTACGAGCATCATACCACGTTTTTCAATACATTTGCGATTAAAATTAGGTAGATACTTCAAATGTAATAATGGCTGGAGCTAAGGGCGCAAGCGAGTTGCTTTTCGCGGTTTACACATGCGTTACAAACAGAATGCTCGTTTGTGATTGTCGTAAAGTAAAAAGGCCTAATACTGTAAAATACAACATTACGGAACAAGTTTCGATGTCATAAAGACCGTATTAACAAAAATGTATTGAAAGATAACTTTATAGGACAATAACTTCAGTACAAGTTATTATAATAATAATAACACACACAATCACAACAACGTCTAGGTCCCAAACTAGGCATTTGCTTGTATTTTGGGTACCAAGCGAAGACACCACATACATATAACAACCAAGACCCGGTGCCAGTATTAATATTCATCATATAAATACTGACCCGACCTGGGATTCGAACCCGGGACCTCCAGCTTCGCAGGCAGGGTCGCTGCCCACTAGGCTAAGCGGTCGTCTTTTGTCCTCATAATAGCTTGCAAGACAGTTTTTTTCAGAGATCACAGTATTTAATACCTACTATTGATAAGTAAACGAAAGTGAAAGGATCATTTATCTCATCGTATGGTGATGGCGGGACGGGAAAATAAGTTTGCGTAACAACGTTAGCAAAGGCTCCGTCCTTAACCGAATCACCTAATTTGTTCTAAATTAATAAACGTCCTGTTTTGGTCTATAGATATTTTTTAACAAAATCAAGCACGGGAGTTACTGAGAGAAGAGGCATAGAACTCACAATAGTCATTAATATTTTGAATCGAATCATACTATATTGTCTAATAAGCGTGCGCCTAATGAGAATTGTAGCAATTTACCGCGGGTTCCCAGTAGTTTTTATGAAAAACTGAATTGGTGACACACTGTTAAGTCTTTATTAATTTATTCCATTTTTCAAACTAACAAAATTGTTACCCGTATTTCTTCGAATTGACAGCAGCATTCTTGCAGCATGAATAACAGCAGGCTTTCTACGATATTTTAAATTACATATTATGATGCAATTAAAATTCCTTGAATACATTTCTATAAAATTACTTAGTTTTACGTTTCTTTTAAGTTAAATAAAAAATATGTAATAATAAAAAGGTATAAATATAGTTGGATGAGAAAGGCTGACGTGTGTGTTGGGTCACGCATTAATTTGTATCTATGCCAACAACAAAAACTTATGATAAACCTACATCATGAGTTTGCTAATAGTTGCACGACATATTAACTTGATCGGCTAGAACTCATTATACTTATTATATTATTACTATGGATTTTTTTTTATAGTGGTTCTAGTTTGAGGGGAGACAGGAATATTTATAAGCGAGGCCCAATATTGAAAAAAAAAAATAGCTAATCAACGATACCACACTCGAGCAGGTAAATAAAAATATTTTTTAGGGTCCATTTGCATACATGGAAAACATTCTAGAATCTTGATTGTTATATGTATGTGGTGTCTTCGCTTGGTACCCAAAATACAAGCTAATGCTTAGTTTGGGACCTAGACGTTGTTGTGATTGTGTGTGTTATTATTATTATTATCTTTTTTCGAGATATAATACACACAATGCAGTGGTTACAAATGTGTATAAATGTGCAAAATTTCAATTTTATAACACTAATAGTCTACGAGTGAAATAGTTGTATTAAACGGGCAGACATACAGACGAATTGAAAACATATAGGAGCTTCTTGTCTGATTATATCCAGAATCGTGAAAAACCACATAAAACAGAATAACGAATAGCTAGTTAGCCACTTGGCTTATCTTTGGGCTTATCAATCACTCTGGAGCCATAATGCGTTTATACATAAGTTGTTAGGCTATAGATCACTTATGTGCCACTTCAATATGTATTTTGTAGTAGGGATAAATACAGTAATATATATTATACCAATACGAATCCTCAGGACGTGAGACCGAGTCGCCCTTGGCCAGTTTTTTTTTAATGTATTGCCTAGATATACATATATTTTACACCTAGATTTTACTCTCGAGTCCTTTAAACACGGAAACCTATACGTGTATAATATTAGTTGACTTATTGCGTACAAGTGCCCACCTTTAAGTATAATTTCATCGGTTAATTTGCAAGTAAAGGATTTGTCCTCGCTCCGCCTACGACCAATTCAGACAATTGAAACGACCAACGACTGGAAATTGAGTACATCATCCTGATAATAAAATTAATCTGATCTCATTGTACTGCCACTTCGTGGAAAACATCACAGTTTTTGTCATTAACGTAAATTGAACAGGGTCGAATAAGAAATGCGATGACCACACGTATTGTTAATATAGTTTAAAGAGGGTGTAATTTGAGATCGACAATTTGTTGAAAATATATTCTCGAGATATGTCATTATGACTAGGCACATTGATTTCAGGAAGAATAATAAAAAAAATTATAGTTTTCCAAAAACATATAACGTTAGGACAATAGAAATATAAACACAAAGAGTCCAATGCGTGTTATCTCAAAAACACAGTATTCAACTAATTGACGAAATTGTAATCACTAGAACAAAACTAATAATAATCGTTGATAATTTTATTTATCAAAAAGCTAAGCCACGTCGTTAAATTAATATGAAATAACTCAAACGTAAAAATTTGGTAAGTTGGTTGTGAAATGCAAAGTCCTCCAATCCGACCAGCTCCAAAATGGTTGTTGCAAAACTAGAGGTTAAGGGAAACCTCTATGCCAAGTTACAAAATATCTTTGGAAAATAATGAAACAACACTTTTTTGTTTTCTCCAATCAGCTCCAAAATAGTACTCGCAAAATTAGAGTCCAAAAGGAACTTCTGTGCCACGTCTCAAGAGAAATCGGTGGAAAATAACAAAACTCTCGCAAATGGAGCAACCGTTTGCTCTAACCACCTCCAAAATATGGTACGTACTAAAACTAGATGTCAAATGGAACTTCTGTACCGAGTTTCGATAAAAATCCGTTAGTCTAGTAAATAACCAAACCTCGCTTAAACCACTCGCTCCATTAGCTTCAATCAGCCCCAAAATAGTACTTACAAAACTAGAAGTCTAATGAACCTCTGTATGCATGGACGTATGACTTGAGTGAATATAGACATGAAGCCATTACAGTTTTATGATGGTTTACACATTTGATAAATCCACCATTCATCAAGGACGACTCCAACAACCTTTGTTAATACTTTCCAAATTGGTAAAAAAAAACATTAGTCATTCGATCAGACGACAGAAACACATTCGTCTATCATGCATGCCAAGTCATACTGGACCTATGAGTCATTCCTAGGCAATTAAAGTATTGATTTTCCACTAGATAGGTACTGAAATATCGTATCATAAAAACTTGAAGTACATTCAATACAATTGTAACTCAAATTATTTGAAAAATGCAAGTATTTGTGTCCTACTTTGACCAGTAACAAAAGCTTGGCTGTATTACACAGGTATATTATAAGAAACTTGTAATTAGGGGAGTAGGTAAATTCTAGCAACCACAAGTGCGACATCACGCGAACGCCTCGCTACGAGGTCACGCCATTTCGAATTATATAATTTTAGGACTAGAAATGTAGGTGGTGTTGATGACGTTATGGTGGAATCTAAAAACAAAACCTTGAGAAGTCGTGCTCTAGGGCATGTACTAAAAGACATTTCTGAAAGCACTCTATGGACGTCGTTTAATAAATGAAAAAAATTAAAAATATTTCCAGTAAAATGTGCAATGTTCTATATATATATATTTAAGTAAGTCAACTGAGAAAAAATCAACCGCAATATTATGAAATTTCTGTTGTGTTGCAGGCGAACCCATAAATTCAAATCTCCTGCATACATTATCCGTGTGCACGTTCAAATTTAAACCGTACCTAATATATCTGTAACCTGCCTGTAGATATGGCTTTGTATACACATGTGTCGATAGCAAAAACCGCTATATCTGCAAGTACGTGTTTTATAACCTTAACCTACTTGAGTTAGGCCCATATAGGCTTCCACGGCTTTGGTTGTTTCGTATAATATAATAATATATCTGGGACTTCCCACACAGCGCCATCTAGTCCCAAAGTAAGCAAGTATTATGCTTGTATTGTGGTGTACTAGACAACTGATATACATACTTAATCATGCACACAAATATTTGTCCCGGGCGGGAATCGCACCCGCGAACCTCGGCTCCGCAGTTAGGGGCTCTAACCAGTCGGCCAACCGGTCATATTTATTGCAACTCTGCAAACACTTAAGATTAATTAAGGTAAATTTGATTCATAGATGTTCATAAAGATGCCGCGTTGTATGTATAAAATGCTGTAAACCAAATATATCTACATCAGTTGATGTCTTGAAATAATCACTGTGAAGTAGATTTTTGTGTGAGCTAAATATGAAATTCGTAGTGGAAAAGAAAATAAAATTCTGAATTTACATTTCATGCCTAATTTAACAAAATGTCAATGTTAATGACTTAAGGTCTATCTAATCACTGAGTCTGACATTTTGCTCACGTTTTAGATCGTTTCCAAGTTTACGCTATATCCTGATTATTACGCTATCTATGATTTAATTAAATTTAATTTTAATAATTTAATTATGATTATTATATTGTTTTGTGGAGACTTTCCAGGTCATCAGCGGATGGAATACCCGGCCACATGAATTCAACTACCTACCTATATTTTATACTTGCGGATTGAGAATGACGAATGACATGTACCTATTGTAGGTATGTGTCAGTGGTGGATTTACCAGCATGCTGTGTAGTGGAATCTAGGGCGCCAGATTTTAGGGGTGGCAAAATCAGGGCCGAAAATGATTTTTTTAATGGTTTGCAGAAATTAAAAAGATTTATATTTGTACCTAAATTTTAATAAATTCACACAAACAATTCAAAATGAAATAATATGTTTTACCACTTGCATATTTTTTTCTACAATATGGGTAGTTGTTTTTGAATAGCTTACTGGCGGCAAATGTGTAAATTCATCACTGGTATGTGTACATTTGTAAACCAGCAGCATCCTGTCACATCTGGATTATATGCAGTAATAATAAATAATCAAAACACATTCTTTTTTTCTTTTACAATCGGCAAGCTTTATAAGAAAAAGTTGTTTACTGTAAACGGCACAAGTTAAGGATGTATAACCCATTAATAAATGTAAACAAATCAACCGGAATGTTGTATTTAGATACATTGGTACAATAAGATTCTATACGAACGTCGATAGGAACTGTTGTAACTTTTACTGTAAGCGGCACGAGTTAAGAACGTTGGGCTTCCTTAATACACACAGTTTATTATTTAGTTTCTACTTCGCGGTAGGAAGTAAAGTGTGACGGCCAAAAGAACTATTTCGATAACATTATCACTACATGACAGACCCTAAGATATACCACTGAACGTGTATTGTACCTCTATAGGTACAATAGGCCAGCATTTTTAACTCGTGCTGCTTACAATAAACCTATATGAAAAATAAATAAAACGATCACCTACAACAGCTGACAGTGGCTCCTATCGATATTCGCATCGACTCGTTTTATATCGATGTAAACCATAGAGTAAATTTTGTCAGCAGTGTTTAGTTTTAATAGAGTCGAAAATGTCACTTCACAGTATCGAAAATGTAAAACGCAATTTCGCGGGGTGAAGGCCAGCGCGCAGGGACTAAACTCGAACTGAAAGTTGCTATCTCGCAGCGCATACACACCAGCTAGCTAGAGTATGAGTGGTTAGAGGGTAAACGCAGAAGAGGGCTTCTAGTCGATTCGTGCTTTTATGATGTAAACACAACATACCGGTCTGTACCGGTGGTATTCATTTTTAATATTGGCTTATTTTACAATAGTTTACAAATTATGTTCTTGAAGTGAAACTTTTTGTGATGCTGTAGTAGGAATAAAAATTCGTTACACAATACACACATTTCTTCTGTCGACGTCGCGTACCTACATATATAAGTATGTATCATTAACCTTTGTTTACGAAAGTGTATAATAAAAATATAGTTGGGGATATAGTATCCTGTTGATTATATTGACGATATAGTCGGGGAGCCCGTCACTGATTATAGGTCGGGTATTACAGGTCGGGTCAGTATTTATACGATGAATATCGATATTGGTACCGGGTCTTGGTTGTTATATGTGGTGTCTTTGCTTGGTACCGAAAACACAAGGTAATGCTTAGTTTGGAGCCTAGACGTTGTTGTGATGTATACATTATTATTATTATTATCACCAAAAGAAAATAAGTGGCGGGGTGTCGTATATTCATTCATTTAAGTTAATGCATTCTTTCTTCATTCGTTTGGTTTGAATGGTTTTGCTTGACAATAAAATAGTTATTATTATAATAAAATATTGCAACCTATGACCTTCCGCATTGTAGGCAGTGTTCGCCCACTACACCACGGAGGCCGCAACTATAATGTGGTGTGGCCAACCAAAGGTAATAATCCGAGAGCCCGTGACAAAAATAGAGCAAGACTTCCTTAAGCTGAAGTTACAAGTGATAGTACTTACAGCGCTAACTCAAAGACTGCGGTCAGTTAGCTAATTGTTTGTGCAGTAAGGCGAGGCCCCCTAGCTACCTATGTATAACTTAAAAGTAAATATATAAACAATTTTATAAAATATAATTTTTGTACAAATATACTGCTAGTTTATTTGAATGTAGAGAAAGAATAGAAAGTCATGATAAAACGAGAATAATATCAAAGTAGGGACGATTTTTGATCGCTGACTCTCTGACAATTGTAGCTATTCTAGGTGAATTGGAACAAATCATACCATGCAAGGTCCCACGCGGAGTGAAAAGCTGGATGAGCCCCCATTGCGCCTAGAGGTACGCCAAACTGGAACTCAATCTTCACGTCGTTGGCCGGCCGCGACCACCCTTCAGCGCCACCGCTCGGTTCGTTCGCCATCATCGAAATATCTATGTGTACAAAATAAAAACAATAACCAAAACCGACGTAGTTCTAAATCTTGATCTTTCTTATGAAGTCAAATTAAGAAAAATAAAATGTTTCTACTTTATTCTACGAAGGCTTCAAAAGTATAATAAATTTACACTAGGTTTCCTTTCTGATTTAGATTAATTTTTTGATCATTTATAGACATATACCAGACACGCTGATAAGCAAAATTGTAATTAATTTAGTATTTATGTCGTATTACCATAGGTAATAATTTTTTAAAACCGTCTGCTGTTTCGCCTACAAACCGACAAATTGTACATCAGCAAACTAATGTGAGGTGGTTGGTTGGACGGAACGACCGAACTGTCGAATCACACGACAAAATCGAAACCGACTTGCCCGAGTTAGTCTCTCACTTTGCTCTGTTTATTGTCATTGAAAATGACTATCAAATCCATTTCACGGGAGACGCATTTTTAGCCATAGCTCCGAGGGTATAGGGTCTAGCTAAAATTGTAAGGTTTCAAATGATCAATAATTTAGTTGCGCATTGTATGACACCAAAATTTTGGAAATCGTTTTGGTAGCTTTTGAAAAAAAATGGAAAATGTAAAAAAATCGGGATTTTTTCGGATTTTTTTACTAAATCCAAAATATTTCGAGAACGGGGACCGATATCGAAAATATAAAAAAAACAGTATCTCAACCATTAGCGTAGCTATAGTTTGAGACCAAGTTTTTGGAAATCGGTTGGTAATTGTAAGAGAAATTATTTCCGAAAGATGAGATTTTTTGGTCGATCGCTGGTGTTTGCGGATATAAGTTACTATAGTTCAGAGGGTATTCGTCGGATCGCTTCAAAGTGTTATACAAAAGGTTAGAAGGCATCGGTAACTACAATTTAAGATAAAAAATTTTGAAACCGGTTGGAAATCGAACAAGAAATTTGACATCACATGTTAGATTTTATGGACGATAGGGAACTTGTTAACATTACGGTCATCGCCTTTCGGCCTGTATTCGTGCGAATGCTTCATTATCGAGTTCAAAACGTCTAAGGATATCAGAGGCGCAGTTTAAATCGTGGCATAAAATGAAATAATCTGTCAAAATCGGATTTGAGTAGGTTCATTTTCAATGAAACTGATGGTTGCGGGGACCGCAAGATCTGCGAATTCTATTACTCTTTTAGTGTAACCTTATCCCTAGTTTATTACATTAATTAGGCTTACACAAATCTACGGCTCGAAGTATATTACTGTCACTACGTTATATTAGGTCGCTGTGTGGATGTCTGTCCGTCATAGTTGAATACTTCTCAATGTTTATAAGTTGAAAACGTAATTATTGACAATTAAAAAAAAAATTACCCCTAGAGGCTGTAGAAGTGATGCACAAATTGTAAAAATGTTTTGTGGTCATGCTCCAAACGGGTAAAGTTAATTTTTATTCTATTAATTACAAAACGCAATTAATTCTTATTTTCATTAAATATAAGACTGAAAGTCGAAATACATTAATTACGTATTTATCTTATAAACTGTATAAAATTATACATATTTTTTAATTTAAGTAATGGGCTCAATAGACGGCTAGAAGTATAAGATGGTCATAATATAGTCAAGTATCAAGTATAGTAAATCTAAGTATACGTATCAAGAATATAACTACAACGAATTATTATTTTGAATTTTTTTATCATTTATATTTTTATAACAATTGTTAATATGCTTTTATACATTCCAATAAATGGCGCTAGTGCCATATCCACAAAATTCGTTTGGTATGTGAAGGACAGGTTTTGTTGTATGCAACTTCATGCACTTACATAAAATTGAGACAATAAACTTTTAAACCGCTCCAACTGACTTATTTCACTGTCAACATGGCTTCATCAATTCCTGTGACTTCAAACTATGTAAATAACACAAGTACTCACCAGTTAGATTTTCTGAAATTAACAAAATATTTTCAACACCGTACTTATTTTTTTATAAAATGTTTCTCTTTTGACGCATCATCGTTATATTATTTACTTATCAAAAACGTCCCAAAAAAATTAAAACAAAATTTTCTCGTGTGGAGTTCTACTTGAAAAATAATGCCGAGCAGAATGGATCAAGATACAAACACGCGAGTTCTACGCGCATGTTAGCCAAGACTGGCGTGTACATACGCTTTACGTGACACGTTGGGCGGCGTTCGGCGCCGACTGGCCGGCTTAGGGCGGGCGGGGCGTTGACCGCCACCAGTCAATGCCATAATTACATTACAAACCCCGTCTTCATTAATGTTTTAATACGCTCTAGATTCAGAATTAGTACGGTACGATTTATGAACTTCGGCATATATGACGACCGCTTAGCCTAGTGGGTAGCGACCCTGCCTACGAAGCTAGAGGTCCCGGGTTCGAATCCCAGGTCGAGTCAGTATTAATATGATGAATATTGATACTGGTACCGGGTCTTGGTTGTTATATATATATAAAAAAAAAAAAAATTATATATGTATATATTATAAAGAATATTTAAGTATGTATATCAGTTGTCTAGTAACCCATAACACAAGCATAATACTTGCTTACTTTGGGACTAGATGGCGCTGTGTGGGAAGTCCCATGTATTATTATTATAGTATTATATACTTTACGCACAAACTACGGTCAAATACCTAGGTACATAAAGTCGTACCTACCAAGTGTTTATTTCGAGTTTTATATCATTTTCGGGTTCCGTACCTCAAAAGAAAAAACCCTTGTAGGATCACTTCGCTGTCTCCGTCTGTCCATCAAGAATCTTTTCGTCAGGAACGCGTGAAAGTATCAAGTTGAAATGAATATTAAATACTTAATAAGGCTTATAGTCCTCTTGGAGCTTTAAAAAAATCAAACTTCTAAGTAAACGGAATCAAAAAATACGGCCATTTATATTGTGTATCTTAAACTTTGTAAATAAATCAAAACCTACAGGGCACGTCTGGTTGACCTAGCTAGAATCATGAATTTGGGCAAATTCTCACCAAGAAAAATTAGAAAATGGGTAATTTTTAGTTAGTATTGTGTGGTGGTATGGAACCCTCGGTGCACGACTCCGACTCGCACTTGGTCTGTTTTTTTTCTAATATTGTATATTCTACATGTTCTATGCAACTATTAATAATTTTTTCTAGCTTTTCCTAATTCTTAATGTATGTTCATTTATGTACAGATATATCACCGTGAATGTCTAACACTGCCTTAATAAACACTATTATGCACATAAAAACTTTTTGGTGAAAGTCAGTTTCTTATTATATTTCAGTGTTACACCAGGGAACGCTAAGCTAAGACGACGACTTGGTTAACCTTAGAAAATCATTTTCATTAACTTCTAAATAATTAGGTCAGGTTTGTCTATGTTATTGCCTGAATGCGGGAAATCTTTGATCCATTTGAAATTCGGCCAAGATAGGTTTTGATTATTTCAAATTGAGGAGCGAAGAGGAGCGGAGCGTCGAACAACCGGAAAGCCTTTTCATCAATTTGCAATCAATCAATTTCAATTTAACAATTCAACGATAGCCATATTATTTCTCCTTCTTTCTGAACAAGCAATGAAGAATGTTAACATTCACATGATTTTTGAATTGGTGTTTCTAAGATTCGCTAAAAATATGTTTATATAATATGTCCACAATTTAAGCTACGTAATATCCGCGAAATTCATTCCATTTGAAATCGAATCTCCGCGTAAGGTAGGTTTTGTGAACAATATTCATACAATCACAAAATGACAATAAATAATCAAGAAAATTACATAAATACTTTTATTTTCTTTTTTACATTTCCAATAACAATAAAATATAACAATAAAAATTTTATTTACTTATTAACAAATTAGGTAGGTACACGAAATTAAAACACAAAAGTTGTTTCAATAAAAGAATACCTTTCATGTTAAATTTTCTTATATGTAAAAGCAGTCATAAAAATATAAAAAAAATAATTTACTTTATAATGCTTTTGACTAATGTTATATACACAATTTATAATTAGCGTTAAAGCCCTATAGTCTGTTTAATGTTATATTTCAAATATTACAATATTGTGATGTTATTATTCATTCACAATAAACTTTCTTAAAATAAACTAATTTAAAAATATATAACTGCATTTTGATAATAAACATTGTAATATTTATAAAAAAAATATTGTAAATAATTAACTGCATAACAATATATGCATTGTATTACAAATATAGCACTTTACGTAAAAAAAATTATGGTTCTTGAGGAAGATAATACATGGAGTCAATGAAGTATTTAGTTATATCCGAAACCAAACTCCTGTCTGAGATAGCTTGCGCTACACCGTATATCGCCATCTGCAATAAACAACACAAAAGTTTATTTCTTTGTTATTGCTAAGCAATTTTATTCACAATAATCTGTAATGGACTTATTTAGCTGTTTATTACATCGGTTTTATATTGGATAGAGTAAAATGATATACTACTTTATGGAATATGTATAATTTACATAAACAAGTTAATTGACGACCGATTAGCCTAGTGGGTAGCGACCCTGCCTACGAAGCTGGAGGTCCCGGGTTCGAATCCCATGTCGGGTCAATATTTATATGATGAATATTAATACTGATACCGGGTCTTGGTTGTTATATGTATGTGGTGTCTTCGCTTGGTACCCAAAACACAAGCTAATGCTTAATTTGGGGCCTAGACGTTGTTGTGATGTATACGTATGTATGTAATTAGAAATGTACTAAAAAAGAATAATGCCCATAGGCGGTACCTACCAAAAAAATTTCGCGAATCAAGATTAAAATATAATTTTCAATTTCAATTTTTATAATTTAACAATTCAAACTTGTGAACGCGAGTGATCACGGTACGTAAGTTTTGCAACTTGTATCATCCAACCGATCCGCGACTGGTGAAGCGTATTCCCTCACCCTCTTCACTTCACCCCCACAACGCACCTAACACTATGAACAAAGAGTCAAGAAGTGTAATTATATTCTGCACCTGGCGTTACCTGGGAGTGACGCCCCATATCTCCAAGTGGGAACCGTTTTGCATTGCGGTCATTACGAAGGACGTTGTAATTAGCGTGCAATATAATCACATGAGTTAGTAAACCATACAAAATTTATTCCTGTTTTGGTAGGGTTGTCACAAAAAGTTAAAGTAAATTAAACTGAACATTTGTTTATAAGCTTTATTATGAGATATGAAAGAATACTCAATTACAAATTATTTACTCTAATAAGTAATTTTCTTTTTATAATTTAATAATTCTTTTAATTTTGTGGTGAATATTGAGTTTAACAGAAAGTTTTTAATATGCTTTTATAAATTCCACCTGTATGTTTGTGTGAAATGGAATCTTAGAACGCGATTTTCACTTACTTTCACAGAAGATATCGGGCTGAAATTTGCTAGACATATGTAACTTTGATGACAATACACTAAAATGACCAGCAAAACCTAATGCTGAAGCCAGGATTGTCTCCTCATGAAGACACTCTTCAACGGCTAATAGCACAACTTTGTAATATGTTGAGTTTTGATAGTTAACCATGATTTTCACCACAAATTAATGCTAAAGCCAAGATCGTCTCCTTATGACGATACTCCTCAACAGTTAATAACACGAACACGAAACTTTGTATACACGTTGAATCTTTATCGTTTACCATGATTTTCACAACGAATTTATGCTGAAGCCAAAGTTGTGTACTCATAAGGATGCTCCTTGACAGTTAGTAGCACTGATAGATAGAGGAGACAACCTTGGCTTCAGCATCAATTCGTGGTGAAAATCATAGTTAACTATCAAAATTTAACATATATATATATATGTATACATATATTTATATATATAATATTATATATCTCTACGAAAATCTACGAAACTATCCTAAACGCATCATTACTTCATAGTGAAAATCATGGTCAACTATTAAAATCCAACCTAAATACAAAGTTTCGTATCAGTGCTACTAACCGTCAAGGAGCGTCCTTATGAGTACACAACCTTGGCTTCAGCATAAATTCGTGGTGAAAATCATGGTTAACTATCAAAATTTAACGTATTACAAACTTTCTTGTTCATGCTATTAACCATTGAGGAGTCTTCATGAAGAGACAACCTGGCTGCAGCATCAGGTTATGTGTATCATTTTAGTGTATTGTCATCGAAGATACATATATCTTCCAAATTTCAGCCCGATATCTTCAGTGGAACTGGGTGAAAATTGCGTTCCAAGATTCCATTACATACATACAGGTGGAACTTATAAAAGCGTATTAGAAACGATAACATGCGTCGCGCTGACCCTGGGTTTGTCCACTGGCTGAGCCGGTTTTTTCCACTCGCGCCGTGTACATGACAAGCAGCCAGTGGACACGCACACATGCTCCACATGTTTGTAGTAGTGTAATCGTTTCGCGCGGTTGTATGAAGCTTTGCCTTTGTACAGTTTACTTACTCATGTTATTATATATAAGCCTGCCTTGGAATGATTAATACCTAAGTAGACGCATAATTCATAGGAAGTACGGAGGCGTAAGGTACGCGGATATAACGCAGGAGAAATGGCAATTTCGCTTGACATATTTCTGGTTCTTAAAGAACTAATACGTTGTCTATAATATTGCCGATGTAATGTGTGAAGCGTGTACCTTGCCCTCGGCAGCGGCGTCGGCGTCCTGCAGACAGTCGCATACAGCTTGGCGCACGTCTTGCACGAATCGTTCCGCTACGCCTTCCTGGGTGTGTGCGTGCGTCACGCAGATATGGATACTACAACGTAAGTAATTATAAAACTATACACATACTACTTTTTAAATGCACAATAACTCTCGAGTAGGCCAAAGTTACTCGAAGCTCAGATTTAGCTTCTATAAATTTGTTGGATAAATTTTATTACCTCAAGATTTGCTTTATTGTCGTAGCCACATATTGAAACAGAAAAAAGTGTGTGAAATAACAAATGTGAAACATTTTTTTTACCCGATATGATTTTTCATAGAAATAACGACAATTTATGATCACTATTGTCTCGACAAAAAGACAGCAGAAAGAGCTGACCGATGGCAATGTTTTTTTTTTTTAATTGTTGTAAATGGTCTTACACATTCTATATTTATTTAAATAAACTTGTCATTTTCATTTCTAAATTTCGAATATCTCAAATGAATAAGCAATAGGTTATTTGACTCTTGTCTTGAAATAACATAGTATTTTTCATTATTAGCACTGGAAATTATAATTTGTTATAAAATAAAAGGGCATTGAAATTTTTAACTGCTCAAATTGGCTCCAAAACATGGCCCGCTATTTAAATCTCTACTGTGATTGTGATTGAGTCAGACATGTAGAAAGTATACAAAGTCCAGTATTGTTCAATATTATTTAGTATTGTATTTTTTTCTATATTTTCATATAAAACAATGAGTTCTCAAATGTTCATTACTTGCGCATATATTTTAATTGAGTATAAAAGAAATAACAAAGAATGTAACAACCACCAGTAGATTGATTTTTAGCTTATTTGCACTTTCCTCTTTGTTACAGAATTGTTCTAAATGATTAATTAATGTAAAATTTAAATAAATTAAACTAATATGTAACTAACACCATTATAGCGTAATAGCCCGAGCGCAGCGAACCTATTTCTGGTTTAGAAAGCCGTGCGGCCGTGGTTCGAATCCGGACGTATACCAATGACATTTTTCTGACTTAAGTACAAAACTATCACTGACTCCGCACTGAGAGCACGTTAAGCTGTCGGTCCTGCCATCAGCAGATGGCAGTCGTTAAAATCCACCAACCCGCACTGGAGCAACGTGGTGGATTAAGCTCCAATCCCTCCCTCACTCTGGGGGGGCCTAAGCCCCTGCAGTGGGGCATTAATGGGCTAGCGCAAATGGAAAACTTTTAAACTAATACTAATATACACAAACCGTCCACAAATAGCAGAACAAACTCACACAGGTTATATTTTGCGAAAATTTGTAGATTATTTGGGTGTTAACAACAAAAATCAATAAAATATTAAATTATTTGCTTATGTTTTGTAATGGAAACTGATAAATTCCAATTTCTTATTTGATAAATTATCATATTCTCATAATTTACTAACTTATTTTTCACATAGTCAAATACTTTTGGGTATTCAAATTCAAATATATAGTCAAATTGCTGGGGAAATCGGACTCTGACTCACTGTAGTTAAATACTTACCCAGACGGAAACTGCAAAGCATTCATACTCCATCCCTTGTTTTGCAAAAAACCAGAAAGTCTGAATATGTCGAATCTGGTTGAGCCAAACGCGACCACCGACGTCGCTGGTTTGCCGAATATGAATATGCCGTCTATTTCACGCAATCTGATCAGAAAAACAGTGAGTTTATTAAATTATTACACAAATCCTATAACTAATTTTCTTTTCAAATTAAATATATTTCTTTAATTAAATTACATTACAATGACTATACATGTTATAAGAAGCATACGTTAGTCTAACTATATTTTCTCCATAAATTACATTGGTTTGTACGTGCTTAGGATTGTTTATACGAAATTTGTATTATGAAAATTTCATTTTTATTTACGGTCAAGGTTAAGATAAAAAATAGCAAATAGTCTTAGTAACATATATATAAGCTAAAATATGTACATGGATTTATTTTGAAATCAGCTGTTTTTTTTTTTTTTGCTATATAATTTGCCATGCGTTTTGGTGAAACACAACCACAGAATCCGCGACCGTGTAACAATATTCTAATAAACAGGCCCCTCGTTTCTTTAAGTATTAGTAAAAAGTACTTAAAAAAACTGATTTTATACAAAATATTTTAAACTGCCATACTCTTGTTCAATGTATCTAGCTGTGGCGATGATTTCTTTAGTCATCTCCACGTATCTCTGTCGGCCGACGTACATCAGCGTAGCCCAGCATGCGGCGATCAAACCACCAGCTCGACTTCCTAGAAGCATGGCAATGATATGCTAATCGAACATTCAACCAATATATCTGTATCGAGCTGAATCATGGATAAATACACAAAAGTTCATCTATAGATACATATTATTGGTTAATACAATGCAACAAAAAGCAAAATTTGTACAAAATATTAAAAAATATCATTAATTAATAAAATGAAATAACCAATTATTTTACTAAGGTAGTAATCGTAGCATGATTATTTGTCAATAAAAAGCAATTTACCATTGACAGTGGGTGAACCATACACGCCGCCAGGCCACTCTGTAGTCACTGTGTATTGGTGGTGTCTATACTCTTGTCTCCTATACAGTATTACTGATGTTCCTTTTGGGGCGAATCCATACTGAAAAATTTCACCTTTGACTCTATGGCAAATAGGCACTTCTAAAATACTATAATGATCGTTCAATTATTAATTCACATAATAATAAAATTTGTTTTACTATTAAATGTAACAAAGTATTTCTTCTACTTTGATGCATTTGTTAAGAACAAATCACTGATGTCAGAAAATACTATATTATATTATGCAAGGGATGGATTATAGGTGACGTGGTTTATATTATTCAACTGTGAATTGTAACAGAAAGCAATAATTTATCACTGACGGCATCTACTACTGGTCATATATTTGTAACATTTTGACTCGCAACTAGATAGCTATCGTGCGCTGGTTCGTATAGCGATATTTACAATAAATTCTGAAATTGATAAAACAAATACAAATTACCTAATGTAGTTATAATATCCATCATACTTAAAGAAATTAATTAAGAGGTATTGTTTTTATGAAAAACAAACTTTATACAGTATTGTGCACGGATCTTTTCCGGTGTGAAGTTATTTACAGAAAGCGTCACATAAAATAGAGGAGCGCGGAGTAGATAAAGGAGAGGTCGAATAACTCATACTACTTGCTCGCGCGCGCTGGGCCGCCTCTCACTCCCGCGCTGCCCGCGCGGCTGCATCTGCGCACTGAATCATTCGCAGGCAAATGAGAGCCACTCACCGCTCGCGGCAAAGATCCGTGCATTACACTGTACCTCGGTTGAACTGGCAAGCAATAAGCGGCGGCGCCGGCGTCGCGATATGTATTTTTTGAGTAGTGCTTTGTATAGGAAAGGCTGGAGCGACGAGCAGCAGAACCGTAGCGCAAGGCTACGATGACGCTTGCGGTGCCGTAGCCGCTCACCGCTCGCCAGAGCTCCTGCGTCGTCGTCGTCCGTAATTCGTAATAGGCATTTGACTTTTTTTTATAATTTTATGTAATATGAAAGAGTTTTCTAAATACATCAAAACAGTGAAAGAATTTCAAACTTCAAATCATTATCAACAAAGTTATGTTTAAATAGCCTGTTAGATAGAGAGGGCAATACCGCACGGCGTACCTATGTGTCAGACAATTTAAAATAATGTTAAATTTCGTTTTGTAAGAAAGAGATAGAGATAAAATTTTAATACCTTATAATTTCCATATTCTTCAACCGAATAAAATTTTATTTATAAATTTTGTTATATAAAGTCTATTTATTACGTTTTCTTAATGAATATATTTAATATTAGCCAAAAACCCTATTCTAGGCGTGTGTGTACACGTGCATTGGCACAAGTTCTATGTAATATAATTTGTACTCAGCAATTACACATAGAAATGTTAATTAATATGTTTGTCTTGTGCATGTTCATTAATAAGATTGATAGAAAATTCTTACTTTATGAGTATCAGCTGATATACTCGCTACACCGGGTAGTCTAAAGTCGAAATGAGGAACTTCGTAACCAGCTTCAGGCATGAAAGCGGCCACAAAGCCACCGAGACAGGCGTCGACGTGCAGAGGCACGTCGTATTCTAGTGCTATATCTGATAAAGCTTTGATGTCGTCCATCGTTCCATATGGATAATTCGGAGCAGATCCCACTATCTACAACAAAAAATTTAGAAGTTGTTTAATTTTTTTACGGGAATAGTATGCATAGATAACATAAAATTTATATATACTCATTGACTGAAGAAAACATATGCCCATCCATTGCCTTTTATAGTTACAAGCCACGCTATTAGATTTGGCAGTGTCGCATTATCTGTCACACGTAGTCCGATTTACTTCGTCGGCTGACAAGATGTCATGATTTAATAATTGAAAATATGGGATTTAAATAGCTAAATATGAAATTAAAGATAGTATTAAGAAATAAGAGTACCTATTATATGATACTAGCACCTGTCCGCGACTTCGTTCGCGTGTTATAAGTGGATTTTATGAATAGAATAGAATGAATGTTTATTCTATCTCATTTCGGTTAATGTTATTATGGTTTTGTGCATTCATCATAGTTTATCTATATCCTACTAGCTAGTTTTATATTATAATGTTCTACGGGGATGTACCGTTCCCTTGCAGTTTCTTCTTCTCCCTGGGTTCTACGTAATCAATGTCGCCGGACCTGCTGGTGGCTAGCATGCAGTTACAGTTAGACCATGACAGGTATAAGTATAGTTCCCCGGGATCCTCCAGGCTCCATATCCTCGAAACTACTCGAAAAATGATAAAAATTTACTGTAATTTCCACCCAAACGTGTGAATATTGTGATATGATGAAACGAAAAACGATTATGGTGAAAATATCAACTTACCTTGCTAATTACGAATAAACACGACTTTTTACGAATAAACACGACAGTTTTTAACACTGACTTATTTTCAATGAATATCTTTATCTACATAACGTTTAAATGGAAGGAAACGCCAACTAATAGCCTGACTGATACTAAAACTCGGAATACCCACAACATTGCCAAATTTCAAAAGCACGGCTTGCAACTATAGAAAGCAGTGGCCCATCTGAACATTCGTCTCAAGTGTTCTTATAACTAGAAAAACTAGTGCCATCTGTTACAACTTGTAATGATTACATCGCAAGTACTGCAAGCAAGCTGAACAATGTGGTTTTGCAATTCATATTATGATGTAATAATATTTCTTCTATTATAATTAAGAGTTTATATAATATCTATAGCATTTAATACAAATGCAATGACAATGTTTGCAACATATTGTAGTTGCAGTCAGCTGTTCCAGTATTGGAACTGAACATCCTTACGATGTCATATCATAGGGCGTGCATGATGTCGCATTGACTATTGCCAATGATGAAATACAAAATTATGTTGGATTAATAACACATTCAATATTGGTATTACTTACCGGTGATCATAATTTTGATTTTTTTTTTAAATTGGCGTCATTGTTCATGCAATCAATAAAATTAGGCAATTTTTTTGAAACAAAAGATAGGCCGCAGCATCCGATGGCATAACAAACGCGACTTAAATCAAGTTGATTCAAATCCCAGTTTGAAGAGCTGTTTATGATGCGACATTATGACTCACTGTCTGCCCTGTCCTTGTATAAATAAATCTATGGTTTTATGAAATTAACTTATTAAAAGAAAATTTTAATTACCAAACAAGTCCTGCGCCCAATTGCTTTTTTCATAGTATCAACATTAACAGTATAAGTGTTTGGATCCACAGGAATGGTCTTTATAGACAAACCTAAATACTGGGCTGCTTTATCAAAAGCCGAATGTGCTGTACTTGGCACCACAATTTGAGGATTACTTATGTTCCTACTGTAAGCCAAATCCCGGAAAGCCTTACAAGCCATTATTATAGACTCAGTGCCACCAGTGGTCACCTGAAAAAGATAACTTCATCAAATATTGCACAAAACTTGCCTATTTTCAAATTCATTCTTAAAAAAAAATCAAAAGTACTATTTACTATAATACAAGGGGTGTTCGAAGTAAGAGTAACTGAGCAATTTTCTTTCAATAACATCATCACCTTTTAAGTCAAATACACTTTAGATATCTTTTTTCTGGACATAAAATTATTTTATTAAAAACTCTTCATCCTGAGCATCTAAAAAATCGTGTTTTGCGGCTACCACTACCTCATCGTTTTGAAATTTTCAACATTGAAGTGGTCTTTCCACCACGGAAAAATATAAAAATCTGTAGGGGCGTGGTCCGGTGAATATGGAGGAGGTTCCATTGATTCAAAGCCAGCTTCTCCAGTGCTAGCTATCACAACTCTGGAGACAACTTTAGCGAGTTGGCCACGCCGTTCCTCGCGTATTTCGTTACGAAATTTTTTAATTTGTCCTGCATATAAAATTCCTGTAATAGTGGCTCCATGATTAAGGTACTCGATCATTACCAACCATCGGCTGTTCCAGAAAAACGAGCCCATTATCTTACCGGCGGATGTGATTTTCATAAATTTTTAGGAGTAGGAAATGACGGTATCTCCCAAGTCATGGACTGCCATTTCGTGTCAGGGTCGTAATGGTGAAGCCATGTTTCATTCTAGTTATAAATCGCGTCAAAAATCGGTCAGGATGTTACTGTAACAAATCCAAACAGCTTTGCAAAATTCTCAGTCTGGTATGTTTCTACGCGTCCATAAGCATTCTGGGCACCCAGCGTGCTAACATTGTTTTCATAGCTAGACGGTCGTGCATAACATTATAGACACTCCCTATCGAAATCTTAACTTTTTCTATAAAACGTACAGTGACACCACGATCCGCCGAAATAATTTTACAACTTTTGTGATTTGTTCGGTTACTACCGTCCTCGAGCGCCCCAAGCGTGGATCGTCGTTTAGGGAAGTACTTGCTTGCTCAAAGTCAGGACACCAATGAGTAACTGTTGCATATGGAGAAGCCTTAACCCCTAATGTTCCTAAGGCTTGATTTACCTGCTCCATAGTAATTTTTTTATACAGAGATATTGAACTATCGCGCGGATTAAAACTTTCTCCATTTTTAAGAACAAGTTATAGATTTTTTTTAAATAAAGAAAATCCATACAATTTCAATTACTATTATAACAAATTTCTAGGCTATGCCTGGAAGTGTTTTTTTTTACCAAGGAGTATTTATATCATTCTCACTTTCTATTAAACACCCCTCATATAGAGCCTCACATACACATAATAATAATTATGACAAGCAGAATATTGTCATAATTTTACAATGAAACAGAAAAGTTTTCTGTTTTGTTTTCATAATTTTTTAAAAGAAACTTAGAAAGGCAGTTTCATTTTTTTTTTTTAAATTGTAAAATTAGATTATAGAAGTAAACAAAACATACTGTGCCACAAGCATTTTCATCACCATTGAAGAGATTAACAGCAATCCTGACAATCTCAGCTTCCATTTTATTGATTCCTGGGAAGACATCGGCATGTAGAGGGTTGGTGTAAGCGGTCATTGTGTATGCATCACATGCCACTTTGTTTATTTCTTGGCTAACATGGTACACTGCTCCTGACACACGCCCACTTTTCCAATCATAATTACCTATAAATTTAAAGTCTACAATAAATCTTACAATTTTAGACTTCTAAGCAAAATGGGCGAATGTTTAATACGACGTTGACTCGTCATTGCGCTACCGAAATCGTAAAGCGTAAAAATAAAACATATTTTATTCAAATCCTAGGATTTTTTGTAAGTTATTAGTAAAATAAGAAATACATAGGTTGGCGACAGGATCGAGATATTCTTAAAAGGGAAACATGCATGTAGGTAGCACCATCTTTAAGATTATATTTTCATATTCGGCTGCTGTTTGAAGTAATGCATACTTTTACGAAATCAAACATGTCAGATGCCTATATTCAGTGCTTTTGTAAACTATGGAATACATTTTTTATAACTTCAAAGGATTACTTTTGGAAAAAACGCACAAACTGGTTAACTATTAATCTATTAAATATTTAATAGATACAGGATGATTTGTGTAGCAGGTATGATGTCTATGTATTTTTTTTCTAACGACAACTCAATATTTTTGTGATGGTATTTGAAAGAGTATATTATTTATATATGAAAAGATAATTAAAAGTACAGCACATATGAAAAAAAAATTACGATTTTGCAATTACATCGGTAACTGGCTGGTAATATCTAAGTATATTTAAAAACATGCGCGCATATTAATATTTGATTGGGTCAAGCGTTTTCTCAAGATATCTTTTGAATTTAACCGAATTTATGTCATATTTTGAATTTAACCGAATTTATTTCATACTAGCTTTCCGCCCGCGGGCTTCGCTCACGTTGACCGCAGTTGTATTGGGACAATTAAAGAAATGCGACGCTCCAGAACATTGTAACACTTTCTAGAACATTCTGAAACTTAACTGCCTAAGAAATCTCTATACCTAATTTAATAAAAATCCATTTAGTCATTTTAGCATGAAGAATAGCTATCCCACAAGTCGGTCCCAAAATCAGTCAGCCGTTTTGGAAGTTAACCAGAACAGACAGACAGACTAACAGACACTACTATTTTTTATATGTATATAAAAAAAATTTGCTTTTCACTCCTGACAACATCTTCTTTATGATTTTAAAATTTCAGTAAAATCGGATCAGCCGTTTCGACGATTAGTCCTAACCAACAGACAGACAAACACACAGACAAACAAACAAAAAGTAGCGTATGTCACTCCTCACACCCGTCTTTTCACGTCTGCGAAGTTTCATTAAAATTGGTTTAAATGTTTTGGAGTTTAGCTTAAACAGACAGAGAGATGGCCAGACAGACAAACAAAAAGTATTCACTGTCACTCCTGACAATCATTTAATCACATCTTTAAAAGTTTCATTAAAAGAAGTTCAGCCCTTTCGGAGATCAGTTCGAACAAACAGACGGATAGACAGACAGATAAACAAAAAGTTTTGTATGTCATTTCTGATAATCTTTTTATCATGTCTGTGAAGTTTCATTGAAATCGGTTCAGCCGTTTCGGAAATTAGCTCGAATAGACGAACAGACAGACAAACATATAAAAGCATGTGGTCATGTGGTCACATAGATCTCGTCAAAACATCAAGTTTGAGTACAGACACAATAGGTCTGCGATTGATAGTTTCGAAAATATAAGCTTTTAAAAATGTAGTCACGTAGTCATAGATCTCGCCAAAACATCAAGTTTGAGTACCAACACGATAGGTCTGCGATTGATAGATTCAAAAATATAAGCTTTTAAAAATGTGGTCACGTAGTTACATAGATCTCGTCAAAACATTAATTTTGAATACCAACACGATAGGTCTGCGATTGACAGATTTCTAAATATAAGCTTTTAAAAATTTGGTCACGTGGTCACATAGATCTCGTCAAAACATTAAGTTTGAGTACCAACACGATAGGTCTGCGATTGATAGTTTCGAAATTATAAGCTTTTAAAAATTTGGTCACGTGGTCACATAGATCTCGCCAAAACATCAAGTTTGAGTACTAATACGATAGGTCTACGATTGATGGTTTCGAAAATATATGCATTTAAAAATTTGGTCACGTGGTCACATAGATACGTCTGCAAAGTTTCATTGAAATCGGTCAAGCCATTTCTGAGATCAGCTCAAACAGACAGACAGATGGACAGACAGATAGACAAAAAGTAGCCTATGTCACCCGCAGTAATGCCCTCTGCACGTCTGCAAAGTTTCATTGAAATCGGTTCAGCCGTTTCGGAGATTAGCCGGAACAGACAGACAGACAGACACTTCAATTTTATTAATATAGATTCGAAATAGATACGAAAACACTGTACACGAAAGCCAATTATATTATTATTAAAATTTAAGATTTATTAAACACAGAACCAGTGATGGCACCATATCTTGTAAATAATAACTAGTTATCAATATTGTTATAGTGCCTTCTATCGTAAAGTAGGTATAACTAGTATAATTCCAGATAAAGATTCCATTCTTCAAATTGACTTGATTTTCTAAATTGTTTTTTTTTTTAAGTCTTTATAATTTAAACAAATAATCAATAGTGTGGGTCAATCTTGGGCATTATTGTTTGTGATGTCACAAGTGTCATCAATGTTACGTTGTCAAACACACCCTCAGTTATATTTAGTCATATTCCTGTTTGTTTTGATATCCATTATTTCTAAAACTGAACCAAACATTCATGAATCAGGAGCTAGCCTGTCAGTCCTCAAAGAGTTGTTAACGTTAGATTTCAGGACACGTTGTACAGAGTTTATTAGTGCAACACTATTTATAATAAAGTAATAAAATGGCATTTCACCCCTTTTGCTGTCGAGACAATGGGTCCCTGGTCCAAGGATACCAACTCACTTGTCCACGATTTGGGTGTCGCGCTGTGTCTGTTGACAGGGGATCCTATGTGCAAGGAATACTTTGTTCAGAGGATCAGTGTCGCAATACAGCGCGGCAACGCGGCAAGTATCCTTGGTACCCTGAACCCATCGTCTCTTTAAAATTTTGTCATTTATCATAATTTACATAGTATTTTTTAATTTGTAAATACTTTTAGTTTTTATTTTATAGGTCTTAATTGTCCATACAATGTTTAAATGGCAGAACATAGGGTTATATCAGAAAGTTCAAACCCATTTTCCTTAATACATATTCTGATGTTTGAAATCAATGACGACAAATCATTTAGAATTTTAGTTACTAACCTAAGTTAACGTGGTTTCTAACTTCTTCAGATACTTTTTCAGGGGTGAGGCCAGAACTTGGCAACACAGTTCTCACTGTCAAACCGGCCAAACGTTTAGTAACTTCCTTTTCAAAATCAGCATTGATTTCAGCCATTTTATCTTCAATTTTTTTACGTACGATAGGAACTTGCCTCAACCACCTGAAAAATTCTTTTCTTAATCTTGTTGTCACACCTGTAAATTATAAAACAACTAGTATATTGCAAAAATAATACCACTAAAACTCCTTGAAACAAGTCTACACGGCCATGTGTAATTTTATTTGATAACCTCTATTGGTTATATCCAAGAGTTTGTTCTGATTGTGTCGTTGTTATTTAGTTTTAGTCTCATCACGTGATAGTTCCCGTAATGATGACGAAATCACCATATCCATTTTGTTGGAATTGTCAACTTTTTCATGCTAACATGACCAAGCTACTTCAATCCATTAAAAAGTTACTTTAATGGATTGAAGTAGGTGAGTCATCCTTTCTATATTTATTTATTTTGTTGATCATTATTCACGTCGTTGATATGTTCAATATTCTTTATGCCTAACTTCTAATTATTAACAATTATTAGTATTGATCCAGTTGAGTTGCTGACTTCTCCTTTCTATGACCCTGGAATAGGTGATGGTAGCCGAGTCATTCTTTTAGTATTCAATTTATTTTTCTTATCACTATCCATTGATCTATGTTAATACAAGAGTAGGTTAATACAAAAGTTATCTCTTTTGACACCATACTCATACATATAGACCAACTGAAATAAAGGTGGACTGGGCACCTACTGAGAAGTGGCATGGATAAGCGAAGCAAACGCGTGATGCTCTGGCACCCCAGGAATGGCCGACGCAAAAGAGATGCCAGATAAGAAGGTGGGAGAATGAGGTGTGCCATACCTTGGGGCCATTGTGGACGTGTGTTGCGTTTTGGATAGACTTCAATGGAAACAGAAGAGGCGTTTGCCAAGAGGCACACAGAAATAATAGACATTATATGAATTAAATTTTTTAGGAAACTCTGTTTTTTTAAATAGAGCCTATTTTATTTTATAACTATGGTGATAACCAATTTATATGTAGTACTCATTGATGTTCATATAGATATCGCATAGTGATAATAAAAATGTGAGCAGAGAAATGTACCACATACACCAAATATACACCACTTGATGTTATGAAATATTCGGTGTGAAGTAGAATTTAGTGTGTACCCACGCGTGAAATTCATACTTTAAGAAAATAAACATTCTGAAATTAGGTTTCATGTGTAAATTAACAAAATATTTACTTAAAACAATGATTATGACATGGCCTGTTTACCTGATATTTTGCTTATGTTTTGAGACACTCCATCCCAGTTATTATGCTATCTAAGGTAGTACTCGGTAGTACTGTACATCTATCCTAACTTATATTGGACACAACAACATGATTATAATGAATAGAGAATATGATAGCGAGTGAAATTCAAATAATCAAATATTTTCTCTTCTTGCCTGAAGAATTGAGCATATTTTAAGTAATTTTGAGAAATTATTTTAACAATTAGGTACAAAATATATAAAAGCA
Source organism: Luffia ferchaultella (assembly GCA_949709985.1). Classification (NCBI taxonomy): domain Eukaryota; kingdom Metazoa; phylum Arthropoda; class Insecta; order Lepidoptera; family Psychidae; genus Luffia; species Luffia ferchaultella. Next base: position 17,117,199 of record OX453249.1, read on the forward strand.
TCTTACTTTCTCTACCATTGCACAAACTGTGGGCCCAGACCAGTCCTAAAACAGTCGAAGCAGTTAAACCTACTATTTGCCATGGTTGCTTGTTTTCTAACCATTTATTAATAGTTTTTAGAGGTTGTGGAGCTTCAGACATTGCTGTAAATCAATATATAAAGCTATTAAAACGTTAATATTAGTTATATAAATTAATACCAAACACTTCAAATTATCTTACCTTTGCCTTGAACAACTATCTATTCACAAATGATAACAAAGATAACTTATCGTTTTTAATTTCAAGACATTTATATTCATTAAATAGTTGACAACTACAATCTAAACGATCGGTAATCTTGTAAAAACAACAAGGGAAGAAATCTTGGTCTCATCAGTGGTCTCGTCTCATCAATATTCAAGAATGAAATGACAATTGACAATAACACTCAACTTTAATCACACTGATTCCATTGACGCAAACGCCCACAAAACAAACACAATTTTCACATTAATTAACACAATAATATTAATTGATAAAATTCGAAATGTTCCAATCAAACTTTATGGCGGATCGGAAACAACGCTTTATTTATGTTATGCGTACTTGCGCAGTTCAGTCTTTATGCCCCTCGCTCCGACTGCCTCAGCCGCTACACCAAAAACTGGTTACTGCCAGTTATTGCGACGCAATTTGTGCCTATGTTCACATACAACTGTATAAACAATAAATACCATGGAACTAATATGTATTATGTACCATAGACATATTTATACTAGCGTAGGAGACCAACTGACATCTAAACATCGCATGACCGAAACGGAAATGAGTATGTGTGCAAAATTCACATGTGGTTGAGCCAGTTTTAGTGATGTGCATGGGTGTTTTTTATATTATCGATAGCACGTAGTACTTTCATGATAATGTGTCGTTGAAATTACCGCGATATCATAAGTCGAAATCGGCAATCCTATTTATTATTTTGAATCTGCTATACTACATAATTTTTGTTTTGAGTTACTTTTCCTAACTTTTAGTTTTTTAAAATGACAAATCATCAATCAGTCAATTCAAATGCCATTTCCTTTACTCCAATAAATATTTTTTTTTTTGTTAACAGTTGATAATAAAAAATTTGCAGAAGTAAAGAAAGCGTTAACATCATTATGGAAATGTTAATATTTAGTTGAATACAAGCCAAGTAATAAATAAAACAATATAAATAAACGATTTTTATTTTTAATTACAATACGTCACGTTGCAACGCATAACAACAAAATTTTAACTCTTTGTAAACAAAAAAATGAGAATGTACAAAACAAAAACATTTACAATAGAGAAGTTCATGATGTTCAAAATATACAATTTAACTCGATAGAATTGAAAGATAAACCAAAACTAATAAAACAGTGAAAGTTTTTTTCAAATTCGTCAATAAATGACTGAGAAATAAATTATTGGTATTTATTAATTTGACGACCGCTTAGCCTAGTGGGTAGCGACCCTGCCTACGAAGCTGGAGGTCCCGGGTTCGAATCCCAGGTCGGGTCAGTATTTATATGATGAATATCGATACTGGTACCGGGTCTTGGTTGTTATATGTATGTGATGTCTTCGCTTGGTATGCAAAACACAAGCTAATGCTTTGTTTGGGGCCACGACGTTGTAATGTGCACGTTATTATTATTATTATGTATTTTCGTGCGGTTTGACTGGTGGATTCTTACTGCCCATGACGTCACATTGTCTACTCGATTGAGTGTCGCGTCGTCTCAGTACACCACAAATTATGCCTTGGATGCCTTGGACTAGTCTATAATATCTTTTGTTTCTTTGTGTAATAGGTAATTAAGTTTTATTTGAATATAAAGGAACAAGTTTTTGTAAAAGACAAAGTGATAATTTGCCTAAAATTGATATTTTCACTGTGATGGACTTTTCTTCAAATCCATTTTATATTAGTGCTGAAATAAAGGTTTAGGCTCTTAAGTTGAAGGTCCTGGTGACATATCCCGGTAAACGTACGCTGACACCGATCGCTTGGTCTTCAGATTGACCTGTACAGAAATTACAGTTGGCATAAATGCTCTGACTTTAGATATTAAGTATTATTAGTATATTACTTAATATACTTAGTAAGCACATATGAAAAAAAAAGAAACCCCTAACGGCACAAATTCAGTAGGTATAAATCCTTTCTTCAAAAGTCGTCGGTGATTTAGTTAGACAAAACAGTTATCCGTAAAATGTCTACTGCAAACCAAAGAATGTTTTCGAGGAGTCCCACCTGTTCTATTTAACATTTTTTTCCATTGTTCTATGCTAACCGTGTTTACAGGAAACCTGGATATTATGAAATAGTCATCATTATCAGGAAGCATTTTTTAACACCGCAGTTTCTTGGAGGAAAATGAGGTTAAACTATTGTATACAGTAGTTTTGTCATTCAAAGTTTAATTATTTACGACGTTCATAATCAGAGAACAGATAGAACGTCAGACTTTAAATCATAAATAAATAACGATTAAAATTAAATAGAGCATCAGATTTTAAATCATAAATAAATAACGATTAAAATTAATTGTGTATATATCTTATATTTTCATTTGAAAAAGTCTTGTATTTACATATATACCCTATGTGTAGTATATATGTATAGATGTCATACTTTCCCTTACAATGTGCTGCCAGGCTAAATAAACCTCACAATATGTTTAAAAACAGTTAACGACATCATTCCAGTGGAACAGGTGCAATTAGGTAATATCAAATTTACAAAATATTTATATTTGAAAATATCAACATATCGATACATTTTGTGCAATCCCTATGCTTCATTGTTTGATTGTAATTTTACACAATATTTTTGTATCGTACACATAATTGTTTAAAATAACAAATTATTTACAAAATAAAGTATTTACCGTATACTACTGGTGTATAACCAAGTAAATTTAGGATTGCTTTTTATAAAAATAAGCATTAAGATAACAGTATGTTATTGGCAGTACTTACCGGTGAAATGTCTCTTTATTTGGATTATTAACATATGTTACAGTGCAATTTAAAACTGAACACTACACCATTTTTATCACAAGAATTAATTTTTGTAGAATTCAAAACGATTATAACACAAAATAGAAAACAAAGCTGGACCTTATTTTGACAAGTGAGTAAAGAAGACTAAATGTGTTCAAAGAGGTTTTATGTCAGATTTTCTTGCATTTCTTTCTCGCATGTAGGATTTCCGCAAAGAGCTGGATGTCATTCGCACACTGTGTTCCTCTCTTACGCTAGTATATATACCTTTATGTTATGTACTACGTACAACTGGAATGAGCTCTACGAAGAAATTTCGAGGTCCTAGAAATTTGACCTTGAAAACGAATTAAAAAGATAAAAGTAACAAGGACGTTAGTGGGTGCCATATTGTCTCTTTCTGATTAGGGTGACAAAGTTACGTAGGATAAATAAGACCATAACAGGAACTTTTTAATTTTCGACTAACATCGAACAAAACTCTCTAAGTCTATCTTAACCCATGACACTAAAGTAAACTTTTTTTACATGAGTATAAAGATTTCTGTATGTCCGTGTCAATAACCTATTCGTAATTTAGTAAATTAGAACCTTTAATTCGAACATTTGTCAAAATTGGTTTAGCAGATTTCAAATTAAAATGCTACAAACATACATCAGTATAATTATGGAGTAAAAAAACATACATGAATGATGGAAATCAATTTACATTCATTATTAACTAATAATTTTAATATTTATAAGGGATCATAAAACACGAACGTAAGCACTGAAAATGAGGTCTCGCGTGGCCACCGCGTAGTACAACTTGCGATAGCATCAAAAATACTGGTTGGATTTGTACGAAATACTGTTAAATCATCAAATTTACAAAAAATAAAATAAACGGCAGTAGCCCGACTCCTATCCACCTCGATAGAAAAGTAGAAGCAAGCAAACAGAAGTTCAAGAGAGGTAGTCACTAAAAGCGGGCAACCCGCAGAAAATTGATCAATCGACGGAGGCTTCTCACCTCCAAAATAAATTAAGAATCAGTTAGTAACTCTAAAAATCAATGCTTCAAATATCGATATCTCAATCACCTTAGTAAATTAGCTGCATGCTCCCTTTATGTATAATACCCTTTTGAAAACAAATCTCCTATTGATTACAGAAATAAAGCTACCTAGAATGTGATTCATAATTGGATGGCTGACCGCCTTTATTTACAAAATAGTTAAATCTCACAGAAGTAAAGATCCAAGCGCGACAAGTTGCGTAGGTACTTTTGCAGACCGAAGCCCTCAGAACTATCACTCAGAAAATATCCGTTGAAACGATCCCAATGAGCCTCAACACGTTATTAAAAAGGTCAAGGATTCTATAGATATATATGTTTGAAATATATTTCTCATATATATTGTCGCACTTCACCGCCTTGAGCGCACGTGGGAACTTGAAAACATAAGTTTGTACAGGCAACCAAGCTCCTTTCTTTCCCGAAAAAACCCAACAATCTCAAAAATTCCCAATCATTCGGCGGATAAAATGAATTTAAAAGACTCTAGGTACCGAAACATTATTTCTAGGGCCGAAATGTCTTAAAATTCAACGTTGGTGCGAGACCTAAGGATCTCAAATATTAATATGATCGCCTCCTTCCTTTCGATTGGCACCAGAGATACGGACAGATTCAATACCCCATCGAAATCACACACACAAGTCTCACAAATGCATATATGACGTCAAATTCATTACCCGTATGGTGTCAGATCTGTAACTAGAATGACGTCAGATATTATAACTAAATTATTTTCGTACTTTAACGAAAAACGTTTCTCTTTAAAACAATACATAGGTTTCCATCTTTCATATTCATTGAAATATCTGGCAACCTATTATTTCGGCCACATCATAGGCAAAAGAGGGCAAAAGGCAACTACCAAAGTATTATTATTAACTAATCTAAACATTATGGACACCTTAGTATTATGACGTCAAAAACTTCAACTTTGACAAATGTCAAAATTCCCCAAATTCTCGTTTCAGTTGCCAGCATAAAACCATAAATTAAGACTTTCGTTTTAAATATTAATAAAAATTTTAACAAATATGAAATATAACATAATAAGTTTTAAAAATACTATTATCATCCGCATACCAAGATATATTAAAAACCAGAAGTCACAAAAAATAGAGTGTAAAATAGTGTATTTCTATCTATTTCTATAAATATATATGTATATTTATAATTTAGGTCTAAAAAAAAATAAGTTTCCTAGAAAAAAAATCTACAGATTTCGCTCTTCTCGCAATTATTGGAGGACACTGAACAAAATTGTACCACAAAAAATTTTCGAAGAAAGTTATGGACCAATTTTTGATGTGCTACCATACTTTGCCACGCAAGCTCTAGCATTTTTTGACGCTATTGTTTTCGTGTACCTTTATAAGTTTTTGAAATAAGGCCGAATCTTACTTCCTAGGGTAGCTAATCTGATAATCATTAAATGAAAAGGCCACATGCTCAAGTCATGATTTTCGACCGTTTCTAAAATTTTATTTTTCAAACTTGTAGACAATCTACCAGTCTCGGAAGGTTTTTTATTTTTTCGATATTAATTCTTCCGTTTTTGAAACAATCAACTTTTTGTCCGAAAAATAGGGAAATTTCGACTTTTTCACCGTTTTCGATTTTCCGATAAAGTTACGAACCGATTTTAGAAAATTTAGTATCTTACAATGCTCCGAAAGCTCTTGATTTTTTTGCCATCACTGTCTTTTGTCTATCTTCATAAATATTGGAAATATAGGCAAATTTATTACACTCCTACACGAAAACGATCTAATAAACATATTCATTGTTACAAAAAGTTTTTATAAAAATAATGATTAAGTATGAGTCATCGTTTATTCTGACAAGCGGAAATATGTACTATGTATTTATGTAATATATACTATGTATGTAATATGTATTTATGTATTTGATATTGTGAACAAGATGAAAATAAATCAAAGTTACCAGCCGATTTTGTTATCTTTTATTGTAATAATTACTGTACTTACTCGAGATTGAACAAAATCTGTACCTACGTTATGGAGAAAAATTGACCTCATTTTCGGTTTCAACACACTAAAAAACATTAAAAGTAGATGATATTATCAAATCAAAATTCGAAAAAAAAAAATTTTTGTAGACCTGTGTTAAATTAATATTTTGCTAATAGCTTGTCATCCTGCGTTGATGCTTTTTAGGTACGTTTCTTTTTCATTTATTATTAATTCTTGGTTAGTCAAGGGCTACTATAACTTTGCGTTAACGGATACCCAAATAAAGCTAAATTACGGTACCTAAATAATGTTTAAAAAGAAAAGAAAATAGATAGAAATAAAACTGCAAAAGAAAACAGAAATAAAGTTGTTTAGTAAAAACTCCGCAAAAACAAAGAATCGACTTTTTTGATTTGCTACAGCTTTAAATTAAAAGAACTGATTTCGATAATTCTTTCACAGTATCTACCCAAAGTTATAACATAGTGACTAAACACCAAAATTATCAAAATCGATTCAGAACTTTCAGAAATATTAACGGCCAAACGTGTATAAAGTCCTATTGAATTAAGTCAAAATATTTTAAAAAGTGATATTAGAACGCGATGTGAGCAATCATGGCATTGCTTCGCAATGCTATTATGTAACCTTTGTAGGCAGTGGCCTAATTAGTGAATTACCTACCCTAAAAAAAAGTGTTCATCAATAGTCGAGCAATGGATGACCCCCATAATAAAAACGAGAAATGTGAAGAGGAAAAAATATGCGTCTCTGACTTCACCTACGCTCGGCGACTGTGTACAACCAGCGACGTGAAATAGCAGCTCGGATATGGAACGGCCATAGTGGCGTATTATACCAGCTGATTTCGATAATTCTTCCACTGTATCTACCCTATGTTGAAAAATAGTGACCAAATACAAAAATCATCAAAATGGATTCAGAACTTTCAGAAGAAGTGATATTAGAACGCGACGTGAGATCATGCATTGCGAAGCAATGCCATTACCTAACTTTTGTAGGCTACTAATTACCTACCATAAGAAAAATGTTCAACAGTCGAGCAATAAATGACCCCCATAATAAAAAATGAGAAATATGAAGAGGAAAACATAATGCATCAGCGGAAATTATAGATTCTGTATCGTAATTATCATGACGCATAGTTTTTTATTTCTCGGTTCCCTCATAATAAAATCTAAATTCACCATAGTACTTTTCCCAGTGTAGTGGTATATTTTATGCTAGCCACACAGAAGTGGTGTAGAAAGAGATAGTTAGGCACCCGGTTACTTCCCTTTCGCACTTTTTTTTTTTAATCACCAGTTTACGTATGACCACGCTAATGTTAGAGAGAGCTCCTTCCAGTTGTACGTAGTACATAATAGTTCCATGATAAATACATAGGAGTAATAAATGAGTAATAAGTGGTAATAAGTATGTATAGATTGGTATAGATGGCGTTAACGTTCTCGGTCGTTCTCCCACACAACAGCCACAGGCACAGAATAGAACAATTCTACTCTATCCACATCCACACGTTCCAGGTTCCACAGGTTCTGCCTGGTTCGATTGGTTCAAAGCTCAGAACATGGAACTAATACATCGATGAACTAATATGTACTTATTAGTTCCATGAAGATGCGAATCTTATACTTTATGACTATAGGTAGGCCTTTCATGATCACTCCAAAACGTTCACATCAGTCAAAAATCTTGCCGTGAATGTTGAAACGGTTCGAATTTTGTATTTGTGTATACGTTTTTTTCTTTAGAAGTATGTCTATGTTTAGAAGCCATTTTTTGTCTATTTATTCTTGGGTTTGCGTGTTTTTACATAAAGATAAATTGCGCCGTTTGGATGTGGTCCAAATGGCGTGATCGTGAATGCCTAGCCTAAAGAAAATGACAAAATCGCCTACAGCTGGAGGCCACGGTTGGCCTCGATGATTATGACTCATCAAACGCCAGTTTCCTGTATTCCAAACACTGGGAAAATGTCGAAGGCAAAAAAAGTAATTGAAGATGCTAAAGAAATCGATAATCCAGAAATTGATTTAGTTGATAAAGGTCTCTCGAGCATGGATGAAATTCTTGGCCTGTGTAAGTCTAACTTTCATAGATAATGGTAAATGGATAAACTTTCCATTTTAGTATTTCTTATGTCACGTTCATATTTTGATAGTAGGTTATGCTGTGCTGCTAACGCACCTGTCTTAAAAACACTCGGTATATATTACATATCAATGCATATTTTTTAAACGGTAGTTCCCAGTTCCCTAGTTTATTAATAGTATACATATGATTAGAAATGGTAAATCAATACCAGTGCTGGCTTTTAATATATAATTTACTTGATCATAAAGTACAAAGCTACTAATTAGTGTAATACAATCATGTTTCTATTGTTTTTCAGTTACTCTGACGAATATAACACGCCTTACACTAAGCCATAATAAAATATCTGTAGTGCCTGCGAGTTTGGCAAATTTGATTAATTTGGAGATATTGAATTTTGCCAACAATCATATTGAAGAATTGCCCGTGAGCCTTTCTTCCCTACCACAGCTGCGTATTCTCAACGTTTCCCTTAACAGACTGTACAATTTACCTCGTGGGTTTGGAGCATTTCCAGTTCTTGAGATATTGGATTTGACATACAATAATCTGAATGAAAAAACTTTACCAGGAAACTTCTTCATGATGGGTAAGATATACTTATTATTAATTTTCAAAACTATTGTGGAAAATGTAAATGCTACTCGTATAGGTACAATAAATAAAACATATTTTTAGAAAGCCTTCGTGCCTTGTATTTGGGAGACAATGACTTTGAGTATCTGCCTCCACAAATTGGAAACCTTAAGAATCTCCAAATTGTAAGTTATTTTAGTAATTACTTGAATCAAATTGTAAAAGAAAACAAACAGAATGCTAATAATTAATTAAATATTTTTTTATAGCTATCAATGCGTGAAAATGATTTGATAGAAGTGCCACGTGAACTGGGTCAACTAAGCCGTTTACGAGAATTACACCTTCAGGGCAATCGTTTGGTAGTACTGCCACCTGAGATTGGTAAAATTTCTTATTTGTGTTACTACACTTTTTAATAAAAGTAAGACAATGTCCAATCACTATAATAATGTAAATAGCACATAGACTGTGAGGTAACAAATAACATATGAAATCTGTTTCATAAAAAAATCTTATATTTTAGCTATATCAAATGCTTTATCATATTATACAAAAAAAATCTTTATAAAGGGAGAATCTGCATTTGTACAGACTATACATAGGCCATCGAGAGTTTGCGATCCTGACAGGTTGTAATTGGCATAGTGATCGGATAGGTGATGTGAATTTATACCGTTGTACGATTCCTGTTTTCAAATATTGTTTACATGCACGAATGACACAAAATTAAATTAAATTTTTTATTGTCAACTCAACAAATATGACGTTATAGCTATAAATCTCATGTGTCAGGAAAGCAAACTTTCGACGGTGGCCATATAACACATAATAAAACAAAAACCCTTTTGTTTTTTTTTTTTTTTGAATAATCACTTTTTGTGGCTACCTAATATTTAATAACACTTATGTTATTAAAAAACTTCAAACTGAGCCTCTTAAAAAATCATATATTGCGGCGATCACTGCCTTATCGTCTTCAAATTTTCTTACTCTCAGGTGTTCTTTCAACCTTGGAAAGAGATATAAATCATTAGGTGCAAGGACCTGTGAATACGGAGATTGTTCTATCAATTCAATGGCAGCCATTGCAACTCTGGACTTGCGCATTATCTTGGTGAAACAAAAAACTTTCACGAGGTTGCCACGCTGTTTCTCCCGTATTTCGTTATGCAAATTTTTAATTTGTCCTACATATAAAGTCTCCGTAATAGTGGCTCTATGATTAAGGTATTCGGTTATTACCACCCCTTGCCTGTCCGAGAACGAGAGCTTATGATCTTACTTACTTACTTGATACTTGAAGACGGGCTCTTTTTCCGCAACTCGACGTCAAAGCGCCTATTTTGCGTAGGAGCTTATGATCTTACTAACAGATGGAATTGCCTTGAATTTTTTTAGGAGTTGGGAATGACGGTAGCTATCAAGTCATAGACTGTTGTTTCGTTTCAGGGTCATAATGTATCAAATCAAAACAGCTTTGCGAAATACTCAGCCTGGTGGTTTCTGCACATCTATAAGCATCATGCCCTGATGGTCGTGCATAATATCATAACACTCCCTATCGAAGTTATCACTTCTTCAAATGATCCGCCAAAACATTTTTTTAAATAATTTGTTATGATACTGCCGTCGTCGTAGGGTACCCCGAGCATAATCATTGTTGGTGGAAGTTCTTCCTTGATTAAACGCAAGCGCAGCATTGAGCAACTATTGAATTCAAATTTTCTCCATTTTTGAGATCACCTCCGGCACATACCTAGGAAACATGATTATAATTTAAAAAAAAAAATATTAAAACCTTTATTTTAACAAATATTTAGGCTATCTCCTGCCAGTATTAATATTTTTCTTACCAAGAAGTATATAGCTCATTCCCACTTTTTATTGCACACCCCTCATGTTCACAATAGACATAGGGAAAATTGGATAACAATTTTTAATTTGGAGATTGATATTGTTTAGATGTGTTCAATTAAAATATTAATTATTTTGGTAAGTCTAAAGAGATAATTATTTTTTAGGAACACTGGATTTGGCTGGTAACAAATCTTTGCTACGTCTAGAAGGAAACTTTTGGGTGATGCCAATACAGGATCAGTTACAACTTGGGCCGTCACATGTACTTGACTATTTAAAAACAGAAACCTTCAAAGTGTAAGTTTTATAAGCCTTTATGAGTAATTTTACTTTAAAAGTCTTAAAAATAAGAATGTAATTTACAATAATGTGTTTTATTTTTCAGTCTCTATAGTCGTCACATGGCTGCAAAGCCTCAACCACCACCACAAAATTTGGATAAGAGTAAAAAAGCCAGTCGCGCGCGTTCTTAACGGGATAAATAATTGAAGTTCTTATTATCAATTTGTAATAACAATATATTAATACCTGGGACATACCACACAGTGCCATCTAAACCCAAACTAAGCAGAGCTTGTATTATGGGTATAATGCAAGTCAAATAAGTAGGATTGGGAATTGTACCAACTTTCACGAATACGCTAAAAGTTTGTTACAGATGAGTTTGTGATTTAGACAACTATTTCATTTCATCATAGTAATTTTCTTTTGACAAAAACAACTTTGTTTGTACATAAAGTCTAGGCAGAGCTTTGACGTCCAAGAACATAGATAAAAAATATCACCTCTTTGGTTGTAATTAACGCACAGAGACGGTCAGTACATATTATGCGAGCAGCAATATGTTTAACTGGTTCAGTCGCACACAAAAACGTTTAAAAGTTACCTATTTTTGTTGTCATTGTATCACCTGGCTCTATCTAGGTATTTAAATAATCAAAGTACCTAATTGAACTATGCAACCATCAATTATAGAATGGCATGTCACTGTGATACCTTCACAGGCTGATAATAAATTAATAAATACATAATAAACATTGACAATTTCTGACAACTTCAGTACTTTGAACAAAGTGTTAGGTCAAAAAACAAGTGTTGCTTTAAGGATATTCTGAATAGTTTGTTACATTTTTATATCACATAACATAAAAGTCATACTTATGTATAAACAATTGTGTTGGAAAAAACTGTAAGCTTTTTATATACATACCTGAAATTAATTATGGATACAATACAGTACTAACATATGTTTTTAAGTACTGTTATGAATGTGTTCTTTTAAAATTGTAGTATAATTATTTCATTAATTAAATTGCTTTTGTGAACATGATAAGTTCTGTAAATGCTGCCAATTGCCCTTTAAGAACCCTCGCTTAATTAATCTTGAACAAATGTAGTAATGAATTTGAATCTAAGTGGCCTTAATAAAATAATGCTTTAAGAAAAAATCTATTGATGAGTTCAAGAGGTTAAACAGATTGTTTATAAAAATAAATTTCAAATTAAGTATGAAAAAGAATAGTAACTTTAAATAATATTATTTTGTTAAAATCAAATTAGGTATTAAGAAAATAACTATTAAAAAATAAAAATATATTTCGGCATTTTCTTCTGTGAGATTGTTGGCCCTTTCTAGAACTCATCCATGGAAATATTTGTGCCATAACTATAGTTTTAAATGTAATATTAAAATATTTTATATAACTTTATTCAGTATTTTAATAAGGTGAAGTTTACTACTTGACTAAACTTGATTCTTAATCAATTAAAAATAAATAAATTAACAACTACAATTGTTTTCATTTTTCAATACGGCACCTATTAGAAATATAATTCAATTTGTTCAATAGCATCAAAATTTATGTTAGTTTTCCAAACCAATCCACTGTTAAAGGGTCTCAGAAGATGTAGTCATATACATAAAATGCATCTTTTCTAGTAAATATAACAAAACTTAACAAAAACGAAACACCCTAGATGATTTTAAAGTCTTGAAGTGATGTGTTAGATTATTAATTAGATCATCGTGCCATCTTTTGCTATATTAGAAACATGACCTACTTACTATCTATAAATTGACATCAGTACATCACAAACGCTTTCCCCAACATAGGGTGCAGGGTGAGTTACAGGGTGCCCAAACAAAATTTTGTAAAAATCAGTATGTCGATATAGTCCCCACATAAAAATCGGACCAAACTGGGAATCACCTATATAATTTTCGTATACTTACAAACTAAGAAATCCCATTTACGACGTATAATTACTGAGCATTATTCTTTCGCAGTAAGTTAGGGATAATTTGATGAGAGCTAGCTAACCACCCGCCCTTTGATCCAAGGGTCGTAGATTCGATTCCCGCCATATGCGGTGTACCCCCACAAAGCATTGGTGTACTAATACAAGATACGCCGACATCGTCACTTCTGTGACTGAAGAACAGAGCTAACCCGCACTGCACCAGCATGATGGTCCAAACTCCTTTATTACTCCAGTCAATATAGCAAAGTTTGTTAGGAGCATATTGCATTAATTGCACTTTAGGGGATTATTTACAATATCATAAAGAAAATATTCACGGATAATGTGTGAACAAAAATTTAAAAACGAGTGATTTTCTATACGACAGCTTTTTCCAATACACTCTGTGTAAATTCAGAAGAATCCCCAGGTTTATTCACAATATGTGGTAGGTAATTATATATTTATATAAAATAAATGATAACTCCAAAACAACAATTTTTGGATTGACGATATTTTGGCACTTCATGTAAATATGTACTGTATACAATATAGTAAATTATCACCTACGTGACTACTTTACTTTTTTTTTGGTGAAAATTTATTTAATTTTTGGGTCCTAGCATTAATTACACCTTGAATATTTTTGTATATTTATGCTCCAATAATTATCTTTAACTTTAATTAAAAGAAATCCCTTATCGATCTGTTGAGCGTTACAAGCTATTTTACAAAAATAATAATTAAAAACCTACTTGGCACGCGGCGGGCAGTGCGGTGTGGCGCGGGGCGGGTTACGTCGAAGCAATAATCTCGGGCCGTCTGCCCGCACCGCACCTTGTTTTATTTAGTAACTTAACTAGCTTTCCGCCCGCGGCTCCGCTCGCGTGGACTACGCAGTCGTACCGGGACCCCTTTTCAAGATAAAAAGTAGCCTATGTCATTCTTCACTTTATAAACTATATCTAAGTGAAAAATTGTAGCCGTTCCGGTACGACTGTGTAGTCCATACGAGCGGAGCCGCAGGCGGAAAGCTAGTTTGAGAATAAAATATAACCCATGTTACTCACTGATAATGTAGCTTTCTATAGGTGAAAGAATTTATAAAATCAGCGTGTAACAGTGTAGTCCACGCGAGTGGAGTGCACAGACAGAAAAGCTAGTATCTTTATAAGTTATAACCTATGTGTTATTCTGATGTATAAGCTATATTTTTAAAGTTTAATTAAAATTCATTTAGTAGTTTTTGCGTGAAAGAGCAACAAACATCCAGACATCCATACATACAAACTTTTGCGTTTATAATATTAATGAGGTTTGAGCACAAAAAAAGATCACCACGCTTTATGTTCCTCGAGACGCTTTGTTTTCGTGTGTAAAGAATGGCAAGTAAACATGTTTTAAGTAAATAGTACAATAGAGAGGTTTACAAATTTTTTTTTGTTCGCTATTATTAAAATTTAAGCTAAATAAAACAAAAGTGTGAATCATAAAAATATATCTACAAATAAAGAAGTTATACAACATTAAAGTCGTCCTTGCAAAAATAATTTCACTATATATTTATACGAGTATGTATATATAAATATTTCGCAAATATCTATATAACTAAGTCTCGTAAATAAAATTAACGTTTCGTTGTTGTTTAAAAAAAATGCAAAATATATTTTTAAAATATGTACTTACATATAAAGTCGGTGTTACATTATGTGTTGTATTTCTTTCAAATATTGAATTATGTCCCGTAAATTAACGTTTTGTTTTCGTACGTAAAAAAATATTATCATCATCATCAGCCTATTTTTACCCCACTGCAGGGGCTTAGGCCTCCCCCAGGGTGAGGAGGGGGGCTTGGAGCTTAAGTCCACCACGCTGCTCCACTGCGGGTTGGGAACTGTAACGACCGCGCGCCATCTATTGACAGCGTCCGGGACCGACTGCTTAACGTGCCCTCCGAAGCACGGTGTCAGTGTTATTGTGTACTTAAGTCAGAAAAACTCATTGGTACACGCCCGGATTTGAAAAAATATTATAAGTATTTATATATATAAGAAAGATTAAATTTTTTTAAATTATTTGTTTTCTATCCTAGCCAACAAAGACAGATTCGACCATTGGGTATGACTCTGAACTTAGATTTGTTCAACGCATAAATACCATTGACTTTTGAAAAAAAAATAACTTACAAAAAAATCTTAATGTTATCTTACTTTATTATTATTATTTTTATTACTCTTAAATTATAAGGGTTCCGAGTTTGCTACACCCGTTATGAAAATTTGTAAAATGTCTTGTAAAATTAAGTAGCAAATTAAATGTTTATATTGACCGATTTTGGAAATACAGACCTCGTCTTGACCTAGAATTATGAAATTTGCAATAAACAAGGCTCAGCACGAGTAAAGGAAAAAAAACTGAAAATCTATAATTTAAAGTAATATCATTTTTTTGTTTTTAGTAAATACCCTTTTTTCAGAAATGATACGATTAGAAGTATCAAGTTGAAATTGATATCAAAAGATAAATCAATGGTCCTTTGTAACTGTAAAAAAAATCAACCGTTTACGTTAGAGCAATAAATAATACGGTCAAATGTGTCATATATTTTGACACTCGCAACTAAATCAAAACTTATACGATACTTTCTAAGCAAATTAAAATATATTCATAAAGATGAACCATTAACTTTGTCGGTATGAACCGACTAATTTTCGCTGGAACTGTACGCCGCGCCTGTAATAACTAATACTGTCGGTTTTCTTGGTGACGGCGGCACGTGTGGCGGCTTTCATTGTGAATTTTTTGTCTCAGTGAGGTGTCGGCGCGCGGCGTTTCAAAGGACACTAAGTGCAATAGTTATATTCTTAACAATATACTTTTAACTAACATTAACGACAAACAAATTTTAGCACAAGAAATATGTGATATTGCAACTTCTATTTCACAATGTTAGCGCGATACGGTGGACGGCTAAGGTCATGCGTTAATAGTCACAATTTAAAGGGCGTTACCTATACTGGATAGGTACTTTAGATTTATTAGTTTTTATGAATAACGCTTTTGACATAAATAAGGGATTATATCAATTTATGATGAAGAATAATAATAATGCAATATAAATAATACTTCTAACCAGAGATCGACATGCTTCTAACTTAACAAATAGCTCAAAAAAATACTTGATATGAGATATTGCCGTCCCTTTTTCTCAATGTTAGCGAGATGCGGCAGACGACCAAGGTCATGCGTAAATAGTCAGACTTAAAAGTACGTTACCACTGCCATCTATAGTTTACAAGCCATGCTACTGAAATCTGGCAACGTTGCGTGTAATCCGAGCCTTAGCATCAATCAAGTCATTAATTCGCGTTTTCTTCCATTTAAACGTTATGTAAGCAGAGATATTGATTTAAAATAATAAATCAGTGTTAAAAATTACGTTTTGCATCGTGTTTATTCGTAATTAGTAAGGTAAGTTGATATTTTCACCATATTCCTTTTTCGTTTCACGTCACATTCTTGACACGTTTGGGTGGAGATTACAGTAAATTTTTATCATTTTTCGAATAGGTTCGAGGATATGGAATCTGGAAAATCCTGGGGAACTATGCTTATACCTTTCATGGTCACTTTAACCGCATGCTAGCCACCAGCAGGTCCGGCGAGATTGATTACGTAGAACCCAGGAAGAGGAATAAACTGCAAGGGAACGGTACATTCCCGTAGAACATTATACAATAATACTAGTTTTTAAGATATAGCCTGTGATAAACGCACAAAATCATAGTAACACTAACTCAAATGAGATATAATAACCATTCTTTTTATTCTATTGATGATTCTATTCTATTCATAAAATCCACTTCTGACACGCAAACGAAGTCGCGGGCGGGTGCTAAGATAAGTTAATAGATACTCCTATTTCTATTTTCTGTTAAATGCTATCGATAATTTCATATTTAGTTTATTAAATCCCATATTTTAAATTATTAAATCATGACATCTTGTCAGCTGACTAAATAAATCAGACTACAAGTGACAGTTAATGCGATGTTGCCAAATGTAATAGCATGGCTTGTAACTATAGAAGGCAGTGACGTTACCTATCTTAGTGAGTAAATTAGAATTATTCGTTTTTATGAATAACGCTTTTGACATAAATAAGGGATTATATTAATTTATGATGAAGAATATTAAAACTGACTCATATTAAGTAAAATATTTAGAGTGTCTTTAATGCGCGTCGTAAAAATTAATAAAAAAGACTTTTTTTAATGGTTGTTGAGAAGTCACATAGGTGATAATTTAATAAACTATTATGGCTTACATCTAGAGTATAAAAACAGAAAATCGCCAAAAGTGCGATTTTGTAAGTTTAACTTTTTTTAAAATTAAATAAAATCTCGTAATATTCAGTATTTATAACATGTATACTGGGGATTACTTCTAAATCAAATTCATATTGCTACCATAGACATACAGTTAATTTGTCACCTACCCACTATTTAATGTAAAGGGTGAAATTTAGACAAACACATCTTTAGGTATTTCTCAACATGCAACACTCATAATGCAACCAAAGCATAATGAGTGCATAACTATTCAGCAGTATTATTATTGTAAAAAGAAATTTTTAAGGTGTCTTTAATGCAATCCAAAAATTTATTTTTACTGGACTATATATTATCCTGCAGATAACCCTTGTCTTTACATATAATACCCAATGAAAATACGTATTAGTTTTTTATAAGGTTTATTACAAAAATAACACGCTCTTAAAAATAAATACACATACAAATGGCCCTTCAAGTTTGAGATCCTGTAGTAACAAATTTAAATTCTTATAAATACCTACCTGTATGAACGTAACAGGCCTCCAATGCAAAAATACAAACAATTCTATGTTTATTTTACTCTATCAATATTAACTTTTATCATAACTTTATTTGTTATGATGAATAAGAAATAGGTAATCAATGTTTTTCTTACCATTAGGATACTCAAAAAATTAATTAATATCATTCCATGACATTTGATTTATTTACAAATCAAGATGTAATGAAATATGAGTGTTAATGTCTTTGTTCAGAATTTAGTTTCAATTGCTTCAAACGAAAATGAAACTTTCTTCACTGTGGTTTTATACAAAAGATAATGTGCAGTGCCTATTAACATTAATTCAATAGGAACTTCAAGATTATTTATTGAGTTATTATCAAATAGACGTTTGTTTTCGTATATAAATATGATCGAAATTATTTCTCAAAACTTCAGTTAAACTTTGTCAATGAATTCATTATTTTTTTCAACTTTTAGAGTATTTTGTTACAAAATATCAAATTAAAGATATTATTAATACTATTAATAGAACTGCACCAGATCAATATAATACTAAACTTATTATGAAATTCAAAGAGATACATTCAAACAATAAGCTTATAAAACTTGTTCACGCGATTCTTAATTTGTTATCTCTTAACCACCAAACAAATAGAAAGAATCTGCAAGGTCGCATATCGATCGTCCGCCGACGCAAACGCAGCGGCGAAGAGCGAAGGTTGCGGCACGTCGCGTCCAGCACCGTTACCATGAGCTGCTATCAAAAAATTACATTATCGTAGTTGGTAGCGTATATAGTGACAAGCATCAAATAGATGGCGCTAATACACCATGAGTCAAGTTATCGTTTAAGACAACCAGTCTAGTGAGCTCGATCCATCTAAACTTCACACTGTCATATATCTTTATTCCTTTCAAACAAATATCAAAAGATAGAGAAGGATTTATAATGAAATGGTGGAATAATCTGACATAACAGAAAGGTTTTTTATGAGTATGCATACACTAGGGGTAAGTGAACTTTTAATTTATAATAGTGTTGTTTTACTATATGATTGTTTTATGTTTTGTTTGTTGTGACTATAATCTGTTGCTGTGACAGATCCAGTTAAACATTTATTTTTGTCCCTTTTGTTTCATAAGTTACAGTAGGTATTTAACAGTATTCAAAATGAGAACATGTACGTTTCAATTTCAGTTACTGGTGGTGTTTATCTTAGAATAATAACATGTTTATATAAAGGTAAACATTTTATTTCATATATCACTACATAAAATGTTTTGTTGAGCCGCAACTGCCGCATGGCACTTGTGCATTTACTCAGGTGTTTTTATATACCATATTTCAAGCAAAATGAGTTCTTCCAGTTATTCTATTCTTATTCGATAGAAACCTTCAAAAACGTGATCACTTCACCACTTGATTACTAGTGAGGCATGCTACCAGTAGCGTCATGGTATTTCATTATAGCGTCTGTCAAATTAGTTACACACTAAACCGATTTGTATAGAAACGAATGGAAAACGTTTGTAACTGCTATCGAATATTTCGATACGAGATGCGATATCGAAAACTGTAGTACTCATACTAGCGATTTTAGTTCTTTTCGGTACCGCTAGAGGAGCTGTACATTTTCCCATACCGCGCGCTCATCTCAACACACAGAACCTAATGCCCTTGATGGCGAGCAACCGACTGCGCGAGTTTATGCTCAAACATATTATAATATAAGCAGCGGTAATCGGAGCCCTAGTAGGCCACCTGACGGGATAAGTGTTATTGGTTTTATTTGGAGCTCTCGGAAGAGAAAGTTTCAGCTGACAAACAATGGAAACAGTTATTTTGCGGGTGAGAAACTCTTCGCAGAACCGTTAACGATGCGGTCCTATTTCAATTCAATAAACGCGGGTAGTAATTACCAACGGACTTGGGATATCCCATTTATAAACATGAATAGTGACTGGACTGAATCTAAAATTAAAATAAATGAATCGAAATTTTCAATACAACATGATAAGGGGTCCAAGTAACAGCGGTGTCAGCGGTCATCTAGACAGATCATCATAGAGGCTAAAGTGGCAGCAATTCTCCAACCAGCTGAAAAGGTCGGTCCACCAACAATTCACTGCTTTACCCAACAGTTTTATGGTACAGTGTACCAGGAGGCGTAGCGTACACAAATCTAAAGTACTATTCGTTAACTATGTGGTATTGTTAACATGTTGAATGCTGGAATCGTAATTATGAAGAAATTTAACTCATAAAACGTAATATATAATACTAACATGTGATTGCTGTATACATTTTATGTGTCAGTTACTACTCATCTTCACTAGCAGAAGAGTCATCATCAGAGATTTCAAGATCTCGTCGAGTTGAATTTGTCCTATTATTCGATTTTGAATATCTCTCCAAAGAGAAAGCATATGATTCATAATCCACTATTTCGCCATCACTTAAATGCGAGTCACCTTCCACAAAACTTGCGAACCTGTAGATATATAAAAAATAAACACTAACACACAATACATCGATTAAACAAAAAAACTGTCGGAATGTTGTTAATAACATACCGACAGTTTTTCCGTGAACGGACATAATAAAGCCATAAACAGAAAAAAAAAAATTTAACAATCCATTAATCTATATTAATAAAATTGAAGTGTCTGTCTGTCTGTCTGTCTGTCTGTTCCGGCTAATCTCCGAAACGGCTGAACCGATTTCAATGAAACTTTGCAGACGTGCAGAGGGCATTACTGCGGGTAACATAGGGTACTTTTTATCTGTCTGTTTGTCCATCTGTCTGTCTGTTTGAGCTGATCTCAAAAACGGCTGAACCGATTTCAATGAAACTTGGCAGACGTGCAGAGGGTGTTATCATGGGTGACATAGGCTGCTTTTTGTTTTTCTGTCTGTCCGTCTGTCGGTCTGTTCGAGCTGATCTCCGAAACGACCGTACCGATTTCAATGAAACTTCGCAGACGTGCAGAGGGCATTATTGGGGGTGACAAAGGCTATTTTTTGTCAATCGCAGACCTATCGTGTTGGTACTCAAGCTTGATGTTTTAACGAGATCTATGTGTCCAAGTGACCACATTTTTAAATGACTATTTTTTCGAAACCATCAATCACAGACCTATCGTGTTGGTACTAAAACTTGATGTTTTGAAGATATCTATGTGACCACGTGACCAAATATTTAAATGCTTATTTTTTCGAAACCATCAATCTCAGACCTATCGTGTTGGTACTCAAACTTGATGTTTTGAAGATATCTATGTGACCACGTGACCAAATATTTAAATGCTTATTTTTTCGAAACCATCAATCTCAGACCTATCGTGTTGGTACTCAAACTTGATGTTTTGAAGATATCTATGTGACCACGTGACCAAATATTTAAATGCTTATTTTTTCGAAACCATCAATCTCAGACCTATCGTGTTGGTACTCAAACTTGATGTTTTGACGAGATCTATGTGACCACGTGACCATGTGGTCACATAGATATAGTGTGGTTTTAAAAGCTTATATTTTAGAAACTGTCAATCGCACACCTGTCGTGTTGGTACTCAAACTTGATGTTTTGACGAGATCTATGTGACCACGTGACCAAATATTTAAATGCTTATGTTTTCAAAACTATCAATCGCAGACCTATCGTGTTGGTACCCAAACTTGATGTTTTAACGAGATTTATGTGACCACGTGACCAAATATTTAAATGCTTATTTTTTCGAAACCATCAATCTCAGACCTATCGTGTTGGTACTCAAACTTGATGTTTTGAAGATATCTATGTGACCACGTGACCAAATATTTAAATGCTTATTTTTTCGAAACCATCAATCTCAGACCTATCGTGTTGGTACTCAAACTTGATGTTTTGACGAGATCTATGTGACCACGTGACCATGTGGTCACATAGATATAGTGTGGTTTTAAAAGCTTATATTTTAGAAACTGTCAATCGCACACCTGTCGTGTTGGTACTCAAACTTGATGTTTTGACGAGATCTATGTGACCACGTGACCAAATATTTAAATGCTTATGTTTTCAAAACTATCAATCGCAGACCTATCGTGTTGGTACTCAAACTTGATGTTTTGACGAGATCTATGTGTCCATGTGACCACCTTTTTAAATAACTATTTTTTCGAGACCATCAATCGTAGACGTATCGTGTTGGTATTCCAACTTGATGTTTTGACGAGATTTATGTGACCACGTGACCAAATATTTAAATGCTTATTTTTTCGAAACCATCAATCGCAGACTTATCGTGTTGGTACCCAAACTTGATGTTTTAACGAGATTTATGTGACCACGTGACCAAATATTTAAATGCTTATTTTTTCGAAACCATCAATCGCAGACTTATTGTGTTGGTACCCAAACTTGATGTTTTGACGAGATTTATGTGACCACGTGACCAAATATTTAAATGCTTATTTTTTCGAAACCATCAATCGCAGACTTATCGTGTTGGTACCCAAACTTGATGTTTTGACGAGATTTATGTGACCACGTGACCAAATATTTAAATGCTTCTTTTTTCGAAACCATCAATCTCAGACAATTCGAGACCACATGACCAAATTTTTTTATATGTCTGTCTGTCCGTCTATTCAAGCTAATCTCCGAAACGGCTGAACCGATTTCAATGAAACTTCAAATACATGATAAAAAGATTATCAGGAACGACATACAACACTTTTTGTTTATCTGTCTGTCTGTCTATCCGTCTGTTTGTTCGAACTGATCTCTGAAAGGGCTGAACTTATTTCAATGAAACTTTCAAAGATGTGATTAAAAGATTGTGAGGAATGACATTCAATACTTTTTGTTTGTCTGTCTGGCCGTCTCTCTGTCTGTTTGAGCTAAACTCTAAAACATTTAAACCAATTTTAATGAAACTTCGCAGACGTGAAAAGACGGGTGTGAGGAGTGACATACGCTACTTTTTGTTTGTTTGTCTATGTGTTTTTCTATCTGTTGGTTAAGACTAATCTTCGAAACGGCTGATCCGATTTTACTGAAATTTTGCAAATACAAAGAAGACGTTGTCAAGAGTCAAAAGCAACTTTTCTTATATACATATAGAAAATCGTAGTGTCTGTTAGGCTGTCTGTCTGTTCCAGTTAATCTCCAAAATGTCTGACTGATTTTGGGACCGACTTGTGGGATAGCTATTCTTTATGCTAAAATGGCTAAATGGATTTTTATTAAATTAGGTATAGAGATTTCTTAAGCAGTTAAGTTTCAGAATGGTCTGGAAAGTGTTACAATGTTTTGGAGCGTCGCCTTCCTTTAATTGTCCCAGTACAACTGTGGTCAACGCGAGCGAAGCCCGCGGGCGGAAAGCTAGTAGTAAATAAATCTTGTTTTGTTTACATCTATACAAGAAAAGGCGCTGCGAGCATCCTACCGGACTTTTTTCTGTCAATAAAGGACGCCACTTGATAAGTAACTTAAAAGGAGCGTGTAGTAGCAAATTTCCATACAAACGGCGTTAACATTTCCGCCCAACAAACCTTAACCGATTAGTGCAAAAAAATTATATGGTATTCAGATCAGCAAAAACTAGGTTTATATGTTTTTAATTTTTTAAGTATTTGATACATGATAAAAAAAACTTAAATGCGTGAAATGGGGTATGCAGGGGATTTTTCGAATTCGTTTCATTTTCATGTTTAAACCGACGACGATGTAAACAATGCAGACGAATAGTAGAATGGTTCACGGCTAATATAATTTATTACTAAATGAAAAAAAAAAAACAAATTTATAAGATTTTTGATACCGAACGTCAAACAGGCGCCTACCAATATTGTCATTAAAAGCGAAAAATTGGTCCTTGTGGATTCTACTGTATTCTTGGGAATCACATTGGATGCGAAATTGCAATGGGATCCTCATATCACTTACTTGGCGAGAAGACTCGGTTCTGCAACTTACGCTGTAAAAAGGTTTTCTTTCCTTTCGGATATAGAAACCGCGAGGTTTGTGTATTTCAGTGGGTTCCATAGTTTAATGACTTATGGCATTCTGCTGTGGGCACACGCTGTCAATTTGAATGAATACAATCTACGTGTTGCAGAATCGAGCTGTTCGAGCAATTTATAAACTAGGACCTAAAGTATCACTTAGAGAAAAGTTTAAGGAAATTAATATAATGGCATTGCCGTCTCAATATATATTTGAATACATAATGTACGTAAATAAAATTGTGATCGGCATAATGTAAGTACAAGAAAGAAAAAAAAACTTGCTAACCATGTCAGCCGCCTCAATAAAATCACAAAATCTTTTAAAAGGCAATATATGCGCTTTTACAATAAAATCCCATTTGACATTAAATATCTACCTCTAAACAAGTTTAAAACTACAATAAAACCATAAAGGTATATATACTAGCGTAAGAGAGGAACACAGTGTGCGAATGACATCCAGCTCTTTGCGGAAATCCTACATGCGAGAAAGAAATGCAAGAAAATCTGACATAAAACCTGTTTGAACACATTTAGTCTTCATTAGTCACTTGTCAAAATAAGGTCCAGCTTTGTTTTCTATTTTGTGTTATAATCGTTTTTGAATTCTACAAAAATTAATTCTTGTGATAAAAATGGTGTAGTGTTCAGTTTTAAATTGCACTGTAACATATGTTAATAATCCAAATAAAGAGACATTTCACCGGTAAGTACTGCCAATAACATATTGTTATCTTAATGCTTATTTTTATAAAAAGCGATCCTAAATTTACTTGGTTATACATCAGTAGTACACGGTAAATACTTTATTTTGTAAATAATTTGTTATTTTAAACAATTATGTGTATGATACAAAAATATTGTGTAAAATTACAATCAAACAATGAAGCATAGGGATTGCACAAAATGTATCGATATGTCGATATTTTCAAATATAAATATTTTGTAAATTTGATATTACCTAATTGCACCTGTTCCACTGGAATGATGTCGTTAACTGTTTTTAAACATATTGAGGTTTATTTAGCCTGGCAGCACATTGTAAGGGAAAGTATGACATCTATACATATATACTACACATAGGGTATATGTGTAAATACAAGACTTTTTCAAATGAAAAAATAAGATATATACACAATTAATTTTAATCGTTATTTATTTATGATTTAAAATCTGATGCTCTATTTAATTTTAATCGTTATTTATTTATGATTTAAAGTCTGACGTTCTATCTGTTCTCTGATTATGAACGTCGTAAATAATTTAACTTTGAATGACAAAACTACTGTATACAATAGTTTAACCTCATTTTCCTCCAAGAAACTGCGGTGTTAAAAAATGCTTCCTGATAATGATGACTATTTCATAATATCCAGGTTTCCTGTAAACACGGTTAGCATAGAACAATGGAAAAAATGTTAAATAGAACAGGTGGGACTCCTCGAAAACATTCTTTGGTTTGCAGTAGACATTTTACGGATAACTGTTTTGTCTAACTAAATCACCGACGACTTTTGAAGAAAGGATCTATACCTACTGAATTTGTGCCGTTAGGGGTTTCTTTTTTTTCATATGTGCTTACTAAGTATATTAAGTAATATACTAATAATACTTAATATCTAAAGTCAGAGCATTTATGCCAACTGTAATTTCTGTACAGGTCAATCTGAAGACCAAGCGATCGGCGTCAGCGTACGTTTACCGGGATATATCACCAGGACCTTCAACTTTAGAGCCTAAACCTTTATTTCAGCACTAATATAAAATGGATTTGAAGAAAAAGTCCATCAAGTGAAAATATCAATTTTAGGCAAATTATCACTTTGTCTTTTACAAAAACTTGTTCCTTTATATTCAAATAAAACTTAATTACCTATTACACAAAGAAACAAAAGATATTATAGACTAGTCCAAGGCATCCAAGGCATAATTTGTGGTGTAGTGAGACAACGCGACACTCAATCGAGTACACAATGTGACGTCATGGGCAGTAAGAAGCCACCAGTCAAACCGCACGAAAATACATAATAATAATAATAATAACGTGCACATTACAACGTCGTGGCCCCAAACTAAGCATTAGCTTGTGTTTTGGGTACCAAGCGAAGACACAACATACATATAACAACCAAGACCCGGTACCAGTATCGATATTCATCATATAAATACTGACCCGACCTAGGATTCGAACCCGGGACCTCCAGCTTCGTAGGCAGGGTCGCTACCCACTAGGCTAATTAATAAATATCAATAATTTATTTCTCAGTCATTTATTGACGAATTTAAAAAAAAAAACCTTCACTGTTTTATTAGTTTTGGTTTATCTTTCAATTCTATCGAGTTAAATTGTATATTTTGAACATCATGAACTTCTCCATTGTAAATGTTTTTGTTTTGTACATTCTCATTTTTTTGTTTACAAAGAGTTAAAATTTTGTTGTTATGCGTTGCAACGTGACGTATTGTCATTAAAAATAAAAATCGTTTATTTATATTGTTTTATTTATTACTTGGCTTGTATTCAACTAAATATTAAAATTTCCATAATGATGTTAACGCTTTCTTTACTTCTGCAATTTTTTTATTATCAACTGTTAACAAAAAAAAATATTTATTGGAGTAAAGGAAATGGCATTTGAATTGACTGATTGATGATTTGTCATTTTAAAAAACTAAAAGTTAGGAAAAGTAACTCAAAACAAAAATTATGTAGTATAGCAGATTCAAAATAATAAATAGGATTGCCGATTTCGACTTATGATAACGCGGTAATTTCAACGACACATTATCATGAAAGTACTACGTGCTATCGATAATATAAAAAACACCTATGCACATCACTAAAACTGGCTCAACCACATGTGAATTTTGCACACATACTCATTTCCGTTTCGGTCATGCGATGTTTAGATGTCAGTTGGTCTCCTACGCTAGTATATATATGTCTATGAATAAAACGAAAGCTTTATGCAAAAGCTCATGAAGTATCAGACTACTTTGGTGATAAAAATCCATGGGTGTAAGCCGCTCGCCTATCAATTTGTTTCAATAATATTAATCTTTAAGCATTTATTGTTAAAAAATTGTTTATAATTTTGTTAAAAACAGCATCCCTCAGTTTCTTACGCATTTTTCTGAGAGGAATCAGCATTTTTGAATGCGTCTTTGTGGTGACGTTCTTACACAAAGTAATAAAATTCACTCTTGTGACGTGTTTCAAGATTATGTTACATAACTACGAAATAAAGATATTTGATTTAATTTAAGGTATCAAAATATTTAAAAAATTAAAAACATATAGTTAAACCTAGTTTTTGCTGATCTGAAAACCTTTTTTTTTGCGCCAATCGGTTAATAATAATAATACTCGGATATCCCACACAGCGCCATCTAGTTCCAAACTAAGCAAAGCTTATACTATGGATACCAGACAACTGATATTAAAAACGTTAAGGTTTGGTGGGTCCGTTTGTATGGCAATTTGCCACTGCACATTCTTAACATACAAGTGCCTGTCAAATTCATATGATAGTTCACTTTCAGTAACGTTTCTTGCATTTTTGTCATTTTCAGGTGTATATAAAGAGAAAACTATCAAATATCAAACATTACAAATAAACGCACATGAGCAATTTAAGAAATGATTTTGTTTAGTTTAATTAAGTTTATTTTTCAACTACATTTAATATTTGCATGAGATGCAAATAAATTAGAAAGCCTATGTGTATAATTTGGACAGATACCATAAATGTATCATGTACCATATTTTGTGCACACTTTATACTAAACGCAATTTTCGTGTAATACCTATTTAACTTCAAAAAAAAAATTTCTAGGGTTTTAAACTTAATTGGCAGACAGGAATTTTACTCTTGCTTTTTATTATTATTATTATTGATTACTATTAAATAAAGAAATAAAAACATCAGTACCAGTTTTGCGGTATAATTTCATACTGTGTGGCCTCATGACCGGCAACCGGGCCACGACAGCCTTCATTATACCATTCTGATCGCACGCGGATAAAAACTAGGCTACAAATTTCAAAGAATAAACCAATTTCTCTAATATTGCATGCAAGTTTTTTAGGACTTAGTCACATAGAATTTTAGAATTTCAATGTAGGTTTTAAAAAACAATTCATTTCAGAAATACATATTAAATATTTTTCTGATGTCAATTTTCTGTTCTGTTTTCCATTTGTATTTTCTATTCCTATGTTATCAAAGAAACAGACACAAAAATATATTTAATGTACCTAGAAAGTCATACCACAAAAAAGTATTTTAAGAGAATGACTGTTCTACAGTGTAATTAAATCTATACAAAATGTATTGAAATGCTCAATCACCTTTTGGAATCGTGCAATTTCAGCATGATCTTCCATTGCGCACAGTCTGGACTAGAACAATATTTTCTTAAATTTTCTAAAGCTTCTTTTGTCTCTCGCGCGCCTTGCTCATAATATTCTTCACTACTCAAGAGGCGTGGTTTTGGCGGAAAATGTTTGTGCCTGAAAATTAAATAGACAACGCATTTTTCACTCTACCTACTCGGAAAATTTTTACTTGTTCCCGTTTCGGTTATCTAGGGAAGAAAAGTGAGTTGAATTACAAATCTGATAAATGTAGAAGCACCTACATGGTGAGGCCAGAAAGGTTGTTTGTGTAATTTGAACTAAGTACAATGACAATAGTAATGAACATGGTTTTCAGCTTATGAATTTGAAAAAGGATTTACTCTAAATATAAATTATTTTTTACCATCACACAACATTAGGGTTGGACCACAATCCTAGCCCTGGTCCGGTGTGGGTTGGGTGCTGTTAACCTCCATTGTCACAAAAGTGAGGATATAGGCGGAGATTGTAATATTGGACTTAAGTTTTATAATTTAAAGACTCATTGTGGTCAAATACACCTAATAGCTCAACACAAATAACACGTAATTAGGCTTATAGCACTTTATGAGATAATTATATTTTAAATCAATATCTATTTTCCTCGAGGGGTTAGTGAAAAACAGAGTGACGGAGTTCAGGTATATCCCTCATATATTGAGCATTCCAAATTTAAAATAACACTATATCACATTATACAAAAACAGAATTTTGCTCCTTTGCTGAACAACTTGCTATTTATTTTATATTTATCACTACTTAGCAAACAGAACTGCTATTAGTTGTGAAGGATGATATAATTACTGTTATTTTATATTTTTTTAAATGTCTGTGCTTATTTCAAATTTGTTGTGAGTTTACTCAACTCATTTCAAACATAACACAAGTCTGTACTATCAATCAACTCTAGTTTCATGTATCCCAAATTAATGTTTAATTTTATGGAAAACTCTACAAAAATAACATGAAGCCGAGTTTTGACGTTGAAGTTTGATCTAGTTCTACTAAACTTGATGCAGCATGGCTGCATGTACACCGCGACAAAACTATCGTCTCATACCGGAACGCGATGTCTCTGTGACATATAGCGCTATCTCGTTTCAGCACAAAATAATGCGTCGACAAAATTTTGTGTGTACATGTTAGCTCTACTGATCACTATCTCGCAACATATGTTGAAAAAGCCGTCCAAAGCGGGTTTTTTAGTAATATTTTTATGACCCTAAGCAGGATCGTGAACACAAACAAGATTAAGTCCGTACAGATATTGTTCTCGAGTCTTCCGTAAAATTGGACAGTATCAAATGTTGAATCCAACATGGGCGAAACCTATACAGACAGTTAGTCTCCTAAAAATTTTTTTCTTGACTTACCATGAACTTCTAAAGTAGAGTAACAATGATGTTGGAAAGTATTTTAGAAGGAATGAAATTACAATTATAGCTGTCGCAGCCTCTTGATATTCGCTGCTAAAAAAAATCATAAACACTCCCACTGCCTGTGAATATTTGATGAAAAAAGTATAATTTGAAAACTGTCACATAGAAATAAAACATTATATAATTTAAGCCAAAATTAAAAACCACTAGGAAGTCATTCTGATACCTGCAATGTCCACATTACAAGATTTTGACTTTTTCTATTTTGTGGAGGTCCAATTCTATAGCAAACTAAAAAGCTCACAAAGCCGACTATTATGGTGTACCAAAAAAGGTGTGTTTGATAACTCAGTAAAATAGTTCTTATGTTGTCCCAAATTTGCTGGAACAAGTACACTCCTACTGTCCAACCTCCAACCATAATACCATAAGTTAGGGTTTTCTGAAAAAATTAAATTATTATTTTGCATTGTGTAATACCACTAATAATTGCAGCTAATGTAATTATGTAATGCATTACTAATGATAGATGTGTACAGACTCAGTGCCGGCTCAAGTCAAGAATATGGCAGAGCAGGGCGTGCGGCAATCTTGTTTTGTAAGAACGCTGGGCCGCCGCCACCACCGCCGCGGCAGCCACCACTCACGAGACATTCACAAAAGAACGTATGCTATCTGCGTACCTGCCCCGCCGGACGCTCCAAGTAAACGGGCAATGAGTTTGTCCACCCTCATCAAGACCTACTATTTCAGTTTGAATACTGTACTGTACAACTTTGCTGCATACATCCTTTTTTTATGATTCACAGATAAATAGAAATTCGTGAATTCATAAAATCAAATTGCATAAAATCATAACCATTAAAAAATATATGTACAAAAATACTGACCCTGGGTAAAAGTTTGCTGAAATAATAAACCAACACCATGAACGATGCACAGACACCAATTAGGATACCGCATATATAGAAAAATATTGGATTGCCACTTAAAGTTCTGGATGCGAAAATGAGCCCTATACCAAGAGCCATTAGCATTATGCGCCAGATATCCACTCCTGAAATCAAAAAGTATAGAATTATGTTAAAGAACCTAATATAATAATTCAACATACAATAAAGATGTCAATAGCATGATGGGTTGCTCTTTACACAGTATTGCATAAAATACTTTTATTACAATACCTACACATGTACTAACGACCGCCCGCCGCTTCGCTCACGTTTGAATCATTTCGGTTTAAACACAAATGCTTTTAACATATAATACTTAAATGCACTGATCAAATGCGACAACTTCTTTTGTAGGAAAGTACTGAGGGAAAAAACAACCATTAAAAAAAATAGGGAATGAAATGCAATAATTTATGGGTTGGCTGCTTGGCCGGAGCCATAAATACAGGGAAGCAAAACTGTAGCAGAAACAAATGACGGCTCCATACAAATGCATACAATATGCTCCTCAATACTGCTTCCGCTGTGTCCGCCACAGCCTCCTCGATGTTAGTCAAAACAATGGAAGTCCACATCAAAATTAATCAAATGAACCCTAACACGAATACAATTCCAACATCAAATCAACTCTAGGTCACCATAATATTTTATTGTCTATGGAACTACACCTACATGTCAAATTTTATTAAGATCACTCAACGGGACGTGGATGAAATTGAAACAAACATGAAGAAGTTTACAAAAAAATTTTATTCGCTATTATTAAAATTTAAGCTAAATAAAACCAAATTGTGAAAGAATCATGAAAATATCTCTACAAATAAAGAAGTTATAGGACATTAAAGTCGCGCTTGCAAAAATAATTTCGCCCCGTACGACGGCTCAGCGTGTGACGTCACGCTGCCCGAATTGATTGGCATTCAGTCATTCGCGCGCTAACGAGTGTCAGTGTTTTGATTATTTCTATAGATAAGAGTAATTTCTCGTGATGGCTGAGACCATTAAGACAAAAAGCAAGCGTATAAATATTGTAGATTTAAATCCAATGTGTAAAAGCGCGGCAGTTATAACTCCAAATACCTACACAGCGCGAACAGAAAGAAAACTTTGCTAACCACTAATCATAAAGTAAATAATTTTGACAGCATTGTGCCAATAATGTAACATTTCAGTGAAGAACCTAAACATTTTAAATAGGTAGATTACAATTACGACGAAAAAAAATAAAGGGTAAAAAACATTTTAAAAACAAGCTTTTATTGGATTTTATTGCTAATAAAAGTTATGAATAATTTTATTCTTAGTAATGTTATTCTTTAGTATTTATGACGTTAAAACAAATTATTTAACGCCACAAAGCTAAAATTTGATATGGTTATTATAGACATTTGTGTACCTTTTTGTTTTTATAATAGTTTACAAACACCCTAAAACCAGAGTATGTACTTGTTAAAACTAATCAAACAAGCCAAACACCGGACAGATACGAGCCGGACTTGCCCACCGAGAGTTCCGTACAAAGTAGGTACGAATTTATAGTACAAATTTATTTATTTGTACGGAACCCTCGGTGGTCAAGTCTGACTCGCACTTATTCAGTTTTTTTTTTACGTACTTATAATCAATCGTCTAGGTTAAGCAACGGTATGCGCGGTCATATGTACATACTAATTCGTACGGAACCCTCGGTGGGCAAATCCGACTCGCATTTGTCCGTTTTTTTTTATTTAGTTTCATCTGTCCGGTGTTTGAGCTTGTTTGATTCGTCTTAACAAGTACTCTGGTTTTAGGGTGATGGCAAACTATTATAGAAATAAATAGGTACACAAAATGTCTACAATAACCGTGTCAAATTTCAACTTTTTAGCATTAAATAATTTGCTTTGACAATATTTTTTTGATGATTAAATTACAAATGCATAGTTTTCAAATTTTTCCCTGTACTTGTAGTATACGACGGTATTACTTGCGAAATTTCATAGTTCTAGGCCAACAGAAAGTACGAGTATCCTATAAATTTTGATTCCTTTGAGAGTGTCGAAATATACGTTTTTTGAGGCATAAACGGCCGTACCTTTTTTCGTTAACTTACAAGTTTGATTTTTTTACAACTTCAAGTGACTGTAGACCAGATAAAGGGTTGACAGACAGACGGACTGAGGGACGGGTGAACAGGGATGGACATTATATAAGGGTCCCATTTTTTTTCCTATTGAGATACGAAACCCTAAAAACCAGACTAGATAATTACGCAGGTAGATTACTTATTGAAAACTTTAAAACCTTTATTTCAGCACTAACATAAGACGGATTTGAAGAAAAAAGTCCATCACAGTGAAAATATAAATTTTAAGCAAATTATCACTGTCCTTTTACAAAAACTTGTTTAATTATAATAAAATAAAACTTAACTACTTTTAACATAAAGAAACATAAGATATTATAGACTTGGATGAAATATAGGAACTTAGCTCGTAAAATAACAACAGCGAGGACGGCATAATTTGTGGTGCAGTGAGACGACGCGACACTCGATCGAGTAGGCAATGTGACGTCACGGGCAGTGAGAGGCTACCAGTCAAACCGCGCGAAAATACATTTTGAATAATCTATTTCTCAATCATTTATTGACGAATTTAAAAAAAAAAAACTGTCTTATTAGTTTTGGTTTATGTTTCAATTCTATCGAGTTAATTATATTTTGAACATCATGAAACTTCTCCATTCTCTGCCCTTAGAAATGGAATATATCTATACTAATATTATAAAGCTGAAGAGTTTGTTTGTTTGTTTAAACGCGCAAATTTCAGGAACTACTGGTTCGAACTGAGAAATTCTTTTTGTGTTGGACAGTCCATTTATTGAGGAAACCTATAGGCTATATTTTTTGTTTGTTTGTTCAAACGTGCTAATTTCAGGAACTACTGGTTCGAACTGAGAAATTCTTTTTGTGTTGGACAGTCCATTTATTTAGGAAACCTATAGGCTATATTTTTTGTTTGTTTGAACGTGCTAATTTCAGGAACTACTGGTTCGAACTGAGAAATTCTTTTTGTGTTGAACAGTCCATATATTGAGGAAACCTATAGGCTATATTTTTTGTTTGTTTGTTTGAACGTGCTAAGTTCAGGAACTACTGGTTCGAACTGAGAAATTCTTTTTGTGTTGGACAGTCCATTTATTGAGGAAACCTATAGGCTATATTTTTTGTTTGTTTGTTTGAAAGTGCAAATTTCAGGAACTACTGGTTCGAACTGAGAAATTCTTCTTGTGTTGGACAGTCCATTTATTGAGGAAACCTATAGGCTATATTTTTTGTTTGTTTGTTTGAATGTGCTAATTTCAGGAACTACTGATTCGAATTGAGAAATTCTTTTTGTGTTGGACAGTCCATTTATTGAGGAAACCTATAGGCTATATTTTTTGTTTGTTTGTTTGAACGTGCTAATCTCAGGAACTACTGGTTCGAAGTGAAAATTTTTTTGTTGGATAGTCCATTTATCGGGGAAGGCTATAGGATATTACTACTTCACGCTATGACCAATAGGAGCGGAGCATCAATGAAAAATGTTGCAAAAACGGGAAAAATATTCCTTTTGAGAGCTTTCATCGCGCGTCCTGTGTAAATGGTTGATGTTAAGCATCATGTTATGCTTGATGTTGAAAATCATGTATTACAGAATCGTTCCCCTTTAAAAGTTCTAACCAAAAGTCCACAACAGCATATATGTAACTTCCAAGGTTGACTTACTATAACCTTTTTTATGGCAATCAATTTGTTCTAACAAAATGCACTATTTGCGAAGATGTTTTTTAAACCTGATATTAATCCTTATTAAATTAAATACGTTAATTGTTTTAAGCATTTCATGCATATTATAATTGCCCTTCACACCATACAATTTAAATTAAAATCTTAGCAGTTTTTATCAAAATATTAAAACTATAGCGGAAGAAAATAAATTCACTGTCCGCCTCTGTTCGTTATCTTCTTACTTCCAAAGCACGCATTGGACTTTCATACGGTTTTCAGTAATATCTTATTATCTTATAATCTATTAATCTATATAATATAAATACTTATTATAAAGCTGAAGAGTTTGTTTGAACGCGGTAATCTCTGAAACTACCAGTCGGAATTGAAAAAAATTTTTGACTTTGATAGCCTAAATCTAGCGGAGGGTTATAGGCTATATATATAAAATCAAACTGTCTGTCTATTCGAGCAAATCTCCTAAACGGCTTAACCGATTATGATGAAACTTTACACATTTGGAAAGGATGTAGTCAAAAGTGACATACACAACTTTTTGTATGTCTGTCTGTACGTCCATCTGTCTAAACCAATTTTAATGAAAAATCACAAGTATGAAGAGAAGGTGGTCAAACCTAACATACGTTACTTTTTGTCAGTCTGTATGTCTGTACGTGTATCTGTCTATTCAAACTAATCTCCAAAATGGATAAACAGATTTTAAGGAAACTTTGCAGACGGGAAAGAAGGCTGTCAAGAGTGACATAAGCAACTTTTTGTGTTTGTCTGTATGTCTATCGGTCTGTCGTTTGTCCTCACTGATCTATCAACGTACAGCCGAAACTACTAAGTCTAGGAAGCTTAAATTAGGAACATAGGTTTATTTTATAACGTGAGCATTAACTTAAGAAAGGGATTTTTTAGAAATTTCGTACTTAAGGGTGGGAATGGAGGGACTTAAAAGATGACGTGTTTCAGGGTTTTTTAGATGTCTACATTTTAAGGGTGGGAAACGGGAAGTGAAGAATTGTATCCTTTTTTTTAAAGGGTGGGCGGGGAATGAAGATTGAAAGTTTAAATGGGTGTAACCAAAATTGGTACCAGCAAAAAGTACATATAAAGCATCTCGAACGTTAATAATACCTATAACAGGAATTTGTAGTCTACGCAAGCAAAGCTGCGGGCGGTCGCTAGTTCTTCTTTAAATGGGATCAATCGCGTGACAAATTATTTTATCAAAAATCAAATCAGTTCAAAATCTGCAAAAATATCGAGTAGCATACACACAAAAATATAATATACAGTCGAACTGAGAACCTCCTCCTTATTTAAAAGTCAGGTAAAATATTGGTATTAAAAATATTTTGAAAATTAGGCAAGTAATAGTAATGTAGAATTAGCATAACAATACATACTGATAACTTGCAATTCAATGCTGTGTTTCTTTTGTGTTTTGATACACATACAAGTTGAATTAAACAAGTCCACTTGTATAGCTTTAGGTGGCTTGCTTTGAAATGGAATAACGCTCCAACCATAGCCATCTTCATTGTACTGCTGATAAACTTGTTGAGGACTCCCACCAATGTACTGACGAAATTCATCATCGTCTATTTTAATGTTGAACTGGAAATTAATCAATGTCATATTGTTGAAGGGACAGTTATATTCACTCTTAAGTTAGTAAATTAGATAATGATAGCAAAAAATTTTAAGATGTTAGTATTAATTACTTGAAATGGCTAGGAACTGCAGGAAAAAAAGAAATGTGGGAAGGTGGGAAGGCCTAAAACATCAGGATCAGGAAAAATGGAAAGGGGTTTGCTTTCCAAAATCACCACCCTAAGAGTATTAAAAATAAGAGAGAGAGGGTGAGACAAAAAGATTAAATCAACTTTTAGAATTTTTAGAAATGCAGAAATAAGAAAAATACAAAAATAAAAAATTGTACTACAATTACCAGCTAAAACGACATTTCTGATAGCCCTTAAATTCAAAACACTTGAAACTAACACTAAATGGCCAGCCACTTCTCTATTGAATCTTAACTGTTTAGGTTTGGTAATTAAAAGAATTACAGGTAACTATGTTTGTTTTTTTTGTAAAGACATTTGGTCAAGGTAGGTAAATTGTCCACAATTCCTCAATCAATAGGTTAGATCAGGTTTGTCTATGTAAGCTTGCTTTACTATAAATTTAAAATTAACTCAAGATAGGTAGATTGTCCACCATTTCTCAATCAATAGGTTAGGTTAGGTTTGATTATGTTAACGTGAAGAGCAAATGTGTTTGTAATGGATATGTATTTTTCATTTTATATTTTTGTATTCTTCGCTATTTTATTTATATTTTTTTTAATTCCGAAAGTTTGTTTCGTGTCTACGTCCCACCCCTCTCTAAATTATTAGTAGTACTTTTAGAGTGGTTGTTCGGGAAAGCTGTTCCATGGAAGGATTTGGAGGAGGTCGATACCTAAAAGGGTCCTAAACATGAAAATAAAATACACCATATTGAATATAACATTTTAATGTAACAAGTGAAACATAAGAATTTGGTAGGTACATTGATGGGTTATCATATCACCTAATCACTTCAGGCACTTCCATTTTATTCAACCAGATCCAAAATGGTAGTTACAAAATTAGAGATGAAAGGAATCTCTATGCCAAGATAAAAAAAAATCTATTGGAATATCACTTTAGAGAAAGAACAGATTGACAAACAGTCAGGCAGACAAACTACCAGACCTAAATTATGAAGTACCAAGAGTACCTATTCAATTAACTTAATAAAATTCTGTTCCTGAATAAAAACATTTAAAAGATTTTTAATTTATTTAAAATTATGAATAACAAAAAGATTACCTTCACTGTTTGCCATAATGAAAGAAGATTCTTTTGTGTGCCTCTGTAGCAGAAAATATCTATCGTTTGTTTTGTCCCTGGTATTTGTACAAATGTTGCCCCTTCCAACCAGTGAACTGAAACATTAAAAATAAAGCTTCTTCTAAATTTTTCAAATTAAATAACTTTTTTTATTTACACATAATATATCAATAAGTACATGTTACTAACTACCAGTCAAAAGATACATTGTATTTATGAAGAACAAACCTGTTAGGTATAAACCAAAAAATACAAATTAAATTAAGTATCCAATATTAAGTAGCCATTGAGGAACACTAGATATTAATAGTAAATAATATCTAATATCAATGTAAGAGTTTGAATGTACACTAAACCAGAATTCCTTGACAAATAGCCTAAACCCACAAGATTATGGACTGCGGGTTCAAAGTTTTCAACTCGGAAATATTTTTAGGGAGATAAACTCTGTCTCATGCTGTGACAAATATTTTTTTGCTATTATTTTGTGGTTACAATAGAGTATTTCTATGTATATAAATAATTTAATTCGAGGTATTATTGTAAATATGGGGTAAATAAAATAGGGGTTTACAAATCTACATGACGAAAATTTAAAATATATTCGAGTTTAACGGTGAGGGTTTTGGAACTTCCAGCAGTAAAAATTTTTTAACAGAAAAATGAAATAAAAATATAGGGGTCTGTGGTGGCTCATTACTCTGCTCCGCTTCTATTGTCGCATTGACACAAGCAAAACCTATTTTTCTGAATTAGTATAGCAACGGAAACAACAGCCCAAGATAGGTAGGTCTTAGCTGACTTTGAAAATGATCATTGAGATGAATATTATCTACATCAGACAGGTTTGGCGAGCCGACCCATCTTTTGGTAGATATCTGATTAATGAGGCAAACACTAAATCTAGGTTTAAAATAGGTTACGTGAAATATAATCACCATCATATAGTTTGCTATTTGCTAAGACTAATGAAGGAAAAATTATTGACAATATGAAGTGCAAACGAAACATTATACTCCATCCAATTCACTTCAATTAATAGACATAAAAATTGTTTAAAAAATTGTAACTGTTGTGACCTGAACCTGTCACAACCGACCGACACGCACAACCACGCACGACAAAAATCAACACAAATTGACACTATTGACAGTATTGACACATATAGAGTCCTATCAACGGCCCTCTGAACTGTCACCACAGACTGTCACCGTCTGCTGTACTGTACTAGCAAACATGGATGATGTTAGTGGGTGCCATACTGTCTCGTTCTGATTAGGGTGACAAAGTGACGTAGGATAAACAGGACCAAAACAGGACTTTTTAATTTTCGACTATGATCGAACAAAACTATCTAAGCCTATCTTGTGCCTGTGACACTATTGTAAACTTTTTTTAATGTGAGTACGAAGATTTTTGTAGGTCCGTATCAATAACATAAGTCGTAAATTAGGAAATTAAAACCTTTAATTCGAACATTTGTCAAAATTGGTTTCGCAGTTTTCAAATTATAATCCTACAAACATATATACATCTGTATAGCTATCGAGTAAAAAAACATACACGAGTGATCCAAATTAACTTCATCCAAAATCCCGTAATTAACCTCCGTAGAAAACCCCGAATTCACAAAAAAAAAATCAAACGGTAGTAGCCCGACTTTTATCAACCTCGATAACAAAGTAAACAAGTAAGCAAAGAGAAGTTCAAGAGAGTTAGTCACTAAAAGCGGCAACCTGCAGAAGATATGATCCGTCGACGGAACGGAGGCTTCTCAATTCCAAGATAAAAAACAGTATCGCCTTAGTAAATTAGCAGCGGGCTCACCTTATGTTTAATACTCCTTTGAATACAAAACTGGCATTCGATTACGGAAATAAAGCTATCTAGATTGCGATCTATAATTGGATGGCTGACCGCTTCTATTTACAAAATAATTAAATGCCACAGAAGTAAAAAAACCAAGCGCGACAAGTTGCGTAAGTACTTTTGCACGCCGAAGCCCTCAGGACCATCACTCGGGAAATATTCAGTTGAAACGATTCCAATTAGCCTAAACACACTATACAAAAGGTCATGAATTCTGTAGATATAATTTATTGTAATATATTACTCATAAATATTGTCGCGCTTTACGGCCTTGAGCGCACGTGGGAATCCGAAAATATAAGTTCGTAAAGGCAACCAATCTTCTTTCCTTCCCGAAAAAAACCCAGCAATCCCAAAAATTCCCAATGATTTGGTGGATAAAACTAATTTAAAAGTCTCTAGGTATTGCAACAATATTTCTAGGGCCGAAATGTCTCAAAAATGAACGCTGGAGCAGGACCTAGGGATCCGACATATTAATGCGGTGGTGTATGATGGACTCCTTTCTTTCAATTGGCACCAGAAAATCCCAAAAATATGATCAGATGGTGGAGATACGGACGGATTCAAAACCCTGACCCTCTCCATCGAAATCACATACATCTGTCAAATACATGTATGACGTCAAATTTGTAACTCGTATGATCTCAGATCTGTCAATAGAATGCATGGCGTCAGATCTGTAACAAAATTATTTTCCTACTTTGACACGTTTCTCTTTAAAACAGTACATAGGTTTCCATCTTTTATATTCATTGAAAAATCTGGCAACCTATTCTCATGGCCACATCATAAGCATAAGACAACTAGCAAAGTATATATTAACTTATTCAAACATTATGGACACCTTAGCAATATGACGTCAAGAACTTCAACTTTGACAACACACACGTCAAAGTTCCCCAAATTCTCGTTCTGATTGCCAGTATAAAACCATAAAATAAGACATCCTTTTTAAATATGAGTAACAATTTGTGAATTTAATAAATATAAAACGTAACGTAATAAATTTCAAAAATACTATTATCATCCGAGTATGAAGCCATATTAAAAACCAGAAGTCACACAAAATAGATATTAGAAGAGTATTAGTACCTATTCCTTGAGTTTAAAAAAAAGTTACCTAGAAAAAAAATCTACAGATTTCGCGCTTCTCGGAACCATCGGTGGACATTGAAAATAAACATTAAAAATACAAACTTATAACACATATTTGTCCAACAACGTAATTTAATTTTTCAAGAAAATTTGCTTTCATACAATGCCCCGCGGAAAAATTAGACAGAAGTTATCAATGTTGTATACATAGAAATATTGTAGTTTGTTTTTATGTATTTATTCTTTACTTTTTCAAATATTTATGGAATCGGAAAAATACTCCAAGTAGGATGAATTTACGTTACATTTAAATCTAATTAAATCCAGTCCACATGTTCGACGCGATAGCTAGGACACTACGACAGAAAAAACTCTAAGGTTTAAATGCTCTGCTACCCGTGTGAAGCCGGGGCGGATCGCTAGTATTATAATAAATATAGTGTTGTAGTTATCAATATATTAGTAGGGGTTCACTCATTAAATGTTTCTAGAGCGGTCGCCGTGTATTGGCGCGCAATTCAAATATATTGTTATATATCTCTATCTTATTCAAATATATATACTTAGCATACGAAATTCATTTTTCTAGATGTTTGAATAAATGTTTCAAGTTTTTTTTTTTGCTGTAATAACTAAACTAACAAAACTGGCTAAGAAATCTAGATGATAATCATCGAGCCCAAAGTAGAATTTTATCAGATTTATACAACTACAGCCGCGTATTAGAGTTTCAGAGTTCTTTATTCACATTGAAGCTTGATACTTAATGTTTTCTAATTATTTTCTCAGTTACATGAAAAATAACAATACCTCGATATGGCTTTATTTGTTTATACTCATCAATAAAAGAGAGACAAAAAAAAACTATGTAATTAAACTGAACAGATTCTTTCCTTAGGTATTCCTCACTTGCGTTTTTTATGTTTGGTGTCCATTTTTCTTTAAATACCTACCTTTTTTTAAATACATGAAAAGGACAAAAAAGGCAAGGAATATTACCGAAAGCAAACTATCACATAAATTTGACATCAGACCACAGAACAACTAAAATTACCGAAAGCAAACAATCGTGTAAATTTAATGTCTTGATATCCGAGGGGTGGCGAGCCCGCTTTTTACATAGAAGGTCGTGGTTCAAATCCCAGATACAGGTATATACCAATGAGTTTTTTCTGACTTAAGTTTATAACTATCACTGACTCCGTGCCTCGCAGAGAACGTTAAGCCGTCGGTCCCGGTTGCTGTCACAGATGGCAGTCGTTAAAATCCACCAATTCGCAGTGGACCAGCAGAAAGAATACAACGCCTCACGGAATGACTCTCTTACACTTTGCGAGCGTATTCAGAAAGATGCGACATGTAGTTACCACACACAAATTCTGCCTATTTCACTCTGTGTCAGGAATAATTCTGAGACGCTTTTACTTTTGAATAATATTATTTTCTGCAATACATAAAAAGCATTGATAGGGTTATAAAATTAAACAAGTTAAAGGGACGCGACGTTCCAGACATTGCGGGACTTTCTAGAAAATTCCGAATCTCTAAAGACTTATTTTTTAATATATTGGGATTTATATATAAAGCTTAAATCTATTTAAAACACAATAAAACTGGGTGTTCTTGGTTTCGGTTTATTCTGTTCACACAATGTTTACACGGCGGCAGTCGACCTCTGTATGCATGCGGTCATAGACATAGACCGTGGTCTGTACTCAAGGGAGTAGAGAACGGCAGCGTTTTCCATCAAGCCATATGAGTACGTGTTACTTCCAAGGCGCGCCAATAGATGTTTCATATAATAAGTTTTTCACAAATACTAATACCTGGGCTACGAAGGTAACATGGCATGTCAACTGTGCGGTTGATTTGGAACACCCGATTATGTAGATATCTTAGTTCCCTCATAGTCAGTCATAGTCTATCAAAGACTTTAAACTAGTAGTGTATATCTTGTACATACATACAAACTCATACCAACATCGTCATATTTATGGTTGGTTGGTATGGTATTATTTTTTAAAGTTATTTATTTAGTACCATACAGCCCATTATGCCCCACGGCAGGGGCTTAGGCCTTCCCTCAGTATAAGGGGGCGTGTTTCGCCACGCTGCTCCAATGCGGGTTGGTAGATTTTAACGACTGGCATCAGTGACAGCAACCGGGACCGATGGCTCAACTTGCTCTATGAGAAACAGAGTCAGTGATAAATTATGTACTTAAGTAAAATAAAAACTCATTGG
Source organism: Luffia ferchaultella (assembly GCA_949709985.1). Taxonomy (NCBI): domain Eukaryota; kingdom Metazoa; phylum Arthropoda; class Insecta; order Lepidoptera; family Psychidae; genus Luffia; species Luffia ferchaultella. The sequence goes on from OX453249.1 coordinate 17,159,458, forward strand.
TATATGCCGGCTTCTGGGCTTCAAACCACGACCTTCTAGACAAGAAGCCCGTTCGCCACTACGCGGCTATCAACACGCATTTATTCAATAGGCGGTGATGAACAGAATAAAAATTATTTTTGTATTACAATTATCATAACATATAATATTCAGTGAGACATTTCCACATCTCCCACTTCTAAAAACTTGAGTTTTATTGTGACAGTATTGGGAGTTGTAACATCAGCTACAAGAATATCAGCACCATTATACAGTCCCAATTCAGTTATTTTCTTCCTTAAATTATCCCTCGTTCTTTCTTCAATACTTTTTACAGATGACATATACAAAGTTTTGTTGCGTCCATTTATGATGGTTGTAATACCTGCAGACAAATCATCACAGTTAAAAGCAATTGAAATAGACATAGTGTTTATGTTCATAAATTACATCAGAAAGAATCTGAGCAGTTTTTTTTATAAAAAAATTCTAATACTATTATCACTCATATACATTTCATTCAATTACATATCAATGTGAAGGATCATTGTCCTCAAAAAATGTCAGGTAATTCAGACATTTCGGATGCTTAACACTTTTTCTTAGACCTGTACCGTCTACGTCACGCTAAATTGATCTATAATTGGTATTTGTTACAAATAATTTAATCAATGGCAATCTTTAAAAATCTTCAGAATTAGTGGAAAATAAAATAATTCAATATCTGCATATTTCGTTGTTTTACTATGTGATGTCACATTTGCCCCTCATCCTCGTTTCTTATCCCATTATTATACTGGACTTTGCAAACATATTTTATGGATGGCTTCTATTATGTTGATCTCATTGCTTTCCTCTGAAATACATATTCCTTTTTATAAACTAACAAAATATAATTTTGTTCAAATGTGTAAATGCATTGAGTAACTAAAATGAATAATTTTGATCTCTGCTCTGGCTACAAATGAAACATAAGAATCATATCATCCAGATTACATAGTATGTCATAAGTTTTGATACACATTATTATATGTCTAAAATTTTACTGTGTGACCAATAATAAGTTTTATGATTGATCAAGTGCATGTCGAGTCACACATATGGTAGATATTCATTGTCGTGCCAACAATAAAAAGAACATGCAATGCACGCAAAAGCGCCACTTTAAAGCAGAATATTTTGTAAACTGAAGCAAAGAAAGAGGTATCAAAAATCTTAATTTGGTTTAAAATAGCTATTCAACAAGACTCCACAGGAGAGGGTGGGGAATACATTTTCAACTCTCACTTATTGTAAAGAGGAAGCAACAATAGACAATAATTCTTCTTACTAGATTTTAACACACATCTACATAGGGGTTACAAATATGTGTAGCCATTCTAAATTTTAGCTTTATGGCACTAATAGTCAACAATTTAAATAGCCATGACAAACAGATAGACTGACGTGGAGAAACTAAGGTTTCTTCATCGGAATGTAGGAACCTAAAAAGAGTTAAATAGCCATTCTTTTGCACTGGTAGTTTCTCATATCCACTGTTCAATTCGGCTAAGTGAGTGAAAACTTTTTTCTGATTCAGGATGAGTGAATGCATACCTGCCATGTGCCAATGATTTTTTAAGGCATATTATGTACCTTTATAATATTGGTATGTAGTCTGTTTGTCTATCCGTCCGTCATTTCATGAGATTTCGCGACCTTCCATGACTTTTATGACATTTTATAACTTTTCATAACCTCTCATGACTTATGAAGTTTTATAACCTTTCATGACCCTTTATAGCATTACAGCATCTTCCGTGACATTTCATATGATATTCATGACTTGATATAGCAAAATAGAGCAACTTCCCACGTCACAAATGACTCATTAAAATCACAAACGAAATCAACATTATTATAAGAGCGATATACTCCAGCAAGTGATTGAAAATTTTATTTCCAGGCTAAATGAGTGTGAATAAACAGATAGTGTGCATTTTTGAATGGTTGTTTTTCATAAATAAAAATTCAAAAACTGCGCTTTAATGCAAGAATAATTAAAACTAGCTTGAACTTATTCTGGTGTTTTATGTGTAAGAAGTAGCTTTCCGCCCGCGGCTTCGCCCACGTGGACTACAGAGTTGTACCGTGGACACGACGCTCCAGAATATTGTGACACTTTCTAGAAAATTCTGCAACTTAACTACCTAAGAAATCTCTATAAGTACCTAATTTCATCAAAGTCTATTTAGTCATTTTAGCATGTAGAATAGCTATCCCACGAGTCGGTCCCAAAATCGGTCAGCCATTTTCGAAATTAACCGGAACAGACAGACAGACTAACAGCCACTAAGACTTTTTATATGTATATAAAAAATGCTTTTCACTCCTGACAATGCCTTCTTTATAATTGCAAAATTGCGGTAAAAGCGTATCAGCCATTTCGACGGTTAAACCGAACAAACAGACAGACAAAAACCAACTTATATCACTTCTGATAACCTCCTTTTTATGTCGGCAACGATTCATTGCAATGGTTTAGTCGTTTAGTAAATTAGCCGGAACAAAAAGACAGACAGACAACGATACAGACAAAAAGTTACCTATATCACTCCTGACAACCTATTTTTAATGTCTGCAAAGTTTCATTAAACTCTTTAAAAAGTTTAGCTCGAACATATAGACAGACAGACAGACAAACGAAAAGTAGAGTATGTCACTCCTCACCCCCTTCTTTTCATGTCTGCAAAGTTTCATTAAAATTGGTTAAGCTGTTTTAGAGTTTAGCTTGAATAGACAGAGAGACGGACAGACAGACAAACACAAAGTATTGTATGTCACTCCTGACAATTTTTTAATCACATCTGTAAAGTTTCATGGAAATCAGTTCCGCCCTTTAGGAGATCAGTCCGAACAAACACACGGACAGACAGACAAATAAAAATTATCGAATGTTACTCCTGATAATCTTCTTATATTTGTGAAGTTTCATTGAAATCGGTTGAGCCGTTTCGGAGATTAGCTCGAGCAGACAGACAGACGGACAGACAGACAGACAAAAGACAAATCTTTTGTCACTTCCGATAATGCCTTCTGCACGTCTGCAAAGTTTCACTGAAATCGGTTCAGCCGTTTCGAAAATTAACTCGAACAGACAGATAGACAAAAAGTAGCCAAGTCACCCCCGATAATGCCTTCTGCATGTCTGCAAAGTTTCACTGAAATCGGTTCAGCCGTTTCGAAAATTAACTCGAACAGACAGATAGACAAAAAGTAGCCAAGTCACCCCCGATAATGCCTTCTGCATGTCTGCAAAGTTTCATTGAAATCGGTTCAGCCGTTTCGGAGATATGCCGAAACAGACAGACAGACACTACGATTTTATTAATATAAATAAAAAAATAAAAAACGAAGATCATTCATATATACCCTTTATCACCTATTATAATAATTTAATATTGGTTATTTAGTTGAATAGATTATAGAAATAATCATGAATACCTGGACTCTTCATCATATACTCTTGATCCTCACACAGTTTAGTGTATATTGCCTGTAGAATACAATCAGCTTCTACTTCCATCACACGGGTAACATTACTGCATGCTATACAATCGGTACGTTTCTCAGCACTAAATGTGTATGTGTAAATTCCATCAGCCATGTTTAACACCATGTAATTGTTCATGTTAGCACAGCAAGATGTTACCAATTTGAACACCTGTAATTATTTAAGTGTTACTAGTAAGTAGAACATAAGGACTAATTTTTGATGTGACAATGTCTTAAAATTAACAATGGATGAGCTACTTTCATAGACAATTAGCGACAAATTTCGCTCTCTGTTCCGAGTAATTAACAGCGACCATTGCATCATCATTGACAACAAAACGAAATGTGAACATGGTCATTGCGTCATCAATCACATCATCACATAAAGAGAGTAAAACTCAACACCACTCCCAACCACCCACCACACCCAACACACAAAGTCGCGCCACTACAAATACAACATTTTCGTTATATTATTAACCTATCCGAATTTATAATATTTTTGTAATACAGATTAAAAGACGACAGCTTTAATCATTCTGGAATTCTTCATAAATATTTATTACAAGAACCTGCAATATGAGTATAAATATATGTATATAAATATTATACAAATGATGAAGTTTTGTAGCCCATATAAAAAATGCCATACTTTTTGCCAATGCAAATTAGCGCCGTGCAAATAAATTGTCCAATCCACAGAGAATCGAGTAGGTTAGAGGCGCCATGTGACAGTATTTGTTCAGAGACATGTGTTTCAAAAATAATTACTCACAAACCAAATGTTAGGCATACGTAAATAGTTTTGTCCAGATTCATATTATTTCAGAAAGCAGTTAATTCGTTCATCCCTTTCCTTTATATCTTTCATATGATATGACATACGAAAGATATAAAGGAAAGGGATGAACGAATTATTCATTTTAGAATTTAGGTTAAGAAATTTGTCTTAAGTATGCAACATATTGCATACTTGAAGGGGTCCACCTACAGGCCAACTCTTACTTACTCTAATGCTCTGTGGTTCAATCTGTGAACGTGAGTGCATCTCACGTTCAATCGGAAAATGCTAATGTTTCTCAGCTTAACTCACTCCATTTTATATCACCACAGTCCCAAAAATAAACTCTGTGCAGATTACCTTGAGAGGACAATATCCATTTCTCTAATTGTAAGAATTGAGCAATTTCTATGTGAATTAGAAACCTTACAAATGACTTACAAACCAGTTTAGCATAAAGACCTACTTACTTCAGTAGCACATGTGGCTGCAATTGATGCATTAGTGCTTGCAACAGCAGGTATTATATTCTTCAATACACCTTGTGTTAAACGATAAGTTACACCAGTAATACCATGTTTAATTGACCTTTCTTGAGCTTTCTCTAATACCCAAGCAAGATGCTGAGGATCATCAGCATCAAGTTGCACATTGTTACCCCAAGGGTTTTCCTTTGCCCATTGTATTACTTTCACATATTCCACACAATGCTCTGGAAGCCTAAATAACAGAAACATAATTTTTGTAGTAAAATTTCTTCAGTGGCGTTAAATATGTAACAAAACTATATACTATACCTATACCGTTTTAAATTAATGCTATTTTTTCTATAACATATTTGTACGATTAGGCAATAAAAAACAATTATTTTTCTCGACAAGGTCGTTCACGTCTGGGAGTTGTTTTAAATTTAATTAGTTTTAATATATTGAATATAATTTTATATATAGAGCGACAGCATCAAAATATATATATGCATGTTGTGGCCTTATCCTAGAATTGCCCACATCATGAAATACCTACTTCATGAAGTGGTCAATATTATTTGATCATATTGTAAAATAGTTACATAAATTACATAAATAGAGGCGCTCAAGCATATCAAAAAGATATGATGTGTCCGCAGATCTTAGAATTCATCATTTCATGTGTGCACTTTGGGATTTATTCGAAATTCGGCCAAGATAGGTTGATAGTCTACCATTTCTAAATCAATAGGTTGGGTTAGTTTATATTAATACGAAGAGCGAAGCGGAGCGACGAGCCACCCAGAAAATGAACATTGTTAAAGTTGAACACATAAAGTGATCAATTTTATGATCGAACACAAAAGCGAACACATCATGAAATGATAAATTCTACGATATGGTCAATCGTGGATGACAAAATCATGAAATGTTGACGATTTAATGATCTGGTCAAATTTAGTTGCACACATCATGAAATGTGACCATTTCATGAAATTCTCGAGCATTTCATGAAATGATCAACTCTACAATATGACCACGACATATATATTCATCAGTTCATTTGAACATTTATAACCAAATTGAGATTGTCTAGCGTTATGTATGTGATTTTAGGATTTTGCACTCTTTTTTTTTTAATATTCTATTATAATATTCTATTAAATACATACCTTGGTGTGTTAGCCACTGTACATAGAGGATATGTCTTCTGTGGGGGATATAAGTCTAGTGTGCATTCAATACAGGCACTCAAGCCTGGCAGTATGACTCTAGCATTCCCTTTAAATCCCTCTGTACCACCATCAACTAATGGTATAACACTGCTTTGATCTAAGCTTCCTGAAATTTTTTAGTGGACCAATTTATTTATTAATTTACAAATCAATTAATTTGATTTAAAGAAAACAATTAGGTATACCATCATCATTGTATTGAAGTAAGGACATGAGCATTCCATTTAGCCAGCGTCTTGCTACTATAGAGTCTAATCCACACACTACAATGTGAAACTGTCTATAAAAACCTTCATCAAAATCTTGTATAGCACAGTGATGCGCTACAGCTTCACAGCCTGGAATTCTGTAAATTACATTACTTTATTTGTATGTGATTTCCTTTGAGTTTTAACACTGAAATTTTTAATGACAGACCTTTTATTTACAAAATCAACTGCACACTTCGCTTTAGATAGCCCAATATCATTTTTACGAAATAAGAATTGTCTATTCAAATTAGATAATTCAATTGTATCCATATCAATAACATGAATCTTCTTGAAACCCATTAGTGCTAAGTCTTTCAATAGCTCACATCCAAGGCCACCCGCTCCAACTATGAGGACTTTACATGAATTCATTATGAAGTCTAAAATTTCTGCAGAAGGTTCAAAGTCAGGGTGGCAAAATGGGCCTGATCTTTCTAGCAATTTTCTTATATGCTGCCATCTTCTTTGATGATGATCAGGAGTCTGAGTTTCACCGGCAGCCATATTGTAAATTATCTAAAACAATACAAATTTAAAGTTCATATTAGGCAACCAGTAGAACAATAAGACTTTAATAAGAATGCAAAGGCAACTGATGATAATAATGGTTTAAGTATGAAATTGCCTTAGTAGCTACCCACCACTTCAAATGAAAATAAATCCTACACAGTGAGTTTTTAATTTGGAACTTTTTTCAATTAATAGTCATTGTGGTATTTTATATAAATGAAAGAAATTGATAATTGCATTATATTAATTTTTAATAAAATCATTCACACAAACACGTCTGCACTCAAAGATGAACCCATCGAAAGTTAGAGTAATTTTTTAATAAGAGTTTCGTCATAGCACTAATGTAGCAGACACGGCTCGTAACAGTCATCAATAATGTGTTTGGAGGGATCACATCAATCAATTACTAAATAACTCAATGTGCATTTTTGGTTTTTGGTTCATTCTATTTTGTGGTGATTTTGGCTTATAAAATGAACCACGAGGTAGGCAAGCCACTAAAGTCAATAATAAAACATTGCATGCCATGATGAAAGCTGATTGGTATCACTCTGCTGCAGCATTAGCAGCATCGTTTGAGGTTAGTATACACACAATAGTGATCTATTTGCTCCAAATTGGCAAAATAAAAAAAAACTGACAAAATGGGCAGGCACCTCATGAATAACCTATACTAAAGTGCATATGATGAAGCTTACGTTGTGATAATTAATCAACACAGGAAAGGGATTTTGAACAAAATTATAAAATGCAACAAAATAAACATTGTTTACGATAACCATAAACGAGAAACCCAGTGGCTGGTTTGACTGTCGCAAACGGAGCAAATACTTTTACATCCTTTTATTCTGGACTCAACCCCGCAGTTCTAAAAAAGTATAACTGACTACTCATTATGAACTAGCCAGGGACATTTAAAAATTTCAAAATTTCTTAAATTCAGTATATCACCTTTTTTATAATCCCATTGGATAGATGACACTAAACTTTAAGAAACAATTATGTCATTTCACTCTAGACTCAAACCCTGTAGTTTTAAGGTATGAAAACATGTCACAGGCTCAGACCTAAATTAGGCAATTCTGACTCCGTGCAGACTTGTTTGTCTCCCTGCCAGTGTTTTTTTAAAACTGGAAGCATGCAGACAGAGTAGAAGACTATCTGATTCCATGACTAAACCAGGGATAAATGCCAGAATATTGACTTGTAACGCTCACCCACAGACAGTTAATGAACTTTTTGAAAGTCCAATCGTAGTGTTAAGTGTTAACCACTATAGCCTCCTCAGATCCAGTGTATTAATACAGCTAAGGTCTACAGTAAACATTTTTTGACAATGGTGATAAAGAAAAAACTGACAGAAAACAGCTACAACTGATCAATCGATCTTCAGCATGGGTCAGCTTACCAATGCTGCCAGATGCAAATGGTGTTCATGACAATTATCAATTTTAAATTCAGCCAAGATAGATTAATGACCCACCATTTCATTAAAATAGGTTAAGTTTTGGTTGTGATAATGCGAGGACTAAAGTGACGAGCCACCAAGAAGCCCTATATTTCTTTGGGTACGGTTTTTCAAAACTACCATCCTAGAAGTATTAATAATAATTTAGGGGATGGTGGGACGAGGACAGAAAATTAAGTTTCAGAATTTTCAGAATTTTCAGAAATGCGGAAATGCAAAAAAAACTTAAAATAAAAACTAAAAACTACATACCCGTAACCACTGACATGAATTTGCTCCTTGCATTGATATAATCAAAGGATCGATCCTTGTTGACTATTGAACAATAGTCGACTATTGAAAGAGGAAATAGACTTCAACATTAAAATAAATTGATAACAGTAAGTACGTTAAGAATTTCTTAACCTAATTTTAGTAATGATTGAAAATTCGATTTGCATGGCGCTCGGCGGCCGCTGCCGCGGCACGCTCGCTTCGTTCGCTCGTCTCGCGCGTTTTTTATGTTCCTAGTGGGTTGCAACAATCGTACAACAACAACAACCGTAACCTAATTTCTTTCAAATGTTCATTTATGCATCAAACCTAAACATTTCAGACTTATTAGAAGAGTGCCTGGCCATTTAATGTTAGTTTCAAGTGTTTTGAGTTTGAGGGTTATCAAAAATGTCTTAGTAGCCGGTAGGTACATATTACTCATTTGTGATTTCGCTTTTTTTCGTATTTCCGCATTTCAAAAAATACTAAGAATGGGTTTAATCCCTTCACCTCGCCCCCCTCTTTCTTATTATTAATACCCTTAGGGTGGTAGTTTTGGAAAGCCAACCCTTTCCTTGTATTTCTGTTAAAAAATATTTACTGTGTGACATTCGTACACCTCTCCCCTGTAAGCCCTATTAAATTTTTTGTAACTTTTCACTAGGCAACATCATAAAATGCTACCCTTCACCATTACAGTTTCTGCTCCACAACTATGATAGACCTCATCTGTTCAACAAACATTATAAAAAGTAATTTAATACCTTTGTAACAGGTATTTTTTTTTTGCTATTCTAATAAAAATTTATAATAATTATTAAAAATTACAGAGTAGTAGTTTTGGAAAACCTGTACCGGCGTCATATCAGCACAAGAAGCCTAGCAAGATATCATTTCAAAGGTACAGATATACATAACGCATAGAAATCCTCCATACTCCCCGGGCTCGGCTCATACCGACAAGCATTTATCCAGTTATTTGGGCTAGTATCTCTACTGCTAAAATTTTGGTGATTTATGAGATACAGTAGAAATCACCTAGAGTCCAGCTTCTCCTCTTTAGCAACATGGAACACAGGCATGGAACATGTATCACAGGCACTAGTGATTTCCCTCTTTTGAATGGCAGAAATATGCTCATAATCAAATAGCTCAATCAGTTTTCGGATAATAACAAATCCCCATCAATCTAACCAACCCAGCTTTGTTTGTTGATGGAGAGCATACAGCTTGTTCAGCCACTGATATTTCTGTCTATATTTACGTTTATTATGAATATATGAACTTTCTATAACACACTTTACCGCCCGTAACACAAAATATACTCACATGAACAAAGTATCCTTTAAAATTAAACCAAATAGTACAAATAAATAAAAATTAAAGTATTTTAAATGTTATACCACACACATGCATAATAACCACAGATAATAACTGACTGAACCTTGTGATTGATCATTGAACCCATGACACTGACTGAACTCCACACTGGACACAGATTATTAGTGTTCGTGATTTTGTGCAAAACTGTCTGGTGAACTTTGGTGGTCTGGCTCAGTCTGGCTGTAACATTGGTTCAGATCCAGGTTGAGATTGACATTTCGTGGACATTTCATAACTGTGCTTCATTCATAATGAACGTGAGTGAACATTTAAAAAAAAAATTTTCTATGAAGATCATAGCCCGTGCACCACGTGGATTACCGTTTACTGCTAAAAATACTTAGCATTTCGTTCGTATCACTGTTTATTCATATTCTCTCCGTGAACCTGAACCCCTTGTTCGCCAGCTTCGTTTGCTCTACGTTCGTTTGCCGTTTCATTGGTTTTTCTGGCTGACGTCTGAAAACGTATTTTTTCATCATGAAGATAAAGATTGAAACAGGTGAAAACGCACAACAAATGTCTGTAAACAAGGCTCCTGCCCTATCGGAGTGCTCAGTGCGCCTGTATCGGTATGGCTTCTGCAAAATTCTCAGCGGAGTTATAGTTCCAATCAAGCTTTATGGCGGATCCGAACATACGCACAAGTCGCGTCGCAGTAACCAGTTTTAGGTGTAGCGGAACGCAGTGGAGGGAGGGATTTAAGGCTATACCTGCGCACGAACGCTTAAAGCGTTGTATTTCGATCCGCCATAAAGTTTGAGGCGAACTATAGCTATAGATTAATAATAGTAACTAATCTTCTTTTCTCATTAATGTGAACATTGTCACTAGTCGCTAGAGCACAAGATCAGGTTAAGGTCTTACGTTATCAGAGACTCTTTGCGTTGTAATAATCGATAAATTCTCTCCATTGTGTAATTCTGGTACAGGTCGCCTCAAACTTTATGGAGGATCCGAAAGTAGGCACAAGTCGCGTCGCAGTGACCGGTTAATGATGTCGGTGAGACCCAGTGGAGCAAAGGGGTAGTGAGCTCCTCCCGTAAACCCCGCGGCGCCGGCGTATAGGGTGGGGTGTTCCTCCCGCAAACCCCGCAGTGGCCTATTCCACTTGATACCTGCGCAAGCCTGCACTTAATGTTGTATTCAGATTCACCAATAAGTTTTAGGTGGTTTGAGGCAAACTATAACTATATAAAGTTGCTAATGTTCCTCAGACCTTAAGGGGCTCTTGCTAAACCAATTCATTAAAAAAACTAATAGTATTTAACAATATTAATAATAGTTTATTGTAATTATTAATGATGCCTACAAGATCTGTCAAGTTGTTTAAATTCTAGAGTGGATTATTAAAATTTACATCTATGCATGTGTAAGGAACTTACACAAAAAAACATCACCCTCATGTTTTTTTTATACGGTTAGGTAAAACTTCAATAGGTATTATTTATTATATATGTAATGTAAAAGTCGCAAACCTGTTAATATTCTTGGGTGAAATTTACGTGTATCTAAAAGAGAATTGTCTGAAAAGACCAAGTATAGACTTTGTGACCTTGGCATGAAGAGGATTTTGCACTGTTAGGTACCTATTTACAGTTTGTCAATGCTCAGATTTATTGAAATACTACATAATGTATTTCCCATTTATGTTTGTGATTTATTAAGTTTAATTTATTCAAAAATGCTTGGAGCACTACAAACACAATTAACTATAGTTTGACCGAAACCGCTGTACTGCGCCTTAGGTATGTGCGCGGTGCGGAGGGAGGCAGATTTACTCTGTCAGTCCATCGTCAACGCTTAGGAGCTGCCTTCCCTCTTCGCCGCGCACATACCTATGGCGCAGTACAGCGGTTTCGGTTAAACTATACTAAAACTAACAAATTGAATTGGGTATGTTAGATAATTAAAATTTTTTGATTTCAAATTTTCTTTTGATTGGTAGGCTTATAAATACTCATGAAAAACTAATCATGGCAGAGATGGACAATGAGGAGACTAAAATTGAACAAGATCTGGACATAGGATCCATTGTACTGCAACACCGTTTTCTTGCTGTTCTAGGTCTTCATGGGATTCACAAATATGAGGTAATTAAAGACAAAGTTATTCATTTATACTATGTGAATAATACTATAGAACATCATGTAAACTAGTCCCCAACCATGTTCATCATCAATATCATAAGTGTTATGACAGCCACGTGGTGGCAAGCCTGTTTCTTCTTTAGAAGGCCATGGTTGGAATCCCTGAAACCGGCATGTACCAATAAGTTCTTACTTAAGTAAATAATTATCACTGACTCTGTGCTTCGGAGAGCACGTTAAACCGTTGATTCCGGTTGTCGTCGCCAGATGGCAGTTGTTTAAATCCACCAATCCACACTGGAGCAGTGTGGTGGAGTAAGCTCCAAGCACTCTCATCCATAGGGGAGATCTAAGGCCCTGCAGTGGAGCATAATGGGTTGATATGATGATAATTATTATTATTATAGTAATACGCGTTTGCCTATTTTCAGGTATAAACCTGTCATGGTCTCGTATTAAGGCTGCTATTTATGAATCCAGAATAGGCCACTTACAAAAAATTATATAAAAAGTAATTACAACATTTAATAATGGTACTCTTTGGCTGTAGAATACATACAGTTCGTTTCTATAACTGACAATTTCCATTGTGGCGTCATTTCGAAAATTTCATGTCTTCATCGCCATGGATTTAACTTTTGAAGATTTTCGTGGAGTGATTGCTGATAATGCTGTTTAATTTTAGGATCATATGTATAATTCCAAAATTTGTCACCTGTGTAGATATGATAAACAGTTTTTGATGCACCTCAATTGTATTTTTTTTTAGCATTTTGTTGCAACAATCGCCATGAGCCTGTTTTTGATTGATTGTCAAGTTGTCAATCCAAAGCAAACAAATTTTTTTCAAGTATGCTCATCATTCCTATGCCCAGGGACGCATCTATCTTGCGATACATTGTGGTACAAAAACCGATTTAGGGTGACCTCCTTTAAATTTGTTTGTGAGCATAGACTGTCTATGATTATATTCACTGAATCAGTGATACACAATGGTTTTCAGTGGTGCTTCATCCCCAAACGTCCGAAGTCAGTTAATCCATGCACTGTTTTTGAGTTATTCCACGTCGCAAATCGTAATAAATCATCGCACGAAAATGTTCACAAGTCAGATACATGATGATTAAGACATGCAATTTTCAAAATGACGCTGTAATGGAAACACAATTAACAGATATATGAAACAAACTGTATTTACAGCTAAAGAGTTCCATATTTAAATGTTGTAATTACTTTTTTTATATTTTTTTATAAGCAGGCAGTTCAGGATTCATAAATAGCAGCCCTCATACCAGTGTCGCCAGGTTCGGATATGCAAATATACTACATGCATGGGTTAAAAAATACTACAAAGTATTTTTTGTTCAGACGAAAATAATTAGGTAGGTACTACCTTTTATTCTTCGGTTCTTCCTGCAATTAAGAAGTTTTTCTACTTTTGCAACCCTTCAAAACAACCTGCTAGGTTACTCAAATGATCTCAATCACTTTTCATTGGCAGTTTCATTTTTTAGTAGTAACCATACAAAAATCAAAATGGTCAAATTACAGGTCCATTTATATTAAATGATGTGACCATATAATTTAGTAGAATTACTGATAAAACACGAATCCGTCTGTCTATGAGAAATGATTGAGTTCATTTGCTTAGAGAGATTTGCGTGATTTCCTGCATACCTGAGTGCTAACATCCTAGCCACATTTAAAAAAATTGTGTCATAAAGACGTCAGTCAGGTCCGTCCTGGTCCTGCTAACAGAAAAAACGAGTCAAGTGAGAGGCACCTTGGATACCTAGTCATTTATTCTTTTTTAGTGTAAAACCTAAGCTAATGGTGACCAAACTTGCGTGTTTTTTTACTTTTTTTACTCTTCACATAAGGATACCACAAATATCAAAATTTATTTATTTAATTTATTTATTAATTATTATCTCAATTTCAAAATATATCAGCAATCTCAAAATTAGAGTAAAGAAATACTACTGTAGTATTGAAGGTACTACATCTGGCGACACTGCCTCGTACCATCACACTTTAAGTACATCATAAAGAAATGTTTTTTAGTCCAAATTGCTTTACCAGTCAAAGATGTTACTTAATATATTTTGTTATAAGATTGATTAGAGCTCTCTATTTAAGAAGTAGTCAATAGAGGAAGTAAAGAGGTAGTAGAGTTACTAAAGACGTAATTATATAATTACATAATTAATAGTCAAATCTAATTGTTTCTTTAAATAAACAAGTCTCAGTGGTCACTTTTACCTATTAATTAATTATGGTGTATGTATTTATATCGGATGTCTTCTTCTATGGTCCTTACACCATGAAGCCATTATAAGTTCAAAAATAAATTTCTATTACAAAAAGCTAAAAAGCTACATATAATTAAAAAACGAACACAAATAAAAATTGGCTTTTTTAATTAAAAAAAAAAGTATACAATGGGTGGCATATTAGTTCACAAAGTTGGTGCTTAGTTATTCACTGTAATAGTGTTCTATATTTGTAATGGTTGCAAATATATCATTGTTGTAATTGTTATTACCTGGTAAGTACCCATTTACTTGTAAAGCATCTGAGATGGCACCAACTTCATAAACTATATGTCGCCTATCAATGCTTTTTCCTGTAAAGTAAAAATATTGTTTTTAAGTTACTATTTTATGTTTTTGAAGCTGGTTTTTTATTTATGTTTTTTTTTTCGTAAAGTTTTATTTTATTATGTAGTACCTTCCCTTTTTATTGTTGTCGGTTAATAAATATGCCAGAGTCCACTTTTCAGAATAATTTATACTTTGGTGACAACATATTTTATAAAGCAAATTTTCATTTTGTTGCTTTCCAAAGCTAAAAAAGTGTATTTTTCTGTCTGTAATTATTATAAAAATAACACAATTTAGATGTCTGCTTCTTGTAAATTTGTTATTAAAACGTTTCAGTGACAACCACGATAATTTAATTATAAGCAGTTTTTTTTTTCAATTTCGAAATTCATATTTTTGTTAAATCAGGGCTATCTACGCTGATCTCTAATTTCCTCTAATCCACAAACTACATTTCTACTTATTATCAAATATTTAAATTGCCACCAGATTTTTAAGGTGGGACGCTGCCTATCTAGTACGGCTATTTAATAATAGTTGTAGTCACCATACAAAAAACTCATTTTTATTTTTTCACGATCACTTTTCTACATTTCAGTTAATAAAACGTTACATGCGACTACAAAGTATATTTCTCTTTAATGTTTTGAATTGACCTTATTGATTATTTCAACTGTTTCGAAGCGTTTGTACAAAAACCTAAAATTTGTGGAAAATAAGGGTTTTCGACAAACGCTTTGAAATTATTGAAAAAAAAAACTGTTAAAACAATCGATAAATTCAATTACATCAAAAAGAAATATTTTATATAGTCGCATGTTATGTTTTAGCAAGTGAAACCTAGAAATGTGATTATAAAAAAAAAAATCATTTCTTTGTATAGTGGCTCCATCTATTATTAAGTAACCGTACCAGACAGGGGCGGGCCTCCTCTCCCTTACTATTAAGTCAGTCTACCTTTATCTGCTGATAGCAGATAAATAAGAAGAAGCAAAAGTTTGATTGGCAGGAACTTGTTTAATCCTTTAGGAACAGAAATTGAAGTCATAAACATGATAAATATGGATGGTGATGAGTCTTATATGACTACAGGATTATACAGAGATGTTTTTTGATGTGCTTAGGGTATACAAAGGACCATGAAAAAAATTAATATTATGATGAATGTGATACAAAAGTTTTCCTGTTGATAACCTGCATCATTTGCTATAAGAGAGATGGATAGGCGGACGAAATAGGCTTGTCGCTACTGGTGTGTTGGAACGGGTACAATATTCCAGTGGGGTTCCACCAATAGAACCAGTAGTAAAATGTGATGGACATATAAGACTGTGTTCTGACTACTGAGTCACAGTTAATGCAGTTACAATAACAGACACTTATCCCCAACTGACCATAAATGAAGCATTATTAAAACAGGCAGGAGATTGTCTTTCACTGCAAAACTGGTGACCATTGACACCCCTAATAGTCCATGTAAGGTAAAAAGGTTATGTGAATAAAAGTTTTTTTCATGAAGAAGTCAGAGGCTTATAAGTTAGCTGGTGTTACACCTATATCCATATATTTTATAATAATTTGAAGTTTGATATACATACAGTAACAGACAGTATGTCATGACGTGGTGTAATGTGAGTGGCTGAACTGAATTGCTAATTGTGATCGAATATAGCTGTAGACTTTATATTTTTATTGATATCTACACTATCTGTGTACCTCTTTAAGAGGAACGGACACGGTTTTCATTAAATCAGATAACTACAACTACCTAGTCTTACCTATCTGATTACAAATTAAGTCATAAAGTAAATAATTTGTATCATAACTTAAAAAATATAGAATATATAAAATAATACCAATAGCAGCAATGTTTTCCTACGAAGTATTGTATATTTTGGAGTCAGCATAACAATTTTAGAAGATTAGGAATGTTTCCAAACGTCATCCGAGTATGCTCAGAATGTGAAAAAATTATGTAACTTAAACCTGCAAATTGGTATCAGTGTAATGAAAAATAACTTATCACATTATCACTGAAAAATCACTGAGTCATAAAAACAAAACTCAAAGATCTGACATTTTTTTGTGTATTTTATTAGAAAGTGCTACTTGATATTAAAAATTGACTTGTGAAGTTATTGCATATAATCACTACCTTCTATAGTTACAAGCCATGCTATTGAAATATGGCAGCGTTGCGTGAAGTCCGAGCCTTGGTATCAGTCAGGCTATTAGTTGGCGTTTTCATCCATTTAAACATTATGTAAACGAGATATTTCTTGAAAATAATAAGTCATTGTTAAAAACTACTTGTTGCATCGTTTTAATTCGTAATTAGCAAAATAAGTTGATATTTTCTCCATATAATCGTTTTTCGTTTCACGTCACAATCTTGACACGTTTGGGTGGGAATTGCAGTAAATTTTGATCATTTTTCGAGTAGGTTCGAGGATGTGGAGTCTGGAGGATCCCGGGGAACCATACTTATACCTGTCATGGTCCTTTTAACTGCATGCTAGCCACCAGCAGGTCCGGCGATATTGATTACGTAGAACCCAGAGGGAGGAAGAAACTGCAAAGGAACATACAGCCCCGTAGAACATTATAAAATAAAACTACCTTGTAAGATATAAGAAGCCTGTGATAAATGCACAAAACCATAATAACACTAACCGAAATGAGATATAAACATTCATTCTATTCTATTCATAAAAGCCACTTATTTATTACACGCGAACGAAGTCGCGGCCAGGTGCTAGTTTCATATTATATGTACTCTTATTTCTATTTTCTACTAAATACTATCTATAATTTCATATTTAGTTCTTCTTCTTCCTTTGGTTAATGGCTTTCTGATATATGTTAATTCTGCCAAAGTGTAGTGTATGAGAGTTAAACTATTTTTATTGCAAAATAATATTTTCAAAATGCCACCGGGAAGTACGACGTTCTACGTGCGCCATTTTGAAAAAAAAACCTTATATTTAGTTATTTAAATCCTATATTTACAATTATTAAATCATGACATCTTGTCAGCTGACGAAGTAAATCGGCCTACGTGTGACAGATAATGCAACTTTGCCAAATCTAATAGCATGGCTTGTAACTATGGAAGGCAGTGATATAATCCATACTACTTTAAACTTATATTATTTTCCAACCAATGTATGGGTAGCAAAAAGTTTGTTCTGCTATCGAACAACAAATGTCGCTTTTGAAAAAAATAGAGTGAGAACTGGGACCTGCTTTTCACGCAATTTCATATGATATGTTTGTGTCTGGAACTTGTCTTAAACATAAACCTATCCACGTAAAACTTACGGCTGTATATCAAGGATACAGCTCACCAGGGTTTTCATATGATCGTAGATTAATCATCATCAGATCACAGTATACAATAAAAAAGAAATAATGTTTCCATGGCAGGTGGGCGCGATTGGTTGGTCATCAGAGGTACAGAAGTCTCAACGCAACAAGAAGGCCAAAAATGCATCAGTACAGAGCAAGAAATCGAAGAAACGCGTAACTGAAGAACAGTATCTGGACCGTAAACTAAGTGACTGTCAAACCTCTCAGGCTTCAGCACCTGAACCAAATTCTGCAGATTTCGTCAGCCACAAACCTGGAAAACTTAGTGATTTTAGTCCTTTATATAAGCACAAAAGTATACTCACCGGCGATAAACCATTTACTTGTGAAATATGTCATAAAAAGTTTAGACGATCTAGTGAATTTATTGTGCACAAGCGCAAACATACTGGCGAGAGACCATTTTGTTGTGACATATGTAATGCAAAATTTTGTTCTGCTAGTAATTTAAATAAACATAAACGCGTACACTCTGATGAGAGAAGATTCAATTGTGAAATATGTGAAGCGAAGTTTAAACGATCTAATGAATTAATTCTCCACAAACGCATACACACTGGCGAGAAACCATTCAAATGTGAAACATGTGGAGCAAAGTTTAGACGATCTGATGAATTAGTTGTACACAACCGTATACATACTGGTGATAAACCATTTAGCTGTGAAATATGCAGTGCCACGTTTAGACAACCTAGTGCATTAATTATGCACAAGCGTAAACACACTGGGGAGAAACCATTCATTTGTGCAATCTGTGATGCCAAATTTAGTTCCTCTCGTAATTTATTTGTACACAAGCGCGTACACACTGGCGAGAGACCATTTAATTGTGACTTATGCAATGCAAAATTTAGTTCCGCTGGTAATTTAAAGCAACATAAAAGAATACATTCTAATGAGAAACCATTTAATTGTGAAATATGTGGTGCAAAGTTTAGACGATCTAGGGAAGTGATCGTGCACAAACGCATACATACTGGCGAGAAACCATTCAACTGTAAAATATGTAGTGCGAAATTCACACAATCGAGTGCATTGAATTTGCACAAGCGCATACACACCGGTGAAAAACCATACCGTTGTGACATTTGCGACGCAAAATTTAGGTGCTGTGGTAATTTAAATAAACATAAACGCTCACACACTGGCGAGAAACCATTCTCTTGTGACTTGTGTGCAACAAAATTTACTTGCTCTCGTAATTTAAAAGTGCACAAGCGTATTCACACTAGCGAGAAACCATTCAAATGTGAAAAATGTGACGCGAAGTTTGGACGATCTAATGCATTAAATGTGCATAAGCGAAAGCACACTAGCGAGAAACCGTTGTGACAAATGTGGTATAAACTTTAGCAAATCTTATTTTAATAGACAAAAATGGACACCGCAAGTTTATTTCGGTATCAATATTTCAATACCTATTTGTTAAAATAAAGTTTCTAAAATATAGACAAACTGATTATTGAATTAAGGGTGCATTACAAAATAATGGCTTTTTTTGTTTTACCCTTGCGATGGGAAGGCGGATTAAATTCTACAGCTTCCGCGCGTCCGAGTGCGCGGGGTATGTGGGAGTTGCACCCACGTGCGTTTGTGCACGATCACTTCTCTAGATCGTCTAAACCACCTGAAGCAGAATAAGGACGCGTGTCGTTACCCCGAAAGCTCTAACGATTTCATCGGAGCGGCCAGGCGGCACACTAGGGTGTTACCGGCGCGAAGTTGTCGGGTAACCCCTAAGGGTTACTCGAGGCGAAATAAATCCGTTGGCGCGGGCCTCCGGTTGAGATTTACGTTATTAATCGGGCTTGACTCCTTACTTCTGAAGGATTTAATGACTTTGTAAATAGAGGCGGTCTACCATCCAATTATCACTATCTTGGTAACTTTATTTCTGTGATCGAATAAGAGATTTGTATTCAAAGCGGTATTATATATAACCAGTCGCTAAATTATTAATACTAGTGTGCACGCGTGGCCTACTATGGTAGCCCAGGGTAAAATACTGTACGTTTTTAATTTTTCGTCCTATTTCGACTTGGTTCAAGGACAGCCTCGTCTATTGTACTTGTCAAAAGATCAGTAGGTCGCTCAAAAAGTGCGCGTAAGCACGTGTTTACCATTTCCCATAAAAACCGCGGGTCTACTATAGTAGTCCGCGCGTGTATTGGTGTACCTAAAAAAGGTATGTCTCTTGTATTATTGAATGATATTAATGTCATATAGAAATGTATTTGTTATTCTTTATCATAGTATTACAACTAATTTATAAAATTATGTATTAAATTGTACTTTAAAAATATTTGTTTAGGTTATTTACCAATTTCATCACGACTGCCGCACAAATGGCGATATGGCTTACGGAAGCCGATGACGATGAAAAAATTGAAAATGATGATGCTATAGAAATTGTAGCTGATTTTCAATTTTTAGTTCGTTTATCGGTTGACCGACAGGACAATGAGAGAATAATTGTGGGAAAATTGTCAGATGCAACTTCATTCACGAATTTTCTTCCAATTTGATAAAAACCCTTTTTCTCTAGTCATGAAAATCTACCCCAAGATCTTAAATTAAAAATTGGATTGGTTTTGGGTATATTTGCAAAAGTTACATCACGATCTCACACCAAAAGAATGAGAGCCACCTTCTATACTATTTTTGCCTTGTCAAATTGGTGCCATGATGAGTTCAATGGTTAGTGAGGGCAATGGACCAACTGATGCGTATGAAACACCGTCCTTATAAAGAAATAATCTAATTATAATATCAATTTATAATGTGGGGTTCTAATAGATATTTGAAAAAAAAAAACATGAAATTCATTGTTGATGATTGACATGACAATTATTAAAGAAACCCCATTGTAGAAATCAATACTGTAATTGGATTATTTGTTATTACCATGTATATAACTCGTTTACCGAAAATTAAACATCGCCGTGACTATCCCGTTTTCACTTGATTTTCCAAACTGCCCAGAAAGCCCGCCAAAACTGTCTAGAAAACAAGTTGGTTGATACGCGCTTTGTTTAATTTCATTACGCGCTTGACTTGACTTGATGACTTTGTGATTAGTTTTTGTTTTCGGTATTGGCTGTTTTTTAAGGTGTCGCCATTAATTTAGATTTTCTTCAAGCTTCCTTACCTGCAAACTTTTTCATCACACACATCCGCTATATAGGATTTTGTAATTTTTTCTTGTTTGTTCGTTCTTTTAGTAAGCAAACTTGTTATTATAGAGCATGGAACTAATATGTACTACGTACAACTGGAATGTGCTCTACGAAGAAATTTCGAGGTCCTAGAAATTTGACCTTGAAAACGAATTAAAAAGATAAAAGTAACAAGGACGTTAGTGGGTGCCATATTGTCTCATTCTGATTAGGGTGACAAAGTTACGTAGGATAAATAAGACCATAACAGGAACTTTTTAATTTTCGACTAACATCGAACAAAATTCTCTAAGCCTATCTTTACCCGTGACACTGAAGTAAACTTTTTTTACATGAGTATAAAGATTTCTGTATGTCCGTGTCAATAACCTATTCGTAATTTAGTAAATTAGAACCTTTAATACGAACATTTGTCAAAATTGGTTTAGCAGATTTCAAATTAAAATGCTACAAACATACATCAGTATAATTATGGAGTAAAAAAACATACATGAATGATGGGAATCAATTTACATTCATTATTAACAAATAATTTTAATATTTATAAGGGATCATAAAACACGAACGTAAGCACTGAAAACGAGGTCTCGCGTGGCCACCGCGTAGTACAACTTGCGATAGCATCAAAAATACTGGTTGGATTTGTACGAAATACTGTTAAATCATCAAATTTACAAAAAATAAAATAAACGGCAGTAGCCCGACTCCTATCCACCTCGATAGAAAAGTAGAAGCAAGCAAACAGAAGTTCAAGGGAGCTAGTCACTAAAACCGGGCAACCCGCAGAAAATATGATCAATCGACGGAGGCTTCTTACCTCCAAAATAAATTGTGAATCAGTTAGTAACTCTAAAAATCAAAGCTTCAAAAATCGATATCTCAATCACCTTAGTAAATTAGCTGCATGCTCCCTTTATGTATAATACCCTTTTGAAAACAAATTTTGGAAACAAATCCTATTGATTACAGAAATAAAGCTACCTAGAATGTGATTCATAATTGGATGGCTGACCGCCTTTATTTACAAAATAGTTAAATCCCACAGAAGTAAAGATCCAAGCGCGACAATTTGCGTAGGTACTTTTGCACGCCGAAGCCCTCAGAACTATCACTCAGAAAATATCCGTTGAAACGGTCCCAATGAGCCTAAACAGGTTATTAAAAAGGTCAAGGATTCTGTAGATATATATGTTTGAAATATATATTGTCCCACTTCACCGCATTAAGCGCACGTGGGAACTTGAAAACATAAGTTCGTCAAAGCAACCAAGCTCCTTTCTTTCTCGAAAAAACCCAACAATCTCGAAAATTCCCAATCATTCGGCGGATAAAAATGGATTTAAAAGACTCTAGGTTCCGAAACATTATTTCTAAGGCCGAATGTCTCAAAATTCAACGCTGGTGCGAGACCTAAGGATCTCAAATATTAATATGATCGCCTCCTTCCTTTCGATTGACACCAGAGATACGGACAGATTCAATACCCCATCGAAATCACACACACAAGTCTCACAAATGCATATATGACGTCAAATTCATTACCTGTATAGTGTCAGATCTGTAACTAGAATGACGTCAGATATTATAACTAAATTATTTTCGTACTTTAACGAAAAACGTTTCTCTTTAAAACAATACATAGGTTTCCATCTTTCATAGTCATTGAAATATCTGGCAACCTATTATTTCGGCCACATCATAGGCGAAAGAGGGCAAAAGGCAACTACTAAAGTATTATTATTAACTAATCTACACATTATGGACACCTTAGTATTATGACGTCAAAAACTTCAACTTTGACAAATGTCAAAATTCCCCAAATTCTCGTTTCAGTTGCCAGCATAAAACCATAAATTAATACTTTCGTTTTAAATATTAATAAAAATTATAAGAAATATGAAATATACCATAACAAGCTTTAAAAATACTATTATCATCCGCATACCAAGATATATTAAAAACCAGAAGTCACAAAAAATAGAGTGTAAAATAGTGTAGGTATTACTATCTATTTCTATAAATATATATTAATAATTTAGGTCTAAAAAAAATAAGTTTCCTAGAAAAAAATCTACAGATTTCGCTCTTCTCGCAATTATCGGAGGAAATTGAATAAAATTGTACGACAAAAAATTTTCAAAGAAAGTTATGGACCAATTTTCGATGTGCTACCATACTTAGCCACGCAAGCTCTTGCATTTTTTGACGCTAGTGTTTTCGTCTGCCTTTATAACTTCTTGAAATAAGGCCGAATCTTACTTTCTAGGGTAGCTAATCTGATAATCATTAAATGAAAAGGGCACATGCTCAAGTCAGGGTTTTCGACCGTTTTTAAAATTTTATTTTTCAAACTTGTAGACAATCTACCAGTCTCGGAAGGTTTTTTATTTTTTCGATATTAATTCTTCCGTTTTTGAAACAATCAACTTTTTGTCCGAAAAATAGGGAAATTTCGACTTTTTAACCGTTTTCGATTTTCCGATAAAGTTACGAACCGATTTTAGAAAATTTAGTATCTTACTATATGCTCCGAAAGCTCTTGATTTTTTTGCCATCACTGTCTTTTGTCTATCATCATAAATATTGGATATATAGGCAAATTTATTAGACTCCTACACGAAAACGATCTAATAAACATATTCATTGTTACAAAAAGTTTTTATAAAAATAATGATTAAGTATGAGTCATCGTTTATTCTGACAAGCGGAAATATGTACTATGTATTTATGTAATATATAATATGTATGTAATATGTATTTATGTATTTGATATTGTGAACAAGATGAAAATAAATCAAAGTTACCAGCCGATTTTGTTATCTTTTATTGTAATAATTACTGTACTTACTCGAGATTGAACAAAATCTGTACCTACGTTATGTAGAAAAATTGACCACATTTTCGGTTTCAACACACTAAAAAACATTAACAGTAGATGATATTATCAAATCAAAATTCGAAAAAAAAAAATTTTGTAGACCTGTGTTATATTAATATTTTGCTAATAGCTTGTCATCCTGCGTTGATGCTTTTTAGGTACGTTTCTTTTTCATTTATTATTAATTCTTGCTTAGTCAAGGGCTACTATAACTTTGCATTAACGGATACCCAAATAAAGCTAAATTACGGTACCTAAATAATGTTTAAAAAGAAAAGAAAATAGATAGAAATAAAACTGCAAAAGAAAACAGAAATAAAATTGTTTAGTAACAACTCCGCAAAAACAAAGAATCGACTTTTTTGATTTGCTACAGCTTTAAATTAAAAGAACTGATTTCGATAATTCTTTCACAGTATCTACCCTAAGTTATAACATAGTGACTAAACACAAAAATTATCAAAATCGATTCAGAACTTTCAGAAATATTAACGGCCAAACGTGTATAAAGTCTTATTAAATTAAGTCAAAATATTTTAAAAAGTGATATTAGAACGCGATGTGAGCAATCATGGCATTGCTTCGCAATGCTATCACCTATGTAACCTTTATAGGCAGTGGCCTAATTAGTGAATTACCTACCCTAAAAAAAATTGTTCATCAATAGTCGAGCAATGGATGACCCCCATAATAAAAACAAGAAATGTGAAGAGGAAAAAATATGCGTCTCTGACTTCACCTCCGCTCGGCGACTGTGTACAACCAGCGACGTGAAATAGCAGCTCGGATATGGAACGGCCATAGTGGCTTAATAGACCAGCTGATTTCGATAATTCTTCCACTGTATCTACCCTATGTTGAAAAATAGTGACCAAATACAAAAATCATCAAAATGGATTCAGAACTTTCAGAAGAAGTGATATTAGAACGCGACGTGAGATCATGCATTGCGAAGCAATGCCATTACCTAACTTTTGTAGGCTACTAATCACCTACCATAAGAAAAATGTTCCACAATCGAGCAATGGATGACCCCCATAATAAAAAACGAGAAATATGAAGAGGAAAACATAATGCATCAGCGGAAATTATAGATCCTGTATCGTAATTATCATGACGCATAGTTTTTTATTCCTCGGTTCCCTCATAATAAAATCTAAATTCACCATAGTACTTTTCCCAGTGTAGTGGTATATTTTATGCTAGCCACACAGAAGTGGTGTAGAAAGAGATAGTTAGGCACCCGGTTACTTCCCTTTCGCACTTTTTTTTTTAAACACCAGTTTACGTATGACCACGCTAATGTTAGAAAGAGCTCCTTCCAGTTGTACGTAGTACATAATAGTTCCATGTTATAGAGCACTAGCAACAATAGTCAAGACGAGAGAAGAAAAAAATAAGAATAAAAATAAATTATTGTCACCCTAGAAGAAAGGAGACAAAGGGACTTCCTTCGACCTTGCTATTTCATCTCCTCGTTTCACAAAGCCGAGTGCACTGTCCTGAACCTAGGATTTCTTGTGATTGATTATTAGAGTCTGTGTGAGTACAGAGAGAGTGGCAGAGTGATCTTGTAAAGCAGAATTTCTTTTGTGATTTCTTTTGCCATCGTTTAGTGTTTGTGATATTATTGCTTTTCTATTAGTACCTATTTATTTTTAACTTCTACTTTGCTTTAAAATTGATCTATGTGTATTTGAATAGGTACGTACTTATTACTTTTCCGAGTATTTGTTATCAAAGGGATGCCTCCAGTTAAAGATGAATCGTTCAGGGAAAGCAACTATTTAGAAATTATAAACATCAGCGAGAAAAGTCCAGCTAAAAACAGCACATTGGTGGACGTCAGAGCTTGCAATAAACCAGCGGCAAAGGTATAACTATATTCTTGGTAAATTTTTTTTATAGCTATATGATTCAAGTTTTGGGACGAGGTTCCAAAAAGACATCACTGCTAGCAAAGTTTCGTTATATGTATATTAAAAAGTTTTTTGTAGGTTTTGTACGTAAATATTTATTATATACCTAGTAATTGTTGAGTAACAGAAATAAATCAAGGGTGCAACCACTATCTGAACATTCTACTACCATTTCGTCAGAATCGTACCTTCAGTAAAGTGTTTTTCATTTGCAAAGAGAAACGAAAAGCTTGTGAAGGCTGCCCTGAGTATAGGAGCAAAGCTCCTTCAAAGCGAGCGGCCAAGCAAGCGAGTCATCTGGCTAATCCCAATCAGTTGAATAATCTCTTTGAATAATAGAAAACCATAAAGTAACTCATTCTTTTATAAATGTTATACATAATTAAGTCTGGAAACCCCTATCCAACTTTTTTTTTTTGATGTATAATAAACAGAATTGGTTTTCCAAACCTTTTGCATTTTTATCATAAATTTGAATAAATAATATATTTTTATTTAATTCCTATCATAAACTAAACAGGTCCTTTTGATAAAACCTAAATATCTAATTAATTCTTTTTTTTTATAATTACGTTTTCTTGTGTATATTTTGGTAGTTAACATTGATCACTTATTTTCACTGTTGTAATATACATAGCAATAGATATTGGTAAAACCATATGTTTGCTAGTATAGAAAATCCTGGATATTGATAAAAAAAGAGTTTTCAAAAAAAGGCCAAGTTTGAATTGACCTCACGCTTTAAGTGTTCCGTACTGTTATTTACCTAATGTATTTATCACCATCTGCTGCTTCTTGGCATGTAAACGCATGTCAATGTAAATATACTAAATCTCAAAAAATATTTTTATGTGGTATACCTAAAAATTTAATTAAAGATTTCCGGTTTTTGACATTTAAAATGAATTTTTTCGTTTTTTGTGCTGTGAGACCCATTAAAACCTTTCTTCTTGCCAAATTTATAATTCTGCATCAATGGGAAGTACCCTTTAGGTTTTAATGAGGGAGTTCACGAGTGTGAAATATGTGACATGAATGGCCATATACTTATAAGGTTCATTTAGAAGCCTGAATTTTTATGCCTACAAGGGACAGTACACCTCAGTATTTGATATCAATATCAACTTCATATTCCTACTGATTCCTGAGTACAAGCATTTTGACACATGGTCAGACAACGGTGATATTACCAGGGTTTTCGTTTTTTCTTGTTGAAGTATGGAAATCTAAAAATTAAAGAAAATACCAAAATGGTTTTTTAAATTGCTAAAAATCATGAAAACTGTGGCGCCACTGCTTTGTAAACTAACTAGGTCCAATGCAGATTTGTATAAAGCATACATATTTTATTTTAATTATTCCAGATTTTTTGGTTTACTCTTATGTTTTTTTTTTAGAAGACCGTTTTTGGTGTTAGTCCTGATACTACAAAAATATGTAATTTTGACTGGTTAAATTAATGGGCTCCGGTCCATGAAATTAGCAAACAGAACATGGTTTTTCAGAAGCCAACTATGAGAAAATAATAATTATTTATTTTTAAAAGGTTTTTTAAATTATTTAGTTATGTTATTCTGGACATTGTGCAAACGCACATCACATTGTAATTTTACAAATCTGAGTGAGTTTAGGCATCTCTTTCAAATAAAATGCAATAATGCACAAATACTAAATTTCAAACACATCATATTTTTCATCAATAAAACAATTTAATTTATTTAAATTATCTATATAAAAATTACCTGTACATTTTACAGATTTTAAAACTATGTAAAGTAGTGTAACATTATTAAAACTGTATTATCTTACATCATAAAAGAAATTCAAATATCAATATCAAATCCAATCATTACATTGACACAATCAAATTTTCTTATAAACATGCTATATTTCTCTTTTGTATATGATCAGAGCTTTCTCCTTTTATATAAAGTAAAATCGCCTAGCGTGTAACATTAGGTAATATATCACTGACTTTCAAATGTCCATCAAATTGTTACATCTAACTAACCTAAATGACTTAGATTTAAAAGTTATTTTATTTCTTATTTTGCATAAGTCATGCCAACACCTATCAGAAATATTTGGCAATCATGCAATGTTTAAATTAAATAGTATGAAATGTGCTCAAATATCTATACACAAAATATACATGTATTTCTCTTATGTCCTCAAAATACAATACCTACTTAGGATATAGGTACAGTTTCCATGTGGGTGCATGAACAAAACTGACCATTGAAAATCTGTCCATTAATTGTTACTATTGTTGTTTAGAATTTTTTTTTAAATTACAGAACAATAAATAAGAAAAAGAATTTCAGTTGTGTTTTCTGGCCTTGTTTCTGGTTAAAGGAGAATGATATTCCTAAAGCCTTTATATTGTACATCAAAGGTGAATCTAGTTTGTGCACTAAACGCTACTTTTGAAGAAATGAACTTAACAAAGCATGAACGACTCTTATTACATAAATTGTCTGTGGTTCTTAAATTCAGCAATTTAACTATCGAACATGAAAATTAAATAAGTATCATTTTAAAATTTATTCATTCAGTTAATTTTAAAAGTTTGTTGAATGTGACAATTTTTTTAAGTTACACAATTTAGCACACTGAATACAAGAAGATGTGATTGTAAATTTTAAAACTTGTTACATCGCTTGAAACTTCTCTTTTTGATGGTATGATGGGTTTGATCTGGTAGAAGATATAAAGTTTTGCCTTAAAATTTATTGTCATATCTTTTCACTTCTTCTTTCGCTTATCCCATCGTCTGAGGTTGGGTCCTTCCACGGCCAAGCCTATCTAATGAGACAAACCAGGATCTTCTGTCCCATTCTCCATGTAGGATTTCTCCAATATATCCACTGACTATGACGTGTGCTACATTCGAACATCCTGTGATGTATTTGTTTTATGCTTTATCAAGTGTAGTCCCACCAGCAGCCCATTTATTCAGTAATTAACGTATTATACCTTAAAAAATTTTTGATAAGTAAGAGAGAAAGAATATTCTTGTAGGACTGTCTATAAAAATTCAACTAAACAACAATATAAAAATTCATTCAACAACAAAATACATAGGTGGTTTGTTAGTCAGTACTAGAAAATCACTTAGATATGTTTCCGAACGCAGCTTTGCCTGCGCGGATGCGGTCGTTTTCCGCTCTCACCACTGTTCTCATTTCCTCTCACACTTTTACTCTCATTGAACTCCTGCTTGTATCTCTCCGTTATAATATTTACTGATTCTTACCCGCACTAAATTTTTACTCTTATATTTTTACTAATTTTTTCTTAAATTTCTACTCGTATTACCATTTCACACATATCCTATAGCGTCCCACCCCAGTTTCACATGACACTTTCTCACCCTCCTCACCCAACAGTAATCTGTGTTGTTATGCTGGACAACAATCTAAAAGTTATTTTTCTATCCCTCGGGAATGTCCTTTTCTGTAACCCTGGCAACATATATGCAAAATTTTATGATGATCGGTTGACTAGTTGAGGCATGAAAGCGGAACAAACAAACAACCTCACTTTCACATTTATAATATTAGGATAATAGATTTCAAACCTTCACTTTGTTTGTTCTAATATATGCAATTAGGTATGCCTCAACATTGCATAGTTCCAGGTTGTTTTTTTTTGGACCATCGATCTGTGCCTACTAAACTCAGTTTGTAACATTAATTCGTATTGTTCTTCCAATCGCCCGAATATCCTCATAGACGTAGACGTATCCACGCAAAACTTATGGTCGGATCAATGGTACAGCGAAGCAGAGATTTTTTAACATTTTAATCACTAAATATTCATAAATATATTAGCATCTTCCCTATTAACAATCTATTTATATAAATTTAAAGGTTTTGACAGCAAAGGGACTAATTAACCTAAACATTAATAACTTTGACACTTTGTCAAAACAAACATGCCCGTGGCATTGAAATATCATAGTGTGTTATTTGAGTGTTTAAGAATGATGCAATCTTGTTATTTGCATGATTACAATGTCAATTTTATTTTTTGGCTTACTAAATTTGGTTGAAAGTGACGTAAGCGGCAAGAATTGTTATCAATATTTTTAAATTAACCCCCAATTATTTGGAATTTAGTGATGTTTAGTTAGACAGTCAATTTTCGAAATCATTAGGGGGTTATGTTAAAAAATGGGATATCCACATTCCTATATTGCTCCTGCCTGCCACATGACTTGTGATAATTTAACATTACAGTTTGTAAGTGTAAGATAGATTATAACCATAATGATATTGTAACGAACACACAGAGTAACGACCGCCATCTAGCGTCAACCAGTAAAACCGCTTTATGGCCCAAAAACTGAACTGAAACTCGCTCGCCTTCCTGCGGCTATTTATATAGGCCGGGACAAGCGCCAGATCATTCTAGAGCGTGCCGGACTGGACGACTCTAGAAAGCCCCGCGCACGTGCCCGGCATTCGAGACCATTCTTTCCTCTAACGCCATCTAGTATTGAGTAGGGGTTTCGTGTTTGTCTTTGTACTACAAAGCGGTTTTACTGGTTGACGCCAGATGGCGGTCGCCACTCTGTGTGTTCGTAACAATATACTAATATGAATAATAGGATTGTTCACTGGATGTTGGATTTTTTACTCCAATTGTGTTTCTCTTATATAAACTATGAACTGGCAACATGTCCTATCTCTATTTTAGATTAAATTACTGTTTTATTTCAATTCATATACTACATATTTACATTATTACCTAATCACTACCCTATAATTAAATAAATCAAAATGTAATCTGCAATGAAGTATTAAAAATTGCATTCTTTTTATTTCAGAAAAAATGTCATAAATACAATAAAACATGGTTTTGTTAGTTTTGTTAAGTTAACAGGATTTAAGAGGATAGCAGAGGTATTGTTATTATAATAATACCTGGAACATCCCACACAACATCATCTAGTCCCAAACTAAGCAAAGCTTGTATTATGGGTACCAGACGACTGATATATGTACTAAAATATTCTTTATAATATATACATATATAGATATTTTACGGCCAGTAGCTATTTGCTGTTTAACCGAATGCTTTTCGGGAATATGTCTGTATCCTAGATATTACTTTGGCACGCCCTGTAGCCTAAACAGCTTAATAGATTTGAACATACGAGCTCTCTTTAAATTTGTCTTAATTAGCGGGTGACAGGGTATATCATATTTCAATATGGGGGTGTCTGCAAACCAAAAAAGATAAAAAAATTATTACAAAAATATGGAAATCAAATAAAAAATAGTAAACAGTCCATTCCACATGTATACTGTGTGGAATGCGCCAGATGTCATTATATAAGTCATATTTATATGATATTATATTTTAACATTTGCTTAAGTAGGTATTGGACAAAAAAAATTTTGCATTCTATGTTGTCCAAACCAAATTCTATAGAATATAGCTTGTTTTCTCTTTTAAGTTTATAACTTCTTTTCTTTTTTTCAGTTAAATGGTTTTGCAATTGGGTTTTTTTTAAATTAGTATCAGAAAATAGCTTCTTTTAGTGAAATTTCAATCAAATTCAAAAACCTCCTGAAAACAATTCGAAATCATTGCTTAAATATACCTAAACTATTTTAGAATATATCTATCTTTATGAATGGCTCTTACGTGTGATAATTAACTAAGCATAATGAATTTCAATTTTCTCTCTCGACATCGCCGATCCGAAGACAGGCGCAAGCGCCGATACAGTACAGTGTCTGTCATTTTCACTTTTTTTTAGTCGGCCGTCGACACGGTATGCGGTGAACGTGTTCAAAACCGTTCTTAAATCATTTCACGAACTCCCCTTCAATATTTTAGTGTCCCAAAGTAAAATGTGATATGTGTTATTTTTATGTATTTACCTATTTAAATAAATCTCGTTAGGTACCAAAAATTCACTCCATAGTCTGATTATAACGCAATATTTAAAAAAAAGAAGCTGATGGTCAATTTATTATCTTTACTTTCATTAAGACTTTATTTAATGCATATATTTATTTTTGTTTTCTTTTTGTTTTAAACTTTTCAGTGTTGATTTGCGGTGCGTCATGAGTTAGCACATTGGTTGCATATGGAATGCACACTATTGTTTTGAGTGTAATATATTTAAATTAGTGCATGCGTTTATACTGCACATTTTTTTGGGGAACACGATGACTAATTCACAGGTAATTTTTGTTTTATTATTTATTTGCACATACTTATTTTCGTTGTTTTTATTATGCATGTGTAGTTTTTATTTTTAAGTTTAAATTATGTTTGAGTGTACCCTTTGTTTGTTTGTTTAGTTTTTTTGGTGGTAATGTGGATGATTTTTCACAGATAATCAAATAAATCAAATTACTTAGTGTTTAAATTTTAATTCATTAATATGAAATATTAAAGATTAAAATAAAAACTGTGATATAAAACGTAGTCTGTATCACGACAAATGAATAAACAAGTGCTTTATTTAAACCTTTATTTTACACATGACTTTAAGAAAACTTAACTGGATCGATCCATTTGCTAGACCTAATGTGTAACTGAATATCAAACTTCTGACATTGTTCAATGTTATATAGAGAGTTCGTCTAATATAAAATTACGCACCCCGCCATTAAATACCATTTTTTGAATATGTGTTTATATATTGTTTGATATGTTCATGTCTAGCCTATAATTACTGAATCCTAAAATTTTGCAAATTATAATATTGCCTAACATATAGAACAAAATAAATAAGTGCTGGATGACGTGGTACCATGTATACTAAAAGAAAGCTACTTCTAAGTGCTAAAAAAAAATAATTAAAAAAAATATGTGATATATGTTTGGTATTATTTTATTGAAATACAAAGTGAAGAAAACATTATTTTCCCGCATTTGGATTTATTCAGGATTTCAGAATCACTAATGTAGGTTGTCAATACATATTTTAAATCAAAATCTAATAATTATAATTAGTGGATTCCGATTTTTTCGTATAATATTGTGAAAGAGACATAGTAAAATGACGAGAACTTCCTTTAATAATTAGACTAAGTGGCTGAGATAGTCGACTTTCATTACATCAGTTAATTGTCCTTAATTCCTCTCAGGCAGGGAGTGATAAACATCTTGAGAACATTTTGTTTATTTAAAGTGAGATCTGAATTATGCGTGTTCTACAAGCAGACGTTCATGTATGTTGGAATGAAATAAATAATAAACGTTATTGTCTGTTTGTAAATCTATTTATCTGTCGACAATCTATTATGATAATTTCAAAAAAAAATATTATTTTGTAATCCGTATCGTATTTCTTTTCGTAATGAGATTGTTGTGGAGTATTTTCCTTAACTAATTGTTTAGGTATACTATTTTTTAAAGGGCGTAAAAAATCTGTATAACTGAAGGTATAGTGAGCTTGCAGAACCCTTGCGATGCACGATGGGTTTTTCTGCGCGGTCTATTGATTACCTATTTTGGGCCAAACGACAGTGTGGTGACATCCCTTTGCGCGCCACACGGCTTCCGCAGGAAAGGACTGTTTTAAGTGATATACTTGCCTATAATTATTTCCCTATAATCATGGCTAATTTAAGAAATTTGTTTTATTTGATATATTAGTTTGGGGAGAGTCTTTTCCTATTTTGTTTGACGTTGTAATCAAATCTCTTTGGTTGTACTGTTTATGACTAGCTGCATTGTTATAATACCGTTACAAAGGTAACGTTTAAAAAAAAAACTGTTTCACGATGGTTTCACGCCATTATCCAACAGTTTTTTGGGCAAAACAAATGAGTGAATCTAGCGAAGAACTTATATCATGAAGTACAAACAGGGAAATACGCGACACAAGCAGCAAAGGAAGTGTCATTAATAAACTTAATGCGATATCAGAAGAGTAGTATTAAGTTGATTTAAGCGTTTTCAACCAGGAAATTTAAATGTTAATTATGCAGTTCGCTCTGGTCGCCCTGCTCCGGATAAAATTGATGTATTAATGAAAAAGTAACGCAAGATCGGTATAGTAGTATTTACGACATTGCTGAGGAACTGGCCATTGACCATAAAACAATTTTGATTCATTTGAAAAAGTGTGGGTGTATAAATAAGCTCGTTGTTTGGGTGCCACACTAGTTCATTGAAAGAAACCTAATGAACCACGTATTCATTTGTGATTCTCTGTTAAAACGTAATGAAAGCGTACCATTTTAGAAAATATTAACAGCTGGTTATGAGGAGTGGATCACTTACGATAAGAATGTCCGCTGAATGATCTGAATGATCGTGATCAAAGCCCGTCCAAGCTCCGCAGACTGTGGCAAAACCTGGATTAACGTGTAATAAAATTACGTTGAGTGTATTATGGGTTTAAAAGGACATCGTTTATAATGGGCTATTACCGCCGGACACAACAATCGATTCGGACGTTCACTGCCAACAGTTGATAACACTAAAGCACGCGATTGAGTAAAAACGGCCAGATTGGTCAGTAGTTAGGGTGTTAGTATTTCATCATGATAACGCCAGACCACACACATCCTTAGCTTCCTTAGCACTCTCAGATTTCCACTCATTTCGGTCTTTTCAGGATTCTTTAAGTAGTATAAGGTTAACACCAAAAGAAGACTTTCATAACTACTTGTATTTTTTTAAGCGTGAACCCCAAATTTTTTACAGCAGCTAGATCATGTCACTACTTACAAGATGGCACCAAGTTATCGAACAAAACAGCACATGTATACTTAAATTAAATATAATTAATGTATAATAAAAACGTCTTCAATTTGTATATAATAGGTATACGAAAAGACTTTCACCCCCATCTAATATATTTTTTAAATATCTTTATTAGTAAGTTGAACAAAGGCTATGTCAGCGACTACTTATGTAAGGCCAATAATACATCACTTCTTGAATGTGAATTTGAAAGGTGAATAGGTATTGTCAATGCCGGTTAAAAGCTTTCTTTAAGTTGTCACAGATTTTAAGTAATCTTCTTGCTACCGCTCTATATTTAAATTAGCATTTTACGCCATTGCGCATTTTTCGTGGCGGGGTTTACTATCTTAGCAATCTTTACTATTATCTACCCGTAGTACCACTCAATATCAACATATATAAAGGTCATCATGGCATTCTTAAAAAGTTTTCCGTTCAATATATAATAATAATAACGTATACATGACAACAACGTCTAGCCCCCAAACTAATCATTAGCTTGTGTTTTGGGTACCAAGCGAAGACACCACATACATATAACAACCAAGACCGGGTACCAGTATCAATATATAAATACTGAACCGACCTGGGATTCGAACCCGGGACCTCCAGCTTCGTAGGCAGGGTCGCTACCCACTAGTCTAAGCGGTCGTCCGATGAATCAAATATGATTCATAAGGGAAATCGTATTATTTTTGGCGTATAGTTAATACGGTCCGTAGAAGGCAAAAACCAATCGAAACGCATAAGCTACACATTTTGGACTTACATGTGGATATGTGGATGAAGATTCTGTTTAGAGAACGTAAGATAGTGTTCTACAAAGACGATATGAAAATGATTTAATGATGTTCATAAATCTTAGTGAAAAACTTATAACAGTTTCATTGTTTGAAAATGAATTATACTTTAGTAGTTTTTATGTGCTTAAAGTATATGAAGGCAAATCAAATAGATTATGTAATTTACCGCACGAAGGTTTTCAGAGCGGAATGATTTCGCCTAATGACTTATGCTTAATAAAACATGACACGAAAAACTCGTTGCTCACCATTATGTGAAATAAAAAGAAAAGTGTGACTTACGAAATAAAAGGCTTTTGATTTTATACATCGGCCGTTGAGAGTTTGCGTTTGACACATTAGATTTATAGTTATAACATGTTTGTTATTCGTTGACATAATTCTATAATTTTTAATTTAATTTTGTGTCATTCGTGCATGTAAACGATAATAATATTTGAAAACGGGAATCATCCGACGGTACAAATTCACATCAACCATCCGATTGTTATGCCGATTACGACCTGTAGCTTGAACGGATTACTATAAGTTAATATATCCCACGATTTTGAAGCAAATCTGGTTTCTGCCTCACTGCTAAGAACCGAGATAAACAGATTTTTAAAACAGAATTAAATATTTTTGTATAATAGGTATGTATTAGAGATTAGAGAGCGTGGCACAATGCAAACCGGAACCAATAAACGGGATCGATTCAACATCCATCTAGTGTGGTTGTTTACAGACCAAGAATCGATACTAATTGAGCGTAACGAATTCCGACGAAATCAACGACGTACGGCCCGTTCAAGGAAGATATTAAAATCTCAATTGAAGCTTGCTCGGGTGCGTTAACCGGCAAGCCCCGCCGCCAAGGCGCGCGCGCTGTCTAGTGTTGTATATTATCTTAACGGCTGCTCTCTGAAATGTACCTACCTACATATAAATATACATTAAATTTATTTTGACAACATGATGTTCTACAGTGTGCCCATTCTTTGAAATTTTAAGGGGTGGGGGGTTGATAGTTTTGTAGTTGATAGTAAGAAAAAACGACAATCGGTTTCAGCAATAAATAATTAAGACTTATTTGAAAAACCTTTATGTTATTTCAAATTATCACTAAAGAATGGGCGGCTTGAATATAAAAGTAATGCTTTATCTAATAACTGGATATTATTATTGTATTGGTTCCAGTTGTCGAAACTCAATCTCATTTAATTTCTTTTAGCTATGGTTTCGGGGAGTGCGCAGCTCGAAATTTCGCCACGTTTACGGCGTGCCTTTCAAAAGAGAGCGTTGCTATGACAATGTGAAGATAACACGCAATGCGCACGATTCGAACTTTTGCGCAGTGAATCCAAAGTTTGTTGCTATAGTAACAGAAGTTGCTGGAGGAGGTGCCTTCCTTGTCTTGCCTTTGGACCATGTGAGTGTACTTAACTCATTCATTATAAATGTAATCTTAGAGGTAGTGTATATGCGTGTGATTGCCCATCTCTGACAAATGCAATGCAACGATTTTCTGACTTTCTGTCATAGACGATGTCGGAAATGATCAATCAAACTGGGTATCCGTAGCACCAATCAATTTAAATTATGTATGGCTATGGGACGTTAAAAGAGCAATAACCCAATACTTTACGTAATAAAAACATGACTTTAAAAATTTAAACTAAAAAGTTAAAAATATAATTTTCACTTTAAAGAGAATGAACTTATATTTGTGAATGCCTGGTACGTACCCATTTAAAGTATCTAAGTTGGCATCGTCTTCATATAAACTATATACCTACCGCCCATTAATGCTTTTTTCTTTAAATTAAAATTATTATTTTTAACTTTTTAGTTTAAGTTTTGGAAGTATGTTTTTATTTTATTTGTTTTTGTAAAAAAATATTTAGTTTAAAATTTTTAGTTATAAGTAACTGTAATTTATTTGTATTTAGTATTAAAAGGGCTTCTAAACTCGCTGTTCAAATGTGACAGCGCCGTTTGGAGGAAACTTGGCAAATCGCAGTAATGAAATGATAACTTCTAGACGCAAACACCCGTATAACTAAAAAATAGAGCTTAAACACACTATGCGTGCTTATAAGTATTGAGTATAAGTATTGACTTAGCGACAATGGGACCACCTCGAGAGTATAACCTTTCGAACGAAAAAATAATTTTACGAATCTATCCACAGTTGACGAAGATATCGGTGAATGTATATAAAAAAACATGCATTCACACGAACATAGAACCTCGTCTTTTTAGAAGTCGGTTAAATACGTACCGTCGGGGTGTCAAATCAAACGCAATTTAAATTCAAATACTAGATATTTTCATTAGATACTACTTTACAGTTTTTTCGTTGACTGTTCATTCCTAAAAGATTTTAAAGGATTAGAAC
Organism: Luffia ferchaultella; assembly: GCA_949709985.1. Taxonomy (NCBI): domain Eukaryota; kingdom Metazoa; phylum Arthropoda; class Insecta; order Lepidoptera; family Psychidae; genus Luffia; species Luffia ferchaultella. The sequence continues at coordinate 17,197,260 of OX453249.1, forward strand.
TTACGAACCGTAAATGGATTGTTTTAAAACCAGCTGGTTCAAAATATTTAAGACAAATTTGCACAAACTGAGAAAAGTGACTATTAAATATTATGTTGTTTCACTTTCAACGGAGCAATGAATGAACGAAACTATCATAAAAAGTGAGGATGACGTGGAGGAAAAAATACGTTTCAACATAATTATAAGTTATGAGAAAACAACAGGAACCATAAAATAGGCACGCATTTTTTCCACCACGTTTTCTTCATATTTTATGATTCGGTCATCCATTGCTTACTGAGAGTGAACACTTTTCTCGGTGTATATAAAATACATAACTATTTCATGAAAAATGTTTGTATTTATGTTTAGACGTAATGTTAGAAATTATTGTTTGGAAATAAAACAGATAAAAAATATAATATTTCACATTCAATGTATGGTAATTTTTTAGTAGAAATTATTGTATTAGGTCATAAACATCCATGGATTTTTGATATTCCTTTTTCCACAATATTAACAAATCTAACATTACAAAAAAAATGTCACATTATATAAGGTTATAAATTGACATACCAATAGTCATATTGGCTTTCCATGCCTCTATATAACACCATTCCGCGCATTCAAATGATAAATTAATATGCGACGTACGAATTCGCTCTTTTGTCCGGCTCATTAAACATATTGCATTCATTATGAAATAGACAGTTAAAGAAACTGAAACTTTTACTTATAAAGTCGAGTGTATAAACACTAGTTTATTAGTTTAACTTCGGCTTTCCTAAATAGTAATCACACCCAGACTTGTTCCTGTGAGCATATTTATCAACTTCAAAGCTAGTTCTTTATCTTCCTCTTCTTTACCTCTCATACTTTTTTTTTATTGCTTTGGTTCTCAACCCTCACTTGATTTGAAAAGAGAAACTACCTAGTTCTTAGGATTTCGGAGCTATAAGCAGAAATTTGACCAACATTCAACCATCACACTATATAAATACATTAAATGTTTTGTGGTTTTTACCAAATAAAGAAGTAAAAATATGCAAAAATAAAAATACCCAAATAAAATCGAAAACTAAAAAATATATATTCATTTTTAATTCAATATTCGGTTTTTGGTCAAATAATTTTAGCTGTACGAAATTTCGAAGCCTGACATCGCAACTCGTGAAAGAAATATTGTTTTTTTTTTTGGTCGCAGCTTACAAACAACATTATGAATCGGCACTTTCAGTACTATTAGTTAAATTTTTGAGATAGACCCTGTAATAACTGAAATTATATTCCCGTATCGGGTCAACTATCTACACGAAATATTTAAAATCTTGTATTGTCTTACTTATATATTATTCTGTGAACGGTTTTCAGATGATAAAGAGCTTAATTAAAATCCGGAAATGCTGGGTAACACTTCTCTTTTATTCTCATTTTTTTTAAGCATATATGCATCACATGAATAATACCCTCTCCTTTGTCTATCTTTTATACTAGGTACTTATATCTATGTTATTCATTTGTTATAATTTTTCAAAACGATTTGTTTCTAATCAGTGATTTAAAATTCAAACTTGCATTTAAAATTTTAATCATCTAATTTAATCTAATTTATCTTCAATTACTGGTTTTTAATTTCTGAACAGCCAGCACGTAGCGATTCTAAATAGCAAGCATTTTACAATATCGATTAGGATGTTTAATCAAAACTGTTTCAAATATCTTATTGACGTATTGACTTTAGTTTCGTAATAACCGAGATAAAACCGTTAAAAGCTATTCACGCGAATCCTTATATGCATAAAGCCGTACTGAGAACGCCACGCATTTGTCCGATTTTTGCTAGTTCTTTCAAAAGTGCTTTTAAGAGTGTAATTGAATAGAAATATTTTGATTTAATTTTTTTCCAGACGGGCCGCCTCGATTTTAATGCAAGCCGCGTGACCGGCCATAAGGGGCCTGTTCTAGACGTCAAGTGGAATCCGTTCAATGATAACATCATCGCTTCCTGCTCAGATGATTGCACGGTGAGATAATATTACGGTTAGACATAAAAACTTATCAGAAACTCACTATCTTAATATTAAAAAACTGTGTTTTAAAAAGCTAATGACCTCTTTCTGGTACAATACCTTGGAACAGGATTTACATTTTATAATGTATTTATTATATTAATTTTGTTGTTAACGGTTAATAGGAAAGATACAAAAATTAGTCAAAATAAAATGGCTATGTTTATATAGGAAATGACATAAATTGGCCTCCGCGCACGACCCTGATTTAAGTTTTTTTCTTCTCTGCTGTTGTTACTAAAAACTTAAATGAATTAAAATAACTAATAAATATATGGATATATCTCAAAACGCTTAATATATAATATATAAATTAATATATTTTTATATTAATATATATATTATATATTAATATAAAATTAATATATATTAATTAATTAATTAATCTGGAAAAACTTCAATTTTTTTCATCAAGTCGTTTGAATTTTTTCAAGAAGACCCAGCGCCGCGTTATAAAACAATAAAAACAAGCCGTAGTTTTAATAAACGCGGATTAAGCAAAGATTGAATTCACACAAAATGTGCTTTCGTTGTTCATCATATTTCATAGGTACATGGAGTGAGGAAAATTTGTATATACTCCAAGTTCATTGTAGTCAAAAAAGAACAGTATACATTAATTAAATGCATCGAAACAAAAATAGGACGCTCTTTTTAATAAACAAATTTTCAACAAGTGCTTAAAAATTTACTTAATTGAAAATTAAATGTACTATCTAGGCGTAAAGTTACTCTTTGCTTATGCTGGATTTATTAATACTATGGAACAGGTTAAATTAAGTGTGAACGTACATTTTCAAAAAACACATGGAGTTTACCTTACCGTTTACGTTACGTTTACGTTACCGTTAAACTGATTGGCAGTAACTATACGTTACGTAAATAGATTTCAAATATATTTTTGATTAGGAAGGTAACTGTACGAAAAATAACTTGAAAGTATATATTTAACACAACTCTATTAGCCAAAATGTTATTCGCTGGCGCTCAAAAGGTTAACGTACAGACACTGTCGTGTTGCCCAAATATGATTCGCTCCATTATATTTTTTCGCTGATTTAGCATGAAATTGCCCGCAATTTCATGCGCGTTCCGTCTGACTGCCGCTAACTAGTTTTGGCTATTCCAACAAAAGCATGTATGTCTAAAACGGTTCATTCACTCGACGATGAGTCCGTCGATGACGGCAACTGTTAGCCAATTCACTATATGTACTGGGTTACGTGTGTTGCTCAGTAAGACATCCGACGCGTTCTTAACGCTTTATTTCGCTTTCCATAACTTTAAAGTGAAATAGATATACTAATAACTTCTATAAAATCTGCACGTGACTGTAACACAGACAACTCGCTTATTTGCTCTAAACCTTCATTTCCTTAAATTCGCTTGATTAAAACCTCAAATCTACCTCATTCACATTTCTCTCTCGGTCTCTGTAGATTCTAAAATATATTGCTTTATACTTATATTTGAAGGGGTAAACGTTGTAGCGCTTTCCAGAACGATCTCACATTTAATAGTTGTCGCTTGTTTCTCGTCGTACTTTCTGGAACAAAACTAGTAAAGTTTCGAAAATCAACATAGAGAATGTGCTCGTAACATAAAAGTCACTTTACCGGAGCCGTATCGCAAAGCGAAAAAAGGGACCCTTTTGGTCCCATTGCTGTCAGTTTTCTATACATACATACATACTAAATCGATTTTGACGAAACTGGTGCCAAAATATGCAAACACAGGTAGGCCATATATAATTTTATGTGAAGGTTTGGCGAAAAGGCATTATACTAACCATCGACCCGTCACTGGCAGATGAGAGATATATCTTTAGCAGATAGAAGATTTATTGATTTAGGTTTGATACTAAATTCTTCTTATATATATATATAATATAATAATAATAATAACACACACAATCACAACAACGTCTAGGTCCCAAACTAAGCATTAGCTTGTGTATTTTGGGTACCAAGCGAAGCGAAGACACCACATACATATAACAACCAATACCCGGTGCCAGTATTCATATTCATCATATAAATACTGACCCAACCTGGGATTCGAACCCGGGACCTCCAGCTTCGCAGGCAGGGTCGCTGCCCACTAGGCTAAGCGGTCGTCATATATATAAAAGAACTACTAAATGCTGAGGGTTGTAGCTGTGGTATGCAAAATACAGTTGCACCCCTCAAGTGGAGATTTTCATAATTTTCAAAAAAGTGTTTACAACATTGAAACTATCAGCCGTTTACTAAGGTCATGTTACGTTTTTCTATTTAGGCTGAGCTTGTCCATTTATATTCCGAAGTTCTTCGCTGGTGTTTGGTGCAGTGTTTACGTTATACGGAAACACATATATTTGTTTACTCAATTTTTTTTAGCAAAGAGTGTGTAGTTATTAATCCAGATGGATTTGTATGGAGTCACTTTTTCTTCCACAAAAAAGAAAATGTACCGGTCATTCAGTGGGCAAGTAGTTTATAGGCCGGCTTGACGGGTCTTCGAACCGGCGGGCGCTAGAATGACGAGCATAACGCACTGTGTTTAATATCGATCGTCATGCATACCACTGTAACGAAATGATTTCATAGCAAAAAAACCGATCGATGTCAATTAATCGGTTTTTATGTTTGACCCATTGTCTGTCAGAAACCGAAACCCGTGCCTGTACTTTGAAATAGATTGAAATAGTTTTTTTTTTTTAATTTACTACCGTATGTAGAGGTCGTATAATGCATATACATTTCTGAAGATAGTATTACCATTTTTTTCTCGCAAACAACAGAATTGTTTTAATTGCGTTTTTCTACTGATGATTTGTAGTATATCTGAGTAGATCCTTGGGCGTTTTATTTCTGCCATCCGCTCAAGTTCTCTTGCAGTAGACTATTTAATTCTTTCTTTCCCTTAGGAACCTTACCGTACCTTACCTTAGTACGGACTGCTAGCTGACTTTTTGGTCTTTGAGGCGTCATTGAATTTGTTTAGAGCTGTCTGACCATATGTGATTTCTTTGTTACAGTCTAAAGTCCAACAGCGAGTCGCACTAAAAGAGATTACCTTAACATATAGTGTATTAAGTAAAAATTAACAGGTACACTTTGATCAGAGCCATGATGATTTCCATGTCCTTACGAGCTTTGGATTGACCCATTTAAAAAAAATTATCTCTGTTCATAGATTCATGATGATCAGTTTTATTTTATTTGTCATTGTATATTCATAAAGCGTTTTTAATCAAACAAGTAGATCTACCAGTGTGTACTAAGATATACTTTTTTCCTGTGGCTTTTGACACGCCTGGTTGTTCATTGCTTTGCCAACATTTGTTATGGTTTAGTGGTACGTATGACTCGTCCAAGTATACAACAAGATTATTTTGACATCAAACACTTTCAATTTCCTTTCAATGTCCTTTCAATTTGAATTGATTGAATTTCGAATCAATGTCCTCTTTAAAAACTGGTAACTTTTTTATGGTTGGTACTTCTCTTTTTATGAGATAGAATTCATGTTTTTTTTTTTCGACGAATGACACCCAAATCAAATTCTTCTAAGTTAATTTTTTTTTGCCACTGAAATGCTAAGTAAGCCAGTACATGCGTCTTTTACTATTCAGGAAATAGATGCATGAGATACTCCTAGAACCAAAAATAATTATTTAATTTTACATTACAGTGGCCAATTAATTGCAATCTTACTACGATGACATTACATCTTCACTGACCAGTCAGTTGAGAAGTCAATTTCACTGAGTCATTTAGAGAAACGTTTCCACATCCTGCATGTTTTTTTATCTTGCAAACACTTATGAACATTGTAAACTACATTTCGCTCCGTGCTACGAATTGCTTTCGGCAATTTATCGTGATATTATTAGTTTAGCCCAAAAATAATAAACAACGTGGTGAAAGTATGACTATGATTGTCGATTTCATTTTTCCCAGTTTATCAGTGTTCCCAGTGTAAGAAATTAGTTCTCACATGGTTCTAGTTAGGCTTGAAGCTGTCATGAACTTGTCATATTGTAGTTTTTGACGTCATTTTATTAAGGCAACCATTATAGACTATAAAAAACTATAGGAACCAAATACCTAATGTGGAACATTGATTACCTACAATGTTATACTATTAAACTGAAGTTAAAACATTGTTGGTTATTGATGAACAAAAAATATTACACCCAATATTACAATCGGGTTTCATATTGAAATATTTACAGGAAATAGATAAGTTGTGTGGTGTGTGGTCATGTTTATTGTTTTTTGTATAACAGGAACAAAAACATAGACTGTTGTATAAAGGGTTACGACACGGCTTCATACGCTGATCGCGTAATATCATTTCACAGTTAATAAAGAGTTACAGTAAATTGTATAAAATTGTTTATTAGTTAACAACGATAACTTTAACTTGAATTCTATGAACGTCTTACATTTCAGTTTAATACGTTTATACCAGTAATATCATATAAAAAAAACAAGTATAGAAAAAAAATTATAATGTTGCTTTGATAGAAATGGTTACCCCTTAAAACGAAACAACCTTCATCTATTTATTGTTGTCTAGCTCTGTACATTTTTCAATTTGAGCAGTCGTCTCTGTTAGTATGTAAGTTCCTTGCTCCCACGTCGTTACGGGGGTTAAAAAAGGTTCATCATCAGCCCATTTTTACCCCACTGCAGGGGCTTAGGCCTCCCCCAGGGTGAGGAGGGGGGCTTGTAATCGAATCCAAAAAGGTTATCATCGGCCAAATAGCACATTTTAAATTAGCGATCTGCTAATATAAAAGCGCCGATTCACCGATAATAACCCTGCTTACTTCGTCCCGCATTTTCCGCAACGACATATTAGCCGAAATCTATTGATTTGTTTAACCTAAGTTATTCTTTTGCAATTGTTTATAGAATTTGAAGCATTAAGACCACATAAATCGGTTTCAGGTGAAACTATGGCATATCCCGGATGGTGGTTTATCAATGCACCTAACAGAATGGTTGGTGGAACTGCAAGGGCACAAAAGACGTGTGGCATATATCGAGTGGCATCCAACCGCCGAAAATGTGCTCCTCAGCGCTGGATTCGATTACTTGGTGAGGCAGGCGTAATATTTAGTTATTGAGATGAGATGAATGCAGTAGATGAAAATTTTAATTGGAGAGTTAAATTTTATTCAAAGATATTTAATGCCCATATTATATAAAAAAGGAGCACGGTAATCTTGACAACTTAACAATCGTGAAAGGGGACCTACTGACTTATTACCTACATTAGAAATAATTATGTAATTTAAACAAAGATACAGTTCCAATCAAACTTTATGGCGGATGTGAACGTAGGCACAAGTCGGGTTGCAGTAACCAGTTTAGGTGTAGCGGAACGCAGTGGAGCGAGGGGTATATGACTGTACCTGCGCAAGCACGCATATAGCGTTGAATTCCGATCTGCCATAAAGTTTGAGGCGAACTATAACACACAGACAGAGCGACTTATCTAGACGATGGTTCGTATAATAATGATCATACTTCTGCTGGTTCGGGCTTGTTTGGAATTGCTGTGATAGAACTTGTTTCCGCACGCTCAGGGTCTTTGACCGGCAAGGCACGCGCGCTATCTAGTTTTGACTCTTATGGAAAAAATCAGTTCCCATAATTTTCACATTGAATTTTAGTCTGCGGAATTTAGTGAAAGTGCTACGAAAGTCATGTATCATGAAATTTTATTACAAAAAAGAGTATAATATGACACAAACCGCAAAGATGTTTTTTTTTTCATTTATAAATTTAATACCGTATCAGAAGAGTAGCACAAAGTTGGTTTAAGCGTCAGTCAGAAAATTTAATGTTAAAGATGCAGTTAGCACCGGTTAGCCTACTACGGATAAAGTTGATGTCATGTACGAAAAACTGGAGCAAGATTGGCACATTAGTAGTTACAACATTTCTGAAGGACTGGACATTGACCATGAAACAGTTTTAACTCATTTGAAATAGTCTGGGTGTACCAAAAAGCTTGTTGTTTGGGTGCTACACAAGCTCACCGAAAGAAATTTAATGAACTGCCTACTCTTTTGTGATTCTCTATTAAAACGTAATGATAGTGTATCTTTTTTGGAAAGATTAATAACTGGTAATGAGAAGCGGATTACTTACGATAATATCGCTTAGATTTTTCTGTAAGCCTTATATTTCATTTTTTAACTTGTCAAACGTCTCTGTAGTTTGACCGAAACCGCTGTACCGCGCCTTAGGAATGTGCGCGGCGCGGTGGCAGGCAGATCTGCTCTGTCAGTCCGTCGTCAACGCTGAGCTGCCTTCCCTTTACGCCACGCACATATCTAAGGTGCGGTACAGCGGTTTCGATCAAACTATAGTACCAGCGACTCAAGGCGATGCGTGAGGGGTTATGTTTCGTTTATTTACGCTACACGTCATAATTGGGTCATCAAACTCTGAATATGTACCGAATTTCAATTATTTTCGTCTATTCGGAGAAAATCGGCTGTGACCGATGGACAGACACCAGAGTAACCCTTTATAGATTTCTTTTTGTTCGGACGTACGTAACTTTAAAATTAATACAACTGACACGATAGACAACAAGAAAATTAGGGCTTATAAAATATTTAGTATAACAAATTCAATGTGCTAGTTAATTTGTGCAGTTAACTGATATAAGTGTATAATACATATGCTTTCAGATGTAAATTGCTTATGTATAATAATATTATATCCATTTATCTTCAGATCATAGTATGGGACGTGGGCAAAGGAGAAGCAGTGAAAGTCATTGATAGTCATCAAGATGTGATATATTGCATGTCCTTCAACCGTGATGGATCATTACTTGCCACCACTTGTAAAGATAAGAAATTGAGAGTTATAGAGCCCCGATCCGGTATTGTTGTATCCGTAAGTACACGTGTATATATTCTGGCAATATGTGTTATTTATAATAATAATAGTTTTTGTTTCTTAGTATGTTTCGTTAAACAACACTACCTATGGAGAAATAAGTCCATTAATACACGTATAAAATTTGGAGATCGTTATGTTATTAATAATTCGTTTATTTGTCTTTTGCAACTGCCAGCTGATTCGAATTGCAAATCCGACAGTTCCCTTATCAACTGTGCCTAATACATATACTCTAAGGTTCTAATGTTCTAGCGCCTTCCAAAAATCTTGTATCAAATTAAATTGGTTGTCACCTGTTTTTCACCATACTTTGTGAATCAAAACTGGTGATTGGTAAACGTCGATAATAGACCTTTTTGATATGCACTTGACAGTATTTTAATAGCTCATATTTGTACATTGGATAGAGTAGAAGAATTTAATGGATGAATAACGATTATTTAGTATTATTTATGATGAAAAAATTAGTATAGCAAAAGTCGATAAAGAGTAAATTGAGTTAACTCAATTAGGATTTTATACCATCACTACTTCATCACGAAACAGTCGCCATTGACTTGAACTCTACTTAAGAAAATTTAAATGTTTTAGATTCAAAATACATATTTTTTGAGTAACTGAAAGACTGACGAAAAGAGTTCAGTTTTGTAATCTATAACCCAATTTATCCACCCAATATCTACTAATTATGAAAATATCAAAGATTTAACTTTACAAACCTAGAAGATAAGTAAGGGGACAGTGTTTTTTGCATATTTCAGGGTATACCCTAAATTAAAATCACTACACTGTAAAAGTATTAAAAAAAGAATCTTTTTTTGAGGTTCGTCAACTTGGTCCATTTAAAATCTAAATAAAAAGATTTTCATGCGCATAATACAACTCCTAACATTATACCTTTCAAATCTTTACCATCATACCACGCTTTTCGAGATAAAACGCTTTGTGTTAGAAGACGCAACAACGAAAGCGAAGACACGAGAGATCTTATAAGGATCCCGTATTATTTTTTTTGAGTGCAAAGCGCGCAATAAATTAAGCTACATACTGTTTAGACATGTTATTCAATTTTTTTTTTTAAATTGGACATCGTTAAAAATATTTATTTTAATCTTTCAGGAAGGCCTATGCCATCAAGGTACAAAAGCTTCGAAATGTACCTTCCTGGGCACCCAAGGACGTGTTCTGACGACGGGTTTTTCGCGGTACAGTGACAGGCAGTACGCGCTTTGGGATCAGCACGATTTGAAGAAGCCGCTCGTTTGCGAAACTATTGACAGCTCTTCGGGCGTCGTCTTCCCGTATTACGACTACGATACTAACATGGTAAACTAGAAGTTATTAATTTTTAATTATTTTAATTAATAACCTCATCATCAGCCCATTTTACCTCACTGCAGGGGCTTAGGCCTCCCCCAGGGTGAGGAGGGGGTTTGGAGCTTAAATCCACCACGCTACTCCACTGCGAGTTGGGGATTGTAACGACCGCTATCTATTGACAGCGTTCGGGACCGACTGCTTAACGTGCTCTCCGAAGCACGGAATCAGTGATAGTTGATGTACTTAAGTCTGAAAAACTCATTCGTACACGCCCGGATTCGAACCATGGCCCTATGGCCTTATAAATTTAAGACAGGTTCGTTGCGCTCTGGGCTATCACGACACAAATTAATAACCTAAATTGTTCATAATATTTTTATATGGTTTGATAGGATTCCTTATAGTTTCTCCTTGTCTGTCCGTATGTCACAGTTATTTTATTCGGACACTATTTGTACATAAATTTACACATATATATTTGTAACCCTAACATAGGTATATACATAGTTATTATATTTATAAAATTTAAGCTGTTTTCATAAGGTTGCACTAGGCGGTCACTTCCTCATTAAAATAATTTCAATATTTTTTTTGACACATGCCCAAAAATAAACTAGCTATCCATTTATCATCTCTTTAAGTAGGTTTGTAATAAAACATAAATAAAAAATGGTTAATTAAAAAAATTGTGAGTCTTGTAATATCTGATTTGTAGCACCAATTTTAACATAAAGGATGTAAATAAATTATATGCAGTTTATAGAAATTTTTAAGTGGTTTTAGTAGAGACATATAGTTAAGTTAATCATATTTTCCAATTTAGTTCGTTTAAATACATTCATTACTTTCTTCATAATAACACTAAAGCCAAAGGTCAAGTCAAGCCAAACTTTTTGCAAACTCGTTTTCGGTATGAAACATGGTGCGTCTCAGAAATATTTTTTAATCATTCATTATTCATGGCATAACAAAAATAGATCGACTTTGTCGTTTTCTCGAACTCGTACATGCTATGACATAATTTTAGGCCCCGTTCGCATCACAGTTTATTCGAAAGTGTGTGCGTCTTGAATGAAAAGTGGAGGGTGAAGAAAATTTGTTACATACCTTCTTCAATGTAGTCTTATATAATTATTTTAAATCAAATTACGTTTCACTGATAATTTTTCAAATTAAGTATAATTTACTAGATTCGGCTCTAAAGTAGCCTTTTTTGTGGTTTGCATATCTTGAACACTTTTCTGAAAAATGTAAAAAGTCTATAATACTAGCTTATCGAGTTTCTACATAAGTTTTTGTTGTCTTCATGGCTATATTATGCCTGATTGTTAATTAGCAATTGTAATAAATTTTTTTTATCACAGGTGTACCTTGCTGGCAAAGGCGACGGAAATATCAGATACTATGAAGTAGTTGATGAGCCGCCATACGTGCATTTCTTAAATCAATTTCTTTCTGGAAATCCTCAGGTGTGTAAAGTTAAACCTATTATGCTTTTGAATAATATATAATGAACGCGTTTTGTGATTTTTCTTTTTTATTTAAATATGTAATATTTATTAAGAAAAACTAATACATTAAAGTAAATCGTGCAAAGATGTCATTCGGTTACATTACTATGGACTAACGTGGGTCATTTCTACGTAGCGCGCACCAAGTGGCGTCACGAATAGGTCGTAAATACACAAATTTGATTTGTTATATCTCCCGTAATAATCCGTATTTTTCCTAAATTCAAAAAAGTGTAATTGTTATATTCTAATATGTGAAATACAGTATGATACAAAATTACGTTGAAGGAGTCGCGCTCCTTCTTTAAAAATATGCTTAACTACAGTAATTTTATTAAATGTTTACGTCAATGGCGAATTGATGCTCCAATCCGATCCAAACTATGTAGCGAGCAAGAATTTTATTTGCAGATAAAAAAATTTTTTTAATGTTTTTTTCACAGCGTGGCTTAGGTTTTATGCCCAAGCGAGGCGTGAACACGTCTATCTGCGAAGTGTTTCGACTGTACAAGTTACATACATCGCGAGGCCTATGCGAACCCATATCCATGATAGTGCCACGAAAATCTGATTGTTTCCAGGTAAAACTATTACTATGTTTAATCTGTTTAAAATAAAGAGTTCACTTAATGAATACAATGCTGAAATATGTTTTTTTTTTTTGAAATGGTAATTAATAACCCATTTGTGAACGTTTAAAATATTCAATTATTTTAGACATTAATGCGTGACCTCACGCCTCTATAAAATAAAAGAAAAGTGTTTTTTTTTTTTTAAGGCGAAGAAGGGGTAGCTGCCTGCAAATCACTCATTTCTGACCAGTCGGAAAAAGACTGATTAAAATATATATCTTAGGTTAGGCTGGTTTAGGCGGATGGAAATTTGCATAGTGAATAATGGAGAATAATTTAATGAAATATAATATTAATTATAAGAAGTATTATTTACTTTTCGCGTGTCTCAAAACTTATACATTGACCCACATATAAAAGAGAAATTTTTACTGCGAACGTACTAGCCAAGTTACAAATCACAAACTGAATCAGTACCGGGATATTCCGAAGAACAGTACAAGTGGGCGAAGCTATAGCTATGGCTATTTAATATCGATATACAACTATTTACCGTGGCTTCGTGCGCGTGGGCTTCTACTTCCACTACCACCAGCCCATTAATACACCACTGCAGGGGCTTAGGCCTGCCCCAGGCTGAAGGGATTGCAGCTTAATAGTTTAATCCACCACGCTGCTCCAGTGCGAGTTGGTGGATTTGAACGTTTCCCATCTGTTGATGGCACCCGGGACCGAGAGCAACGTGCTCTCCGAGGCACGGAGTCAGTGACAATGTGCTTAAGTCGGAAAAAAGTCATTGGTATACGCGCGGATTCGAACCACGGACGCACGGGCTTCTAAACCAGAAATAGATTCGCCGCGCTTGGGCTATCATGATACGCACGAGCGCGTGGGCAACATCTTTGTATTATTTCGGTTTTAAGTTTTAATACGTCAGTCGTCACTTAGCTGCTATTAGCAGTAAAAGGAGGAAATTATGTTTAATCTTATAAACGCATCGCTATTTATTATATGACTAATCTTTTACTTATAGTGGGCTAAGTAATTTAACCTTAGTTAACCCAGATTAACCCCGTGATATGACGTCTGGGTGACAGATGCGATTTGTAATATATAAAGTGCTCAGTACTAAAGATTTTATGACATCTTATGATTATATTGTGACAGTCCATTATAAGAAGTCCAGCCTCCCTCTTGTGCCGCGCCGCTACCTCAGGGAGGGCCAACGTTATGCGGTATAACTTTAGTACTTAACGCATGGTAACTTATTTGCATCTGTACAGGAGGACTTATATCCGGACACTGCGGCACCGCTACCGTCTCTGTCGGCCAAGGACTGGCTGAATGGGATGAATGCGCCGCCTCTGCTCATCAGCATGAAAACAGGTTTATACATTTGTACTTATCTGACCCAAATATATTTAGAATCCTTTCTGGCAATTCTATTGAATATAAAGGAATGTAAAGCGGCAGATGTATGGTGTGCACCAGAGTAGTTTATTAAATTATTTGCAGACAGGTTTCTAGAAATAGACGGTATCTGAAAATAATGCTTGGGAAAACAGAACTTATACAATTATATCTATCGGGATTTGGTGTAGATGTTTTATGTATTACTGAATACTGATTAACACATGAAAACATTTTATTTAATCTCAGTAATTACAAGCTTGCAAGTTGCTTCTGCAGAGAAGCAGTAGCTTCTCTGCAGTAGCACGGATAGTAATCCGTGGCGGATCCTTGATATTATTAAAGAATGGTTACCAATACAAAAAACGTTGGGATATTACTGCACTTTTTGTTGAGAAAACTGCAAAGTTTTTGTGTATTTAGCTGGAGGAATTCATGATCTTATGTGTGTAGACAGGCTGTCCAGTTGTGACTACTCTGTTTTTTGAGGAAGTATTGGATGATGCTTTTGAGCATACTTTTTATTCTATTAAAGAATATTTATATGATAATAACGCATCGTCATTATTATAGTAGTTTTAAACACTATATAAAAAAATAATTATATAGCACAAAATACCGGAGGGAGTTTCTTGCTGGCTCTTCTCCTTCTAGTGTTTCGTAACCCGCGGTAAAAATATATATTTTTAGTTACTTACTAATTTGTATGCAATTTTTTTTTTTAAATAAGAAATCAATTAAATAATGTTTACACTCTTATAAGGTCTCTTGCGACAATTGATCGTATTTTCCTAAAACTCAATAAATAAACATAAAATGCTTATATCATTCAGGCGTAACAATATCGACCCACAAGGCACGCGGCGGCGGAAGAGATGCGCCGGCGCTTCAACCTCAAGACGCGAACAACAGACGCAAATTCGCTTTCCTGTCGCGGGAGACGACACCTGACTATAGCCCGCTCTTCGGCTATGGTCTGTCCTTGGACGATGGGCATAAGGAAATAAATACACAGGTACCAACTTCCAGAATAAATGATGTATAATGTATTAGTCTGGCCATTGTAAGTTGAGCCTCAAAACCGCAGCTTTAAAAAAAAATCATAGGGTATCACCAAATTTAGAAAGAAAAAATAATTTTTGATATTGATATTGTAAAAAATATGCAATAAGTGGTCAGATGTGTTAGAATACTCGAGAAAATTCTATAAAAGTCATATTGGGACCATGGAAACTCATCGAATGTATTTATGATTCATTGTTTAGAATTACATTATATAAATTGGAAACATACAGCTTGAGACATGAAATTTAAAGCAACCATGGTAGGTAGAAAACGCGCATGTCTCTACGCATACTCTAGGGGTCAATGTAAACAGTGCTACTATGACTTTATATTGCTTTAAGGTATTAGCCCTCGCTAGCTACTCCTAAAAGATTTGTATGTGAATTTTAGTGCTTCTCGGTACCGCTAGAGGCGCTATCTATACATATATTCTAAGCCGTCGCTAGCGAGTGTCGATACGTTAAACTGACATGATAGCCGTGCTGATGACGCACATGTAAACCGATGTCCAGTCAGTTGAATGTAAGCGTGTCTAATCGAGTATCAGAGCACAAGCAGGCTCGTGCAAAAGTATGTACCTACAAAAATCATTTAAAAACATATAATTTTATTCATAATGATGAAAGATCTACAATCACAGAAGATCTATTTGTAGATCCAATAAAATAATAAAAAATCAATTTAAAAGAACAATTTGTTCTATGTAAGAGAAATAAGGGTAAACCTGACATTTGCAGAAATAAGGTTTTTCGACAAATGCTTTGAAATTATTGAAACAACCAATAACATCAGTTGGTGGACAAACCTTGTTCTTCACTTTTAGACTTTTATACAAATGCCTCAAAACTGTCGCAACAATAATATTTTTTTAATAGTAGTGTTTTATGTTTTATTAACTATAACGCAAAAATTTGACCATAAAAAAATTAAAATTATTTCTTTGTATGGTAGCTCCATGTATCGTCAAACAGCCGCACTAGACAGGCAGTGTCCTACTGTAACTGAATTTGTATGAATGAATGGCGTCTTTTTTTTTTAATGGTCTCTGAACCGCGGTAAACGATATGGATACGATAATTTATAAAATATCTTTACTTACACAGTTAAGTGATACCAGTGGTGTTCAATAAAAATTAAGAGTGACGAAAACGCAGTAATTTTAAAATAATCACCTTTGAAATTAATACATTTGATGTATATTTTTCTAGGCTTAAAATTCCTTTACTAAAAAACTTCATCCTGAGCCTCTAAAATTTGTGTGCTACCTTGACCACTGCTTCATCGTCTTCAAATTTTAGACCTCTAAGATGCCATTTCAACCATGGAAAGTGATAGAAATAGATCACTGGGGGGGGCGAAGTCCGGTGAATATGGAGGATGTCCCATCAAGGCTCCGTTATTGTTACATGACTGATGTCACAATATACATTAAAATAGTTGCTAGTGTTTTGACACCAATATAAGTAGTTAAAATTTTGTAAGCTATTTTCTGTTGAAAGCTATTTCATTTAAACAAAATGGTTTCTTGTGATCTTCAATACGAACATTATAATTTAAATTTGTCAAATAGCCTGTTATATCGTCGGTATACAGCTGATACCTGGAAAAGGATAATAAACGAAATCTACGGGCTGATTTGACAAAGTCGTATTTTAATTTCTTGTATGTTTCAATCCATTTACCCATTAAACAGAGCGAATTTGTATAGAAAGAAGTTATTATCATTTATTCCATCTACCAATAGATTGAAGAAGAAAGAAAACTATCCATGGATCATGACCATGGATCCAAGTTGCTGGAGCGAAAATTTTGGACCCCACTTTGTCTTTCATTTCTCGACGACGACGACGACACTTCTTTCTGTGCAAATAAAAGTCTATAAACTTTGAATTCGCTCAGGTCTATATATATTATAATGTACCTCCTTTAAAAATAATTATACTGTAACTGTAGGTTAAATACTTTATTCTAATATTCTTAACACGTTAAACAGCCTATAACGGAGAAGTCTCAGAAGATGACGGCGAACCAGAATACGAAATTCCATCAGTTACAACGAATGTTTGGGAAGACGACGGACGCGGAGCCATTGGCGCCTCTGTACAAACAAATCAACCAAGGAGATGTGTTCACTACCGAAAATGAGGTAATTATAACAGTCATATGAGACGCTACTTTGGCATTGGCAAACGAATTAATTAAGGAGTTCTATAAACAGACCTAGTTCTACTAAATAGAGGACAATATCTATTGCGCCATATGCAATTGACCCACGTCATTATTACGTGGCTATAAATTGAAACACATGTTATTGAAAAGTTGTCTTGTTTTGAAAATTACTAGTAAAATATATCTTTTTAAGAAAATATTTTACTAGTAATTAAAAATAGGTGCTATCACTAGAGGTGTCTTGAATAATCTTTAATTATTGAAGTGATTGAGAGTTCTAATTTATGAGCATTAAATATGCATGTTCACAGATCACGTTCACATCATTAAGCCACTTGAGCTAATAGGTCATATTTCCTAAGCGCGAGCGTGGATGACGTAACTTATTTCTTGATCGTGTAGTAACACCTTGATGGGGACGTGGTCTTTTGAACTTTATGCGTGACAATGAGAATCATTATTATAAAAAATGTGACCAATATTCAAAATGAAATAATAATAATAATACATGGGATTTCCCACACAGCGCCATCTAGTCCCAAAGTAAGCAAGTATAACGCTTGTGTTATAGGTTACTAGACAACTGATATACATACTTCAATATTATTTATAATATATACATATATTTATTAATTTTTTTTTACAAAGACACCACATACTTATAACAATCAAGACCCAGTATCAATATTCATCATATAAATACTGACCCGACCTGGGATTCGAACCCGGGACCTCAGCTTCGTAGGCAGGGTCGCTTCCCACTAGGCTAAACGGTCGTCAAATAAATTAAGTCACGGTATCGATTTGTATTCACTAGAAGTTCAATTGATTTAATTGTAAAATATGGTTGGAAAGTGAAATATATAAATAACGCATTTTGTAAATGTTATTTTTCTTCAGTTGCGGCTCGCATTCAACCGACAAGGCGAAGAGTTACGTATCGTCAAGAGGCAACTACAAAATAGCCAGCAACGTGTGAGGGAATTAGAGGAGCAGTTGGCGGTGCTACAGGCGCGTACACACCGCACGGATGCCTAGATTAGGCATTATTAGACCACGAAAATAATGCTTCCAGTTGCCCAAAACAGTTGTTTTTGAGAGCCGCATGTGTGTGCTTTCCAAAACGCAGCATAGATAGCTGCTAGATTCTTATCACGTGTCATAGAGCACATTATATACGTATATTTTGTTATAATTGGTTAATGATACTAGTGTCATTTTGTGATTATAATGTTACTTTTAGCGATCTCTCGCTAACTTTCCTTGGTTGATTGGAGTCTTTTTGGGATTACTTAATTTATTTAAAGTTATATTCCTCTATCATCGAAGAAAAACATATTTTAACATTTTTAACCTTTTCAATGCTATACAGAGTTACTAACACAACCCGCTTTATGCTGAAAGTTTTTGAAGTACTTCCTGTAAATTTTCGTTACGTACAACATAAATAATATTGATGACACTAAAACAAAAAAAAATTATTAAACAAGCAATGCAATATAATGCTTTTAATCTTTCATATATAAGTACATAGAATAGTTTATAGTTGCTATATTATATATGCATATTAAAAAACATATACAAAAATGTGAGTAATGTAGAGCAAGTCAAAATAAACAGAAAGTAAAGGCTTTAATGTGTGACTTTGTGATTGAGCAGTTGAAAGTTGCTTCATTATTGTATTCCATTGAATTGAGGTGAATTGCGGAAAATATAATTCATCAAAATTGATAAACGATATAGTTTTAATATTCCTTCATATTAGCTCAATAAATAGGTACGTTTGAAATCTGTATGCATTTTCATATATATAATATGGCCTAATATTTTACTATTCAAGCACAAAACATTGTTTTAAGAAATAAAATCAATGTGAAATAAGTTTAACCTTCTCAGACTCGTTTTATGGGAATGTAAACAATTTGTTTTTATAAAATATATACCTCTAAAACTTCAATATGTCACAATTGTTTTTTTTTTTGTTACTTGCACAGTACTTTTGAATAGATATATCATCTTGTTAAATGAACTCTTGAAGTTCAGTAATGAATTCTTTGATAAAATGGTAGGTATTGATAATTATGGCGGATAGATTTTTCATGTTAAATCTAGTGATTATCAAAAATAATCACTTGCTGTTGAATTGGGAAGAAAAATCGATGAATTTTAGATATATCTGGACAGTATTATATCGGACTGAAGTTAGATCATTCCAAAAATTTCCATTATTTTTTTTATATATTAAATAAATGTAGCCATAATGAATATAATGACATTTTTAGATTTTTAGGCCTACATTTTGTAGCGATATTGTATTTTAATGCCTTGACACAGATTTTGTGATAAATTATGACATCATGACAAGTGAGTAAAACGTAAGTTTTTAATTTTGTAGTCGACGTCTATAATAGCAATTTATATGTAATTTAGGTGCAATTTACAGCAGGGTTGTTCCACAATGAAGATTACAGTATGCGCATTTTGGAAAAATGGCTATTGTAGGCATCTCGGGTATTTTCAAAGTATCCACTGTATTCTTACATTGTGGCATGTTTTGTATGTTTTATTTTTTTATGCACATTTTTAAACTACACTTTGTAATTTTCATAATAATTATGCATTATAAATAAGTCTCATGAAAACGATCTTTTGTTTGGTTATAGTCTGATTTTAAGTAGTGTTATTATCTGTTATTTATAATTATAAGTTTTGTTTGTTAATTTTCTACATTTTTGTAATTAATTTTTAAAAGTGCGTTTTAATGTCACAAATTATCGTATAGACAAACTATCATAAACTAGAAACATGTTTATGTTATTTTCCTGCTTATTCAATTATAAAAAAAGTTTGGAAAACGTACAAAAACTGTTACCTGAACATGCTAATATGTAAAACTGTATTGGTGTTAACTTATAATCAAGTTTTCGCTAATGCATTGCTTAATGTATCACATGTGGATGATTCTTAATACCAAAGATGGTAATTAAATTATCACATGTAAGTAGTAAGTAATAAGTTTTGAATGCATTTTGAACTAGTTTTCAAGCTTTCGCGGTTGTATGAACCCTGACCAGAATTAAAACTATCATGATTTTTGTTTAAATTAGATTTTCCTATTTCTCTGGTCAGGTTAAAACAAGTAGTATTTTATGGGCAATTTCTGAAACTTGAACAAAAAGAAAATTACATACACATTCCATTTTTGCTGTCTAAAAGGTGATCGAAACTGGTTACGTTATAATGAAAGTACTGTAATGTAGTCAGCTAGTTATAAGTGAAAGTATTACGCAGGATTCCTTATCTAAGTCTGTGTTAATATTTATTATGTATTTTTTATAATGCTTGTGTAGCACAAATTTTCATTAAATGTTTGAACAATGAATTTATTGTTTCACTTCGTCTTTGAATTGAGAAATTTAAATAAAAAACAAAATACCAAAAGATATAAAATTTTATTGTCGTCTTAAATTACATCAAATTTATAGTGACTTCACAAAATATACATTTTATTTAAATTAGCGATATGCATGGGAAGTGCTGAAAATAATAAAATTTATTTACAATAGTATAACAATATTTTTTTAAATAATTATTGTATAATGGACAGAAAGTTGGAATGTATTCAGTCAAGTTTATAAGCTGCAACATATAAATCTATGAGATTCTTAAACAATAATATTACCTCGAACATCCCACAATACCTAGTAAATATATACCTATGCTGCTCACCATAGGTTAGAGTGCCATGGTTGCCCTTGGATTAGGTGGAAATACTAATATTAACTTATAAAGATACTAGAATAGAAAAAACGAAGGTCTCAAAAAAGAATTACATGCAAAAATTTAATAAAATATTTTTCAGCCATAAAAATTATGAAATTATCGGATCTAGTCTGGTGGGTTTGCACACTTTGTATTCACACGCACAATGTCATAAAATACACTCCTACATAGTCAGCGGTGGATTTCCCAATAGGCCAAGTGTGCCCTGGCCTAGGAGCGGCAGAATTACAATCTTATTTTCTAGGGCGAAATGGATTTTGTAAATAAAATGTAATTTAATTTCTATAACGTACCATCCAACCATTAACTAAATCGCAACGGACAAAATTGTACTCCCTCTCACATTTATAGTCACAAATTATTTTTTTCTTTACATTTTAAATTGTCTACTACAGCATAGTTGTTATCAATATATTTATAGTATAAACAATGTCTTCTTTTCTTATTGAAAGATGGTCAACATTATTTTATATACTACCAATATTAAAATCACCACTGTGCATACTAATATATAATAAATATGTTAATAGGCTCATACTCTAAATACAAAGAAATGACCAATAGATAACATAATTTTGCACCTTCGCAAAACGGGTCCTTCCCAGCAACATTCTCCTAAAGTAGAGGGAAAATGTTTTTATAAATTATATTTATTTGTACCTAAATACATGGGTAAGGCCGTTTAAAATTGTACATTTCAAATTTTTTTCATGTCCGAGTAAAGTAATTGATCATAACTTTTTATTTTACTAAATAATACTATAGAATAATATTAAAAATTTATTTAGTAGAATCATAATTTAAAAGTTACCATCAGCAATCTGATCAGGCTTTGCTATTTTTCAAAATATTTATAGATTTTTAAAAATAAAATTGTCCATCCCATACAAAAATTGCTTGTCCGAAATCCACCTTGAGAGTTTCAAATCCAAAAATAAAATAAAAATAATTTTTCTTACATCAATGGAGTGTTTCTAATGGGTTTATTATTAATTTACCGTGTAATAATTGTATTTTATTATATTAAATCACGTTATCTGGAATTAATACAAAGGTGATAACATTTGTCCGAAATTTTATGTCACGAGAGTTACCACTCGAGCGTTACCAAAAACGTGCTCTCTAGTTCGTGTATTCCAAGCCTTGAATCCATATATAACTTGGCAACACTGTTACGTAGCCTGTAAAAAAAAGTTAGCAGTTGTCTGTTGTCATTTGTCATCGTGAGCGGTAATTTTCTGTATGCCATTCACGTGTCCCCTAATATTTTATTAAATTCAAACATCAATTTCGAGGTAAATATATGTTTAAATTTACTCTCTGACTGTGGCGCTCATAGCTACATTTATAATCTAATGAATTATGCTTGAATTATAATGTTAGAACAAGTCTTTAAAAAGGTATCACATTTTTAGTTTAGGATACCGGCGATTTTTAGTCACGAGAGTTACCAAATGTTACTACGAGCGTTACGTAACTCTCGTGACACAAGTTTAAGCTGAGTTTACATCAACGTCATTCGGATAATACCATGATCGCATGAGAGGTTTCAAAGTTGGCTGCGCATACAAAAGTCAGATTTAAATTGTTATTTTAATAAAAATATTTATATTTTAACTAATTTTAAAAATATTGGTCAATTTATTTTGTACTTGAAGAGTTTTTTTTTTGTTTTTTGTAATTCAATTTTTGCATGAGAAGTTTCAAAGTTGGCTGTGCATACAAAAGCCAGATTTTAATTATTATTTTGATTTTAATAAAAATATAATTCACAAGCACATTAATGTTTTGTTTAATTTTACAAAAATCTTCTTTTTGCCAGATCACACTAAGGGGAATCTGTAGTCCCTGCCTACCCCAATGGTTGTGAGGGTGGGAGGGGAGAGGGTAGGGACAGGAGAGATTGGGAGGTTGAAAAGGGAATGTGAAGGATGTGTATTGACCAAAAGGTAGAAAATAAAATTTTGAACTAAAAAAATATTTTTTAAAAACAAGCTTTTATTTAAGAAAACTAAATAAAGTAAAACAACGAAAGCTAATTACAAGTTTCTTTACTTTAGAAGATTCTATTCTTACATAAAATACAAAACATAAAACCTTGAGGCGTTGTTTTTCCTTTACTTTCGTTGCATACAAAGTAATATTACACGCCTCAAGGTTGTACGTTTTGTATTTAATTTTTATGTAAGAATAGAATCTTGTAAAGCGAAGAAACTTGTAATTAGCTTTCGTTTTTTTTCCTTTTTTAGTTTTTTTTTAATAAAAGCTTGTTCTAAAAAACATTTTTTATTCATGTAAACGTATTTTTAGAACGGTCACGGATGTTACTATCAGTCACGTACGTTACGATGCGTTACCGAGCCGTCGTGTCAAGCGTTATTATTGTACAATTTTAGACGGCCTTACCCACATACAAATGAGTTCCTTACATTTGCTTAACATGATGACATCACACTCCAGTGCTCTTGGCAATAAATATTCCAAATATTTATTCAGTAAATAATCTTTGGCTGTGTTGCACCAATATATCTTTAATAATAAATCTATTATAGCATATTGAAATGGCAACAAAAAGTGTGATTTGTAGTACATTTTACTTTCACCTTTACAAGTTTTGTAGTTGTTGGATGTCACCGTGAGGAAGGTTCTCATAGATGTTCAGTCTTTAATTGATATATTTCGTAATGAACACAGCCAAAAATATAAGGCATGTGGGTAGATGTATTTTTGTTGCATAATTACATCCATCCGAACTGCATGTGTAGATACAGGTACGATACTCCAGTTTATCTCCGGGTTGCTGCACATAGTTGCAGTAATTGCCCAAATCTAATGATGAGCAATACCTTTTTGTGCTTATACCACCTGCAAAATATATTAGTCTGAGTTTATGTTTCAAAAACCTAATAATTTTATAAATGACCTTAATAAATAAACACAACCAATCAATACTTGGGTATTTTGGGTATTAAATTCAAACAAATAGTAATGCTTTATTGACTTGACAAAATACTAATTAAAGATAATAAAAATGACTAAGCACAAGAAAGTGTTCATGGAGTATGAAAAAATTTGTGAGTGACGCGGCCAAGAGAATTGATGTGTAAAGATGTAAACATTTTTCATCTAATCAGGGTTTACAGGGTCCACTTACCTGGAAAAGTCATGGAATTTTATTTTTGAAAACGAGTGGAAGCCTTGTCTAATATCAAATTCGCACACACAATGTGTACTGTACTAAAAGTCAAAATTAATTTGAAATACGTAAGTACAAGAAGGATAAGAGTCAGCAAGATTTAAAAAATGAAATGGCCTTTTAATTTTAACTTTCAAATACTGAACTTTAATACATTTATTATTGTATTAAAGTATTTAATTTACTTTTACATTAATTAGTCCCTTTAAATATCACTCTATTAACATAAATTTGAAATTTATTGAATTTGAAGAAATTTTCAAACTGATATTATATGCATATCAAATTGTGAAGTGTGTCATCTATAACTTAAATTCCTCAAAGCGTTTAATGTGAAAACTTGAACACTCACTAAAAGTGCAATTTTCAGAATGGACATCAACTTTCTATTCTCCATTCTTGTCGTAGTCATGGAAATAGTCTCACCAAATGCAACATACTGAAAGCATACCCAACCCGCAGTGGAGCAGCGTGGTGGACTTAAGCTCCAAGCCCCCCTCCTCATCCTGGGGGAGGCCTAAGCCCCTGCAGTGGGGTAAAAATGGGCTGATGATGATGATGATGATGAAAGCTAAGGTGTTTACACGTCATTTATTGATATAATAGTTAAGTCTATTGGGGAAAAAAAAAACTGCACCAGATAGCTTTTGTTTCTGGGGAATATTATTCAGAAGGGAACTATCAAAATTATGGTCACCCTAAGCATCTTAGAATAACTGATAAAAATATTATAACTCTTTGCACCAAATTTATAGTTATGTCTTTGAATAAACCATCTCCAATTTTATTGTATTTCGAGCTATCAAATGTTTGTGAGTGCTTTATAGCCGTATATGCTGTAGGTCATATTTTAATATTTTTGTAATAAAGCTCAGTACTTGGAGTAATCAAAATTTTTTTTTTCTTACCAAATTAAAATTTTTATTACCATTTTTTTATTTGTTGTAATTACACTTGCTAAAACATTTTTGACCCATTTGGACACCCAGTACCATTACGTTACATACAAATGAGAACAACTATTTTGGATGTGCATAAATTGATCATATGTGGTTTAAATATCTATTTATAAATATATTAGTATAAATAATTCTATGATGTAGGAAAATGGCAGGGATGTTTCAATAGATGGTGAGTGAACATCCTCTAAAACTGATTCATCACTAGAAAAGTAGTAAGCAGCATTTAGTTAAAACAAAATAGACAAACTGCAAATCATGGTTTCTTACCTTCACTTAAAATGGCTAGAGTTGAAAGATATGTGCCATAGTGCGTTATTCATGCGAATCACTCAGAGTATTTACATTGCAACCAGTGGAGGCTGTGACATGGTATGTTAAAAGCTATTTAAATTAAAATTATTCATCCATCCATGTTATTACTTAACACCCACTACTCTTTAGTTTTGAGAAAAATGTATAGAAGTATTTATTTGTATTATAAGGATAAACAATGTGACGCCCCACACATTGGAATAACTAATGCCGATTACCTTGCATAGAAACAGGTCCGTGGAAAGATGTAATATGTGTGCCTTTTCAATATAAAAAGTCAACCTTGCACCTAGAAAATAAAGTTATTCACGTCCTTTGTCACTCTTCTAGAACTAGTCGCTGGTTGACGCCACATCAATTTCTAGACAAACCTATCGCGATAACATTTTCCTGGGTCTCATTTGAGCGTTAGTTATGCTTCTAAACATTTTTCATTCCCTATTTATTTCAAAGTAACATTGCCAAATTGTTAATCTTTCAAATACACAGAGGAAACAAAATTGACAGGAGTCTATTATTTACACAAAAGCAGTACTTAAGCAGTAAGTACATAAAAGTTACATTTAATCCTTAGGTAGCTCAAGATGGAGAAACTGATACTTTGAAACGATTTGCTCACATTTTTGTTGTAACAATGTATCTCCATGACTTAATCATAAATATAATTAAATATTATTAATAATTAATTTTTCAAATGAAAAACTATGAATAAATGGTTATAGGTAAATGATATTCAACTTTGTTATACTTACAGAACTTTAAATTATTTTGATAAACAGGGTTAAGAATATAAGATAAATATATTTAAAATGATTACAGGCTTGTGATTATTAGTGGCTTTGTTCATTTAAGAGATGTCTACCTGTTAAATGAACAAAGTCAGCCATGAACCTATGCTTAATGACTTTTGATTGGTACAATCAGTTTAGGAGCACTGCTGATATTATTGAAGGTTGCGCTTTACAAATCTGTCTGACAAGAAGGTAAAAATATATATTAGGGCTTAAGGAGCAGGCGTTACAGAATTTCTCCAGTAAATATTTTTTAACGAAAATACAAAAAAATAATATAAGGCTTCTTGGTGGCTTGTCGCTGCGCTTCACTTTGCTCCTCGCATTGACATGAGCAAAACCTTACTTAATATTTTTAAATGGTGGACATCAACCTTCATTCGTCAAATTGCAATTGATCATTGATATGAACCAGTCAGTTTCAAAAGTTGACCCTTGTTAGAAGACTATAACATGCTATACCTACCTACTGTCTTTTTTTGCCTACATGTACTCTTACAGTTTTGTTTTGCAGCTGATTGTATCAATTAAAAGTTGTGGAATTTCTAAATTTTTTAGTTAGTGTTACAGGTACAGTTTTAGTAAAATCATTCCTGCCCCAAAGTAGTTCTGCAGTTAGTCCGGTGGAAATATTTTCATTGTTTATATCTCACCTTCAAAACGACCCACATGTTTGATACAATACTGAGCATCATGTATAGTTGAACAATCAATAGGTATTAAGTCAATATCACTGTCTAAAAATTCATTGCATTGAAATGGATTACTCGAGTCTGTACCAGAACACTGATAACAGTTAATTGACATTACTAAAATACAAAACAAATAAAAAATATAATCCATATACACAATCTCAGAAGTATTTTAAATTTCAATTATTTTTGACATCTAATATGAATAAAATTCGTTATCATTTACGTACAACTTTCCTCAGAATTTTATGAAGGTCGTTACCTGAATCCAAAATAGATAAACCAAAATATAAGCATAATAATGTTTTACTTGATGTATATGCCATAATGGTAAAATATGAAATACAATAAAACACTTAATGTATGTGTTTTAGGCACTGAAATTGTATTGTATATTGTAGCGCGTATTATTTGGTAAAGTAAATAATTATTTAGTAAATCTTCTTCTTATTATTGATTGTTTTATTTAGTAAAACAAAACTAATCCAACCCCATAGAACAAACTTTAACCAGCCCACAGAACCATAGATAAGTCACAGAACCAAACAAAGTACTCTGCTGGCTGTGGTACTCTGTGAAAGAACTGAAACACGCGTTTTCGCACCGCGTTTTCGCTTGTCAATGAATGAACTGTCAGCTCATACAAAGTACAGAGAAATTTTGATGAAATTGCATATTATTGATAATTTTTTTCTGCCACTTTTACGTTTATTATTAAAATTTCCTCTAACAGAAAGAAGGAATGAAGTATTAACAATACTTAAATGATTTTTTAATCTCAAAAAAAACTTGTGATGATGGTGTAATATGTACCGAAGAATGTTCATTTTCCGAGATTTCGGCGAAAGTGGGTTACAAAATAATGTTTTTTCATTTTGAAGTGAAAGAGTGAAAAATATGCAAATGTTTTCTAACACGATTGTAAATTAAGAACTATTATTTATTTCAGAATTAGGTTTATAACGATATACCTTTTCAAACTTCCTAAAAATGTAGGTACCTAAACATACCGTTATTTTGTCATTGCCCCCTTAAATTGTGTGATTGACCATAGAGTACCTTTAATAATTTATTTTTTACTGGCTATCGGCCGTCGATTCTGCAACTAGATTTTGTATTGCCCATAGTTAAAAAAATTTAAAATTGTGTTTTAAGTATAAAAGTTTATCTATAGAAATAAAACACTGCGACTCGTTAGCACGCGAATAACTGAATGCCAATGAATTTGGGCAGCGTGACTGAGGACGTCACACGATAAGTCGTCGCACGGAGCAAAATTATTTTTGCAAGCGCGACTTTTGTCCTTTAATTTCTTTCTCTGTAGAGATATATATATATATATGTCATATGCCTGTATCATTCCTTGTTGACGTCTATCAATCATCAACCATGAATGTGACAACATGACAACTTTTTTTCCCCCAATGGTTTAAGAAGCAAAGACATGTAATTAACTTAATGCACTTAAATGTTTAACCCAAACTCAATTGTACAAATCAAAATTGTAATTGTATTATTTAATGATACAATGTATTTAACTAATTTACCAAAAACTAAGCATCGCCGTGATTATCCCTTTTACACTTGATTTTACTAGGCAGATTTGACGCTCATTCTGTTATTAATAGCGAATAAAATTTTTTGGTAAACTTCTCCAATTTATAGAAGAAGACTTTCTATTTTTTTTAAACGGCAACACTAGCATTAATAGATTCACTCTCTTTTGGTTCGAAATTGTATTTTATTTTTATATTATACAAAAATATAGTATGCAATAGTAGGCAAGTCACTCCGAAATGCAGGCCTCAACAAAAAGAAATCTTATATAGAAAAATGAAATGAAGGTTTTTACGCAAAAATTAAAAAACGGCTGTACTAGGCTGACTAATTTTGGTTTTGGAATATTTCTGGAAGTCCAAGAAAGGTTTAAAAGGTGAGAAAATATGAAGAAATCGCAAAGCAAAACTACAAACAACTTTTTCATATACAAACTTTTCGTATCTGTCAAACGGGGTGCATTAAAAATCAATTTCTTTACTCTCTTATAGGCTACCTCGGAAACGGCTCTAATGTTTTATATGAAATTTTGTATTTGGATAGATAACATTCCAAAACAGGTTTTTAAATAAGTTTTATGATTATTAAGCACCAGGGGGCGCTGCAGTCAATGTGTATCTTCAAAACGACTGGACTGCTTTTGATTCGGTTTTTTGCACTACACGAGTATCACCTGCGAATAGATAATAAGTTGAGCAGTTATGGACCACCAGGGAGCGCTGCAATAGATACGTATCTTCAAAACGGCTAGGACGATCTTGACGTGGTTTTTTATGTTACATAGACATCACCTTAGAGCAGGTTCTTAGATAAGGATTGCGGATATGAGCCACTAGGGGCCGCTGCAATGAATACATTTCTCTAAAACGGCTGGATTACTACGCGGTTTTTTTCGTTACATAGATATCACCTAAGAGCAGATTCTTAGATAAAAGTTTGCAGTCATGAGACACCAGGAGGCATTGCGATAACAAGTTTTTTTAAAACGGCTCTGAGAATCTTGATGCAGTTTTTTGTGTTACATAGATATCACTTGAGCAGGTTCTTCGATAAGGTTTGCGGTCATTGGCCACCAGGGAGCATTGCAATGGATTGTTTCTCTAAAACGGTTGGGAGGATTTTGACGTGGTTTTTTGCTTTACATAGATATGTAAAAGCAAGTACTTAAATAAGGATTGTGGTTATGACCTATCAGGGGGAGAGGGGCATACAGTACATATATGTTTCAAACTGTTCTGAGTTCTGAGGCGGTACAAAGTTCACCGGGTTAGCTACTAAAAAATAATTATACTAAGTCAATGTCGTTTTATTTTGAACATGCGCAGTTGATAGCTATGCATAGGTATACAGCATAAAAGTAAAACAAAGGTAGGAGTAGGTACAGTTATTTTTAATCCTTTTTTCTCTCCATACCCAACCGTCGTCACATCACATACAGGGCTATATAGAGCTTGCCTTCTCTAGTTACCTATATTATCAAAAATTACACACCCAATATATTTTCTCAAGTTTTTCACAATTCCCGAGGTCAATGAATCGAATTACTTACATACAAATTCCCCCCAAAAAATAGTGCGCCGTTTAGGAGAAACGTGATAAAAGTTTTTAGAGCGCCATCCTGCGTTTATCTCGTTTCCTTCATCCCATTCTGGTTTTTCGATTTTATTATTTAATATATAGATTAGTTACAGTTTTCCATAAAGCGTATACTTTAAGTAAATGGTGGAAAAATCGGAAAAAAGAGGACAAAGTTGTAGGATTTGACAATATTAGTAGGTTGCATGACTTTTCCTTAAAAAATTCTTGTGAAACAAAATTATAGTATATTTTCAAACATTGTAAACTATGACTTGATAATTCTACACATTTTAATCAGCTCAAAGTATTAACAAGTTTCTGTCAGTGGGCCAACATTATCAGGAGGTATGCCAAGTTCACGATCAGTCCAAGTGGAAGGATGAATATATGGCCATTCACCCTGTAAAAAAAGTTGAAATTATTAAAATCCGCTTGTGAATATTTTTAAAAATTCATTATAGAGACTAATTATTAATAATGCCAGTCCAAAATGAATCAGACTCGTGAATTAAAGGTTCCATACTATACATACTGCTATCTAGCTTTAGTGTTCTAGTCAGTGAAAATACTTAAATATTAAGTCTTATCCACAGTTCTCTCTACTAACTTATTTTATCATTCTGAGGTTTTATTAGATACAATAAATTTGCACTTTTTAAAATTTCAAGAATTAAATAATCTTTTTTCTTAATCACTTACTAAATTTCGTGAAAATTGTGACTTGTGTATGACTTAGTTAATTTTTACAATTTGATGTTGATTTGTGATTTGTAGTTTGTTTTAATTTTGACTATTATATTATGTTACTAACATTTAGGTTGTAGTGTATGTGTTTTACTAACAAATGAGTCTTTGTTACTTGATATGAAATAATAAATAAATAAAATAAAGTTAAAATCAAAAAATTATCATAGTCCCAAAGAAGAATTTTCATATTTCTTGACACATCTGAACTACACTTCCGGACATATCTATCGGCCCATCTAGCATTTTAAGTTTTAACAATCCTTAGCTAAAAATAAATGTTAGTTTGAGGAAAAAGCTTTTATGAAATTTTGAA
Organism: Luffia ferchaultella; assembly: GCA_949709985.1. NCBI lineage: Eukaryota > Metazoa > Arthropoda > Insecta > Lepidoptera > Psychidae > Luffia > Luffia ferchaultella. The sequence goes on from OX453249.1 coordinate 17,228,203, forward strand.
GCTGAGTTATTGGCCATCTTTTTGGTATGTTTTTTTTAAATTTCAAATTCAGATTTAAAAAAATTAAACCAAATTTGAGTCACTTCATTGTTTTCAACGATGACTCTGTATTGGTATTAGTGGTATTTGTTTTCGACGAAAACCACTTATTAATTAAACATTTTACTGTAATAAATGTTTCATTTCTTTAAAAATCCAGTACTACTCTTTGCTTTCACTATGGTGCATACTTGATTTAGACGCAATAATTCTTTTATTTTCAGTATTCTGAATAGAAATTAAAGGGAAATGACGCCCAACGAGACAGTTTTAAACCTACATAAAAATATTTTGCTCAACATAACATTTACTTTTAGCTAGGGACAGTTAAAGCTTAAAACGCTGGGTGGGCCGATAGACGTGTCCGGAAGTGTATTAGCGCTATGGTACATTGAACTCTGTACATTTAAAATTTCACCTACACACTTATATATATATATATATATAAACTTTTTTATTATTTTCATATTTAGTTACGATTAGTTACTTCCATTGCATTCTAAATAATGATAAAATATATTAGATAGATGATAAAATAAAATAACTTACAGACATAATATTTATTAAAACAATGCACTACATCAGATTTTATTTCAATAGCACAAGCCATGAAATAAAATTGAACTATATACATTCATAACATGGTTAGTAACTAAATGACAGCTTATGTTCTTTCGTCTTTTTACGTGATAAGCGATGAATACAAATATAATTGATGTTTGACAATTGTAGCCGATTGCAGTAATTTTTCTGGGACTATTGACTATTGTAACAATATTTCTAGTCTAGACACTTATTGTGTTTATTTGTTGTCTTGTTTAAAATCAGTACCTACTAGTAGACAGCCTAAAGTCTGAATGTATAGTGTATAATATATATATATATATATCTAACTAATCGTAACTAAATATGAAAATAATAAAAAAGTTATCATATAAATTAATTGTAATAGTTGTAATGCACTTTAAATTAAAAAAAAAAACAACAATGAAGTAATACATATATTTAAATAAAATAAACAGGAAGGAGTTTCTTGCCGGTTCTTCTCCTTCTAGTTTTTGAACCGGTACCTAATCAATTTATTTTGACTTTCAATAAGTGTGTTTAAACATCTTATATTGAATAAAAACTTTTTGAATTTGAATTTAAAGTCTAATATTTTAAAATAAGGTGCCCCTGTACGGACGCCACAGCCCACAACTCCAACGCACACTTAGTCTACACGCACGCAAAAGAAAAGAGACGGAGACGGCCCGCTCAGTCAGCGATGCGCGCCAAGCCATTCCCCCTCCCGCGCCCCCGCCGTGCCGCAGCAACTTTTCGTAGGTTTCGTAGGTGCGACAGAGCAAGATTCAGACGGAGAATAGAGGAACCGCAATGCCCGCGACTTGATTCAGTTCTAGCATGTTTTGGACTATACAGAGTCCAATCAAAATACAAAAAATATATATATATACAGAGTGAGATTTTAGTCACCAGCCTAAATTTTTCTAGATGTTAGGTAGGTATCACCAAATAAAAATATAGGTCAAATATTTTTAATCAATAATTATATCCTAAATATTTTTTAACGAAATTTGGCTACCTCCCACTTTAGAGCTGTCCAATCTTGGGTAAAACGAAGGCAAATATTACGCTTTTTGGGGTTAATAACACAAACCTAGTTATACCTCAAATAATACTAGATAAAAGAAAATCTCCAGATTTAAATGCGTCATAACATCGTAATCACGCTAGAGCGTTTGTATGGAGAGTTGACTGGGTTGGCCGCTCTTAAGAACTCAAATTGCATAATAGGTACAAATTAAAATACATACCGAAAAAATATTATTTAAATTATTCTCTATACCCAAACCCATTATTGTTTGCACTGTGAAAATGGGTAACACAACACACATGTATACACTCGATAAGCACACAGCTTAATTTATTTAAATTAGGGATAAATATTTTAAGTGTTTGACGTTCACATGGAAACTAAGATTCTTATTGGATTATTAGTTTTGCGCCACGATGCGTCGTATTTTTGGGCCTACTGTATTATACTTCTATTTACTCGTATTTCGACTATACAACAAAAAAATACATACATAAACATGTTCTGGCTCTGTCCAAAGATGATAGAGAATCCACCACCAAGCAATTCCCTGTAGAGTCTCAGCGAGATAAATGGAACGCCTCGATGGAGGTGGTGGAGGTGTACGATATGACCATGTACTAAGAAAAAGTAGAATTTACAAATTAGCATAAAAGGATTTTGAGCATGTTTGAGCATGTTCAGAAAACTATATTTAAGCTCTTAATAAATATTTATTAAGAGCTTAAGAGCTTAAATATAGTTTTCTGAAATGGAAACAAATGTCAAACATAATACATGTTGCATATTATATAAAAGCATTTCACTTTCTGTCCATGTGATTGTCTAGGCTTTCATATCTAACGTATGTATCAAATTAATACGACTCATATAGTGCAAGACCACATTACTACATTTTTTTTACAACTCCGAAATATCTAAAAGGAACTTCTTTTAATTTTTTTTTTGTGATTTAAGAGAACAACCTGATAAGTTCTACATTTACTATAGAACGTCAATTAAGACTTTTGATGAATTATTATATATATATATATATATTAATATATATAATATCTTATCTATGGGTAAAGTTTTGTTTTTATTTTCATTTCATATTTCTTTTTGAGTCACGACTTGAGTAGTATTGCCATTTCCGCAGTAAAAAAAAACAGCCCTCACATTGTACACTATTGGTTGCATATTCACTCTCATTCAAATGTATGAAATGCGTTTTATGCGATTTTTTTTAATGTATGGCTGTACATTAAATATGGTCACACTTTTTATCAGCCCCAGTTTTTGTTTGCAAAGGAGGACCATCTTATTTACTATTTAACAAATAACTGTTTATTCATTTTGAACATTTAAAAAGAAAGAAGAACTAAAGAATGCAAAATTGTTTGGCACCAAAATAATTGATTGTTTAGAAAAACCTCGTCAGGTCATTTCAATTTCAAATAGGGCTCAACTTTATAAACGGGGAATAACATTTATGTTTAAGTAATGACTTTATTGTATGTCTTGAGTGGAGTTATATCCATTTAATAATATTTTTGGAAAGGAAACAGTAATTTTTATTTTGAAATTAAAAAAAAAAAATAACTGAATATAATCTCTAAAACCTAAGTAAAATTAAAAAAAAATGCAATAAAAACGGAATATATGGGGATTTCGACTACTGTTCCAATTCACTAAGGGATATAAAAACCGGACGAGGTGAGCGAGCGAAGCGAGCGTGCAAAGTTATTTATTATTGTTCATGTCAGAGATTGTAGATTGTTAGATCAGCCCTCCCAGTACAAAGAGCGCACGAAATTATGTCATCCCTTGTAAGCCCACAAATATATGAAGACATGAGTGGCCAAAGGTCATATCTGCAAAAAATAAAAAACATGTTTTTTCTGTGTAACAAAGGTTTTATGATGCGCTTAATCTATTCCCAATGCTATAAGAGCAGTTTTTTTTTATTAATTTTTAATTACATTTAAAGAACAAGTAGAAATACAGAACAAGATTTATATTAAGAGAAACTTTAAACTCTGTTTTCTCAAAATGTCTATTTTATGAGATACGACCTTTGGCCACTCATGTCTTCATATAGTAAAATGAGTGAAGCGGCATCTTAACAAAAACTCACTTTTTACACCAATAACGCTATCTACACGCGCGATAGCGCGAAACGTCAAATAACAGACGACACGCCGCGAAATACGAACATCGACATACGCCGCGGACAATAGATAGCACAGTTTAGTACATTAAATATCAGTACACCGCGAGGTTCGTGATACTAACTTAAAATACCAGCAGCGGGAGCGCGGCGAGAATTTATTCAGCGACGGACTGCCGAGAAGATTGGCAGCTGATGTCCATTTAGGGTAAGACCATTAGGTCAGGGGGTGTACAGGGGAGCAAGAGAAATGGAATTTTAATTCGAAGACATGGGACAAAAAATCTTTCTTGAGGATCGCAGTATCCTGAATGGCGCGACCAGTACCCAAGTTGATTAAAATCATATGAACGCAATCAGGCAGATAGTCAAAGTAAATAATAAAAAGTCGAAATAAGAGTTGGCCTTTTCACAGGCGTCTCCGTATAGGGTTCGCTGTGTCTAAGCATAAAAATCTATGGTATCGCCGAAGAACCGAAGAAAAGCCCCAGTAGTCCAGCGAGACCAGCAGCAAGGTGACGAAGAAACCAACTGTACCGACCCTCGGACGGTATCGTTTCACTGGCAGTAGATCTATATCGCGCCAGTGCTCCGTGTTCAACGTCGAACGGTACGATCCACGTTTACGGGACCCTGCCTCGATCTAAAGTTATAGTGAATAGTGAACGCCCTCATATGAAGCGTATATTACGAATTTCGTCATCGCGAATTCCCGGCTCCGTACATATACCTCATATAGGTGAGATAAAGACTTTAAGGTTTCTCTTCGTAACGCTAATATCAAATTACATAACGTATATCGCTATTGTCTGTATTCGTGTATAATCGTATGTATTTAAATTAAGGAATGTCACGTTTTAACCTGGTAAAGTTCGAGTTTTACTTTCGCCCGTCTAGCGCACAACATCCCGACATCCCCTTGTTTCGAACATGCGGTCCCTGAAATAAAAGATCTTTATCTGCTGACTGACTCAATTCACTCCAGGACACGCTAAATCGATAACACTATGACATTTGTAACGTAAGTACCCTTCATTACACGACATCAGTAAACTCCTTGTTTCATATTTTAAAATCCTTATTTCCCTTTTTCACACTTTACACACTCAAAGAGATGCATGCGCAAGTAAGTCTTGTTTTAGATCCCAACGAGCGTTTGCCTGCCTTTAGCGGTATAATGCAGCGATTATTATTTTTTTCCGTTTAATCAGCAGTTAGGTACTGAATTATAGGTACCGTTGTGTTCATTTCGGGAGTGTAATACGAGATGAAACTCGAATAAAGATAAAGGTGTTACTTTTCATGCATAAGTAGCTATTTACAAATTATTTACAATTTATTTCGATTATTCATCATTCATAAGGCTACGCGCGGGCATTAATGGCCGGTCGCCAAAGATAATGTAATTATGATACACATTTGATTACCATTTAGGTTACAAACTCAACAGCTATTGCTATTTATGATAAAATTGAATGGACATTGATTTATAAACTAAGCAGAAAAAAGTAATTACTTACCTACACAATATTTTTTGTGTAATAATAACACAAGTTACAAAACCTCAATTTAATAAACATGTGATATTTAAAAGACTTATTAAATATTTTTAAGTGCTATGTGTAGGTATATATTTGTATGTTTTAAATTGAAAATTAAATAAATTATAACTTTTAGGTGTATTTATTTCTTTATAGAATTTTACATTATTCTTCTTTACATATTAAGCTTCAGATATCACATTTCTTATTAGATATAATAAACGCCTAAAAATTTTGAAACAAAACACTAAATATGTACCTATATTTTATTACCTAGTTTTGATTTTTTTAAGAACAAAACTTTGTCTTATCTGATCAACTAGCGATCCGCCCCGGCTTTGCATGGGTAGCAAAGTATATTATGCCATAGTGTTTTTTCTGTCCTATTGTCATATCAGCTTGCTGCGGCAAACATGTGGATTCGATTTAATTGGATTTAAATGTAATGTTAGTTCATCCTACTTGGAGTATGTTTAATGTATTTTATTTCCAATTCTGTAAATATTGGAAAAAATAAAGAATAAGTACATGAAAACAAACTAAAATATTTCTTTGTATATAACATTGATAACTTCTGCCTAATTATACAAGACGCGTGTCGCGTCGCTGTGGGGCCCCGGCCGCCCGGCTCGGTCGCTAGTCGCGCGATTGTTTTTATTTCGCGAGACCTCCTAAGATTAATAAAATTTATAAAAGCTGCCAGTCAGCTTGATTTTTTCTGACCTCTTCAACAATAATTATCACATTTCAACTAATTTGCACAAAACATTAATGAACTAAATACATAAACCTTCCTTTTGAATTACTCCGTCCATTGGTGCCAACCACATGAAAATCCGTTCAGTAGTTTTCAAGTATATTGCGGTCAGATAGACAGACATATAGACAGACGCGGCGGGAGACTTTAATAAATGTCAACAGTTTTAAATGTTTGAATTTTTCACTTAGGCAGATAGTGAAAAATTCAGACAATCAGACAGTATTTGTGTTATTTTTGTTGAATCCCAGTAACTTAAGTTTACTATTATTAATTTCTATTGTAATAACTCAATTAAACATGCTTAGCGGTCTTTGGACTAGGACACTATAATTATTATGTGAAAAAGGTCTTCTCTTAATATTTGCTGATCTGTTGAAAAAAATTTATAAATCATGTAACACGTAAAACTTCGCATTTCAGCCAAATATTTATTGTATATAACATTAACTAAACTAACGTTTCAAAATATATTTGAAATCCTTGCAGTAATTATTACTTTTTTGTTCAAAACGAATATGTTTCACATTAATTTCTGTAACTACAATTTAAAATGGCTAATAATATTATAAAGAACGAAGTTACTTGAGAAAAGGCATATCTCAAGAAGATAGATTCATTATAAAACAGTAAGCAAAATTTGTTTCTTGATATTAAAAAAACAGTTTATTCGCCGAGAGTCACAATTGCACTGATAGCCTCATCAAAACAGATGTAATGATGTACTTATTACTCATTGTAACATGTAGGGACATGTTCAGGAATTGCCTTCTGCTTGTATAATTCTACACCTAGTGTTCAGTAATTTAAATAACACATTGATTTATACTTCTCTTAACTTTATAAATATACTTATTATCCCTCAAAATGTGCCGTATCCAATAAATACTGTGCGACGCATATGAAGCGTAATAATTGTGTGAGTAAAAATGAACATTCTCTAACTCGCGCGGCTTATCTAACAACCTACAATCTCTGGTTCATGTTAAATTTTTTTTATAAATATCTAATGATTGGATTTTCTTTTGCTATTTGTCGGCATATTATTAGTTTCTTTGTGGTAATTTTTTGTTAAACAGTGTCTCATAGCATATTATGTGGTTATCAGTTTACTGTAACATTGAAGTCCTATTCTCTTCTTGTAAAGTTGACCATCGGAGATTTGGTAGTGTTAAACTATCACCCTTTCAATATCCATTGGTTAGAGTTAGTAATTAGACGAATGTGGTGATTTGGTGCTTCAGTCGGCATTCCAATGCTGCCTGATGAAACTTGTGTACATAATAATGATCAATTTGATATTCGACTAAGATAGGTTGATAGTCCATCATTTAAAAAAAATAGGTTAAGATTTGCTTGTGACAATGTGAGGAATGAAGTGGAGCGGAGCGACGAGCTACTAATAAGCCTATTTTTTTCGCATTACCTTAAAAAATATTTAGTGCATGATGTTCCTACACCCCTCCCCTATAAGCCTGATTAAATATTTTGTAATTTTTCAGCATTGTACGTTTCATTTGGTCAGACTATGACATAACATATGCAAAATCTTACCCGTGAGAACGATTAGTTGGTTTTATGTTCTTTGCTACATTGTTTAAGCTTCGCAGAAGAATAGCTCTTGTAGCAAGGCTCTTTGTCAACATATCGGTCAAATTAATTTAATAATTTGTCAATACCTATTTGTTTTTCTTCCTCCACAAATTTGTATTTTCAGATTGACAGCTCACGGACCACGGGTGGACCACGGATTGTTCTGTGACCACGGATCACTGCGGACCACAGACAGAACAATCTGCGGACCACCACCGGCCGGACCGGAACACTGCGGACCACCACGGACAATCGGATTTGATTGACAGCTTAAATATTGACAACATAGCTGACAACCGTAAAACTTTTTGTAGCTCATTTTCGCAACTTTAAGGCTCATGAACCCTCGGAACATGAACCTAATAATACGTCCATGCATAGACGTCCTTAAGGTCCGTGCATTGATTAACTTGACGCACACTAACGAAGGGGCGTGACGTTCCGAACTTTGTAAAATATACCGAAATAACTTTCAAGAATACTATTATCATCCAAATACCAAGTCATATCAAAAACCAGAAGTCACAGAAAATAGATATTAAATGAGTATTCGTATTTATAATAATCGATAATGTACCTACTAGATGAAATTTTTTCTAATGGCAAGTGTTAGAAAGGGACAAACGGACTCTCCGGTAGCTATCTCCTACAAACTCATTTTGCCTCCTTACGGCTTACAATTAAAAGTGAATCTTGTGCATTACGCAAAAGTTTCATTTTTGTATTATATAATTTCTGGAGTGCACAGTCCTGTACCTACGTAATATGTACTAATATGTCATGCCCAACATTGAGTGCCTGGCGTAAGATTGATCTGTCATAAATCTGAATCAATATGATCAATAGTGGTCTCGGTGATGAGAATGAAGAAATCAGCTGTTTTAGATCATGTTTAGATGTCAAATTTAGGATGGGATAAAATAAAAATTTAAATAAATAAAATGAATTGAATGAAATAGTTGCTGTAATTTGATACTGATTGAAAAAAACTGGTCTTCCTTAAATTTAGAAATAATTTTACCGTCAATGGGCTTAACATGAAAGTGTTGCTGTAAAACTTACTATTTTCGAAGCATAATTTACGACTTAATATTAAGATGTTTCCTATTTACATTCTGCAGATAATTACTTTCCTGGTTCGTATTTTATATTTTGCTCTGGTTGTGTTATTGATTTTTTACTATGAAGTAGTAGAGACTAATTTTGTTTTTGCTACTTTACAGGATCTATTAGCCATCAGTCTTGTAATTCCACTTTTACCTCATCATGTAAGAAATTTAGGAGCAAGTCATTTAATAGTTGGTTTAATGAGTTCTTTATATGCAATATTTCAATTAGGATCTGGGCCACTGGTAGTAAGTTCCTGTTACAGTTATTTTCACCTACACACTTATTCTATAACTAAAATAAATAGAATAACGACATTGTACATTAATATATTTTAGGGAAGTTTGAGTGATTTAAAAGGAAGAAAAAATATTCTTATCATAACCTTAATATTGTGTAGCTTATGCTACACAGCGATAGGTTTAACTACCTCAATTTACTATATTTTGATGTTACGAGCATTATTGGGTAAGATTTTATAAACTTTAAATATTCTTATATTTCATAACTGGGAGTAGGTAGTGAACATCTAATTTATTTGTTTATAATTTACTCATGAATTGCAACCATAAATTGTTTATTGTTTTTTAGGTTTATTTAAACAGACTCAAATATTGGCACGAGCTTTAGTATCTGATTATGTAAAAAATGAGAGAAACCAAGCGGCAATATATGGAAAAATGGCGGCAATTTCAGGGATTGGAATAACTTGTGGTCCAACAATTGCTGGACATATAATGGAAGCCCATCCAGACAATGGCTTTGCTTTTGTTGGATTTTTAGCAGGGTTCATTTTTCTATCAAATGCAGGTAACTAATGCATATTCAGCTGAAATTATTATTATTCCCAATAACTATATACTGATAATAAAGATTTTTTTCAGTTTTAGTGTATTTCCTACCAAAACCCATGCAGGATTCCAAGATGCAACACAAGAAAGCTCTTAACACTATGAACATGAATGACCTGCCAGATAATATATTTATTGCTTTTTGCTCTAATTTTAAAATGTGCATACTGCAACTGTGCAAAATCAAGTGGTCACAATACTGGGATGTATTTGCTTTCAAATTACTGGTTGCTTTTGCCATGAGTATTTACTATTCAAATTACTCCACTTATTTGAGACATCAGTTTGATTTAACACCAAAATATATTGGCTACATAATATCATTCCAAGGAGTTGTAGGATCTATTAGTAGTTATTTTATAGATTACATTAACCACCTATACAAAAATGATACAAACTTTAGTAAAAGAAATTTTCATGTGTTTTTTGTAATGACATTGTCTTTGTTAGGAATCAAATTTGCTCCAAATGTTTATGCTTATGCATTTTGTTTGATACCTTTGGCCATATGCAATGCTGTTAGTAGATTAGTGACATTAGAAATGATTTTAAAAAGAAGTCATGGAGAGTACAGAGGGACACTGATTGGTGCATCAAACAGCACTAGGGCACTTTCTGGCGTGATTGCTCCTTTAGTTGCAGGTTTGATTGGACAATATGTGGATATTACAAAAGTAATATATGCATCAATAATCGCATCATTCATAGGCACAACTTTGAGTTACCATGTAAAATCTACTACAAGATATGTTAGAAAGAAAAATGAGTGATTATACAATTATTGTATATTGTAATTAATAATATTCACAATTTACAAAAAAAATATTTTTTATAAAATAAATTGTTACCTATTGTTTGTTCTTATTTTTTTTTTCAACTTGAATTAGCCAAAATTTCTAATTACTGTCCTAAATGTTACATATCTGTTTTAATAATTTCGATAAACTATATGTCAAATAACTACAATTTTTCATCATAGAAGTACCTACATAGAGATACTGTATAGCGATAACAAAAATGTGAGCATAAAATATATGCCACAAACAAATTACATGCTACTTGAAGTTTTGAAATATTCATTATAAAGTGTTGTGCAAGCCAAATGTGAAATTCTTATTAAAAAAGAAAATGAAGATACTGAAATTACAATTCATGTATAATTTAACAAATTGTTTAAAACTATAATAATGCGGTAGGTATGTTCTGTCTAATCACTAAGACTCTTTTTGCTCACAATTTCAATTGTTTTGAAGTACATGAGAAGTTGATCTTGACCTTACTATACTACAAAAGCTCTAAATTTTATGTCAATAAATACTCATTAACTGATATGCTGAGCTAGAATGTAATTTATTTTTACATACGACTTGCACTTAAGCTACAGCTATAAACATAACTTTAATCACTAAATGACTGTATTTCTTTCTTCCTCATTTCTTGTATAAGTTTTTGTATAGCATCTTTATCTTCTTTTTTTTCAGGTGGAAATATTTGTCTTTTCGTGTTTGTTACCCATTCTTCAAAGTAAGTAGGTTGATTAAAATAATGAAATAAAATCACAGGAAATGACATGTACATCGCCATCCTTCCAACTTCCAACCTCCAGTTACCCATTCCAAACTCCGCGTTTTCTAGAAAATACATCGAAAGATGGTCACGACGTGCATTTATAAAACGGTAATCATAAGCATTAGTTATAAACTATTCTACTACAATGATTAAATTCCTCAGGCAAAAGTTATTTTAAAAAAATTGATCAATGCTTTGTAACATCGAAACCACAATTATTTCTATCTGTTAATGTAAAATGTGTACCTACATAGAAATCTAACCGTTGATAACACTTTCAAAACAGTTTCTAGAGGGAAAAAAATCTCTAAGTCCTAATTACGAAAATCTGTGAAATTGTAAAATTGATTGAGATTGATTGACTAAAACATGACAGATTTAGGGATGAAACGATATTGTTCATGTTAAAATCGATGTTTCGACGAGCGATACATCAACGATATAAGGTTAAAAATAACGTCGACATCATTCATTCAATTCTTAGAGGCTCTGCGGTCTATTTGATAACGTACGCGTTATTACACGTATTGCTTAAATTGGCTTCTAGTGAGTGACTAGATTATCAAAGCTTCTTTTTCTGAACTCTATTTCAAAATGTTTGAAGTCAACTAAATATTTTTTTTCAATAAATGATCTTTTCAAGATCCATATTAATATGTTTAGTGGTCTAATTGTGAAATTAGTTAGTAATCATATAGTTAAAAGCCTTTAGGGAGACAGCTGTTGCACTGGAATGATTTTATAATGTAGGTAACGTGATGATGATGATGAAATATGTGCCTAAAAATATTTCTAGTTCTTTTAAGTTTCTGTCTTTTAATAAAGGATCTAACCTAACCACACTAAACTCCAAGTCGAATGATAAACGTGATAATATTAAACATCGGAATAAACATCGATACGTATTGTTCTTATTACCGATGTTTTTACACATCGATGTTTGTAGTATGAATATCAAGGCTTTTAAGAACTATGTTGCATCCCTAAATAGATAGGTATATCTCGAATCACCACTGCCTTCTATAGTTACAAGCACAGACAATGTTACAAGCCATGCTATTAGATTTGGCAATGTCGCATTAACTGTCACATGCCCACATTCGTCAGCTGACAAGATGTCATGATTAAATAATTATAAATATGGGATTTAAATAACTAAATATGAAATTATAGATATTATTTAGTAGAAAATATAAATAACAGTACATATATGATACGAGCACCTGCCCGCGACTTCGTTCGCGTGTTATAAGTGGCCTTTATGAATAGAATAGGATAAAATGAATGTTTGTTATATCTAATTTCTGTTAGTGTTATTATGGTTTTGTGCATTTATCACAGGCTACCTATATCTTACAAGCTAGTTTTATTTTATAATGTTCTACTACCTACGTTCCCTTGCAGTTTTTTCCTCTCCCTGGGTTCTACGTAATCAATCTTGCCGGACCTGCTGGTGGCTAGCATGCGGTTAAAAGGACCATGACAGGTATAAATATAGTTCCCCGGGATCCTTAAGACTCCATATCCTCAAACTTACTCGAAAATGATCAAAATTTACTGTGATTTCCACCCAAAAGTGTCAGGATTGTGACGTGAAACGAAAAACGATTATATGGTGAAAATATCAATTTACTTTGCTAATTACAAATAAACACGATGCAACAAGTAGTTTTTAACACTAATTATTATTTTCAATGAATTTCTCTGTTTACATAACGTTTAAATGGAAGAAAACGCCAACTAATAGCCTGATTGATACCAAGGCTTGGAATTCAATAGCATGGCTTGTAACTATAGAAGGCAGTGAAACAACTCAAAAATAGTTCAAAATAAACAGCCAAGCCATTGTCCATTCTGTGTTGTCCACTGTCATTGTATGGTCTGTTAAGGTCATAGTCACAGAGGGTCATTGTCGTCATTGTTGTTCTGTGGTGATTGTGGTCGTCATTAAGGATAAAAAATATTTAATATCGATAGTTATGTCGATGTAAATATCGAAATCAGGCAATTTTCGACATATCGACAGTTCTAAGCCGATAATATCGATATAAATGAAATTATTTTAGGATGCCTCACGTACATGAAAAGAGAAAGTGAAATATTTTTCACATGTCATTTAAAGGAAAATCTCGTTTAATAATAAAATTTGTAATTAAATAGACTTTCTGTAAAGGGTTCTCGACATTAGATCCCATTTAAGGATGCAAAACGTATTTAATATCGATAAATATATAAATAATAATAATAATAATAATAACACATACCATCACAACAACATCTAGGTCCCAAACTAAGCATTAGCTTGTATTTTGGGTACCAAGCGAAGACACCACATACATATAACAACCAAGACCCGGTGCCAGTAAATAAATAAATATCGAAATCAAGTAAATATCGATGTTCGATATAACCAACTTTTAAATATCGATATAAACATTGATATTTTGTGCGTCTAATTCTAATATCGATATATCGTAGGAAGGGTCGGTCGGCTGTGAAAGTTTTTAACATAATCACAAGTAAAATGGGCAATTTTCGTCATTTAGTGAGTATATTTTTCCATAACTATGCATTGCATCTGATCGAAAATATTAGTCGTCAATGGACTAGTCTGATTAATACACTTCTCATCAAAAAAAATTGAAACACTACTGCAACTGCTATTCAGGCGGCATTTACATATTTAAGAGCTTTGATATTAAAAAAATACTCAAATAAATAGCTGGCAGTTTACTACAGATTAGTTAAGGTAGTCTACACATTGTTGTACCTACCACAAATTCCAAATTTGAATTAGTATAAACATTGACATATATAAACCTTCAGAATTTCTGCATCTACTTAATCTAATTTTTTTTTTGCCAAAAATAGTGACTGTTAACAAAGCTTTGTAACATCCTACGAGAGATTTTTTTCCTAACAAATATGGATACATTGCCCACGGAAGCCGCCCAAGTCGTGGCGTTGCTGAATTCAGGGCTTAGCCAATGTATTGTGGCTGCACACTTGTATCTTAGCTTTACTGCTGTCAATAGAGTGTATCAGCGTTATCGGGAGACAGGTATATTTACTCGCCATCCAGGATCTGGTAGATATCGAGCCACATCTGAACGAGATGACCGGTATATTGTATCAGTTTCTCTAAGAAATTGTCAATTTAACTCTGTTCAACTGCAGCAGCGGCTCCGTGAGATTTGAGGATTGACTGTGAGTGATTCTACCAATAGAATAAGATTGGCGGAGCGTAGCCTGAAAACTCATAAACCAGCTAATGGCCCAAAATTGACGGTAGATCACCGAAAAGTGCACCTTAACTTTGCATGTGAGCACTTAATTCTGTCATATTTTCAATGGAGCAAAGTTTTCTTTTCTGGCTAATGTAAGGTCATGCTGTATGGTAATGATGGAAGAAAGATGTATTGAAGAGAAGGAGAGCGTTTTGCGTAGTGCTGCATTGGAAAAAGAGTCAGTTACGGTGGCGGTTCATGGACAATTTTAGGTGGCATTAGCGCTGACGAAAAAATCGAACTTGCAAGTGTATCTGAACTTATTAAATTAATGTTACATGTTATGTATGATGTTACATGGAAAGAGTGTCTGGAACCTAATGTGGTAACTTACGCACATTTCATTGGTGAAGAGTTCTGTTAGGTTATTTATGATCGGAACTTTTATTTGAGTCATTCAGATTTCCGGTGCTAATTATATGTTACAACAATGAATTCAGTAACTCGAGGGATTAATATATCATTAAAAATATACAACATTAGGACAAAATGATATAACAAAAGCTAGTTTATTACGAGAATAGGAACGAGAATATGAAAACGACACAACAAAATTTCTTGTTTCTACTTCACTGTTTTACTTACTACAAATAAATTATATATCTCTTAATGCTTTTATTTAGCCGTGAAATATTTGAATTGTAAATTAAACATTCTGCTCACCAAAATACGAAATATTTTCGACAAAAGGAAACAAAATAATCAAAATAGCAAATTAAAAAATAAAGTTTCCATCTATGTACAGGACTTATTTTCTGACCCTGAAAGTTTTTCTCAGAAATAGCTGACAATGGTCCCAATGTTAAAAAATGCCCGAAGTTAGGGCAGAAAAATCATTGGGATCAGAACTGATTGACGTTAAAGGACGAGAATTTAATAACTCTTCTGTCTGCGTTAATATAGTATAAAACTCTTCAAACGTTCAGCACTGTAAACCAACTACACGAGTCAAATGCATTTTAACCGATTTGATTCCTGCTTCTGGTGATCTTGAAAAATGAGGACTTCCAGGAGGATTAAAATCAAAATGAATTTCTTCAGCCTTGGCTGACTATACTAATAAATTTTAGAGTATATTGTTGGCTCCAACAAAATTTGTACCCTGGTCTGATATTAATCGACTACATCGACCACAACAAGATACAAATCTCCCCAATACCGCTAAGAATGCCTCAGCTGAGAGCTTTGATACAAGTTCTAAATGTACAGCTTTTGTGCTTGTACAAACGAAAACACATATGTAAGCTTCATACGTTTTTGAGCCACGAAAATGACCGAGAGAAATGTTAAAGGGGCCTCCAAAAGCAACAGCAACACTAGAAAATGGCTTTATTTGATTCACCGATAAGCAGGCCAATTACCCATAATCGGCGTAAATCGTCAGCGCAATCGGCATAAAAAGCCCGAGGGATTCTCTAATTCCTTGAAGCACCCTGTGTACCTGCTCAACAGTAGCATGTTTCTTCCAGGATCCAAACAGGTGATCTGGGATGATTTTATCTCATCTAAAACTAGTTTCAGTTTGTATAACAGTATTTTTTCAAATAATTTTGATAGTAGGTACTTATTGAAAGTAAAGTTCATTCTATATATCAGGAAACACCGTACCTACATAGGTGTTGTGAGGTGTACTGTTTTTTAATATTGTTACGAGTTACTCGTCCGGATATTGGGGATGCACTAAAACACTAATTTTCTTTTAACTTTATTTTATCATAAGAGGAAATCACAAACAAACTTATGAACAAATAATATTGAACACAAATTGTACCGTTATCTCACTCCACACTTCACAGTTAATCGCACTTGACTTATTCCCAAAAACTTCTCATTCGACGACTGATCATCGCTTTTATACCCTTACTCCCCTCCACTGATTCACCGCCACGAACATTCCACCTCTGGAGTGTTCTATTTAAAGATTACATTGCAATTTTTAGTGAGAACTTACTCGAACGTGAGGAAATATTTAGGCGCCACGGCGCTAGTAAAAATTTACGTTGATTTTTAAAAATTCTAAAATCTAAATTTTATATTTACAATCTAAATCTAAAATTCCAACATCCGATCGAGTTCGAGTTTCAAGTGCCAATGTAACCTGAAGCCTTTGTGAGAATTTCATTAACCATGGCTGTCCGGACCAGAAGGAATATATTTATTTTGCGTCCTTTGAACACCACGACTGCTCCTACTGGTTTTACTTACTGCATTTTTGTTTTGTTTTGTTTAGAAAACACCTATCAGTAAATGTGTATAGCTATTTCTTGGCTCGGCTTGATAAAATCCGTTGTTCAAATCTCTGGCATACACTGTATACCATCCGTTGTTCAAATCTCTGGCATACACTGTATACCATCCGTTGTTCAAATCTCTGGCATACACTGTATACCATCCGTTGTTCAAATCTCTGGCATACACTGTATACCATATATGGCACTGCTTCATAAATCAATTACTTGTTACAAATCCTATTCACGAATTAATTAATAAGGCTGTAAGTAATAAATGTAAATAATTTTGTTCTTGTAGCTACCTATATGAAATCTTTTTCAGTTGTATAATAATAAGAACAGATTTTATAATTTAATTTTCTACTTTCACATTTCTCAGGTATTAAATAATTTCAAAAAATTGCATCGGACAAGGTTAAAGATTTTCGCAGGTGATGAGAAAGCATTAATAGCAGCAAGAATAAAAATAAATGAAGAATTTACTAAACATAAACATGTTACGAATGAAGAAACAATAAAAACTGTAAATAACAATATTATCAATTTTGGTATACTTATTATCAAATATTTTTTGATATTTATAAAATACTGATTATAGTATGACCGAAGCCGCTGTACCGCGCCTTAGGTATGTGCGGCGAGAAGGGAAGGCAGCTCCTAAGCGTTGACGACGGACTGACAATGCAGTTCTGCTTCCCTCCGCGCCGCGCACATACCTAAGGCGCGGTATAGCGGTTGCGGTCAAACTATACCTATCCATTTATAATCATTTTCAGCTCATTAAATTTGCAGAGGAAGCTGAAAGAGAACTCAGAACTCAAGTTATTCAGGCAAAAGAGATTGAACCAGGTGTATATGGTAAACTTATGGACATTAATTTATTTCATTGGTATCAAACCATTTAAATTCTGATAAAACTAATAATTCATGTTCTATTTCAGAGGCTAAGCTAACAGATGACACATTAAAGCTTGATAACATACCATATAAAGATACTGCTATGACTAATGAAGTGGTCAGTGGAACTTCTTGTTGTCAAAATCAAAACAAGACTAATGTGTAGATATTCGTTTATTTATTTGATGTAGATTTATGAGCAATAGATGTAATCTTTATATACCATTAAATGCTTCTAATTGTGTAGACAAATTGAATCCATTATTTATAATTTTAATACCACTATCTATACGTAGCATTTGATGGGGATTGGAACACTATATAGAGGATGTGTTGATGCATAGCAGAAATCAAGATAGTAATTTATTATCACCGAGTTCGTTTGGTACTTTATTAATTAGTATTAATGTAGTAGTATTAGTGTCGTGATAGCCCAAAGCGCAACGAACCTGTCTCAATTTCATATGGCCCCATAGGGCCATGGTTCGAATCCGGGCGTGTACCAATGAGTTTTCTGACTTAAGTACACAACTATCACTGACTCCGTGCTTCGGAGGGCACGTTAAACAGTCGGTCCCGGACGCTGTCAATACATGGCGGCCGTTACAGTCCCCAATCCGCAGTGGAGCAACGTGGTGGATTTAAGCTCCAAGCCCCCCTCCTCACCCTGGGGGAGGCCTAAGCCCCTGCAGTGGGGTAAAAAAATGGGCTGATGAAGTGAAGTATTAGTATGGGTTTAAAATACGTGAAATAGGCGTTTCACGTCGAATTGCTGGAAGAAAAGAACATTAGGTATGCAAATTCAGTAGGTATTGAATATTAAATCATCAAATTATTTAACAAAAAATTAAGATCGAAGTAAAACTACACAACATGCTTCGGATGTACCCGAAGGCTTTTGCCCAGCGATTCCGGAAATGAAGATAAGAAAAAAATTAAAAATGTAAATACCTAAGTTTTTATTCGATTTAGCATGTAATTTAAATTTTTTCTTTATCGAATCATACTTAATTGTTTTTAATTAATTTATAATTTATCTTAAAAAAAGGCAGCGCAGATTTTTCAACTTAGGTGTCGTACCGTACAATACCGTGTAAACAGGTTCTCGTAGTTCGTTGCTCGCTAGACACACAAAGCGACAACATTGCATATTATTCAGCTCCGCTGCAGCCGAAATATATAAATTTTAATATTTACGTTTTCTTTCATATCTCTAAACAATAAGTACCTAATAGAGAGAAAAAAATATTAATATTATTTGTTCCTAACATTGATTGCAAGGTTCTGTTAAAATCCCTTAGGTAAGTATCTGCGCAGCACGTTGTATATCGGCCGGTAGATTGAATGTTACATAGCCATAACTTCTTATACGAAGTCTGGTGTAGCCGCCCCTTAACTAAGAAGCTACAAGTATATTGGTGGGCCGGGCCGACGTGTTTAGTAGCGCAGAAAAAGATAGACTTATGCGATAAAAAGAAAGGCGGCTTGTAGGCACTTATAGGTGACTGCAGTACGCAAGACGTGCGAGCTGAATTGCACTTTCTCGTCGTGCCTAGTCACTATTTATTTGTCTTCGCTGAGTTAACCGTCTATACTTGTACTACTTATTATGTATTCTGTGATTATACTAAAAAATATTGAAAATAAATTGCCTCCACAGATTATACAAACAGTTTATAGATGGTAAACTCGAGAAGAGTGCATTTTAGTTCAAATAGGCACCGAGCGCTAGTGTCGATAATATTACTAGTGATGTCCTATAGATCATTATAACCAATATCAATCAACTCGATTCAATCTCAACTAGTGATGCGCTATCAATAGTGTCAATAGGCAAGCAGTGAGGGCGGCGGCGGGGGAGGGGGTGTGTGTGCGATTTAAGGGGTGGGGATGACATACAAGGGAAAGGTTTTAATGGATTTTTAATAAAAAACAAAATATATAATTATACCAATGTTTAATACAATTTACAAATATGTGCTATCTTGTAAAATATAAAATATTAAAAAAAATAATTCCAAGCAGTAAACTGTGTAAATAACAGCAATTCTGTAAAATGAATGATCATTACTATAAAATATTTAATATTTGTTGTACTTTTGTCACTTTTGTTTTTGTTTTACTCTAATTGCAACACATTTTTCGTGAGCTAGTTTAAACATTTTACATTTATTAACCATCTTTTTGTCATAGGACCCTTTTAAAATTTTATTTATTGTATTACACCAGTAATGTATAATAATAATAATAACACACACAATCACAACAACGTCTAGGTCCCAAACTAAGCATTAGCTTGTATTTTGCGTACCAAGCGAAGACATCACATACAAATAACAACCAAGACCCGGTACCAGTATCAATATTCATCATATAAATACTGACCCGACCTGGGATTCGAACCCGGGACCTCCAGCTTCGCAGACAGGGTCGCTGCCCACTAGGCTAAGCGGTCGTCATGTATGTATGCGTCATGTATGTGTACCCTACAAATAATTTTAACAAAATAAGATATACAGTTTTGATTATGAGTGTTACAACCAAGCCACTTCATGTCACGTTTAATTTTAAGATATTTTAAAATGTTTTTTACTAGAGAAGATTTATGTGAATAATTATCTAAATAACTATTAATATACTTGACACATTCTCTATATAATAAAATGAATTTCACAGATGGATATGTAAGATTATTCTTTTTAAATTGTTCGTACTCTCTTTGAGAAATTAATGTATGTGCTACGTTCGGTTCATCTGAAATGTATGTCGCTTTACATTCATCACAATTAAATTTTCTATTCAATTTTCTTCACATGTAACCAGCTGTGTATGCAGATGAATGTACATTGATTTTTTCAATAATAGTTTGAGAGAGGAGTGATTTAGCTTTCGTTAAATTCAAATTGTTCGATGATGGTGATTGTTGTATATTCAGGTCAATATTTTCTACATCACTTTTTGGACTACTATTAAGTTCTTTTTCAATTTTTTCGAAAAGAAACTTTAAATTTATAATATTTTTACCTTCATCTGCTTCACAATTTGATCCACTTGAATGGGGGCCTAAAATATCAGTTAACAACAAAGACTTAACAGAATTACTAAATGCGTAACAGTCTGGGTTAACATTTCTATAATTAAGAGCGCGTATCCTACCAAAAAAGTTTTCAAGTGGATCTTGATTTATATTACGAGGGTAAAAATATTTTACATTCTTTGACAATAACAAATGTGTAATTCTAATAAAACTTTTTAAAGTGGTTATCCATCCATTTACAGATGGTACCTTCACATGCACTGGTCGGCCTGCTTTTTGGGATCGATTACTGGTTTCATCTAAAAATGTTATGTTACTGATGATTTTTATTGCCTCTTGCCAAAACTCGAGATGTTCGGAATTTTCTTTAACGGCACCTCGAAGTTTTCCACGAACAGTGCCTCGCCGTGATCCATTGACACTGTCAAACAGTTTGTCAAGAAAACGCACTAGTTCTGCAGTGTTTTTCATTGTTTCGCTGACAGGCTCATCATTATTTAATACTTCTGAAAAATTATAAGATCTTGTTACAAATAATCTATCTCAAGAAGACGGTAGAGTATTACATGCATGATAGCTCATACAGTCACACACAAATTACATAAAATTTACTAAGTGATTTGTATAAATAGAAGATAAAAAAAGTATGAAAAATGATTTGATCAAATTTCTAATTCAATACTCTGTATTGGATCGATATTCTACAGAAAACAATCCAATTTTAAGCCTGTAACTTATTTATTTTACAAGCTAGAGACCCGCGATATATGGATACATAGATAGAAGGCGGAGTGACACAAGGGCGGATCCAGCATTCAAGTCAGGGGGGTCACATAGTCGAAGTCCGGACAGGCTCCAATTCGATTACAATAATAAATCCTCGCATTGACAAAAACAACCTAACCTAACTTAGCAATTTGAAGAAAGTTTTTCCTTCCAAAAAAATGTTGATAAATAATGGACATAACTCGATTCAAAACGTACAATAAAGTCGTTAATTAAACATAAATGCTATTTGTTTCTTGTTTTAAAAGTTGAGCCTAATCTATTTTTATGTACTAAGTACATGAAATGATAACTTACCTTCTACACTGCAAAGAGGAATACCATGAGCAATTTCTTTATTCGTGAACAGCGATGGATAACCAAATGGCACCCGTTTGCCATGACAATCAATTTGATGCTTGTCGAAATGTAATTCGCACACTCTCCTTTTTACTAATTTAGCTTTAGATAACTTCATTAAAGCTGGGTTTCGAGGGGCTAAATGTAACATCCAGCAATCTCTTAATTTATCGTTCCTTGGTATATTAAACAGGCGATAATTTTTAGTTGTAGATTTGCAACCTGCTACGCAACACTTCACAGATTGCGAAGCCATTTTATTTAAAACACAGATTTGTAAGCAGTTCGTAGTACATAAATTGTATAAACAAATCACGAAAAGCAACAAAGGTCTTCTTCATAGATAAATAGTCTTCTTCTTCATTAATGGCTAGGGCTACTATCCAAAATGGCTTCTCGAGTGTTTGTTGACATTTTGTTGATTTCGTTGATTTGATTGAATTTAATGACTTAAGGTTGGCGGCACTCGCTTTCGTATGAGTGAAGGTGGCGGCACTGCTTTGCGATGCTAGCGCTCGGTGCCTATTTGAACTAATAGTTTTACCCCCCTGATTGCCTCTCTAACTTGGCAAGAGTACACAAAGATATCAACGTGTGAAATCAACTGACTTTCATATGAATTAAGGATAGAGCATTTCCTTGTTAAAATCTTACAGCTATCTGACAGTATGGCTGGGGTGAGATGTTGCATTTATTGAATCTGCAAAAATAAATCGATAAGGAACGATTGACGAAATATACGTGACATAATTGTTATTGCCATTCTGGCGGGTTTCCTCTTGAGATTATCAGATCCATGAGGGGACAGAAAAAGGATTAACATTTTCAATTTAAATAATTCATTATTAATTTCCATATTTGGTTAGCAAAAAAAGCAGCATTTAAATAATTTAGACACCATGCTGTGTTTTTGTCAGTGTATAATTGTCGGCTTTGGACTATTGACATTATCAGCTGTTTCACGAGTAGCTAGTCTCCAATTTTACGACTCGCGAGACAGTCTCGTCGTGTTTTATTGAGTTTGCAAGTGAACCAGATTCAATAAAAATGTATTAGGTACTTTCGTATTGTACTTCAGAATTAGTGTTTTTATTGGTTGCCATAAAAAAAAATAAGTTTTGCGCCCCTGCTCACTTGAATCTATTTGTTTAGTTCGATAAGCTCTACGCGCTCTTTAAGTTTTGACGCGATCAAAAGTACAAGATGGAACAATGAATTTATAGCTTAAAAAAAAACTTCAAAATAAGCTTGTATTATGAATATTTATTGATAATGCTATATAAAGAAACAAAAACCACCCGCAAAATCTAAATGCAGTGCATAAATATTAAGATTATGCTGTTGGATGGACGTCGGAAGCGAAATCTCAAAAAACTAATTATTGTTATAATCATCGTGAAACAAATAGGGGCTTTTCATAATAACATTTTAAATGGTAAAATAAACTATAATTGATAACAGATGGTGCTGTAGTGGAGTCAACTGAAAATCGTAAAAAATACTCTGCTAAATGAAAAAAAAAAACCACACTATCACATCTAGACGAGTCATGACAAAACAATACGTACTGAAGTGCCACTAGGGGTAGCACGTAAAAAAATAAAATTAACACAAATCCATAGACATATATATACTAGCGTAGGAGACCAACTGACATCTAAACATCGCATTACCGAAACGGAAATGAGTATGTGTGCAAAATTCACATGTGGTTGAGCCAGTTTTAGTGATGTGCATAGGTGTTTTTTATATTATCGATAGCACGTAGTACTTTCATGATAATGTGTCGTTGAAATTACCGCGTTATCATAAGTCGAAATCGACAATCCTATTTATTATTTTGAATCTGCTATACTACATAATTTTTGTTTTGAGTTACTTTTCCTAACTTTTAGTTTTAAAATGACAAATCATCAATCAGTCAATTCAAATGCCATTTCTTTTACTCCAATAAATATTTTTTTTTGTTAACAGTTGATAATAAAAAATTTGCAGAAGTAAAGAAAGCGTTAACATCATTATGGAAATTTTAATATTTAGTTGAATACAAGCCAAGTAATAAATAAAACAATATAAATAAACGATTTTTATTTTTAATGACAATACGTCACATTGCAACGCAAAACAACAAAATTTTAACACTTTGTAAACAAAAAAATGAGAATGTACAAAACAAAAACATTTACAATGGAGAAGTTCATGATGTTCAAAATATAGAATTTAACTCGATAGAATTGAAAGATAAACCAAAACTAATAAAACAGTGAAAGTTTTTTTTTTTTTAAATTCGTCTTGGTACCCAAAACACAAGCTAATGCTTAGTTTGGGGCCACGACGTTGTAATGTGCACGTTATTATTATTATTATGTATTTTCGTGCGGTTTGACTGGTGGATTCTTACTGCCCATGACGTCACATTGTCTACTCGATTGAGTGTCGCGTCGTCTCACTGCACCACAAATTATGCCTTGGATGCCTTGGACTAGTCTATAATATCTTTTGTTTCTTTATGTAATAGGTAATTAAGTTTTATTTGAATATAAAGGAACAAGTTTTTGTAAAAGACAAAGTGATAATTTGCCTAAAATTGATATTTTCACTGTGATGGACTTTTCTTCAAATCCATTTTATATTAGTGCTGAAATAAAGGTTTAGGCTCCAAAGTTGAAGGTTCTGGTGATATATCCCGGTAAACGTACGCTGACACCGATCCACACTGTTTCATTTCACTAAAAAAATTTCCCTATGCTGTTTATCGCATAAATCGATTAAGAAATGCTTTTTAAATGCAGGAGTAAAATACCCACCTGTCTATTTAACATACTTTTTTTTTTAAAAAATAACTTGTGTGTCGTGACTTTGACGTAAAAAAAAGATTAAATAAATTCTGTAAGCGTGTTTGATCAAAATATATCTTTTTGATTAATATGGTTTGATAAAGGACCTTCAGGCGCATATTTTCCAGTTTTTATTTTTTAAAGATCACTTTTGGCTACCGAATTATTAATTTTTATTCAAATTTTTGTTTTTATTTTTTTTCTCCCAAAAACCGCAAAAGTGCGACTTGTGACTGGCACTCAAAGATTCCTCATAAATGCGTCTATCAGTGATAAAAAAATCAAGTCGCACTATGGAAGCGTTTGGGAGTTACGGATAAAGGTTATATAGTACATTTTAGGGTTGTCACTAAAGGTCAAACAATTGTAATATTTGTAATCAATAAAAAATGTAAGACTCATACAAATAATTTTCAATTACGAGTATCAGCATGCTGTCGTCAACATTATCATGTTGGAACTTCGTCAGCCACTTCTTCCAACTGCAAGTTTTCTTTATTAACCGGCTTCAGAAGTTCACGAACAGCTGCTGGCAGACAAATCCTATTGGACAATCTTTGGCGCTGTCTATAGTGTGCCATAGACACAAACGGACCCGACGATTCAAGTGCATGGTGGAAGAGGTCAATCATAGTTTTTTTCCTGTTCATTTTCCGGCAGTGGCGTTCCCTACCTGAGCGCCAAAATTTATTGCGCGATTCAGCCGCTTGTTCTGAGAGCATACCTACAGGAAGAGAACATGATTATACGATCTCTTTACCATGGACTAGAATTTTGTGTACCGTCACAGTCATCGACTGCCAATTAAATGCCTGGATGTACTTTTCCGCGAGCGTGCGACAGAAAATGTCAAACTTTACAGTGTCAATAGGAAATTCACAAGATATGGCTACAAAGATAGTATGCAGCCCGTCAATCAAACATGCATCTAGACCTAATATCTCTGCAAATATAGCACGGTATTTGTCTGATAGTGCTGTGCGGGCTGAATTGCCATCATTTGTGGTTCCTGCATTGGGTTTAACAACGTCTACCAACAATCCAATCCGATTTCTTATATCAGCCTGGATATGTTTTTCCGTTCTTTCACAATTTGACTTTCTCTGCTATCTTTTTTGATTCTCCATTTCCGTACTAAGGAATCGTTTTTGTAACTGAAATGTAATAAAAATTCGAAAATACGTATCCATACATGAAGTGGATTGATGCCGTGTTGCATATTTTCTTTTACAGTTCGTCTTGTTTACGATGTTGCCAAATCATTGAACTGACTGGCAGTAGCTTTGCAAAATGGGCACCTTAACTGTGAAGACGTACCAGTTTAGGACTTTGCCGTTGATCACACTCAAAATTAAATTAGAAACAAACGTAATAAGTATAATGCTCTTCCGAGGTTTAGGTCGTAATTCCTATTACGACCCAAACCTCCGAAGGGCATCATAAAAACTTTGATAGAGAAGCAAATTAAACGTTTGACTCCTGTCAAACGTTTAATTTGCTTCTCTATCAAAGCTTTTTCCTTAAGAATAAGATTAGTGTCTTTTTTTCTATACTGAATGTGGAGCGGCCGACAAAATCTATACGACTGGGGTGCAGGATGGTGCCATGAAATATATTTTTGTCCATTACTATACTTAAAGGAATAAAAGTCGAGGCAAAAAGACTATTTTCGTTCACGGAAATGTCTTCGTCTGATCCTGAAAAGTGTTGTTTATATAATGCTTGGCCTGTGCTTCCACCAAAACCCCAGGACCCTTCAAATACGCATGAGACTTCTTGCTTGCCTGTTCTGTTACAATACTCGATAAAATTCTCATCACAACTTCGAACAATTCGTCGCAAAGTAAGAAGTTTATGCAACGAAACTGACGCTTCTATTTCCGAAACATCTAGCTCTTTTGCTGGGTAACATGCTTTTCTTGCTCTTATTAGTATTTCTAAGAAGGGTGGATAAGCTGAATAAACTCGACTTTTCAAATCCTGTCTTAAAAGTTTATATGTTTCCACATTCAGTCTCCTGTCGATAACGAAACCTAGAGCTTCCTCAGGTGTATAGGTTTTCGTCAACGTAGATACTTTTTTTAAAACTTTGAATCGTTTTTTTGGTGATGTCAGACAAAGTTTTATTACGTCTTCTAAATCTTTTGAAGCTTTTGGGGTTATCTTGCTTCCATCTTCTGAAGTAATCGTGGATGCAAAAGATTTTATCACTTTAGCTTGGGGTTGATCTTCCAAGGACTCCATGATTCGTTTTCTAATTTTGAGGTCTTGTTTATAATTTGTACTGGAGTCATTGGTTAATTTAGAAGATCCCAACAATAACGACGTGCCAGGCGATTCTAAGAGCGTTGGTGCGGACTGTGTGACATCCAGTGGATTTGTCTGCCAGCAGCCGTTCGTGAACTTCTGAAGCCGGTTAATGAAGGAAACTTGCAGTTGGAAGAAGTGGCTGACAAAGTTCCAATATTAGATGGATCTTCATCATCAGACGATGATGAAGATCCATCTATTGTTGACGACAGCATGCTGATACTCAAAAATGAAAATAAAATGAAATCTATTGACAGCGTCCGGGACCGACTGCTTAACGTGTTCTCCGAAGCTCGGAGTCAGTGATAGTTATGTACTTGAGTCAGAAAAACTCATTGGTACACGCCCGGATTGGAACCATGGCCCTATGACCTTATAAATTTGAGACAGGTTCGTTGCGCTTTGGGATATCATGACTATCACGACACGAAAAATTAATAACTCGGTTACCAGAAGTGATTTTCAAAAAATAAAAACTGGAAAATATGCGTCTGAAGGTCCTTCATCAAATCATATTAATCAAATATATATACATATATATTGATCACACAAGCTTACAGAATTTATTTAATCTTTTTTTTACGTCGAGGTCACGAAACACAAATTATTAAAAAAAAAAAAAGTATTACAGATAGACACGTGGGTGTTTTAGTCTTGCATTTAGAATGCACTTCTTAATCGATTTATGCGATAAACAGCATAGGGATTTTTTTAGTAAAATGG
The DNA here is from genome assembly GCA_949709985.1 of Luffia ferchaultella. NCBI lineage: Eukaryota > Metazoa > Arthropoda > Insecta > Lepidoptera > Psychidae > Luffia > Luffia ferchaultella. The sequence goes on from OX453249.1 coordinate 17,255,853, forward strand.
AACAGTGTGTGCTGTCGTCAACATTCGAACTTCAGACGATGATGAAGATCCATCTAATGTTGGAATTTCGTTGTCCACCTATCCCAACTGCAAGTTTTCTGCATTAACGGGCTTCAGAAGTTCACGAACAGCTTCTGGCAGGCAAATCCCATTGGACAATCTTTGACGTTGTCTGTGGTGTGTCATAGACACAAACGGTTCCGCCAATTCCAGTGGAGGGTGGAAAAGGTCAATCATATTTTTTTCCTGTTCTTTTTCCGGCAGGGGTGTTTCTTATCTGCGCCAAAATTTATTGCGCGATTGAGCTGCTTTCTCCGAGAGCATACCGACAGGAAGAGAACGTGATTTTATGATCTCTTCACCGTGCACTAGAATTTAGTGTACGGTCACAGTCATCGGATGCCAATTAAATTACTGGATGTACTTTTCCGCGAGCGTGAGGCAGAAAATGCCAAAATTTACTGTGTCAATAGAAAATTAATAAAAAAAAAACTAATAAAAGTTAAAAAAACCTTCTAAAGTAATTAACGAAGTAAACGATGAAAGGGTAGATATTACAAAATAGAAGCCGCTTAGTGATAAAATTTTGTCGACACTCTAATTGTAAATAACTAATATGCAATTGTAATTTTTTTTTAAATAAATAAATGTAAATAAGTAAATAACAATAAAAATAAAATAAGTAAACAATATAGAATTTTGTAGTAAAGGACAAAATTGAATTAATTTAAACAAAAATAAAAGGTCATGTTGAGTGACACCCCTAACACCATATTTTGAAATTCGATTACTCGTAAACGCTTCCATAGTGCGACTTGAGTTTTTTATCAATGATAGACGCATTTATGAGGAATCTTTGAGTGCCAGTCACAAGTCGCACTTTTGCGGTTTTTGGGAGAAAAAAAATAAAAACAAAAATTTGAATAAAAATTAATAATTCGGTAACCAAAAGTGATCTTCGAAAAAGAAAAACTGGAAAATATGCGCCTGAAGGTCCTTTTTCAAACCATATTAATCAAAAAGATATATTTTGATCAGACACGCTTACAGAATTTATTTAATCTTTTTTTTACGTCGAGGTCACGAAACACAAATTATTTTTTTTTAAAAAAAGTATGTCTAATGGACACGTGGGTGTTTTACTCTTACATTTAAAATGGATTTCTTAGTCGATTTATGCGATATACAGCATAGGGAAATTTTTTTAGTGAAATGAAACAGTGTGCGATCGCTTGGTCTTCAGATTGACCTGTAGAGAAATTACAGTTGGCATAAATGCTCTGACTTTAGATATTAAGTATTATTAGTATATTACTTAATATACTTAGTAAGCACATATGAAAAAAAAAGAAACCCCTAACGGCACAAATTCAGTAGGTATAGATCCTTTCTTCAAAAGTCGTCGGTGATTTAGTTAGACAAAACAGTTATCCGTAAAATGTCTACTGCAAACCAAAGAATGTTTTCGAGGAGTCCCACCTGTTCTATTTAACATTTTTTTCCATTGTTCTATGCTAACCGTGTTTACAGGAAACCTGGATATTATGAAATAGTCATCATTATCAGGAAGCATTTTTTAACACCGCAGTTTCTTGGAGGAAAATGAGGTTAAACTATTGTGTACAGTAGTTTTGTCAGTCAAAGTTTAATTATTTACGACGTTCATAATCAGAGAACAGATAGAACGTCAGACTTTAAATCATAAATAAATAACGATTAAAATTAAATAGAGCATCAGATTTTAAATCATAAATAAATAACGATTAAAATTAATTGTATATATATCTTATATATTCATTTGAAAAAGTCTTGTATTTACATATATACCCTATGTGTAGTATATATGTATAGATGTCATACTTTCCCTTACAATGTGCTGCCAGGCTAAATAAACCTCACAATATGTTTAAAAACAGTTAACGACATCATTCCAGTGGAACAGGTGCAATTAGGTAATATCAAATTTACAAAATATTTATATTTGAAAATATCGACATATCGATACATTTTGTGCAATCCCTATGCTTCATTGTTTGATTGTAATTTTACACAATATTTTTGTATCGTACACATAATTGTTTAAAATAACAAATTATTTACAAAATAAAGTATTTACCGTATACTACTGATGTATAACCAAGTAAATTTAGGATCGCTTTTTATAAAAATAAGCATTAAGATAACAATATGTTATTGGCAGTACTTACCGGTGAAATGTCTCTTTATTTGGATTATTAACATATGTTACAGTGCAATTTAAAACTGAACACTACACCATTTTTATCACAAGAATTAATTTTTGTAGAATTCAAAACGATTATAACACAAACTAGAAAACAAAGCTGGACCTTATTTTGACAAGTGAGTAAAGAAGACTAAATGTGTTCAAAGAGGTTTTACGTCAGATTTTCTTGCATTTCTTTCTCGCATGTAGGATTTCCGCAAAGAGCTGGATGTCATTCGCACACTGTGTTCCTCTCTTACGCTAGTATATATACCTTTATGCACAAATCATAAACTACTATATGATTGACTTCATAAAGATTAAGGATAGAGCATTCCCTTGGTCGGTTGACAGACATTCAACCAACACCATCTAACAAGGCTAACAGAACTCCTTTTTTTAATCTCACTTGGAAAACCTATCATTAAAAAAACTAAATTCAGAAAGTTACTTTGAGTCACACGAAATTTATTTCGCCTAATTTATTTTAGAATTCATTCAATATTACCAAAATAATACAACTATTGATAAACATTCTAAATCAATGACATTAAATAACATTCTCAACTATACTTTTCCCTTATCTGTTTGAAAGAAACATTTACACAACACATCTCGCCTTGTCTATTCCTGTTGTCCACCCCCACGCTCTTCTCATACCACAGGCAGGTCACCCGTGAAATGGTTTTCCTATAGTTAGACTTGCACTAAACTTATGACTAACAAATTGAAGGTAAAAACATAATTGCATTTGATAAATACATATTAACTGTTTCATGATTAAACATTATTTAAAAATTTTTAACAAAAATAAAACTGTCTTAAAAAAATTTCAACTTTACAACGTAAAAAATATTTTGTATCTACAAGCGGTTTATAGTTTATGAAGTTCGTGCCAAGTAATTACCTTTCTTATTAATAATAATAATCTTTATTTCGCTTCGAGTTTACAAAGTAGATTTGCAAGACATCTGTGTCTAAACTAGGTAGTTATTCCTGTATTGTATTTTATATTTGTAATAATAACTTGCAGTTGTAAATTAGTCATCTGGTAAGTACCTACCCATTTAATGTGGTGACTTGGCACCCACTTTATAAACTACTAGCTTTCCGTCCACGGCTTCGCCCGCGTGGACTCCACAGTTGTACCGGTACTGCTAAAGGGACACGGCGCTCCAGGATATTGTGAAACTTTCTAGAATACTTCGAAACTTAACTACCTAAGAAAACTCTATACTAAATTAAAATCCATTTAACCATTTTAGCATGAAAACTTATCAGACAATTAGTCTATGTCTCTCCTGACAACCCCCTTTACATATCTGAAAAGTTTCAATGACAATGGTTCATCCGTTTCGGAGAACAGCCGGGACAGACAGTGCGACGAAAAGAAACCTATGTCACTCCTGACAACGTTTTCTTCATATCTACAAAATTTAATTAAAATCAGTGCAACCGTTTCGGAGTTTAACTCGGACAAACAGAAAGACATACACAAACAAAAAAGTAGCCTATGTCACTCCTGACAACATCTTTTTTAAGTGTGCAAAGTTTCATTGAAATTGGTTCAGCGGTTTAGGCCTGAAATCGTAACGAACAAACACACATTCGCATTTATAATATTAAGATAGGCCTTTGTATCTACACTTTGTAGTGGTGACATTTTAAAATTTTTTCATTTTTCGCTTTATATCAGTACACGCGTGTTTGAAAAATAACACGAAATCCGTGAAAAACACATCAATGACAATCTTAGACATGTTTTTCTTTTTACGATTTTCTGAAAAATGGTATGTTCAACATACAGTTTAAACTATCTAAATTGGTTAAGCCATTTCCGAAAATCGGTGTGCATAAAAAACAAGGTTTTTTCGATTTTCTGTAAAAACAGCATGTTTCATGTCCTAGAAAAACATATGGGACCATCCTGGTTTAATAGAATACAGTTTTAAGTATCCGAATTAGTTAAGCCGTCTCCGAGAAATCGGTAAGTATACATGAACCTCTTCCTTTTTTTGAAGTCGGTAACAAAATATTACTATAATATCACAGTGAATTAACTTATGGATTTTTTCAATATTAACTATAACCCGTCCATAAAAGTATGACTGATGGATAAATAAAACCGTAGGTTGCCTATTATATTTTATCTATTACTATATTTGATTTAAAAAAAACGTATAGCTTGCGTCTTTCTGATTCGCTCTGAAGTCGAAGTGAGTAGATATCAGAGGGTCGAAAATGATCCCTGACCATGCGCAAAATGCACCCGTGTCAACTTCATAGCGAACCAAAAGTTTGGCGCGAGTAGTAATCGATCATCACACGAAAGTTTGGCACATTATATTTTTCGTTATCTGTGCATAATGCATACAAATCCGTCGTTCATATTTCTACAATGGATTGTACATGATTTTACATTTGACTGTCAGAAATCTAGACTAATTGAACATTTCATATGAGGAGGTAAGAGTTGTACAATGTCTCGAATATGTTCAAGCTTCTGTTGAGCCGTTTGTCTTCTCCAAAGCACCGGACATTCTAAATTCTCACAACACAGCGACTCTGTATGACCCGAACACGATGCACAAATCTGTAAATAATAGAGTAATAAGGATCAGAATGATTGATATATAGTAAATAATATATTTGGAAATAAAAGTAGAAATGTATCTTCACACTATCTTATGTCCAGAGATGGATAGCTGTAAAAATACAAATTGTATTTTGACGCAACTTTTTGCTTTATGTAACCTGATAAAGTAAAGTAAAATGTGAGTATATATTTATGGTATTCAATGAAATAAAAGGGAGGGCAAGCAGTGACGATTCACTTAAAAATTATAATGTGTACTTGAATGGTATTATGTAATAATTTTTATTTACATTATGGTCTATGATTGTAGACTACTTTGAATGGAAAGATGTGGGAATTTTGTATGTTATAAGATGGAATTCAATGAATATTTACTGCAAAACCCATTTTTAAAGTAAACGAATAAGCAATATAAGTTGAATCCACTCTGATAGGCCATTTCGCACCCATCCATAGAAGTACTTCTTACAATGACAATAAAATTAGTCATTTAATCAGTCGCGCATAAATACAACCAGGATTTGTGATATAAAAACGGAACAAATCTGAAGTTCAGCTGAATATTGGCAGATGGTTTTGTCGAATTTTTAACATCAGTGTTGTTTTCACCTCTGCGCAATGTTTCGCGTGTGTGGTGGCCTCTCTTATGTCAGTGGCTATTGCAACGATAGCTTTTTGCGGAGGAATCGAACACGCAGTGCAGACTGAACGTTGAGAACGCGTGGTACAAACCACGCATCGTTCCCTCCAAAGGTATCGAGCGATGCCCGCACCGGCAGCCAAACCGCTTGCATGGGTCGTAATGCCTATATCTCGCGTATAACCTAGGTCTGTCCACCTGCGGAATAAATCTTTATTTAATACCTACGATATTAAAGGGAACATAATTATTTTATTAATGTACATTCAACATTCGGAATACAATATTTATAGCATCAGCTGTTGCTCGCGGCTCCGCAACTCATAGAGCTAGGCAAACCATTGGTGCACATCGAATCTACAATTACATATTATATTGTGGCACGACCCCTCCACATTATACTATGTAAAGCTTATTTTTGCGCAGCCCGCGCCTAACCTCATCTGTTATCTTTTCCATAACCCTGCATCCCTTCGGTTATTTTTTCTTTATATCTTGTTTCTGTACCGGTTAATACTTCCTGCCTGTCGCTTTACATTCTTATCCCATCCAAATAGGCCAGGAAACATTTTTGTTTTCTTATTGTGCATTCTTAGCAGCATATTCATTTTGTAAACTTTGCCAATGTGAAGAAAATTCGTAAAAAATTTATATTTCGTCTCATCGTCGTATTTTCTATCAACCTCGTAAGGATTTACATTACATTTATCATATTTTGTTTCTTTAGGTTATCTAAAAAATTGTGGATGTTGTTTGTCAAAGTTGAGATGACCATTAAATAACTTGATATTTATTATATTATCGATATGTCATCCAATTGTCCACCACAATCAATTGCACACATTTTTAATTAATTCGCTAATTATTTCATTAATCTTAATGTTTTTTTTCTTTCTGATGTTTCACGTAGCATGCTTGCTAATGGGTTATTATCAAATCTTAAATTTTTCAGTAATAATACAAAATACACTCAATAAATCGATACTTGCCATTTAAAGACATTTACTCCAAGTAAGGAGAAACACCTGTGTAAAGGTGGTAGTATTACACGAGTCGCATAGTAACACACGTGCGGTTTCAAAGAAGGGTCTCGCCTTAGCTCGGCTGGAGTGCGCGCCAGTTTTATTAGAGGTAGCCCTGGAGCGCCCGCGCAAACCAACCAAGAGACACGTTCACCTGTCCGAGGCGCGGCACGGCGGTCTCTACTTGTTAAACGTCTGAAAAAAAAACGTCAAAATTGTTAATTAATATCGCAGTGAATTTTGTTTGTGTAAAATAAGATCTGTCTGTCTGTCTGTATCACCCGTGATAGCCCAAAGCGCAACGAACCTGTCTTAAATTTATAAGGCCCCATAGGGCCATGGTTCGAATCCGGGCGTGTACCAATGAGTTTTTCTGACTTAAATACATAACTATCACTGACTCCGTGCCTAGGAGAGCACGTTAAGCAGTCGGTCCCGGACGCTGTCAATAGATGGCGGTCGTTACAGTCCCCAACCCGCAGTGGAGCAGCATGGTGGATTTAAGCTCCAAGCCCCCTCCTCACCCTGGGGGAGGCCTAGATTAGACCCCTGCAGTGGGGTAAAAATGGGCTGATGGGGTGAAGTGAAGAAAATAAGACTTTGAATATGAACCACATACTTTCTAGAATTTTGAAGAGTCACCGATTGTGATGATTATATTTATAGTGCTTGAATGGCATCTATTTATTTAATTAAGAGATATGACCAGATTCAATGACAATTTTGATGTTGGTACTTAAGAGCCCCTGTAAGTTGACCGTCGTCGACAAGGGTTCGAGCACGATTGAACGCAGCGAGCGTTTATATAGGTTTATAAAGTAATGTTCGAAATTTTACTACAAAGAAAGCAAACAAAATTTAAATATAAAAATTGTATTTGGGAGATAATTAAAGTTTTTAGTTATTATCGTATTATTATTACTATAGCGGCGACACACTACCACATTTTGCTTACTTGGCAATCTCGGCAGGTGGCGCTGCTGCCCCAGGTCTGTATCCATTTGGTCCATTGTATTCCCTCGTGAATAACAACTCGTGGTAAGGTAAACGACCATCAGCGAGACGCGACAAAGTAGTTGTTATTATGCGCTTCACTTTAGAAACATCTGCAGAGTCGAATAACTCGCATAACGATCGTTGAAGGAGCTGCGAAAAATTTATCTGATATAATGTACTGTCACACAGGGAAAATGGTATTACATTTTGAAAAAAAAAAGTCAAATGGAAGTCAGATTCGCCTAGAGAGGGTCCCGTAAACAAAACTGTAGTACTTTTGTGCTAAAAGTCGTGGGTTCGATTTTCGCCATAGGCGTACTAACCAATGACTTAATTTTTATAAACTTAAGTCAAATATCACAAGCTCCACCGACATCTGGCGCCAATTCACATATGACCAGCATGTTGGCCTTTTGGTCCAAATTCATAAATTTGCTGTCAAGAAAGACACTCCTCCAGCAATAGGGGCGTGAAAGCCTGATGATGATAGAATAAATTTGACAATATTTACTTTAACCCCAGCGGGACAACCATCTCGACGAACTGTTTCTATGCCTTTAGCTTCATACACAGGTGTTTCTTGGTCGGCGCTTTCGTACATATATCCTACATAACGCTTTTTCGTTTGTAATATACACGGTTGATACACCTGAAAACAAAATATTAGGTGTAAATAAATTTATACAAAAGTATCATTCATAATTGCTGATTTGGATTTGGCAAAAGGGATTAGATGAAATTCTTTAGGAAATCGACCTAGATCAGCCCCCACGCGTACATGAAAAATTAAATTGATTTCATTCACATTTTACAAAATTCGCAAAGCGGCAAATATTCGATGATGTCTCAGTGATCAGTTTTGTTATCAGTGAACAAATTTGAACAGAGGGAAAACCGATAGTGGAAACTGATTCACCGTAAATACAGTAATTTGCTTATTGAATCTTAGCGTAAAACTCACGCTTTCTCTCTAAAATGTAAACGTAAAGCTCCTTAAAGGAGATCAAGGTCTCGTTAATTAATTATTCGTTATCTACAACTGCACACCTGCAGACTTGCAGCATGAATTGTAAAATCGCTTCAAATACTTAGATGAGTGCAAAACTATAAACTATACAAATGAGAGGTTTTATGGAAACTGTTGTAGTTGAATCAAAGTTTTTCAAAACCATAACACACCAAACAAAGTAGAAGTCAACAACTCTTCGACGAAACGCTGAAGTTGATAGTGCGACGAGAGATGAGATTGTAGACTTCAGCGAACATGTAAAAATACAGAAGAGAGTCCTTTTAAAAAAAGGAAGCAATACATTGTTACTAGAGACCGGTCACATTTCTGAGCTACGATTGATAAAATGTTCCGGAGGGTTACAGTAAACCGTATCGCGCGAAGACTTCCAGCCACCCGAATCGGTTACCGGAAAAAACTTCAATAGCCAACCACATGCTTCGCCAGATTATACAGAAGACGCATGAGTATAATCAGATACTACGCTTAGCGTATGTGGACTATGAAAAAGTCTTCGATCCTATCGAAACTTGGGCAGTGCTACAGTCCCATCAGTGGCTATCGACAAATCGACTATTGTTTATCGATCGACTATCGGTATATTTAAATATTGTAATGTTTGTACAATAAAAGCACAATGTCAGTCCGAATACAGAACGAAGGCACGAAATCAATCCAACTGTAGAGACCAGTGACATGGACACATTATTTCTCCGAAACCCTTAACTACAGTATTGTAAGATGTCCTCAAACATTTGAATTGGAAAAAACATAGCATCAAAATTTATGACGAAAACATCACTCGCCTTCAGTTTCATAACGAGATTGTCATAATGGCTGAATCGCTGAAGGGTCTCGGTACCACACTCAGAGTCGGTAGAACTTCTCATGCAAATCATGTAAAATGTCCAGGTTGCTCCCGCTCCAGGTTTTGTTTGGGTTTCTATGATCGAAGTTACTGGCGAAAGGATTTACCTGGAAAACACAGTCCGCTTCGGTAAGTCCACCTTCGATAGAGACATGATCCCTTAACGTTGACCTCATTAACACGTCCTGAATGACTGAACGGGCTGAGCTAAGCTTGGAGTTTCTTTGCGATAGAATTTGTACTTAAAGAAGAAATCCGCAGCAGAACAGGAGTAACCTACTAAAGTACTAAAAGTAAATACTAAAGTACTTCCCAGAATAGGCGAGTTGAATTATCGCACGAAAATGTTCACGAGTCAAATCCATGGTGATGAAGATATGCAATTTTCAAAATGATGCCAAAATTGAAAAACAATTGACAGTTACATGAAACAAACTGTATTCTACAGCCAAAGAGTTCCATTTTTAAATGTTGTAATTACTGCTTGAATATTTTATTTTAAGGGACCAGTTCCGGATTTATAAATAGCAACCTACGTACATAGAGTTTTTCATACCCTTACATGTCGAGAATCTACACGTAATTTTATAAAAAAAAATCAAACCTTTTCCAATTTTAAAGCGACCGGAGACGGATTGTCGGCGGTGACGGCGTCTGCGATTTGCTGACCGATTTCGAACGCCTCCGTTCGGGTCCCGCCCGGAACTTGCACGAACATCGAATCTGTGTCTCCATATACAACCTGTTGTAATGGATGCTTTTAAGTACTTTTGTCTGAGAAATAAATGAAAAGGATAGAAATTGAGTTATTATATTCAAAAATGTAAAAGAGATCTACATATAACACATGCACACACTTCATATGCTATTCACATATTGTTACAGCTTGCGCCAATCTTCTTGATCGCTATGAAGTCGAAACTAGTAGTATCGTAATAACCAAATGGATGTCCGCGAGGCGAGAGCGGACTCTGCACCTGCACAAAACCACAGCTACGTCAACTTCAGAGGGATCAATACGTTTTGGTACGATCTGTACACGCGTATTAACCAGCTTGTTTCACCCCTATACGACTAATTTTTAAATGAATACCGAAACGAAATTGAATGTTTCCTTAAGTAATAGTAAAAAGAAATACATATGTTTGATATATGCCTCGTGATAGTCGTGCTGTCGTGATAGCCGAGCGCGCAACGAACCTGTCTCAAATTTATAAGGCCCCCATAGGGCCATGGTTCGAATCCGGGCGTGTACCAATGAGTTTTTCTGACTTAAGTACACAATATCACTGACACCGTGCTTCGGAGGGCACGTTAAGCAGTCGGTCCCGGACGCTGTCAATAGATGGCGGTCGTTTACAGTTCCCAACCCGCAGGGGAGCAGCATGGTGGACTTAAGCTCCAAGCCCCCCTCCTCACCCTGGGGGAGGCCTAAGCCCCTGCAGTGGGGTAAAAATGGGCTGATTATGATGATGATATATGCCTAAATGAAAATTAACTGTCAGAGAATATTGGGTAAATATTTGCGTTATTTGTTTCTTGAATCATTTCACTTGTTTCAGTGTGACAATATTGATAGGTAAGAAAACGTTTGTTCTCTTAAGTTCCATCGTAAAATAGACATTACACGTAACGACATGTAAAAATGTAATTACGACAGCAACTCATTATTCGCCTATCAACCAAGGCTTCATATTTTTTCCCAGAGGTTAATTCATGTTTAATCATACATCCAAATTAGCTACACACTTTAGCATTCCATTGTGGATTGTTCTCAACGTAAAATAGACACTATACGTAACGACATGTAAAAATGTAACCACAACAGCAACTCATTATACGCCACAGACAAGTCAACCTTTAGACCACGCTTTAACAGGGAGTAGCATTCACCAAGGCTATGTAGTGACACTATATAACTACGTCACTAGTGAGCCGTCAGTTGGAAGCACGTCGGAAGCCATTAAATTGTCAATGTTGAACGAGCCAATGAAAACTAGCCGACCTCTTCCCGCACCCCGCCACTTTTTGGCGATTTCGTTTTCGTACTGACGTTTATTAAAGCGTGGTCTAAAGGTTGACTTGTCTGTGTTATACGCCTATCAACCAAGGCTTCATATTTTTCCCAGAGGTTAATTCATGTTTAATCATACATCCAAATTAGCTACACACTTTAGCATTCCATTGTGGATTGTTCTCAACGTAAAATAGACACTATACGTAACGACATGTAAAAATGTAACCACGACAGCAACTCATTATTCGCCTGTCAACCAAGGCTTCATATTTTTTCCCAGAGGTTAATTCATTTTTAATCATACATCCAAATTAGCTACACACTTTAGCATTCCATTGTGGATTGTTCTCAACCAGTTTCACGGCACGTTCTAGTGTTTCTCGTCCTTTGGCTACGACGCTATCGGCCACTTCCACACAAGGCATACGTCCGCTGAAGTTAGCAGCAGTATAACCGTATGTCACATTTGCTATGAGCTTCAAACCTATACAAACAGAGATAAGTAAGAAATTAGTATCATTACTTACATTATCTTTATTCTTTTAAAATTCTGTAGTTTAACATTCCTCAATTTAACCAATACCTGATTAATTTGTGAATTAGATGTTGAAAAAGAAACCTATGAACTATAATTTTATTTGAACTCGTACAAGTTTAATACATGCTGTTATATGTATGCACAGACCAGTCAACCTATAGACCACGCTTTGACAGGGAGTAGCATTCGCCAAGGCTAAGTAGTGACACTACTTAACTACGTATCTTGTGAGCGGTTAGTTGTAAGCACGTCGGAAGCCATTAAATTGTCAATTTTGAACGAGCCAATGAAAACTAGCCGACTTCTCCCCGCACCCCGCCACTTTTTGGCGATTTCGTTTTCATACTGACGTTTATTAAAGCGTGGTCTATAGGTTGACTGGTCTGTGTATGTATGTATACATAATTATCTTAAAATTTTATGTGTAAATGGTAGCCAAACTTTTGTTTCATCAAGTGTATAATAAATAATTATAAATATTCATAGTGTAGATCATATGTTCAGATATTGATTGAACGGTTGGCCGAGTGGTTAGAGACCCTAACTGCGGAGCCGAGGGTCGCGGGTTCGATCCCTGCCCGGGACAAATATTTGTGTGCATGAACATGTCTATTTGTTCCGCGTCTGGGTGTAAAAGTATCTATATATGTATATATTATAAAAAAAAAGAATATTTAAGTATATATATCAGTTGTCTAGTACCCCATAATACAAGAATAATATTTGCTTACTTTGGGACTAGATGGCGCTGTGTGGGATGTCCCAGTTATTATTATTATTGAGAAATTACTTCAAAACATTACTACATCAGTATTCATCCTGTGTGTATTGAGACAACGACTTTTATACCTTTCTTTGGATCGATTATTAAAATCGACATCGTGGCACGACGCGCCTATACTTGACTCGTTCAATCGTGGTGGAACCCTTAGTGAATGTCATATATCTTTAATCACGCATCGAATGACACCTTACTTGCCAAAATAAAATAAGTCGTTTAGTAGTTATGAGGAGTTATGTTTCATATGCAAACTAAGTAAAAAGTAAAATGACAAACCTAATTGTCTTGAATGCATCGCTTTCTTCACAGCATCGTCAGTTTGCATTTTCATATTTTTTTTAACTGCTTGCCTAGCAGCTAATATTCTTCGCAACAAAGCGGGGAGAACACCACGACGGACAGACGTCTTCACGAAACCAACACCAACAGGCGACCAATGAACAAAACCTTTTCTTACAAGTGTTTCTAACTTGACTTGTGGTATCCTTAAACGCCATGCGCCGAATTCATATAATTGTTCACTATAATAATAAATACAGTTAGGTAATGAAAATTTATAACAATGATTTAAAGTATAAAATAAAACTAAAATTTGTTCTTCATTGTCAATAGCTGGTTTTGTGAATTGACTGTATTTTCTTAGGTTTTAGGGTTACATAGGCAAATAAAAATAACGGAATCCATAGTTTTGTCCTGTCCGTCTGTCCTATTCAACACGCACTTGGCCGGTTTTTGTGTGCATGTTATGCGATATCCTCGCCGATTGTGAACTAATTTAATTGATTCTTTTTTATTTATTTTTTTTAATTTGAAGACATGCTCCCCTAAAGATGGAAAATTAGATAATGGATTTCGGTTCATGAATTTCGACTAGTTCTCGCTACCGAATTTTAATAAAACTTGATACATATATAAGTTCTAATGAAAATAAAATATTTAAGTAACCTAGAGCTGATCTGATTATGGAAATGACAGGTAGTCGAGAGGAACGCTCGAGAAGAACCGCAGCTACCTCGTACAAATAAGTTATAGTTATCACTAAAAATTTAAAAATAAAGTATATATTTTACAAAAAAATAAGTACCAAAACTTAAAAATAATATATTTTATACTTTAAAGAAAAAAATGTGTATATTGTCCTTTAATGCGCTTTTTTTTAAATAATACAATTATTATTTTAACTTTTTACTTTAAGTTTGTCACATATAGCAACCTTTACAGCGCGGCAAACTTTTGATGGCGTTTTATTAAATTTTCATTTGGAATAGCATCAAAAATGTGATAGAAATATTATTGACCAGTACTCACACTCATTATATTACATTGAATCTGGAAAATAGGCATTTGAACTTGGTTAAAAAAAAAACTTATTTAAAAATATCATTTAGACATAATTATTGTCTAAATCCTGAAAATTAGGAACTTTGAGTTGGTTTCCATTCCAATACATGAGCCCTTTTTATACCCCACTGCAGGGGCTTAGGCCTCTTCTCAAGATGAGGGGGGCTTGGAGCTAAATTCATCATGCTGCTCCAATGCGGGTTGCCGGATTGTAACGACCGCCATCTTTTGACAGCAACCGGGACCGACTGCTTAACGTGCTCTCCGCAGCACGGAGTCAGTGATAGTTAATGTACTTAAGCCAGATAAAAACTCATTGGTACACGCCTGGATACCAATATACCTGGATACCGCCTGGTACTACTCCATATGGCCTTATAGATTTGAAACAGGTTCGTTGCGTTCGGGCTATCACGACATGAGTTGGGTTGTTATGTCAGTAGTTACATAATATTGCTAAATGATATTTTTAAATAAGTTTTTTTTGGTATAAGGGTACATTATTCTTCCCTGACAACATATTATCCTATATTAAGTATAGTTCCAATCAAACTTTATGGCGGATCGGAATACAACGCTTTATGAATTCTTGCGCAGGTTCACTCATATGCCCCTCGCTCCACTGTGTCCCGCTACACCTAAAACTGGTTACTGCGACGCGACTTGTGCCTATGTTCACATCCGCCATAAAGGTTGATTGGGACTGTAGTTCTCTTTAGATTGTAATAGCCCAAACATAGACTAGATATGTTGGTTAGGATAGTCACAAGTTTTTTTTTGGTATAAGGGTACATTATTTTACATTTGAAGACCACTTAGCCTAGTGATTAGCGAACCTGCCTACGAAGCTGGAGGTCCCGGGCTCGAATCCCAGGTCGGGTCAGTATTTATATGATGAATATTAATACTGGTATCGGGTCTTGGTTGTTATATGTATGTGGTGTCTTCGCTAGGTACCCAAAACACAAGCTAATGCTTAGTTTGGGGCCTAAACGTTGTTGTGATCTATACATTATTATTTCCTAACTAACCCACCCTAGTCCCTGGTGAACGGTGAAGGACCCTAGTCCTAACCAACATGTCTGGTATATGCAAAGAGAAATACTTAATGTAATATGGGTGTAATGTAGAGAGTAGAAGTCCGATGAAGATGATGGAGTTGAGACTTACCCATTGATGTTCTGTACTCTTCCAATACATGTTGAGAAACAATAGTTGTATGCAATCATCATAGATGGATAGAGGCTTTGGAAGTCCAATACTATCACAGGGTCTGCATAAAACCGTGACTCTGTAAAAGAGTGGCTAATTATAAAATATTAATATTTAAACTAAGTTGAAATAAATATTAACTGGTAAGAAAAATAACATTCTACTATTTTCTATGTTTTGGTAGAATCAATTTGGTAAAATCAATTTAATAAAAATTGTGATTAAGTACAATATTAACTTCTATATTGTAAATCATTAGCCAAAAGCTGAATAAAAGTTACTATGTAATAATATAGATGAAACCCTGATTTAGAATCAATTTCTTAAGGGTTGTTCACGGCATTTCTTATTGTATGAGATTCTGGATACCTTGGCACCATATAGTTTGAAATTTTGGTCACATTTGCACAATTGTGTAAAGGATTCTTTTTGTAGTTGACGCACCTAATGAAGCGTGGCTTTGCTGGTGCAAAAACACGAGTTTCTCAGGGTCCAGGTCCAAGAAGATGCTTTAATAGTCACATTAAAGAATCTTCTTGGACCCGTTACGTTTTTGTATTTACATATTTTATTAATTGCATATTCAGTCCCGCGGCTGTCAATGAATTTCTGGTGATCTTGGTTATGAATAAAGTACGAATTTGCCCGCACTTTATTTATGGCGAATAGACTTGTAACGTTTTTGATAGTTTTCCAAGATGTGGTAACATTAGAACCCGTAAAGCCATTAGCCAAGGTGATGGTTGCCGATTCCGGCCAAAATAATCGTACGACATGTGGTGTTAACTTCGATGGCTCGATGATTTGTTATATTCCGCCGGCTACTTCCGACTTGTGCGTCGAGTCCAGTGATTTCAATCGCTTGGTGAGTACTACTGGGTGTCGAGTCAAGCACGGTGAACTTAGAGGCGGCGGCCCGCTGCCTCCCTGCTATCCGCTGCGGTTGTGTCGGCGAACGACCGACGAATGTGGTCTTGTCTTGGCGTTAGCGCGGGGAAGGGGAACGACCCCGGCTCGCGACGCGCGCGTCAAAACACAAAACAGTAAACAGCGAGTTGATTACGTCACTTCACGCTAGGCCTTGGCGGTTTGGCAGAGATTTGGAGGCCTGGAAAAATCTGATTTGCGAGCTCGGGTATCGATAATGAAAGAAGCCAGCAGACAGTTTTCAGAACGACATCACGTTTCATCGTTCGGATGATTCCAGAGCATATGAAGTCCTAACTTTCAATCTTATGCGGGGCAGGCTATATCTAACAACACGTAAACGCTATCAGTGAACTTGACGCGGATTAATGATTGATTCAACAAGGGCCAGAGTTCCTCGAGAGGCAGTTTTCTTCATTAACAGAGTGCGGGCGAACCGATGCATATCCACTTGGTGTACAGCATGAAATCAAACACGCAGGCCTAAACTTTGTAATTATAAATAATTCAATACAGTGAACCGGTATCATCACAAAGGTCCGCGGGTTGAGACATCTATCACAACACGATCAATTTTGAAGTAATTCTTCGATCATTGGAACAAGGCATCAAGAATAAGGATCTACAGGTAAGTACTAACTCTAAAACACTATTCCTAAAATATCTTACAATTTCTGGTTCTGTTTAAGGAAAATCCCCTAAAACTTCTGTTGCCGTGAGCAGGATTTCCATATAAATTCTGGTGCAAGCGCGGATGTTATTTTAAATTTTGGGGCTATTTAATTATTTCCCATTGGATGGATTAACGATTATTGTTAGTTAAAACAAACGTCCAAGACTTGATGGTTAATGCTTATTTTTACTTTGGGTGTCGGTTATCACGTAATTAATTTACGTGGTTGCTTATTTATTAAAGCAGCGTAAGTATTGGGACACCCCCAGGCGTAAGGGCGAGAAACAGTAATTTATCTTTAATTGTCTTTTCCTGCGGTTATAATATGACAGTGTGATATTCTTTTAGTGGTCAAAAAAACTATTACAAATAAATTTTATGGATTTAATGGATAGTTTTGGGTTTCTAACACTTATTGCAGAAGGAAGTTATAAAAATAGTCAATAATTACGATTGTTGTGACGGGAGTAATACGTTAGCTAGTATCATGGCCCCCGCAAGGGAGGGGGCTAACAGGGCTCTAGCCTAGGGGCTCGGGAGTAGGTAAGGCCCAACACTGTAGGTACAGTAAAAAATGTAATTATGACAATCGTATTTCGACCGAGTTACACGCGAGGACCAAGTGAGCGAGATTGTGCATACTCTAGTGCGTTCTTCTTGTTGTCTTTGAATCAACTTCTTTTAGAAAATCTTATAGGGGCCTGCCAATAACTTTAACCTGGGGCCCGGTTTCAGGATGTGGGGGACATGGTAAATATCTATACTTTCTTCGTGTGGATACATAATTCGTGTATTAGGCTAAACGACGACGACAGATAAAAGATCAATACCGATTCTAACAGCCAGTTTCTCAAACGATGATCAAAATCAAAATTATCTAATCACAAGTTAACCATAGATTTGGGTTGCACAACTTCGATTTTGGTTCGGTAACATTGACGTTTCGTTAGCTGACTGACATTGTGTCAAATGGCTAGTTAAACATATGTCAAACGTAAATTCCGTTTCTCAAAAGATAGTTAGTTTGTAATCTCTTGTCAACCTCATGTTAAATCAACCGTCATGTAATCAGTCGAAGGCGGTCGATTAACCTATGATCAAGTCATAATATTGTAATAATTTCTAATAATATAGTAAAAATATAAGGTTAAAACGTGAGTAAATAAAGTTTTATCAGTTTTCTACTTTCCAACATTGTTTATACATATTTTAGGCAACATTTCAGGTTATTCCGTAAATCGTTTGTGTTCCAAGATGTCATCATTTTCGGATTTATCATTATGTTCATTGTCCAGTTCTAACGAATAACGAGGAAATACATAGAACCCAGAGGACTAGAATATAGTGGATCCTTTTACTTTCTACAATGACAAGGAGTTCCACGATAGGTATCGCTTGTCAAAAACCGTCGTTAGCGAATTGCTTGCTCTGCTCGGACAAGATCACCTACATAAAGAAACTACATAAAAAACTTGTAAAAGTACGTGTTGTTTTATTTTGGTACTGCAACTTTTCACGAGAAGTAGGTAACCATTATGATAAAAAAACGTAATTTTAACTAAACGCGAACAGGCACATAATCACTGAAATTAAAAATGGATTTTCAATTTGCTGTTTTGGAGCCTAACCTGGACATGCGTCCAGACAGACAGACGAAAACAGTTATCTTCTTGGTCAAACATCGTTCAGATATCGTATAAATACATGTAGGTATAGTTCCAATCAAACTTTATGGCGGATCGGAATACAACGCTTTATGCATGCTTGCGCAGGTTCAGTCATATGCCCCTCGCTCCACTGCGTCCCGCTACACCTAAAACTGGTTACTGCGAGGCGACTTGTGCCTATGTTCACATCCGCCATAAAGGTTGATTGGAACTATACACATAGATACGAAATCACAGACGGACACTTCAATTTCATTTATATTAACTCAATATATTGCTTATTTACTGATTTACAGAAACCGAGAGGATTGCATTCAGAGTTGGTGGTTTTGTATAGGGTATTTTAAGACGGTGGGTATTTTTCTAAGCTATTTTCGACATTTTGAGGGTATTTTTGTGGTTGTTATGTAACTATGGATACATTTTTCAAGACCGATATCGTTGCTATGAGATATATAAATATAATATGAAATAATGATAAAGTGAATCAAGTACAGACCACTCACTACATGGGTCGAGGCACAGAAGTTGGTAAGAAACGAAACAACGCTATACGAAAGAGCGAAAAACAAAACCAAACATGAACGAATGAGTTACGTGTGGCCATATACAAAAAAAAAACTGTAATTAGTTGACATTGACATCTCATCAGCTAATTATTGCTTGACAATCGTTTATGCAACTCGTTTGAAATTTGATCATTGATCAAAGTTAAATACCGATTACCTGACTAGGAATTTGACAAGCCTTTGAGAAACTGGCCGTAAATGATATTATTCCTAAAAAATCTTCTACAAGTTTCTGGTTGCCATGTCCAAAATTTTCGTACAAGGGTTTTGACTTGATCTTTCAAATAGTAAGAGATTAATCACTCCAGGCGCATAACTGCCAGCATTTAATGAGATCTCTTTGTACTGTATTTGTGTGGTCTCAACAACTTAATATTATTAGAATCAATACTTTCATTTGTATGTATTAAACACAACAATAATAAGTATTTTGACAAGCCAAATTCATTGAAATATACAATGGCATACATGAAGGGATGAATGGAATGAATGTACCTGTTGTGCCGACTCCACAAATGATTGAGAACAAGGCAGGCAGCCGATGGAAGTATCACATCCATAATAGTATAAATAACGATTTATGATAGCATTCATTGTTGAGGGTAAGATCTGAAATTTGCATACCCGGTTCAAATATAAGTGGTAGGCATTCAGGAGCTTTCATGCCAGCGCGTTGTTTGACCGTGGGCGACACGGCTACAAGGTTGAGAGGCCGAGCTGCACGCAACATCAACGATTCTACTCGGAACTGGGAGCCGCGGGAGAGCACTTCCCACCATTGCAGGCCGAACAAACGCGCTAGTTCTGATGTACGTTCTGAAATAGTTATTCAATATCTTCAGTGTCTTATAGTGTACATGTGATATACTTTGTTCCAGTATAAAATATAGGTACACAAAAATATACTACGTAATAATTAATGCCACGAAACCACGACATAAAACCAATAAATTATAATACAGTTGAATGCATGAAGCTATGACAGTTTCCGCGCCGCACCTTTCAGAAGAAACACAAACTCTAGTTCGATTCACTCCGAACTCATTTTATTCTTGTCCCATAAGGGCGAGTGCGCGAAAACGGCATTAACATCTCCATGGTTACATGGAATTAGGTGGGTTCAATGGAATTTTTTGTTATACACTTATATAAAGTTCCCCAATGTTCAGTATTAAAAATACCAGCATTATTAGCATTGAATCGTTTTAAATTTTTTAAACAAGATAATTAATTTTTAATGCACTACTGAATTCAATCGCAAAAGTACAAAACTATCAATGTACATGTTTTTTACAATTAATAAAAAACACTTACTTATAATATCTAATTTCTCCAACATCCGAACAGTTCCAGACAACTTTGTGAGATAATGTTCAATAGGCACCCATCTTAATATCCTGGACTCATCATTCCACCAATTAGCTAACTGTATAAAACTGTATTTGGGTACTCTTTCATTCAATACTTGGTACATACAGTTTTCAAAACTATAACTTGACAGCGCTAATTCGTGACGCAAAAGACGCCAAACATTAAAAATCACCCTTCCCAGGATTCTATTCTCGTAATCTTTTTCATCAGATCTCCAGCGCTTTTGTCTATGTTTCTCCGTTATCCTCGAAATTTCTGTTATTATTTCTACTCCTAAAAATTGAGAACGTTCAAGAAAGTACCCCCAGGAGTTCATTTCAATTTCATACCCACATATTATGTCTGGATCATGATACTTTATAATTTCTATAACTTTTTCTATTAAAATATTTTCATTGCTCACATATACTACTGGTATATTGAATATGCATCTATGAAATCTTTTAGGTGGTGGTAAATCATCAACAATATATATTTCAGTGCATGACTTTTTTAAGAAATGATTGGTTGGGCTATCATTCATAACAGTTATGAAAACTGCTTGTATCTCATCATATTCAGGATCAGGATTGAAGGAACCCCTCACGGCAGTATGTAGTTCCAGAACCATGACTGTAAGAAAATCCACCTGGAATGTTTAAAACACACAGTTATTTTAAAAACTAACTGCTACCTTCTGCGTGAACAAAAGGATAAACACATAAGTTCGCATTTACCACCCCATTCTGAAAAATTATAGAGAGATTCGTTCCCTGTCTAATCCCTAGGTAACAAACCGTGGTAGAATGTATCTTAAATGAAACCAGGGTCTAAGCCAGGGACTACCACTAGTAAATTACAAAAGTTTCATCATAATCAATTCAATAGTTTTAGAGTTTATCAGTGTCATACAAATAATCAAAAAAAAATAGACAAAATTCCGAAAATTATTGTTTTGAGTTCTGTATCGTCTACAAAACCAATAACAATTACTATTTTATAAAAATATGTCATGTACAGGATTGATCGCCTTTTCATAATTTTATTATAGGTGCAGAAATTTTCATTCAAATTCAAATTCAAAACAATTTCATTTCGAAACAGATGTTACTTGAGATTGTTTCTAATAAAATTGTTCAACGTTGAATGCAAGCCTAAATTATTATATATATTAATTAATATATCAACCTCAACAGCAGGCGAATCAAATTGTTCTTTTGGAGTTGATCCACTTCCAAAACAAAGGTATGAGGCATCTGTTTGCATCATCACATTAAAAGTTTCATCTAAATTGGGTTCATCCTGAAATAATTTTATAATATTAAATTAAATTAATAATAATGACAATATTTTGGACATGCCACTTAGCGCCATTTAGTCCCGAACCAAGCAAAGTTTGTATCATGTGTACTAGACAACTGATATACATACTTAAATATTCTTTATAATATATACGAAGAGATATCAAAAAGTAGTGAGAATGAGATAGAATATAATGACTATTGATAACTTAATAATTAATTTTTCTACATAGTCTCCGAGTCTCTCTACACACCGAGTCCAGCGCTTTTCCAAGGCTTCAATGCCTACCAAAAAAAATTGGTCCTGCAAAAAGCTCTCCACGGCATCCAACACCTCGTTATCGTCTTCATACCTGTTTCCCTTTAAGTATTAGTTTTTTAAAATTTGGGAAACAGATGTAAATCGCTAGACGCCAGATGTGGTGAATGAATGAAATGAATTTCGAAGCCAGCTTGTTGAATGGCGGGCCATCACAGCTGCCGAGCTGTGCGCGGGTGCGTTGTCGTGATGAAACAGCACGGCCCCTTCGAAGTTTCCCTCTCCTTTTCTCTTTGATGGTATTTCTGAACTTGGGAAATAATGCTGCATAATATTGGCCTGTAATAGTGGTTCCACGCTCCAGCTAATCAATCAACAATATCCCTTCTGAGCCCCAAAATATTGAGGCCATAATCTTGCCAGCCGATGCCACGGCATGGAACTTCTTCAGGGTTGGTGATGATGGCCGGTTCCATTGTGAAGATTGCTTTGTCTTGGGATCAAAATGATGGACCCATGTTTCGTCCATTGTTACGAAACGAGACAAAAAGATTTCAGAATCTTCTTGAAACTTCTCCAACAATGTCTTCGAAATGTCAAATTAATTCTGTTTCTGACTATCAGTTAACATTTTCAGCACCCATCTTGCCGAGACTTTTCTCATATCCAAAGATTGTTTCAATATGGATTGAATACTTCCATAAGAAATGCCCGTTTCTTGAACTAAGTAACGGATGATAACTTCGTGATAAAGTGATGAAAATTATCATTAATTAATAATCTATATATGTACTAGAAGTTATCAAAAATTAGTGAGAACGACATATAGTGTACTCCTTGGTTAGAAAAAAAATAAATACTGGCAGGCATAGCTCATATTTGTAATATTAATAACAAAAGTTATCATTCCATAACTAATAAGGTTAGAAAAAACATAAATACTGGCAGGCATAGCTCATATTTGTAATATTAATAACGAAAGTTATCATTCCATAACTAATAACTTTCATTATTAATATTACAAATATGAGCTATGCCTGCCAGTATTTATTTTTTTTCTAACCAAGGAGTACACTATATGTCGTTCTCACTAATTTTTGATAACTTCTAGTACATATATAGATTTTTTTTTTAATTAATAATAATATGGGAAATCCCACACAGCGTCATCTAGTGCCAAACCAAACAAAGTTTGTATTAAAGGTACTAGACAACTAATGTACATAGTTATTTCAACAGGGTTCAAATAAGTTATTATAATATGTACATATATATAGATATTTTACACCCTATTATTTCACAATATTGATTAAACAAATCTAGAAAATTATTTTTACCTTCTTACTTAGCGAGTTGTTACTACAACTCAGAGGATCTTCATTTAGTCCTAAAGCTTGAGAATTATCTAGGTCGTCATGAATTTCCGTAAACTGTTTTTGTGTTAATAATTTTTCATTTTTTTGTTTATTTGAATCCTTATTTCCTTTGTTTTCTAACCACAACAATGTTTCAGAGGCTCTTGGCGGTTTTTTTATAGGCTCTAGAATACATTGCCTGTTGGAAGCTAAAAGACATTTCAAGGCATCACTATTCAATGTGTCACCACAAGTTTCATTGTTTTGCATGAAGAAATTTTGTCGCCACTCTTCAATACTAAGCATGTTTAAAGATTTTTCAAAAGCTTTTTGCTGTTGCGCAACATTACTTTGTAGTTTTAAAATAATTTGACCAATTTCAACTTTGTCACCGACGTCTTTATGATCTGAGTAAAAAGGTTGAACATTTTTTAATTTTGGAATGTTATATTGTGAAAGTGTTGAAAGAATGAAATCTCTTGTGGGTGGTCTTACTTTAGGTGTCAAGACAATAATAGGTTCTGGTTTAGAATTTGTAGAAATTTGTTTTTCTGATTCATTGTCTTCAGATAAGTATAGATGTAAAGAACTATTTGAACTAGATTGGAAGCTGGTTGACACTTCCTGTTTTTTTGTTTTCATGAAATTTGAGTCTTTCATTGATATTTCAATTGAAGCTTCGTCAGGTTCTTCTAATGATAAGTTGAATATTTTAGAAGTATCATAAAAGCTTTGTATGCCCAGGTTATTTTCACAGTCAGATTCAGAATCACAAATATTAGAGTCACAATTTGACTTCTTTTCAAATTTAATACTGACATTTGAGGGTCCAGCTGCCGGTTCAAATTTTTGTATAACATCATACTTTTTAGAAACAATACATTTATCAAGCTCATTTACACTATAAACACTTTTATTTTCAACAGTAATTTTAGCATCTAACTCCGGCATAGGTTCATTTTCATTTAGCATTTGTGTTGTAGTAATGTAATTAATTTCTTCTTTTGTGTCTACAAAATTTATCTCATCACCATCTAGGGCTTTAGTTGGATCTGAACCTTGTTTTTTTGGCGGTTTAACATTACTTCGACTATTCAGCATAGATTTTGATGGTTCATTATCTTCACATATTACATTTTTCTTTTTAGATTTAGGACGAGACAACCCTAACTTGAACGGCCTCATTTTTCTTTTCCTTACTTTTTTCGTGTCTATAAAGAGACAAACTTTGTATTAATATAAAATTGGGCAAGCTCTTAAGTAACGCTATTTTATGAATTCATTAACTAACGTTCATCATCATAAGTTCCATCAAGTTGAGAAATACTAGCTCCATCCCAGAATGAATCATTCCATAACTCAGGTCCATTTGATGTGTGATTGCTGCAAAATAAATAATTAAATTTCACGGATATACTAAGTCTTGATTAGCACACTTCAGATGGCACAATATAGGTTATTTAGTTTTTTCCAAACAAAACAAAATAAAATATTTACATGAACAGAAGTTATTAACAATACATAAAATTTATACATTACCTTGCAAATGTTTTTTCTATAACTGTCTCTTCATTGAATATAAGTGAATACTCGGCAT